>CM044898.1:7092679-7244914 GCA_024500145.1 Gentiana dahurica var. dahurica | reverse complement strand
TTCATGGCCAAAATGAACACAATCATGAGAACCAAATACGGTGCTTAGAGAAATATTGTGTGAGTACTATTGTTTGGTTTACAATAAAGGCTGAACAGTTTAAGACATAGTTCACCGATTAGCCGAGTAGATCCGAGAGTATTTCACTAAGGCGGGTTCAAAGCCAGAAGATACCTCTCCTGGTGCAATATTTTTCTGTCAGAAATCTCTTCAGAGTCAGCATATGCATTAATATCCATTCATGTGGGGGATTGTTGGAGAAAATAGAGGAAAAATGATTTTATCGATTTTTTAATCATTTACGACAACTATTTTAAAAAGCGAGTTCGATAGACTTTAATTAAAGTTATCTAGACTTTTATTAAATTATTGAAAACTACACAATAAGTAGTTGACAATATGATTTAAAATCATTCAATTCGGAGTACGGATGAATGAGATATTAACGCTTTAAGTTGTTGTGAGATATGAGAAGTAAAGTAGTGTAAAACTTTATCCCACATTGGAACATGAGTGTTCCAATGTCAAGTATTTATATGATGATAGTTGATGATTGGTATAAGCTCCTTGAGAAAGGGAGAGAGTTCAGAATGGTTTTAGACAGACGATGTTCTGCTAAATTTGCCACACGCGCGCGCGCCCCGCCGCCCGCCCGTGCCCGTTGACCGTTGACCTTGGGCTTGGGGAATTGGGCCTTCGTGGGCCTGAGGGCTAGTATTATCTTTTTGGACAAAGTCAGCGGGGTGGCAAGTCAAATGAGATTCAGCTGAGGCTGAGGCAACTCAGCATCAGTCAGCTGGACGAAACTGACTTCAGCTGAGGCTGAGGCAACTCAACTGGACGAATTCAGCATTCAGAGGCTGAGTCAGCTGGACGAATTCAGCTTAGGCAAACTCAGCTTCAGCAGAACAGAGTTAGCTGGACGAAATTCAGCTGAGATAAACTCAGTTGGACCACAACTGGACCAGCTAAGGCAAACTCAGCATTAAGCAGACTGAGTGTTCAGCCAAGGCATTTATAGCAGACCGAATGTCTCACCCAGCTGAGACTTTTCATCTTCTACTGAGACCTTTCATCTTCTTAACAGTCATGATTAATATTGATATCAAAGTGGGAGTAGTGAGAGTAAATGCATTAATGGTTATCAATGCAGAGACTCTTCCATTGCTTGTTCAAGCATCTATATAAACAAGTCTTCACAAGATGGAAGATACACAACAAGAACACAAGTATTCAAGCAATACAAGAGCATACATACATTCCATTGCATAAAATATTTTCTGCATACATAGTTGAAGAGTTTTTGGGCATTGTCAGAGTTCAACGAAATTCAGAGTTGAAGTACATCTCCATCTGAACAGGTAAACTGAGTTATCCTGGGAGACAATTGCAACAACCGTGGGTACTAGCCGGTGCAAATTTGTCTTAAGGACAAAGTGCAACTCGTCTCTGCTTTTGAATATCCTTTCATATTTTATTTTACATATATATTGTAATTATATTCTGAATTGGAAATAAAATTGTTCTTCATTTTTTCTGAATATTTATTTTATTCGCATACGGGTATAATAGAAAAAGACTAAAATGACCATTGACTGTCATTAATACAAAGTAGTGAAAAATATGGGTAAATAATAAATAAGGGGTAAAAGCAGCAAAATATAATAAATGTTTCATTGGTTTTTTAAATGGATTTACATTATGAGACAAAATAAAAAAGCTAAATGGACTTATATTTTGGGACGGGGTAGTAAGTTCGTTTAGTTTTTGAATTTCTTTCATAATATAAGTCCATTTCTTATACCAATGGAACATTTACTAGATTTTTCTTACATTTACCCCTGATTTATTATATATTCACACAATATTTTTTTCGTTATTTTGCAAGTTACGACTATTACATTAATAAGAGTTAAAAGGCATACTAAATTTTTAACATTAAAATTAATAAGATCATTCCGTGTCAAAAAATCTAAATAGACTTAGTTTTTTGGATGGAGCAGTACTGTATAACTTGAAAAAGAAGGCCGAAAGTGATAATAAAACACTTTTGTAAATAATATATGTAATACCAATAAATAATAAGAAATTAGAATAACAAATTAACAGTTTTGATATTTAACACATATCATAAATTAATAAATTATTATCTTGAGAAACAATACGGACGAAAAATAACGTTTTCCACTCCTATTACTAGTCGAATATGACCGAAAACGTATCGGACCATTTTAGAGGCGGACATATAATGTGAGAATAAGCTAAATTATTCTGACCACGTTTGAGTAGGTATAACCCTATCTCAAGTAAGAATATAAAAACGTCACTATAAAATTTTAGAGGCCAAAAATGAATAAATACATTGTAAATCAAAAAAAATAAGGACAAAATTGGAAAACAAAATACTGTGTAATAAGGCAAAATTTTGAGTGAAAAGATATTTCCAATAATAATAAATGTAATAATTTATTTTAAATAATAATAAATGCAATACCAATACACAACTCTACGAGTAATAAGAAATTAGCAGTAACAAAATTCTGTCAAAAGAAACAAAAACAACAACAAAAACAAATACATATAACTTGAAAAAGAAGGCAGAAAGTGATCATAAAACACTTTATGCAAATAATAATTGTAGTACTTTATTTCAAAAAATAATAATAAATGTAATACCAATACAACTCTAAGAATAATAAAAAAAAATATAAATACAACGAAACTATTTTAACTTTTCTTGTAGTACGTGTATATCAATAAATATGTACTACGTACATATATAAATCCAACGATTAGAATGCGAGAAGCCCTCAAGGGACTAATGTTTGGCCGTTGATTCCATGCATCATCAGCCAAAACCTTCCCCTTAGAATGTGCAAGATAAACGACTAGAGGATCCAACTTTTTTTTTTGGGGGAATGAGGGAGAAGGACAAAAATATTTCATCAATTAAGTAGAAGGACAGTCTTTTGAAACTTTTGCATAAAGGACAAAACTATTTATCCACTATCGAAATTCACTTGTGTTCGAAATTCACTGTTTAAATTCATTGCTGAAATTCACTGTCGAAATTCACTAATTTTCAAAATTCATTGTCGGGATTCATTGTCAAAATTCACTATCGAAATTCACTGATTTCGGGATTCACTAGGGAGATTCACTGATTTTTGGGATTCGCTGTTTGTCCTTCTCGCTATAAAAATTATATAGTTGTCCTTCTCCTTATAAAAAATATGTAGTTGTCATGTTGCTTAATAATATTTCAGATTGTGTCCTTATCCCTAATTTTCCATTTTTTTTTCCCTATTAATAATATAATAAGTT
This sequence comes from Gentiana dahurica var. dahurica, assembly GCA_024500145.1. Classification (NCBI taxonomy): domain Eukaryota; kingdom Viridiplantae; phylum Streptophyta; class Magnoliopsida; order Gentianales; family Gentianaceae; genus Gentiana; species Gentiana dahurica. The sequence goes on along the minus strand of CM044898.1, from coordinate 7,241,590 downwards.
GTTCTTTTGTCATGAATGTTACAACTATTTTATAACGTTGTTATAAATTACATAGAGTACTTAATACATATTATAAGGTATAACATGATCAGATACACTACAATAGTTATAATTAGACCCAAGAAGATGGTCTTGTTATATATGGTAAATTATTTTGATAAAGGATCACTTACCGTATAATCCGCAAATAATGGTAAATTCACTTCATATACATTTATTGTGAAAAAATATCTAAAATATAGTACCTCCGTCTCAAGTTATCCTAGCATTTTTTATTCGTTCTACATTATAAATTATTTTCACATTTCAATATAATAACTAATGTTCTTTCTCCTGTTTTATCCATTTCAATGCATAACCTTCCATACACCATTTAATAAATTAGCCTAAGGCCATTTTACTCCAAAACTACCAAAGTTTGATCATTTATTGAGTTTCTTAATCTGTGTAAATAAAGTTAGGATGACATATAAAATGAGACGGAGATAGTAGATCGTATAATTAATGATCCTTCACAACTAGTATTCGGTCAAGATGGTTCTTGAAATAACTCCAATAATCACGATAAAAAGGCATAATAAATATCTATATTGATAAACAAAATAAATGGGATGTTGAAGTTGTTGGAATTTTAAGTGTTTTTAGCTCATTAATGGGTTTAGTGTATATGGTGAATAGTCCATTTCGAGTACGATTTCAAATGATATACGGTATCAAATGCCGAAAGCTAATAACAGTTTTGGAAACTACTAAGACAGTAGTTGATATTAGGTTTTTGAATCACTCAATTCCGATATCGGGTGAATGAGAAATTAATGCGTAAAGATAGAGTAAAATATGTGAAGTTGTAATGAATATAGTATTATTCATTTGTCCCGCATAGGAGAAATGACTCAAGCGCAGTCACTATATAATAAGTAGTGTGGCACTTAAAGACAAGCCACACGGGACATTTCAGGTCAACTCAACATTGTATATTTTTGAAAAATTCTAAATCAAGATTGCATCTGTTCGCGTTAAACGTTCAGTTTGAACCTCAAACTGGTGTCAGTCTGTTCTGAATGCATCTTTTCATTTCGAAAAGTCTCCACACGAAATTCAGAAGAGATGCTTCACTTCAAAACACAATTTACTCTGCATATATAAGGTGAACAACCATGAATGAAAATAGAAAGAAAATTCATTCTGTAATACATATCAAACTCGGCAAAAATTTCTGCATATAGTCATAGATAACAAATGCTTATATTAGTTCGTTGCTTTCCTCATTCAAGTGCAGAATCGAGAAAGGTAGATTGTTGTATCTTGGTAGACATTTGTCATATATGTGTGCATATATTCGGGGCAATAATGTCTCAAAGATAGAATTCTAAACTCGCATTAGTCTGAATAAGTTTTCTCACTATTGCTTTCTGTCTTTCAATTCAGTATGCATATGTATGTTATGTGACATTGAATAAATGATAACTATTATGTTATTACAGTGTGTTCATGTTATGTTTCAGTTCCGTATTTAGAAAGTTCATATAAACATATTACTCCCTCCGTTCTTATTTAACCGTCGCACTAGACAAAAACAAAATTTTTTTTTTATCCGTCGTAGTTATATTTTCAAAGAATTATTTATCGTACTTTTCTACATCTACCCTTATTTATTAAGGGGTGAGAGATTGAAAACACATTGCATTATTCAAGGGTTGTTATTGTCATTTTGATGTTAATTCAAAGCATTAACTACTCCTTAATATGTACTCCCTCCGTTTAATTTTCACATTTGAAGAAAAAATAACTGAATTAGTTTGGATGAACCTGGTAACTTTTTAGCTTAAGATTAGTCATTTTTCGGATTAACATGGTCAATTATTTTTTCTCCAAATGTGGCAGTTAAAAAAACGGAGAGAGTATATTTTGGCAACTGCGACAATTAAATAGAAACAAATGAGTACTACATTTTTCGTAATCAGTCATGTTCCCAACAGAAGTTAATAATCCATTATCTTTTGTGTACTACATATATGCATCTCTTCAAGATTCAGAAAAAAATGAAAAACATCCATATGTCTATTTCCATGAAAATTTGATATCTAACAAATGGAAGGGTAACTAGAAATATTAAAAAGTAAAAAAAAAATGTTATTTACACAACAAAATGTGACATATTACACAATTGATATGACAAAACATTTATTTATCAGTAAATCGTGTGTCATAATCAATTAAGTAAAATGTGTGGTGTTTTTTTTTTTCATTTTGTGTATTTGCACCTAAAATAGTCTTTGAACTTAGCTTTAGTCCTATCAACCACATTCGCATCCACTACTTATCTTACCACAACATCCTACACAACACAATCAATATCATTCATTTTGTTGGGACCTACCACAATATTTCACTATTCATTTTAATCAATAAAAACTACACTTGTAGTGGAAAGTGAATTACACAAATATACAGACTATAGTGCACATACCATTTCTCATTTGATCGTATGTTCCCACTTGTAGAGATTACTAATCTTAGGCATAATTATCGATCCTAGGTTATATATATGGCTAAACATAAGCCAGACTTTTGTGATTGTCCACACGTTATAGGAGAGTAATGATTCTCTTTGCAGTCGTGTTTGTTTCACAAAACATGAGAAATACTTGTGTGGTGTCTCATGTCTCCATACGGTGTGGAGAAATCGTGTGTCATCGTACACAGCATACACTTTTATTCTGATTTAAATTGTATGGTTCTGATCGAAATTCAACTCAAATTTCCTCACCACACAAGTATTTCCCACAAAATATAATAAACTACCGATATAACTCAATTTTATATATTTGATCGTGATGTATAGCATATTAATTTATAATAGACACAACATAATTAATTAAGGTTATGAAAATATGTTGTACTCCCTCCGTTCCAAAATAACTGAGTTAATTGTCAAAAAGTTTTGTTTCAAAATAACTAAGATAAAATATTTTCCAAAACAGCATTTGCTGCTAATTTCCTACTTTACCCTTATTTAATACTCCCTTCGTCCCAATTTGTTCGAGACTTATTTCATTTATGGATGTCCCAAAATAAGTCACATAACTAATATCTAGATTTAAGTTTGTTCGTAAATGTCTGAAATGCCCACGTATAAGCATTTATTAAATAATGTAAAGACAATATAATAAGGATATAATTGTAAATTAGTCATGTTTTTAATGACTTGACAATGTAATAAATGATATTTCCTTAAATTTTTAGAGTTCCAAAATGTTCCAAATAAATTTGGACGGAGGGAGTACTAGGTAAGAAGTTAAAAAGAAGACTGCATTAATTGTATCATAGGGATTTTGTAGTCATTGTATCCTTAAAAGTCGTAGTATTAAATCACATTCTTAATAAGCGTGTTTTGACAATTGACTCAGATATTTCGGAACAGATAGAATATCTCATATTGTGACATAACCAATGTGGTATTATCACAGCCCTTTATTTTAATGAGATCTTAGAACAGGTAACAATTAATATTCAAAGTTTTGCAAGGAATGATCTGTATGTAGAGATTGCAAAGCAACAAAGAAAAAAAAAGATTAAAATAAAGAGACCTAGTTCAACTTGAACGTTGTTAGTAAGTTGTTATTACAATTATTATGATGATAAATACTCGGAAATTTAGTAATCAGTAGTTTAAAAGTAATTAACATACGAAATTCTACATATAAAATTCTATCTTTCACTAATAATTAACGTCATGCCGGACTTTACTATATAATAACAGAGATATAATCACTAAAAAAAATCCATAATAAAAGATTGTCATATCCTTGTCATCACTAAGAATTTACCTATGAATTTGCAATAACGTTAGAGGAAAACTCCAATTTTATAAATGAAAAAAATAAAAAATGATCTTGATATATTTCTTGGAATATTTTCCAGTTGTGAATTCATTATGACAGAGATATTTCCATCTGAACTCTGAAATATATTAGTCACATCCTGACATATTACAGGTGTTCTTGGTACAGCATTAGAAAGGTTTATAATATATCCTATAACATATACAAATTATTTCTGATCCAGGAGCATAGTTATATCCATGCGTTTTAACATTCATTGTCAAAGAGTCAAGAATGTTAATATCAGATAGAGATAATTGTAAGTTAGGATATACATCAAAATATACTGGACCATGTGCCAGACTTGATTGTATAATACCCATTAAAGACTTTTTCCAGTCTAAATTTCTACCATCTCTAAGGGCAGCAATAAAACTTTCTGGAAGATTTTCCAGTGTAAGTGGTTTAAAAGCAATTTGAACTAAACCAATATGTAAAAACTTATGAGTTTTTCTATAAGGATAAATATCCTTTTCACTAAGTAATTTAATTACTATTTCTTCATTATTAAGAGAAATCGATTATTCCGAGGTTTTAACAATTTGTTTCAAACCTAATTTTTCGAATGTACCTAATTGGTAAATCGTTTTTGGTTCTATCATAGGGATAGTCCATTTATTAAGTAAATCCAGATTTCTGGGTATCTCAAATTCTTGTGTAATAGAATTTTTCATTCTATCCGTATTTCTTAACATTTTTTAAGAAAGTGTTAAAATATAACATAGATAAAAAAAAAGGAATGGTTCTTTTCAACAAATAAAAGGTGGCAAAAAGAAAAGACAAAAAAGATTATAACATGTTTCCAATGTTCGGAAGCCATAGATTCAGATACTCATTTTATGAAATTAATAGTATGATATGATATTGTTCTAATTTCTAAACATACTGAATGGGCACCATTCTTCTTGGCTGTACCAAATAGCAGTATTAATCAAGACACATGATATACGACAATTACGGATTACCCACTCTTATCATGAAATATTAATTAATATAATATATATAAATGCTTATAGAACTTTTTATTCAAATAAAATTAATTTTGTTCTTGCAAAAAAAAATTTTAATTTTGTTTTGTTAATGACGTCCGTCTGGCTATGTGGACTCTATTTTTTTTAATCAAGTTTTGTAATCCCTCCGTTTCAATTTATCCGAGCCGGTTGCCAAAATAACACATATTAAAAATATTACTTAATGAATTACATTTTTACACTAAAATGATTAGAATGTCATTGGATATAATTAATGTCATCTTTTTTTTATATCTCTAATTGTAATAAATAAGAATAAATCAAGTAAAAATACAATAAATGTTGCTTTGTAAATTGTATTGGATCACATGAAATGGAACAAAACACTTTGACAACTGCATCAGTTATTTTGGAACGGAGGAGTAGTGTTATTTGCTCTTTTCGAGGAGTGCATCGGTTATTATTATCAATACCAAGTGGATGGACGAGATGAATCCAATTCATCATTTTTCACACAATAGAGGTGTGTAGATGTGAGGTGGATGTATCACATCCATCCACTCGATATAACTCTTCAACGATTACTACATAATAACTCTTCTCCAAAGGAAAATTGGATGGATCATCTAAAAACCGGTCATTTATTGGAGTTTGAGGCTCAATTCCAGTTTACTATCGGATGGGCTTGATATTTTGCTACTCCCTCCGTTTCTATTTAACTATCGCAGTTGTAAAAAACACGCATATTAAGGAGAGTAGTTAATATTTTGGCTTAACATCAAAATGAGAACAATACCATTTGAATATAATTAATGCGCGTAATGTTGTTTTCAATCTCCCGCCCTTTAATAAATAGGGATAGATATAGAAAAATACAATAAATGATTCTTTGAAAATATAACTACGACGGATAAAAATGAGTTTTTACTTTTGATAATTACGACAGTAAAATAGAAACGGGAGAGTAATATATACACTTTATGCCATAATGGCTTATGTTTTTTTTTTCCTTTTAAAATTTCAGTTTGTCATGAAATTCTCATTTTAATTACCTCTCCCCTAATACTCTCAGCACCCATGCTGTGAAAGTTCCCATTTGACCCCTCCCCCAATACTCTCAAGTCTCAACACCCATGCTGTAAAGGTGTAACGGCAGAAGATCTTCCCTCATGCTAATTCGTAGGAGAAGATTGAACCATCATTTGATATAGTTTAGTATTCGTCACGTTATTATTTCACTGAGAGTTGTTAACAAAAATTGTTCCTATATTTTTTATTTCACTAAAAGGAATAATACTATAACTATTTACAATCACAATAATGGACTAACACACCACATAACGTGAGTACAATTTTTCTAAAGAAGAAAAATATGCTGAAGGACTCTCAAATTATTATCTCCAGAAGGATTTGAACATGAGACCTTCGGGTCTCAGAATCTCGATTCTAGCCAGTTGAACAAAGCCTCATCGACTTTTTAAAAATCATGCTCTCAAATTGTTCCTATTTATTTGAGAGGTAACATTTTTCAAGAGGTTGAAAATGTACGAGTCTTTTGACACTAGTAAAAAACCTTAGCACACCATATCTTTTGTAAATATTACCCTTCCATTGTTTGGCACTTTGGCTAATCGATCCTGATTCCACGGACCAATTTTGGTCAGATTGTTGATTACATTACTAACATAATTTCAATTAGTAAGTATTAATTGTGTTTTCTGACCGGTATTGAGTCTAGAAAATATTTAAAATCCTGATTTAAATTTAGTTGTGATAAAAATAATCTCATTTGACTCAAATTCGATCAGAATAATGCGTAGACGTGAAAAGACTCATGATATGACTACATTAAATATATTTAAGGATATGCTAGTTATTTCATTATTAAAATCAAATCATTCTTAATATGTGTGTTTTTTTCTTCCAGTTTTTTTTTTCTTTTTTTTTTCCGTAAAATGATAACGTAGGGAGTATTTCTTTGGGCCAAAACTATTGATTTATAAACCTAGAAAAAACTCTTCATTTATGCAAGATCTTAATAGCATATCTGGTTGTGACACTTATTGTATTTGAATAGTTTTGTCAATAGCATTATGTTATTTAAGTTATGATGCAAATTAAAGAATGGATGATGTGTAATAAGCCAGAGTTGTTCATTTTAGAATATGATAAGAAAATAAACTTTACTGTGAAAAAGGACGTTCGGAAAATAAAAATATGTAAAAGCCGGAGTTGTTCATTTAAGAATATGATAAGAAAATAGACTTTATTGTGAAAAACGAGGCTTGGAAAATAAAAATATGTAAACATAACCGTGGATTTTTTTTATTTATTATTTTTTTTTTTTTGAGTAGATGACAAGTCTATATTCTACTATAATTTACATTATCTTCTACTTGGTTATAAAATGGCATATATCTTTTGATATAAGCATCAAACGACGGTAACTTTGTAACCATATTTTTCATTTTCTTGTTCTTTTTATTTCAACATCCATCGACGTCATTTTCAAGATCATTTTTGTAAAAAAAAAAAATAAAAATGAAACAGTGGAACACAATGGATTTGAGATTTTTCCACTATAAACAGTAACTAACGGTGGATTTGGGTAGCCTTTATTTATTCTTTACTCTCACTCCCTCGAGAAAATATTATGTTATACATGTATATAGTAAAAGGTTACGAAATTATAAGTAACAGTTAGGACTAAACGCTTATCATTCTACTAAAACAAATTGGTGTTAGTAAGGCGCTACAATATTTCCTTATACATTCAAGAGTGTGGGTAGCCTATCCCAACACCCCACTCAAATGTGGATAATATCTCTCAACACTTGCACAATATAATTGGGTTCAACAGTAACTTGTCATGTGACGGAGATCAAGTCATCCTCGGCCACGTGCCATCTCGTGAATAACTATGTAATAAATGAGGAAACACAGACTGAGCAACTAAGGGTCAAGAGCCCTAGCTAAGGTCCAATTGTGAGACCTTTATCCCCAGGAGGAAGGTTGGTCTAGTCTGCTTAATACGCCCCTAAGCCCACCGCAGGTCGGTCAGGGGATAACGAAACAGGGTCAACACAACTCGGACCAGGGCGTCATCTAGAGCTCTCCGCAGGTCTGATAGAGTTGGCCACGGCCTTATCCCACGTGGGTAATATATGTGATAAATATGGAAAGAATCTCTTGTAATTACAACTCTGGTCCTATTATTTAAACTAGCGTGATTACCTCCTAAAATGAGGGAGATTCATGCGTACAAATCCGCAAACGGTTACAAACAAGAGTCCTGGAGGGACACGGCACAATTACAGCCTATGGCACAAATATTTCCTATATAAATGATCCTTGAAACTACGACAGACTTGATTTATAAATGATCCTAGGATACTAGGCAACCTGAGAATAAGAATTCTCAGGCTCAGTCTAAAAAAAAAAAAAAACATACGGTTTTTTATTTCTTATAGGTTTTTGGATCTTGAACATTATCCTTAGATTCAAATGGCCCGGATTCATATCTTGACGGTATTCAGCATCGTCATCATACTTGCATAAATTGTATCCTGAACGTATCTTCACCAATTCAATTTTTCAAATGTGATATAAATGTGCGATCAACAATATATTTTTTTAATAGAGATTCTATATTACTTCTTCCACTTTTGATTAGTTCAAGGGTAACTAATACTTGCAACAAAGTAAAATAAAATCGTGGCAATACTTATAAGAGAAATGCTATATGAAGTTTATGCGAAATTGCAAAAATAATAATTAAATTATCGAAATCGGTCAACAAAAAAACAAGAAGCCGAAGCCAAAGGTTTTGTATTTTTATAATGCTATACCAGGTTGTTCCAAATGATGAAAAGTTGTTTGTTTAATCTTAACCAAAACAAATACTAAATTAATCGAGAAAAAAGCAGAAAGTGCTCATAAAAGACTTTTGTAAATAATGAATTTAATACAAATAAAACTCTACGAGTAATAGAAAAATATAAATACAGCGAACTATTTTAATTAACTTTTCTTGAACGTGTATATCATCAAATATGTACATAAATCCAACGCTTGAAATGCGAGAAACCTTCAAGGGACTAATCTTTGGCCGTTGATTAAATTTCCATATATCACCGGCCAAAAACTTTCCCATGGGATTTCCAAGATAAATGACTAGAGAATCCAAGTTTTTTTTCCTTCCCCTTTTCCTATTAATAATAAGTTAGTTTGTTATGAGCATTACCACTATTTTTTTTTTTAAAAAGCATTACAACTATTTTTAAAATGATGTTATTAATTATATGGTGCACTTATTAAACTATGATTAACTTGTATGCTATAAAATGATCAAAAACAATAGGACAATTATTAAACTAAGAAGATGATGATGCTCTAAATAATGATAAATCCATGAATAATGCAATGGACAGAAATCATAAAGTATAGATTTTATAAATAATGCGTCACATTTTTTTTTGGCTGTATGTCGTTTCACACTTCAAAAAATTCTTAATATATACTTGACATTTAATTTTTACTTTTGCCCTTCAAATTCATCATTTTTCACGGTTGCTGATTATAACTGAATTCTAGACAAAATGTTAGAGGCTTTATTGAATTAATTTTAGGCAAAAGATTTTCTGACCGGAATTACGTATGAAAAACACTTAAATTTGACTCGAATTAGGCCAGAATAATTATCATTTTCTGACACGAATCAGGTTATATAGGATAATTCGAGTGTGAGAAAAGATGCTCTTTTTTTGACAATTTGATGATCCACATTTTCTCGAGAAAATTAGAAATCATGTCCATGTAAAGACCTGATTTGGAAATCGGTCATGTCAAATATGACATTTTTTTTTCAGGTATCACGTGAAAATTTTCACTTTTTCGGCTTATATCGGGGAAATTTCCACGTTTTGAAAAGACGGAACGTGCAATTGGAATATTGGCCAAGCGCCTTCAAACTATGCAAATTTCTCCGTTTGGAGCCCAAACGTGGAAATTCCCACGCTTTGAAAGCGGTTGGCCAATATTCCACGTGAAAACTTTCAAAACGTGAAAATTTCTCCGTTTTGGTCTCGGAACGAGAAATTTGCACGGTTTGAAGGCGTTTGGCCAATATTCCAATTGCACGTTCCGCTTTTTCAAAACGTGAAAATTCGCCACAATAATTATCACCGGGTTCCTCAAAAAAAAAAAATTACTACCGGATCAATGCCTTGTTGGCATGTAGGCCTTATTTCAAAGAACTAAACTAGCATCAATTTATTCATCTAAATGCACATCTTCTCGCCAAAAAGAAAGAAGTTAGCATTAACTAAGATTCTTAATAAGTTGAAGATCAAAAAGAGAGAGAAAAAAAAATATGATTACCACAAGTAAGGAGACAAATCATAAATTTACTACAAGTAGTACATTCTAAAGTAAACAGATTAAGACAAAACAAAGTATAGCAAAGTAGTTTAGCAAAATAACCTTTAATACACCAAAACGTGGTCCTACGTACTTGTTCACGTTTTTATGAGAAATTATATTTTCAGGTCATTTTAACATTTTTTATTTAATGTCAAGTCGGATTAAACTCGACATTTTTTCTTGAGTTACACATACAAAGACTTGACATTTTTTTCTTGAGTTACACATACAAATTTACACGGGCCTGTACAAATTAGCACTAGCCCAACACTGGCTCGTGGAAAATTTGAACAAAGTGCATGCATTTTACACGTGGCTGTGCATACTTTTGCATGTTAATTGAAAAAAAAATAAAAAAAATCAACGAGCTGTATTAATTTTGCACGGGACTGTGTTGAGCCCGTATAAATTTGCATGAGTTCTCTCTAAAAAATTGCCCATGTAATTAAACAAAAAGTCAAATCTAATCCGTCTTAAAATGAAATAAAGGTACTACAAGTCTACAATGACCTAAAAATATAATTTATCCGCTTTTACTTGATGTCTTGCTTTACACGACTTGTCAATCTCCATGTCAAATTACTTTCATCTTTCACATGGATGCTACTGAATTACTTATCATTTGATATAAACATTAGAATAATGAAAGTTTCTCGAATTAATAGTTAAGTCTCTTGTTCATATGACTACCCACATGTAGATTATTAATCATATATAGGTATATACATAGGCGGATCTACTCTTTGCTAAAGGGGGTCCGTTTTATGTGTAAGAAAATATTTTGGAACCCGTGAAAAATAAAATTTACTCTGAAAAAAAATTACGGACCCCGCTGAATAATATTTCTGGATCAGCCGTTGGGTATATATATATATATATATATATATATATATATATATATATATATATTACAGACGTGGATGAATCAGCCAACGCTTTGAATTTAATTTGGCTAGATTCATCATCAGCTGTCTACTAAAATCGAAAAATACCATATATAAATATAAGAAATATATATATATATATATATATATATAAAGAAGAGCAGATTTAACCCAATTACCTAGCTATTATCCAACCCGTATACACTAAAAAAACAAAACAAAAACAAAACAGCTGTAGTAGATCAGTATTGTTACGCCAGAACTTATGCCTTATCATCTTTTCTCCCTCATTTGATTGTGTCTTACCAGCATCCAAGAAACTACGTCCGCTTTATAATCTATTCTGTTAAGTTTGCTTTTGAATTTTAAAGAGACATAGACGCTAAAGTTTAGGAAGTTGATGTTGTTCTATTCCACTCCCTGCCCGGAGTATCCATCATATATAACCCTAGACCTACAAATATTATCACCACGGTAAAAAGCTATGGTTGCGGCTTCAGCATAAAGAGGTGGGTGCGACTGAGGTCTTTATGACCGAAATGGAGGTCATTGTGAAGTCAAGAAGGGAACCGGGTACCAACTCGTATGATATAAAACATTTTCAGCCAACGGTTTATTCAAGTCGATTCACTATAAATTACATTAGTGGATCATGTGAATTCAAAACATTACCTCATTTGGTTTTGATGTAAATCGAGAATCATTTATAAATGCAAGTGAAATTTGATTCCCAGTTAGTTATTATTTCAATAAATATCATCTTTTGCCAGATGAAAATTCAGTATCATATATTGTGAAATGCGAACGAAATTTGTTTTTAGTTATTATTTGAGATAATTTAAGCTTTTACATGGGGATTTTCAAATCAAGTTTGGAGTTTTATGGGCATCGTCGAGGAGACTTTTAGATTACGCTTCAAGTTGTGGTTGTTTAAGCTTGCTACATGGTTTGGAAGGGAGACATGTGAGCTGAAAATGTAGAAATTGCATCTCAGATGATGGCAAAAAAGGTGTTACAATTTGCTATGTCTAATCTTTTGATTTGTTTTCATTTACATTAGAGTATCCTCTTTCATAGCTCAAGCATTACCTGGATTTGTTTAATTTGAGTACTTTGGTGGACATTGAACTTTGATAAGATTTCTAGATGCTTAAAATTGTCATTTTGTCAACATGTGCACCAACATTGCAATTTTGTTAAACAATGTATAGTTGCGTTTTGGGCTTGAATGAACTATTACATCATATCCTTGATTTGAAGATGATTATTCGGATAGTTTTCTTTATAATTTTCTTTGAAATTGTGTGGGATATAACGTGGTTGGCATCTATATTTGGCGGTGTAAACAATAGATTCTAACTTATGTGTTATTGTAAACATTCAAACGTCATTGTTTTACGGGCCAATTATCTCATTGTCACTTTAATGTTATGCATATGTTGATTTAGGATAACTTACAAGACGCATCATCGGCCAGGGTTGTTGATTGCATTGTGGCACACTCAGAGCATACCAGCAAATGACTGGAGATAGAGAATACATAAACTTACTCGGTATCCATTTGTTTGTGAGTTCATTTTTATCTGCCTGGAGATTAGTCAATGCATAAGACTACTCTGTATCCATTTGTTTATGAGTTCATTTTTATCTTTTTGGTGCTACTGTTAATCCTGAATTGTTATTATGTTGAAAATCAGGAGTTGTTCAAATAGAAATGACTTGGTTCTTCCCAGTTCATCACTATCTATGTCGTGTGGAGTAACCTATAGAAGTCGTAAGTTTCTTATTATTTGGTGAGACTAATCGAAATGTAGGTTTAACAACCCTTAGAAACACAATAGTTGATGGCATAAGTAAAATGAGAACTATTTTATCCATATAGTCCTGGCACATGTAAAATGAGAACTATTCCATCCATACTCAGTAAACGATGTTGTGATATTCTTTTGGCCCAAACCTTCAGTAAAAATAGTTGCTTCGAGTAAGTTGTTCTTACATTGTGCTCATGCTTTGCAGCGTTTTAACCATATATGTGTATATGGTGGATCTTCCTGGAAGCGTGTTGATACGTCAGGAATTACATGATGACTCAAAGAAGCACAACATATGGACAATTCTTTGTCATGTTTGGAAGATGTTACCGATCTAGCACAAAAAGAATTCTCACATTCTGTACAGGAGCATCAAGTTCACTCTAGTGTTGTAGAATGCATTAGGTTGGTAACTACGGTGTTTTTAACCGTTGCTTTTGATCCTCAATCCTCTCTCAGTCAATAATCGCATTGATTCACATTGCTACTTTTCATACAAGTGAATTTGCCATGCTAAACAACGAAAGCAGTACTATTATGTATTCTTTTTGTTGTTCTTTAGTTGTATTTGAAGTAATCATTGTTTGTTTGTAATACTTACTTTACATATTTTTATCTGCCATAGTAAGGCATGCAAGAAGATCAATTTTGCACATGTCAACTCTGAAAAAGATTACTTCGTGGATTAATTGAGCACTTCGAAAATGGCACAGCGGGTCTCAACAATGGGTGCTCCTACATATGTCGACTGTTTTTGAAAAAAATAGTTGAGAGGACTAATGGATCTATTTTTCAGATGCACTGTATTTATTTGAATCATTAAAAAGAATTTTTCAATAAAACTGTCTATTCATTTGTATGGGACTCAATTAATTGCTTGATTGTATTCGTTGTACCCTACGATAGCAAAAAAACCAATTTGATCTAAATGCAAGTCACATATAAAATCAATTGTCATCATTTGTTGTAAATGTAAAAATAATAGTTTGACCATAAAAAGACGTTTAGAGTTTGCAACCTCTTGACAATATTACTTTTTATTTGTAGCCAACCTCATCTTGATATCCATCTTTTTTAGAATAGTATCGGACGTAATGTTGCGTGAATTAAGAAAAACGTCGGGTGATATATTTTTAAAGATAAACAACTCTTCTTCCGTTTTACATTGAAATTAAGTGGCTCTTAACTAAATAAGTTGTTCTTTAAATTGTTATTACCAAACACTACTTATTTCAACCACTACTTCATTTTTCAAGAGTTATTCACTTTAATTTTTCAACAGCTTCTAAACCAGTTGAACTAAATAGATTATAACATTATTACTTGCTTGAAATAATATACATACATAATTTTAATATTATTAAAGGGGTATATTAAGAACTTTGTCCGGAAATTTAGTAGGGTCCATGCACCCACCCCTATCATGCTGGGAACGCTCCTGTGCATACATCCCATGCATAATTTATATCACCCGTGCATTATGCACGGGTTATTTTTCTAGTATATATATATATATATACACTAGGATATATGGCTAAACATAAGCCAGACTTTTGTGATTGTCCGCACAATATAGGTGGGTAATGCATCTCTTCGAATATTGTTCTACTATATTTCTTCGTGTTTCTTTCACCAAACATATATATAGTGCTAGCTTGTCACCTCAGAATAAATTAATTTATTTTAGGAAAATATTATTGTCACAAAAAACGCATAACACATTTTTATAATTTTGATCATGATGTACGAAGGCCCACCGTAATCAACGTTACACAATGATATTATACACTACCACACATTATTTAATAATTAGATATTAATTAGAACAGGCCAATGTGAGAAATAGTCAAAGTATATATAGCAGGGAATGATCTACAGAGATAAAGAATTAATGCTTGCAAGCCAAACAAAAAATAAAAGAAATAAAATAAAAAGACCTAGTTCAGTTGTTACTACTAATATAATAATGAGAGAGAGACTCGGAAATTTAGTAATTAATCAGTAGTTCAAAGGTAATTAACAAATGAAATTCCACCTATAAAATTCACTCTTTCACTAATAATTAACGTCAAGCCGGACATTACTAAAATAATCCAAAATTAAGGATTGGGATATCCTTGTCATAAGTCAGAATCTACCTATGAATTTGCAATATAACGTTAGAAGAAAAGCTCCAATTTTACAAATGAAAAAAAAATAAATAAAAAATGGTTCTTTTCAACAAATAAAAGGTCGCAAAAAGAAAAGACAAAAAATATTATAACATGTTTCTAATGTTCGGAAGCCACAGATTCAGATACTTATGTGTACTACGTACAATGTAAATCTACTTTCTACATACTGAATGGGCCCTACTTTTCTTGGATGTATAAGTAAACAGGACTACGTATTAGTGAAACATATGGTATACGACGATTACCGATAATTACCCAGTCTTATCGTACGTGAAATATATATATATATATATATATATATACACGTTAAATCCGGATACATAAATATTTGATAAATG
Organism: Gentiana dahurica var. dahurica; assembly: GCA_024500145.1. Taxonomy (NCBI): domain Eukaryota; kingdom Viridiplantae; phylum Streptophyta; class Magnoliopsida; order Gentianales; family Gentianaceae; genus Gentiana; species Gentiana dahurica. Next base: position 7,226,107 of record CM044898.1, on the reverse strand, counting down.
AATAAATTAAAAAATAAATAATTTTCTCCGATCCCGACTTGGGTAAAGGAGCTTAAAATAATGTTTCGTTAAATGAATAACTCAAGTGAATATTTTTCCTTATTTATATTTATATATATATATATATATATATATATATATATATATATATATATATATATATATATATATATATATATATATATGCTCTTATACTACTTTTATTTCAAATGAAATTAATTTTGCATTTTTAATTTTGCATTACGTACCCTGAGTAAGAGTCAGACTCTGCAGATACTATCTGAGCCGAATTACAAATAAGTCCGACGGTTTCGGATACCGGAGGCTTTAAGAAAGAAAAAAATTGCTTTGTTAATGACGTCGTTTGGATATGTGGGACTCTATTTTTTTTAAATCAAAGTTTTGTTATGTTTTTTAAACTTTTGAAGGATAAGACTGTCAATTAAATAGGTGTATTCTAAGTTAAATTAGGAAAATTAGATTATAGAGGAAATGAGCCAAAAGTCCACTTTTTAATACTCCATCCGTTTTCATTTATATGTCGCAGAGAGAAGAATCATACAGATTAAGAAAGTAATTAATATGTCTAAAATATAGTACTATTAGGAATGTATTTTTGTATTGGAGATGTAAATACTTTGTTGGTAAAGGAGTTTTGTAGTATTGGAAACGTATTTTTTTTATTGGAGATGTATATACTTTATTGGTAAAGGAAGAAAAAATAATAAATGATGCGTTGGAAATGTAAAATGTCAGATAAATAAAAAAAGAGCAAATTCTGAAATATGACAGACAAAAAAAACCGGAGGGAGTACGAAATAAATAAACATAACACACTTATTTTTTAGTTGCGAAAAGGACAAAAAAATTCAGACGGACAAAATTACCCTTATTATGATGTAGCACGCGACACAGATGCAAAAAACTGATGCATTACATTCCTGATATTCTTCTTTTTTTTTTCTTTTTCTTTTAACAACCGTAACTTTTGACGTAGAACTCCGATCATCAAAAAAATTTCACCAAAATTCATATCTTTGCTCTTTATTATGAGATCTCATACGATACCCTTCCGACGTAAATTTTGAAAGCCGAAAAAATATTTGCATTAATCAGAGCGTTTTTCTTATAAACGACCGTAACTTTTGATTTAAAACACCGATCATCAAAATTCTTTCACCAAAATTTATATTTTTTTTCTCTTCATTTTAAGATCTCATACGATGCCCTTTCGGCGTAGTTTTTGAAAGCCGAATTAATCGCAGCTTTTACACTAACACGGTATCATCATATATGTTGTTGAAATACCGAAAACGGAGCTCTTTGTGTAATATTATGCTTCTTACAAAATGGAACCCAAATCTTTGCAAACTCTGCTGCTTCAACTAATGAATAATACATTAATGGAGATGTTGCATCATCTGAAACATAGATTAGGGAAAACATTAGCTAGACTATGAATTATGCTTCAAAACTCTAGTGCTTTATAAATTTTGTATAGAAAACACAAAATTCACTTCACAGAGCGAAAACATTAATTTTCGGAGTTCAAACCTCAAGAAACAGATATTTTTGGAGGAGCTGCCGCCAGCGACGCCGCAATTTCCTCCACATCGGTGTTGTAGATTGTCGGTCGAGCAACAATAGAAGAAGTTGATGGAGCAAGTGGAAATTGAGATTGAGGAGGCCTAATTGGTGGTCGAGCAGCCATGGAATTTGATGGTGCAGGAATTGGAATTTGGGGACGAAGAAGCTCCGTCGAATTTCTCGATCTAAATTGTCAAGAGGATGCCATCCTGTGTGAAAAGTTGTTGGTGCTGATGCAACTAAAAATAGAGGGTATTTTAGTCCAATCAATTTAAGTTTGTCCTTATTGCAACTAAAAAATATTGTGTGGATTAGAACTTAATAAGTGCTCAAAAGGTGAATTTATACCTAATTTTCTCTAGATTAAAAGTAATACATTATTCAGATAATAATAATAATAATAATAATAATAATAATAATAATAATAATAATAATAATAATAATAATAAATCTACGCTACAATTTTCACTTTATAGGAAAGGGAAGAAAAAACCATCCAACAACAAGCTTTAAAGGTAACATAACATTTTTCATATAAGAGATTATTCTGGCCCAAACTGAGACATAAAACAATGATAATTTTGATCTAGCTATTGAGTCAGAATTTCAAATGTTTTCCGTCGCCAAAACCGGTTTGATCCCATAATTGAATTGGGAAAACATACAACATCCTACCTGATCAGTCAGATTCAACTAGTGTGAAAATACATACATTTGAAGGGCAAAATTGGAACAAATATGTTGTGTACTAAGAAAAAAACATTTATGTAAAAAGACATCCAGCGGTCTTCGCTCTATAACTCATTGTTGTGGTGGTACATAGGAGCCCGTAAGAGATGATATCCCCTTCCGTATAAACGGCCGGCTATATATATTTATAATATATTTTCACACCGCAAATGGCTTAGCACGATATTTTTTTAATAATAATACTTGTGCACTTTGAATAAGAGAAATACTTTATGAAGTTAATGCAAAAGTGCAACAAAAAAAATAAAAATAAAATAAAATAAAATAAAAATCATAATCAAATTATCGAAATCGGTCAAGAAAATACAAGAAGCCGAAGCCAAAACTTTGTATTTTTATAAAGCTATACCAGGTTGTTCCAAATGATGAAAAGTTGTTTTTTAATCTTAACATAGGGAACAGTTGTAGGATCGTTGGGAACGGCCGCCTGTTAGGATGATAAAATACAATGTTGACGCCTCAGCCACTCCAAATTCTTCGGGGATAGGGCTCATTTTTCGAGACCACCAGGGTTCTATTCTAGCAGCTTATTCCTTCCACCTAAGGGGCCGTTTGTTAAATCTGAAGTCTGAATCTAAAGTCTGAATTTTTCAAGTAACTGAATGAATTAAGTCTGAAATCAAATAAACTGCTTGATAACACTATAAATCTGAAAAAGTTATTTTTTTTTAATCAAGTATTTGTTATATATATATATATATATATATATATATATATATATATATATATATATATATATATATATATATATATATATATATATATATGCTACAACTTTTATATGATAGATATCACACATAAGTTTGGGGTGAAGATTTTTTGTCATGGATTAAGAAGAATATACTGGAGTTATTCAAAAAAAAAAAAAAAAAAAAAGTGGAAATACTATTGGTTGAAAAAAATGAAAGAGCACTCAAATACGCGGTAAGCATGTAATCAGGAAGTGACCGGTAGTTTTTTCAGCGATAAGCGTATGTACGAGCGCTGAAAACTATTGTTTTACATGTAGAATTAAGTGGTATTTAATTAATTAAGTTGTTTTAAAAATATTATCAAACACATTTAATTTCAACTATCACTTAACTTTTTTAGAATAAGTACTTAATTTATTTATCAAACAAGCCCTAAATCCAAGCATAACGGTGGTGATGCTGGAGTTGCGGGCGATCCTTATGGTATTAGTGGAGGGGCAGCTCTTGGGCTTTTCGCAGTTGTTGGTTGGGAGCGATTGTCTTGTTTGTGTACAGCGGATGCGGCATCGTGAGGATGACTTCTCCTCCTTTAGTAGTTTATTACAGGACTGCATTGCGGAGACAACTCATTTTTCGTCGGTTGATTTCTCTTTTGTTAGCCGCACCGGTAATGAACCGGCTCATATTCTAGCGCGTCTAGGCGCTGACTCTTTAGGTGTTCTTTGTTGGGGAGCACGTCCCCCAATCTCTGTAACTACCGCTGTTTTGACGAATTTAGTTGATTAAAAATACTGTTTGGTTTCTAAAAAAAAAAGTCTTAACAATAATAACAAATACTACATTAATTGGGAAAAAAAGGCAGAAAGTGCTCATAAAAGACTTTTTATAATAATGAATTTAATACAAATAAAACTCTACGAGTAATAAAATAAAATATAAGCACAACGAAACTATTTTAACTTTTCTTGTACGTGTATATCATTAAATATGTATATAATAAATCCAATGATTAGAATGCGAGAAATCTTCAAGGGATTAATGTTTGGCCGTTGATTAAATTTCCATATATCACCAGCCAAAACCTTTCCCATGGGATTCCAAGAAAAATGACTAGAGGATCCATTTTTTTTTTCCCTTTTAATGATATGTGATATCTTTGTCATGAATGGTTTTTTTTTTTTTTCAACTTTGTCATGAATGTTACAACTATTTTTTATAAAGTTTTATATAGTGTTTTGTTCATCATATTTACATTTCACCTTAAAAAAAATCATATTTACATTTCTATTTTCAATAATTATTATTTTTCTGGCATTTAAACTCTCATCTATGATAGTACATTTTTTACATTTTAGTTATAAACAGACACGTGTCAAATTTTCATCGATTGTAGCATGTAGTAAACGTGGTAACTTGAATTAAAAAAACGTAAAATAAAAACTCATAAATGGGAGTTGAAGTACAAGACGATACAATATTGTTATATAAATGTGAATTTCGTAAAACCTAAAGGGTCTAAATAAAGTGCGCATCTTCTATTCTTCTTCGGTGATGAACTTATATGGATTTGTTCACTGATCTTGATTCTTAAGATTTATTTTGCATAAGTGTAGAATTCATCTCCAGTGATCTTCTAGATCCGGTGAGAATCTCAAATATCCGTTGGCGGAGAAAAAAATTCCGGTATCAGAGACACATCTCCAAGGGCAATGAAAAGACGTCGAAATCTAAGAAAAAAACAATGGATTCAGTGTCATTAGACGGATGAAAATCCATATAGTCATTTCATTAATAAACATCACATGTTTATGAACATTGAATAAGCTGCATAACTCATTGATTGATATAGATTCCAGCTTAATAATCATTTGTGTTAAGATTATGAAATGATACATAAAGTGAATATATCACTATCCTTAGACGGATTACTATACCAAATTTTTCCCGACGAATTGGTAAAGGGGGTTTTATTTAATAAGGGAGGAGATGTTAATTCAAACGCTGGTTGACACGAGAAAATACAATAATCCTGGACAAATTTTTTTCTCGAAAAATCGGTATAGGAGATTTTATTTTACAGCAGTTTTATGGTGGTCCAGGTTGATGGGGTCAGGTCGGCACCTAGCCACGTGTCACCCTTTAATCTACTTAGCATTAAATAAAAGGGAATATACCAACTTTAAGGGCCAAGAGCCCCATATTACAGCCTGAGGGCATATCTAAACCCTATGTGGGAGGTCAGTGCGACTAGCTCCACAATCCACCGCAAGTCGGTCAGGACATCACAGAGCTTAGCCAGATCAGTTCGGATAGGAACAGCCTAAGGAGCTCGGTGGAGGTCGATCCGAGCTGCCCTTTCTATTAAATACGCACATGTTAAGTATTAGACAATTATGGAAAGAATCCAAGGTCATAAAGGTTGTGATATTATATTTGATAACCGTGATTATCTCCTACAACCCAGGAGATTAAGTCGTGATTATCTACTGTTTAGGGAACACGAAATCAGAGTCCACCTTGGACACGGCCCATGCAAAGCCTAGGGCATAATGCCCTCTATATAAACTAATCACTAAGGAACTACGGAGACTTGATTTCCTGATTAAGACACAGGATACGTAGGCAACTTGAGATATCACATCTCAGGCTCAGTCTGAGGGCATATCTGAACCCTATGCGGGAGGTCAGTGCGACTAGCTCCACAATCCACCGCAGGTCGGTCAGGACATCACAAAGCTTAGCCAGATCAGTTCGGATAGGAACAGCCTAAGGAGCTTGGTGGAGGTCGATCCGAGCTGCCCTTTCTATTAAATACGCACATGTTAAGTATTAGACAATTATGGAGAGAATCCTAGGTCATAAAGGTTGTGATCTTATATTTGATAACCGTGATTATCTCCTACAATCCAGGAGATTAAGTCGTGGTTATCTACTCTTTAGGGAACACGAAATCAGAGTCCACCTTGGACACGGCCCATGCAAAGCCTAGGGCATAATGCCCTCTATATAAACCAATCCCTAAGGAACTACGGAGACTTGATTTCTGATTAAGACACAGGATACGTAGGCAACTTGAGATATAACATCTCGGGCTCGGTCTAAACATCACCAACATACCTCTCGTTCATATCCTCTCTAGTTTTTGTATCTTAAATAGGTTGTCACTAGGATAATACGGCCCCGATTTACTATTAGATGAGTTCCAGCATCGTCACAGGTACACCATATCATACACGTTCCACCAATAGCAGCTTCTAAAACATGGATAAACATGTAAATAACATATAAAAAAATTAGGGACTTATCACATTATCTAATATCCTATTGGTCACGATCACCAAATCATACTTGGTCCAGGACCAGGATAAAATTAGCGTTTATTTTATAAGGGAGAAGATGATAATTCAAACGCTGGTTGATACAAGAAAATGTAATAATTCTGACCAGCCAACTTGCCAAATACAATCATTATGCCTGTGTTTGTTTTCGTTGAAGTTTTTTTGGAGTTTTTTTTTTTATATCATTTTATACAATTATCTCACCAATCACTTTTTCAACTACAAATAAAAAATATTAAATTATTTCTCACCATTTCACTTTATCTACTTTATTATTTTTTTACCATTATTTTATTCATTATACTACTTTATTTAAATTTCTCTTACCAATCATTTCTTTATCTACACAAATTTCAAAAAAATATTTCAACTTCTAATCATTACTTCAATCATTTTTATTATATTTTATATCCAATAGTATATGTAGCACCCCAAAATAAACTCCAACCCAAAACAAACGGAACCTATATGTTTATCTTTCCAAATGATCTAGACTCCAATTTGCCAATCCACCTTTTTTTCTCTTGTAGCAAAGTCTTTTCGGGAAAATTTTGATGCAAAGAGTTTTTTTATTAGACTCGACCGTCAGATGTGTGCCAAATGTAAAGACGGTTGAATGTAATAAAGGTTCCCTACGTTAAAATTACCCGTCTCTTCATCTTACTTTTAACTTCCTGTTGAAATCTGTGTTTTAATTTTTAATTGCTATCTCTATGTATATATTGTCATTTTATCATTTTAACAAATTTTATAGTGGTCCGGCCATAAATACGACTTGGTGATTCGAAACAAATCACATTCCACTATTCTCTTTATAAGAAAAACCGTGTAATATGTAATTTCGACAATATATGTATGATTTGATTTTTCCTTGTTTAAATATTTTCACTTGATAGACTAATACATAACTAATAAAAAATTCAACTATAATCTATCTGGTTATTAGATATGATGTAATATATGACTAAATATAATGTGTCTTTATAAAAATAAAATAAAAAATATAATGTGTCAAAGAAGCCAAGTCAAGAAAACTCAAATACCCCTTTACGCGCGGTTAGTGTTACCATTAATAGAAGGTTAAATCAATAATGTTAGTAGTACATACTCTGATAAAAGGTTATATCAACTTGTATAGTTGTATTTACATTTTCTTATAGAGTAATAATGTTGTCGTAACTATTATAACACAATAAAGTTGTAATATGATATGACGGTAAGGTCTCTCGTAATAAGATATTGGGGGAATGAGGGAGAAGGACAGAAATATTTCATCAATTGAGTAGAAGGACAGTCTTTTGAAACTTTTGCATAAAGGACAAAACTATTTATTCACTGTCGAAATTCACTTGTGTTCGAAATTCACTGTTTAAATTCACTGTCGAAATTCACTGCCGAAATTCACTAATTTTCAAAATTCACTGTCGAAATTCACTGATTTTCGAAATTCACTAGGGAGATTCACCGATTTTCGAGATTCACTGTTTGTCCTTCTCGCTATAAAAATTATGCAGTTGTCCTTCTCCCTTTAAAAAATATGTAGTTGTCCTGTTACTTAAAAATATTCCAGATTGTGTCCTTATCCCTAATTTTCCATAAGATATTTGCTTTTAAAGTACTCTCACTATCACGCCAACTCACGAGAGATCGCAATATTATCCATGTCTTAAAAAACATTATTTTAAGAATTTTCACACAGATTAATTAATTTAAAGAATAATTTTTTAAAAAAATTGATTATCATTAATATAATAGTTATAAAGTAATAATGAGTGGTCAGATTGTTAATAAATTAGAGATAGGATAGAAGAAAAAAAAAGAATGCTATATTAATAATGTAAAAATGACTTACATAAGGAGATATATAAAAAGAGCTATAATCACTAATATTTTGAAACATACGGAATATTTTATGAATGTCATGGCAATAACACTGTTCTTTTTTTTTTTTTTAATCTTACAAATTATACAATAAGAAAAATGATATGTTTTTTTTTTTTACCACACAACAAAAGATTCACTCCATTTTTTTTTACATCTTTAACTACGTAATTCCTTTCCATTAATTAAAACAAAAATGATTAAGACACGTAAAAACTCCACAACTCATCCATACAAAAGTAAATTGTATGGTGTTTAATATTTGCATTTTGCTTTTTTTAATTTTCTTTTAAAGTTTTGTACGGTTAAAAAATGTTTTATGTGGATGTGTATGAAAGGAGGGTTGTGCATCTATTACTCTTGTAATTAGAGCACTTGCCCTAGAATAAAAAGTTATAACGCCCCACACCCGGACACCGAGCCATTATCCGGAAATACGACGTTCGGCACATATATAAATAAAATTTAATTCATTTATACATGTAAGCCTACAATCAATACAATCAAAGCGCGCGGAAATTTAATGCTCGGGTAATAAATGTCCATAAAGATGCTAGAATAAGAAAAAGTACTAAAAGCTGAAAGTGTATCAAAACAATACAACTGAAGTCCCTCGAAAGTCCAAACGAATACTATGAAATAAGAAATAGAGATGAACACACGTCATCCCAAAGTACTATGAACAAAGTATATAAAACTGTGCATCATCTCAAATGTAAACAAAAGTGCAAAGAATGAAACATCATGTTCAGAGATCCTCCTCGGGAACATACTCCTCGTAATACTCGAAATCCTGTTCGCCTTCTCACCCCCAAGCACATACAACAGAAATGCACAAGGGGTAAGTATATAATACTCAGCAAGGAAGAGAAGTACGTTTCAGCTTAGAATATATATAAGATTTATTATCAAGTTTCTATTAAAAGGCAATACAGACTCGATTCTACGCATAAAGGTTACATCTCCCAATATGCCTAAACTGTAGCTACTTAGCTTATCTTTGTTACAACATGCTATCAAGGTGGAACGTGACATATTGAAATCTTCAGGATACAATAACCCCGGAACGTATTGAAATCTTCAGGATACAATAACCGGTTCCGATAGTATGAACATACGGCGATGCCTATAGGCCTGCAGGCCGATAGGACACTCACTTTGACCGTCTGTTCACACATCACACTATAGATCTTCAGGATCTACCCAAGACCACATGGTGTTTAATCTTTTATCTAGCAAGTTGTGTTATATTAGGTGATTAACTGACCATCCTAGTTCATTTAGATAACAATCCCTCATCGAAAGCCAAAATAAACAAGCTGGAAGACCAGCTCCAGGTGGACGCTCGTCTGAAGGACCAGACGCTCGTCTAAAGGCCCTGGACGCTCGTCCAAAAATAGTGGACGCCCGTCCAGACATCCCTTTTCAATCCTGTATCAAAATTTTCACCTCAGATGCCCGTCCGAGGTATCCAGACGCTCGTCCAAGTTTGGACGCCCGTCCAGAAAACCGGACGCCCGTCCGACCAGGCGATTTTCCAGAAACTGATTTTTTGCACATCATCGTATTCATCCGTTTTTCAAACAAAAAAACCAATCTTTCTCACCCAAATTCCACCTAATTGATCTACTATTCATACAAAACATCAACCATCAATTAGGCATCAATTCTACGCAGTTTAGTTCATCAAAACGACAGAAAAACAGCACAACCAATACACATTCAAAGACTGAAAACGCAGGGGTTTCTCCTTACCTTTTCTGCCTAAAAACTCAGAACTAGCTGCTGATCCTGGTACCGATGCGAAGCTCTCGTCACGAGGATTCCAACGGTATGCTATGATCTGAAAACGGAATAGAAACGAGGGAGATATCAAGGATCTAAATTCGACGGTTTCAAGCCAAAACGAATTTAACCTTCAAACTCGTCCGAAACACGTAAACCATAACTCCAAAACGACTAACCTTCACAGGACGAAATTGGTATCCAAACGACCCTTGCGTTCCGTGGAATGTTTTTCCCTTGAGGAGTCTGTACAGAAAAGCGACGGATTAGCTTCAATTTTGAATCTTCTCCCAGCCCTTTTCTTTCCCAAAGCTGCGCTGTTTCTCTGATGAACCGTCCCCCCCCCCCCCTCTTTTTCTAAAACTGATACTTGATGGGAAAAATAATGGGGATTAACTCCTATTAATCCCTTAACCCCTTTTTTATTTTATTGTTATTTTTTTTAAAACCAAGAAATAATAAATATAATATTCCGACTCTTCGTTAAAAGACGGAAATGCCCTTTTCGAAAGATCGGGATATTACATTCCTCCCCCCTTAAGAGGAGTTTCGTCCTCGAAACTTGAACGTACTGGTAAATCCAAAAATTCCGGGAATTCGCTGATCATATCACCTTCAACTTCCCAAGTTGCTTCCTCAGGTGTATGATTGCTCCAATGAACAAGAACCAACTGAACCATCTTCCTCTTAATCATCTTTTCTTTCCTGTTCAAAATCTTAATCGGCTTTTCATCATAAGCGAGGTTGTCCTGAAGTATCTCTGGATCCACTGTAGACTCAACCTCTGTCTTCGTCAAACACTTCTTCAACATCGAAACATGGAAGACGTTGTGAACTCTGGACATAGACTCGCAATCAAGTCTATAGGCTAAAGGTCCAATCCTCTCCAGGATTACAAAAGGTCCAACATACCTCGGGCTCAACTTTCCTTTCTGACCAAAACGCTTTACTCCTCTCATTGGTGATGCCTTCAAGTAAACACGATCACCAACTTCAAACTTAAGCGGTCTTCGTCTGACATCTGCCCAACTTTTCTGCCTGTCTTGAGCTATCTGCAGATTCTTCTTCACTAACTGAACCCTCTCTTTGGCTTGCTCAACTAACTCTGGCCCAGTAAGCTGTTTCTCCCCAACGTCGTCCCAAAACAAAGGCGTCCTGCATCTTTAACCATACAAAGCTTCAAACGGTGGCATGCCTATGCTCGCGTGATAACTGTTGTTGTAAGCAAACTCTGCAACTGGTAGATAATCTGCCCAAGATCCGCCTACCTCTAAGACACATGCTCTAAGCATATATTCAAGTGTCTGGATAGTCCTCTCAGACTGACCATCTGTCTGAGGATGAAACGCTGTACTCAAATCCAACCGGGTACCAAATGCCTCCTGTAAGCTCTGCCAAAACCGACTGACGAACCTCGAATCCCGATCAGAAACAATGGAGACTGAAACTCCATGAAGCTTCACTATATTGTCCATATATAGTTCCGTCATCTTTGCCAAGGGCATATTCATCTTGAAAGGCAAGAAATGAGCCGACTTGGTTAATCTATCAACGATCACCCAAATAGAGTCATGTCCACCCTTCGTCTTAGGCAAACCTGAAATAAAGTCCATGGTGATCTTTTCCCATTTCCATTCTGGGATATCCAATGACTTAAGCACCCCGCCTGGCTTCCTATGTTCAGCCTTCACTCTCTGACAGACGTCACACTCAGAAACAAACTTAGCTATCTCTAGCTTCATTGAGGGCCACCAAAATCTTTCTTTCAAATCCCTGTACATCTTGGTAGAACCTGGATGCACTGCAAAAGCAATCTTGTGTGCCTCTTCCATAACTCTTTGTCTCAAATCTCCAACATTAGGCACACAGAGACGATCCTGATACCACAGATTTCCACTCTGATCCAACACATAGCCAACTGTAGGCTTCTCTCTTGCAACCCTCTTCAAATCAACCAAAACCGCATCTTCATCTTGCTTTGCTCTGATCTCATCCATCAACTCTGATCTAGCCAACAACGGTGCTGCAAACCGACGGTCCTCAATCTGATCAAATCTGCTAAACTGCAAATCATCAACCCCTGCTGTGATAGCCTCAATACTGGGCTCTAAAACCACTGGTTTCCTGCTCAAGGCATCTGCTACTACATTTGCCTTTCCCGGGTGGTACTGAATGTCCAAGTCATAGTCCTTCACGAACTCTAGCCATCTCCGCTGCCTCATATTCAAATTCTCCTGAGTGAAGAAATGCCTTAAACTTTTGTGGTCGGTGAAGATTCTAGCCTTGACCCCATACAGATAGTGCCTCCAAATCTTCAATGCGAAAACCACTGCTGCCAACTCTAAGTCATGTGTAGGATAGTTCTTCTCATGTACTTTCAATTGCCTGGATGCATAGGCAATGACCTTTCCTCCCTGCATCAACACACAACCTAGACCCTGCCCTGAAGCGTCGGTGTAGACATCATAATCATCAAACACCTCGGGTACTGCCAATACCGGTGCTGTAGCTAACCTGTCCTTTAACAACTCAAATGCTAACTCACACTCGGGTGTCCAATCAAACTTGGTGTTCTTCTGTGTAAGTCTGGTGAGTGGAGTAGCTATCCTTGCAAAATTCTTCACAAACTTTCTGTAATAACCAGCCAAACCCAGAAAGCTCCTGACCTCTGAAACTGTAGTCGGTGTAGGCCAACTCTTAACCGCCTCAATCTTGGCGGATCAACTTGAATGCCATCACCCGAAATGACATGACCCAAAAAGCTCACTTGGTCCAACCAAAAGTCACACTTGGAAAATTTTGCATACAATCGCTCCTTCTTCAACGTTTCCAAAACAATCCGTAGATGCTCTTCATGCTCCGCCTCATCCCTAGAGAATACCAAAATATCATCAATGAAGACAATCACAAACTTATCTAGGTAAGGCATGAAGACCCGCTGCATCAAATCCATAAATGCAGATGGAGCATTAGTGAGTCCAAAAGGCATGACAAGGAACTCGTAATGTCCATATCTAGTACTGAAAGCTGTCTTCGGAATATCTGCCACTTTAACCTTTAACTGATGGTAGCCTGACCGCAAGTCAATCTTTGAAAACACTTTCCGACCCTGCAACTGATTGAATAGATCATCTATCCTCGGTAGTGGGTACTTATTCTTGATAGTCAGATTGTTCAAGGCCCTGTAATCAATACACATCCGCATGCTGCCATCTTTCTTCTTCACGAACAAAACTGGTGCTCCCCAAGGTGAAGTACTGGGCTGAATGATGTTCCTTTCCAACATCTCCTTGAGTTGAGCCTTCAACTCCTTCAATTCAACCGGTGCCATCCTGTATGGTGCCTTGGCAACTGGTGCCGCTCATGGGACTAACTGTATCTCAAACTCAATGACCCTGTCTGGCATGTTTCCTGGCAACTCATCTGGAAATACCTCGGGATAATCTCTGACTACTCTAGTATCTTCCAACTTAGGTTTCACTTGTTCCACATCCACTGCGTACAACAAGTAGCCCTCACATCCTTTCTGACATGCCCTGATGGCCTTGACTGCTGAAATGATAGGATGTCTCTTCTTGCCTGGCCTATAAACGTTCCCCTGATAAGTCTTATCTGCTTTCCTCGGGACTCTGAAAATAACTCTCTTGGCCCTGCAATCCAAGTGAACATAATTCTTGGATAGCCAGTCTATCCCAAGAATCACATCAAAGTCTGAGAAATCCATAACCGTGAAGTCACTCTTACACTGATAAAGTCCAACCTGAACATCCACTTGTGGTATCATCTTAACCACCTTATTTACCTTGCCTAGGGGTGTAACAATCTCCATAGTATCTCTCAAAGGCTCCATAGGTAAATCTAGTTTCTTAGCAATCCTAGAGGACACAAAGGTGGTTGAAGCTCCTGTATCAAATAAGGCCCTGACTACTAGATTGCCTACTCTTATCATACCTATCATGCATTTGTCCAGTTAACTAAAATTACAACATGTTCCAAGCACGCTATAAATAACTCAAAAGAACAAAACAACATAAAAGGTACATGTGATCACATCATCCTCTGGCTCAACCTCTCTGGCATCAACAGCAAACATCTGCACCTGCTTACTCGGACCTGCTCTACTAGGCTGACCTGCCTGAGCACTGGCTGCCTTGCGTGGACAATTCCTGGAGAAATGACCCTGCTCGCCACAAAAGAAACAACCTGAGGTAGCCGGTGGTCTAGCTGCCGGTGGAGCGCCAACTGGTGGCCTGACTGCTGGTGGGGCACCAACCGGTGGTCTAACTGCTGACAGTGCGGGCAACCTCCTGAACTGCTGCTGCGGAGCCCCTCTGCCTCTGCCACTGCCCTGACTTGTTTCAAAGTTTCTTTTATTACCAACCACCACTGTAGCTCTCTTCCTGAAAGTCTCGACTTCCAAGTCTTTATTCAGTAGCTCTGCCATATTCTTTGCTGTAAAGCCTAGCATGCCCGACTGAATCCCATATGCCAAACCGTCCTTGTAACGGGCCATCTTTCGTTCTTCCACTTGCATCAACTCCGGATAAAACCTTCCTAACTCATTGAACCGATTTGTGTACTGGGACACTGTCATGTGATTACCTTGTTCAAGTTTCAGAAATTGGCTAGCCTTTTCCGCTTGTACCGTTTCCGGAAAGTACTCGTTGTAGAACATGGCTTTGAAAGCCGCCCAATCTGTGAATTTACCGTTGCTACTCTGAACTGCATCTATCCAAGACTCGGCTGAACCTAAAAGAAAACCGACCGCTAACTGGGCCATCTCTGTCTCAGGGACACCTATATTCCTACACGATTTCTCAAAACTTCTGATCCATTCCTCAGCCTTTGCATGTTCCACATTCCCATAAAAATCTTGCATACGGTTTCTCCTCAGCCTAGTGTGCCAATCTACTGGTGGTGCTGACTCATCAACCGGCCTAACTGGTGGGTAAACCGGAGGGTAACCATAGGGTATCTGCTGCTGCTGCTGAACCGGTGGCCTGAAAGGCTGATAGACCGGGGGATAACCAAGGGGTACCTGCGGCTGCTGCTGATGGTAATACGGAGCCTGATGCTCAGCCTGGTAAGGAGGATAATCTAGGTACTGCTGAGGATACTGCAGAGGGTACTGTGGCTGCTGAAAACCATACTAAGGGATAGCCTGCTGTGGTGCCTGTGTCACCGGTGGTGGATAGACAACCGTCCTCTGCTGAAACTGCCCCGACCTGGGCTGATACGAAGAAGGCCAAAGTGACGCCGCATGGTTAACCACAGGTGGAGGAGGTGGTGGTGGAGCCTGGTGCTGAACCTGCTCCGGCTCAGGTGACGGTGTAGCTGTGCGAGGCGGCGGTGACAAACTGCGACGACCCCTAGAGGTTTCACCCCTCTCAGATGTCTGATTACCAAGAGCCAAAGTCCTCGACCTTGTGTTTCTACTCATCCTGACAACCAAGAGAACCCGAGTGTTACTAAGGGTCTAAAGATAAGATTGAGTTAAACTCAAGGAATAGAAGCCTAAGGAACACGTAGCTCTGATACCAACTGTAACGCCCCACTCCCGGACACCGAGCCCTTATCCGGAAATACGACGTTCGGCACATATATAAATAAAATTTAATTCATTTATACATGTAAGCCTACAATCAATACAATCAAAGCGCGCGGAAGTTTAATGCTCGGGTAATAAATGTCCATAAAGATGCTAGAATAAGAAAAAGTACTAAAAGCTGAAAGTGTATCAAAACAATACAACTGAAGTCCCTCGAAAGTCCAAACAAATACTATGAAATAAGAAATAGAGATGAACACACGTCATCCCAAAGTACTATGAACAAAGTATATAAAACTGTGCATCATCTCAAATGTAAACAAAAGTGCAAAGAATGAAACATCATGTTCAGAGATCCTCCTCGGGAACATACTCCTCGTAATACTCGAAATCCTGTTCGCCTTCTCACCCCCAAGCACATACAACAGAAATGCACAAGGGGTAAGTATATAATACTCAGCAAGGAAGAGAAGTACGTTTCAGCTTAGAATATATATAAGATTTATTATCAAGTTTCTATTAAAAGGCAATACAGACTCGATTCTACGCATAAAGGTTACATCTCCCAATATGCCTAAACTGTAGCTACTTAGCTTATCTTTGTTACAACATGCTATCAAGGTGGAACGTGACATATTGAAATCTTCAGGATACAATAACCCCGGAACGTATTGAAATCTTCAGGATACAATAACCGGTTCCGATAGTATGAACATACGGCGATGCCTATAGGCCTGCAGGCCGATAGGACACTCACTTTGACTGTCTGTTCACACATCACGCTATAGATCTTCAGGATCTACCCAAGACCACATGGTGTTTAATCTTTTATCTAGCAAGTTGTGTTATATTAGGTGATTAACTGACCATCCTAGTTCATTTAGATAACAATCCCTCATCGAAAGCCAAAATAAACAAGCTGGAAGACCAGCTCCAGGTGGACGCTCGTCTGAAGGACCAGACGCTCGTCTAAAGGCCCTGGACGCTCGTCCAAAAATAGTGGACGCCCGTCCAGACATCCCTTTTCAATCCTGTATCAAAATTTGCACCTCAGACGCCCGTCCGAGGTATCCAGACGCTCGTCCAAGTTTGGACGCCCGTCCAGAAAACCGGACGCCCGTCCGACCTGGCGATTTTCCAGAAACTGATTTTTTGCACATCATCGTATTCATCCGTTTTTCAAACAAAAAAAACCAATCTTTCTCACCCAAATTCCACCTAATTGATCTACTATCCATACAAAACATCAACCATCAATTAGGCATCAATTCTACGCAGTTTAGTTCATCAAAACGACAGAAAAACAGCACAACCAATACACATTCAAAGACTGAAAACGCAGGGGTTTCTCCTTACCTTTTCTGCCTAAAAACTCAGAACTAGCTGCTGATCCTGGTACCGATGCGAAGCTCTCGTCACGAGGATTCCAACGGTGTGCTACGATCTGAAAACGGAATAGAAACGAGGGAGATATCAAGGATCTAAATTCGACGGTTTCAAGCCAAAACGAATTTAACCTTCAAACTCGTCCGAAACACGTAAACCATAACTCCAAAACGACTAACCTTCACAGGACGAAATTGGTATCCAAACGACCCTTGCGTTCCGTAGAATGTTTTTCCCTTGAGGAGTCTGTACAGAAAAGCGACGGATTAGCTTCAATTTTGAATCTTCTCCCAGCCCTTTTCTTTCCCGAAGCTGCGCTGTTTCTCTGATGTACCGTCCCCCCACCTTTCTACAAATGTTTCATTAATAAGATCTTCTATACATATTTTGAATATCCATACAATGTAATATTTATCACTATAATAATAGACAATAAATAATTTATATATGTATTTGTTTTTGAAAATATGTCATAATTATTTTGGTTTACAGTTACTTTATTATTGTAGTACGGTAGAGATTCTGGTACAGATGACTATGTGTAGAGATTCTGTAAATGATGTTGGAGTCTGTAACGTAGAGACTCTATTCAGAGACACTGATGTAAGTGCACTTAAAATGGGTGATCTTCGTAAAAAAAATTAACTAAAATGGGTAACGTATGCATTTGAGTATTTTTCTTTGAAGGGCATTTGAGTATGGAAAATTCTTAGGCGGGGACTCCCTACGTTGAGTACCCCGCTAGATGTGCGTCATGTGTGCGTTGTTTTATCCTCTTGCACACATGACACAAATCTAGAGGGGTACTCACCGTAGGGAGTCCCTGCCAAAGAATTTCCCATTGAGTATTAGACTGGACTCATGATTAATAGTGAAAAAATATGGAGATTGTTATTGGCACCTTACTTGATTTATTTTGACACTTCAATTATGTGGCACCACACTATTCTAATAAAATCTACTAAAATACCTTTTTTTTTTTTTGGGGAAACAAACTTTTTATTAATCAACATCCGTCAAGCAAGCGGCTAAAACGTCATCCGGAGACAAGGCGCCCCAAGATGTCCGACAAATAACAGACAAACCATGTCTAGCTAGCAGGTGCGCTGGGACATTCCCATTCGCCGGATAAATGAAAAGGAAAGTGATAAAAAAATTAGGTAAAATGGCCAAACAGTCTTGTAGCAGGCAACCTGAGCCGGATAATACCATACATTTTAAATATACTTTCAGAATATTTATTGACACCACACAATTTATTACAATTTTATCACATTTACCACACAAGTGTATCCGTCATTGCCCTAATTTTAATCTAGGATCAAAACGACGCCGTTTTGACGTCAAACGACGCCGTTTTGGCGTCACAGCACCGCTTGCCGTGAATGCCCTACGGCAGAGGATCCGCCCCCGAGGGGGGAGTCGACCTGAAGGAGATGATTTTTTTTTAAAGGCATTAAAGATTGACAAAAGTAAAACAAAACTGAATATAGTGAACGTGAAGTAATATGTATGGTGTGTGAGGTAGATTCATGTTGGTAAAAAATAACAACTGTAGTGCTGTTATAAATTGTCATTTCAGCAATAGATGGGATGCCAACAGTAGAATGAGTGTAGTACCACTAGGCTCATTACCTCTATTCCAAAATATAAATTCATTTATGTTTTTTGTTTTCTTATGACTATAATATAAGTTAATCTACGATATTAATAACCATTTATTAAATTTTTCTCTTTTTACTATATATGTATTCACTAATCAAAGGTTATTTTAGATTTTTATTATTAAAATTAATGTTAGATTATCATTTTTTTTTTTAAAAATAGAATGTTAAATTAACAATTTTATTAAACCGTATAAAAAATCGAAATTAACTTATATTTTGAGCCGGAGATCGTGTCGATACACGTATCATCATCGAACATACTAACGAAAGTAAAAAAAATGATGATTGAAAACCATTGCAACAGACTTTCTATATTTAAATACTATAAGAAAAATCTCCTATTGCATTTCCTCTTTATGCATACATGTACATCACTATAAAAGAACATTCAACTTGCAAAACCTGTAGGCATCTTGGCTCCTCTTTTGCTTTCCATCTCTTTTCTATTCACATTTTTTCCCCCTCAATCCTCATTGCTGTTCTGTTAGTGGTGGTTGAATTTTTATATATATATATATATCGATAAAATTATTGTGTGTGACGAACAGATATGGTGATTGATTTTATGGACCTCAACGTCATTGAACGGAAAGATGAGGAGCAGAATTCCATCGACGCTGAATCGGCGACGTCGAACTCATCGGTAGTTAATGGCGACGTCGGTGATGCGAACAGTAATGCTTCCAATGAGGATACCTTGTCCGACAACGTTTTTACTTTCAACTTCGGTATACTTAAAGTCAACGGCGCCGGAGGTGAAGCCGATGAGGAGGTTGTTGAGAGTAGGACAGATGTTTCGGCTGGGAGCGGTTTCGTGACTCGTGATTTGTTTCCGGTAATTGGAAATACTGAGCCGAGTCGGAGTTGGTCGGCGGATCTTCCATTTGTTCCTCAGCGGCAGCAGAAGCAGCTGCAGAAGCCGTCTCCCCAAGTTAAGAAGGGGAGGAGAGGACCGAGGTCTCGTAGTTCTGAGTACCGTGGTGTTACGTTCTATAGAAGGACTGGCCGATGGGAATCGCATATATGGTAGGTTTTCCAACTCTTCTGCACTTGAAATTTTTTTAGTTTTAATTATGCATCTATTTTTTTTGCTGCGGATAATTCATTATAGGCAGCCTTCATGTTTCGGCAAAAAATTTCTAGATTTGAACTTTCCGTGACATTGAAGCAAAGGATCAAAGCAACTTGTTCTTTGATTGATGAACGAATCACGTATGCTTTTTGGATAATTGAAATAATTTTTTCGCTTTTGCTTTATTGGATGCAGGGACTGTGGGAAACAGATTTATCTAGGTGGATTTGACACAGCTCATGCTGCTGCAAGGTAAAAGAAACCATACCAAATTGATGTTAATCTAATTTGAATCATACTTCTTCTGGCCTGTTGTGAATATTTGCTGTTTTCATGATCTCTGTCTAAAGTCTAAACTGGATATCATATATATATGGTTTCAGAGCGTATGATCGAGCAGCGATTCAGTTTCGTGGTGCTGATGCAGATATCAATTTTAGTCTCTGTGATTACGAGGAAGATTTGAAACAGGTTTGTTTATGAGTCTAGTTTTCCCTTCTGTTCACAGTTACTGCGTTTTCTATAGTTTTGACTGAGTAATCACCGTGTTCTAATTGAAACAGATGAAGCATTTAAGTAAGGTGGATTTTGTACACATCCTACGACGTCAAAGTAATGGTTCTTCCCGTAGGAATTCAAAATACCGAAGAGTGTCACTGGATGACACTGGCAAATGGGAAGCTCAAAACAGGCAACTCCTAGGCAAAAGGTGAGGAGCTACTCAAATTTAAAACATACAGTGGTTAAATTGTTTGTACTTTGAAACAGATAGCAGTATTAGTCTTGATAGATGATGTTTATGGGGTCTAACGACGGCAGATATATTGAAATCATTGACACCAACACGAAATTAATTGTCCGATAATCATAGCATTGCTTTGCAAGTATATCCGTCTTTGTTATTTGTCAATCCTTATGAGATCATTAATTACAACTTGTTGATAATTTATTGTATTGTATGCATTCTCAACCTCAATACAGTATCATCCAACTGATATCTCCCTTGTGATTTTCTGCGAATTAGTGTTCAGGAGCAGGCACCTATCAAATGTGATAGAAGGGAGTCTTTAACAAACTTTGAGCCAAGCAGCTATGAGAGTGAAGTTGTTTCCAGCTCGCAGATTGAAGGTACTGGCCGGTGTTGTTCTTTATGTTCAAAATGAACAAGTCCTTTTCCAACCAAGCATACCTAATAAGTTTACTTCCTTGCATCTAAAATGCAGATAACCATCATGACCTTGATCTGAACTTGGGCATGTCAAACAACTCTTTGAAAGCAACCGAAAGTCAGAAGAACGTAAAATACCATCCTTATGATGTCCAGAACAGAAAGATACACAAGGTGATTATCACAAGCATAACTGAAATAGAAAACTGTACTGTCCACTATGAATCGATTAGTTTTTATCATCAGATTTTGTATATAACTTCAATTTCTTCCTTTTAATTATAGGCATACTAATCCTTGGTGTTAATTTATATCTACTACAGATTGACAGCTCTCGTACGACAAATATTCCACCAACCAAGACATCGCAAAACATGCAGCTCTGGTCTGGTGTATGTTCAGACTCACCACCAAACTCTAAGGTACATATTGGACCATCTCTATATTAATTTCTGTACCCTTAGCTTGTTTTGGTACTCATCTTCCTTGTATGAACATCACATTCACATATAAAATGACATACGCTATATTATCTTAGAACAATCTTCCTTACGTTGCGTTATCAAATCTTAATTTGTCAGGAAATAAAGAAGACTAAGGATAGGGTTGGAGTAGGTTCCCCTAATGAACCACAAAAATGGGCATGGCAAATGCAAGGTCAGCTCATTGCTACCCCAATGGCAGCAGCAGCATCATCAGGATTCTCATCACCAGTTACCACCGGTTTCTCCTCTTCTCACTTATCAAAACCCCAGAGTTCTACAGCTCTAAATCTATGTTTCTCTTCATATCGCGCGTAATCCAATAATCTTCATGGCTTTCTTCCATCACAAAACAAAACAAAACAAAACACGCCCTATAATCTGTTTGTGTTTGTGTTTGTGTTTGTGCACGGATTAATTGTTTAAGAGCGCATAGCAAACAGCTCAACAGCTCTCTGAATTCACACTTGGATTGGACAAGTGTCTAGAACACAGGGGTCAACAACTTTTTGGAGAGAATTGTTTTCCTCTACAGGATTCTAATGCCGTGGAGGAATGAAACACATTGGCTTTTTTTTAAGGAATAATAATCAAATCATGACTATGTTCTCTCTATATATGTTTCTGTGATATATTTTTTTCACCAGAAATCTTCCTCAAAGAAGGGGATTTTCATTTCGGTGTTTGCTATTTTTCATATAGAGTTTGAGTACACTTCCAGTAAACTGGAAATGTGTTTTTTTTTTTTTTTTTTTTATAAAAAAAAAAATAGATTTTTGCTAATTTGCATGTATAAAAGATGGGGGGGACTGTACAGTAAGTAAAGTAATGAACTGGTGCAGTGCAGATCCAACTACCTGGATGTAGAATAGAAAGAGTAGCCGCAGATTGAACAGTTGAAATGCAGCCTACAATTATACCTTCTTAGCCACCAATTTGTGTTGTTTAATAATGTGGGTCTATCTATAGAAACATCTCTGATGTGTTTTTCATTTTAGCTTTTAATACAGTATTATTATATTGGTTTATGACTAGGATACATGGCCGGTGTTAAGATAAATGCCAGGTTTAGTATTATAAGTGATCAGAAAACTTTTATCAGCATTCAGTTTCTTGATTTTTTTTAGATTAGATGCTTCAGATTTTTCCATATGTCATATGTGATATATAGTAGTTAGTATCATTCTATATATTGTGTTGTGTTGGGATGGAGTATAATAATTGACGATGCTGGATCTCGTCTAGTAATAATCCGGGACTGTTTAATCTAGGGGTAATTGAATCAAGAGAGCATAAATCAAGACGGATATGAACGAGAGATGGTTTTTTATGGAGGATTTAGACTTAGCATGAGAGTTCTTCTCTCAAGTTGCCTACGTATCTTGTAATTGTTCAAGAATCAAGTTTTTCGTAGTTCCTTAGGGTGGATTATATAGGGGACGTCTCGTCCCTTTTCTTGTTCCACAAGGATTCTAATTCTTGGTCCCTAAGGATAATCTCGTGTGTATCTCTATAATTTAGGGATATATAGACATATTTAAATGACAAGATCAATATCATTATGTCATAGGATTCTTTACATGTCTATCTAATTTGAATGAAGAAGGTTCTGGCCGACCTGCGTCGAACCCCCTAGGCCATCTCGACCTGTACTACGTTGCCTGACCGTCACTCTTACCGAGCCCACCTGCGGTGGTAAGTTAAAAATGGCCGAGCTGACCTTCCACCTGGGGTTCAGGTCCGCTTCTTCAATTAAACTTGAGGCTTCTGGCCTTTACTACTTATTCATTCGTTGTCTTCACTTAATAGTTAGCGAATATAAAGATAACACGCGGCGAGGCTTACTTCGACTCTCATCAATAATTGATTCAGCTATTTTACGGCATCTCTAACGTCCCAGGCATAATATCACTTTATTTTATTTTATTTTTTATTTGTAATATCACTTAATTAATTAATCAATTTAAAGTGACTCTCCAAAGTAACTTTGTTTTTTGCGTCATATTGATGATGCCAAAATAGTTGCATCAAAATTCACGTGAGGAAATCCTGCGCTCTCTCTCTTCTTTTTTTCATTTTAAATACTATTAGTACGCCAATAAGGCATCGGTCCAGCGGTTAATACTGTGGTCCTTAACCTGCAGGTTGCGGGTTCGCGCCCCGGTGGGGTTAATATTGTGGTCCTTAACCTGCAGGCAGGGGCGCCCCTGTGGGGGCCATGGCTCGGAGCCCTCCGAAAATCAATGAATTTAAGGGCCCCACAAAATTTTGATCTAATATTATATATATACTGTATTTATATGAACAAAGAATTTATTACTTTAATGGTTAGCACTCTAGTATACTAGACATGAGACTCGGTCTACAATAATTTTATTTTTTTTTAAACTAGGACTAGGAGTCAAATAAATAGGTTTTTTTCCTTTCAAACCCATGACTATCTCACGCAGTTTTTTTGTTTTATTTTTTTTATATATATTTTGGTTACTGTTTTTTTTCGAAGGGCGAGGGCCTAAAATTTTTTTTGGCCCCGAGCCTAAATTCGGACAGAGACGCCCCTACCTACAGGTTGCGGGTTCGCGCCCCGGTGGGGGAAAAAAAGTGTGCGTGTGTATGTTTTTTTCGTATCTGAAAAAAAAAAAATTAATAATAATAATACTAGTACTACTTTCTTTTTGTTGCTTAATATGTTAAAAAAGTATACTAAAATAAAACAGTACTATTATTTAAGTTTTTTTATAATACTATTTAAGTTATTAGGAAATAGTAATAAAAAATTATTTATATTACTTCTAGTTATTGCTAATTTAAAGGTGTTTTTATTATTATGTAAATATTTTTAATAAAAATTATGAATAAAGAAGGTGCATCGATCTAGTGGTGGGTTAGACTATAATCTGACATGAAAACCAGGGTTCGAACCCCGTTAGGGGCAAAAAAAAATAAAAATCATGAATACTGAAGTTAAACAGTTATGTTTAAGATATAAAAATAAGATGTTTTTTTCTCAAAATATTCTGTTTAATGTAAAATTTAAAACATGATGGTTAGAGATAATAAAAGATATTTGGTGTTAAAATTACCCCATTTTAGTGGTTTGGTCAGAGAAAAATACGCCAAACCGTTGAAGATGCTACTAGTAAACTAGGCATTCATATGTGTGAATGTTATGCAGTCTGAAAACAACCAAACTTTCCTTTCATAAAACAAAAACCCAACAAAACTAAATAAATAAATTGAAATGCAAGTGGGAGGGGGGGAAATTGACACATCAATGGGATTCATGAGTGGTACTTAAATTTCATGTCTTGCACTTTTCTTCTCTTTTTTCTTTTTTTTAAATAATAGTAGCACATTTACTAATAACAATTGGTTTTAATACAACGGTAAGCATTTGATCCTATTATGATATTTAAGTAGAAGATTTCGAGTTCAAGTGTCGCTTCCAGTACAATTAAAATAAATAAATAAATAACCAAGTGTAAGATCATTCTCTCTTTTTATAGGCCCACACTTTGTTAAAGTTGTCTCACATTGAGAATTTGCTATTGTATCACCCACCATATTAAGATATGGACTTCCCTCACCTCATAACCTAGGTTTCGGGGATGAGACCCTCCTCATATATGTGTTTGGGCCTAGATTTCAACACACTTCCCAAACAAAAAACAAAAAAACAAGTCAAGTGTTGGACTCTCCTTCTTATAGGCCCACACTTGAGGGGGCGTGATATAAGGAAATAGTAGACATTTACTAACACTAATTGGTTTTAATACAACGGTAAACACTGATCCTAATAGTTCATAGGTCAATGAGTGAAAACTAAAGTTTGATAGTAGGCCAGTCGTGAATTCAAAATGTGCCCTATACTTCAAATTTAGAAACCTCTCTAAAATTACCATCATGCTTACTCAGCTATTGGCATATTCTCCTTCATCAAATTTTTTTTTTGTTGAAGGAAAATGTACTTTTGAATAACTAGTAAAGAAAGAAAGCCCTTCTTTATATATATATATATATATATATATATATATATATATATATATATATATATATATATATATATATATATACTAGTGGTGTGCCGTGCAAGGCACGGTAATACGGCCCTGGAAAGTGTTTCATAAAATGATTTTGAGAAGAAATGGAAGTCATGCAAGAAAGAAGTAGTTCTTATCTTGTTTAGGAGAACACAGTTACAACCTTTATAATGCACAATTGATAGTATGAAAACGTAGAGAAGATGAACCCAGCAACAATACTAAGAGTAAAAAAGAACAGCAAGAAGAGAAGGACAACATGAAGGATTACATTAGCAAAACACGCAATAAGCTTATTTTCATACCACTCCTCACAAATAATGAATTGTAACAGGAAAAAGGGGTACACAGGAACTTAACAAAACAAAACATAATTAATAGAATGATTTGCTAGTGAAGTCATTTAGATCATAATAGAATGATTTCCCTTATTTGAAACTTATATGAATAATATTCTCTTAATGATGCAAAAGAATGATCCTTGCCAAATGCAGTAGCAGCTGTAAGTGTGAGAAGATCAATCAGATTTGTGCACAAGGAAGACAACGTACTAAAAATACATCCACTTATGATTACCCAGCTAAAAACATATTGTAGGAAAAATATCTCAAATTAAGATGATTTGAATCACCACCAAGAACCAAAATCCGTAAAAGATTTTGCACAAATTTGGGTTGAAAGCCAACATCATCAGTCATCAACAACCTTAGGAAATCCCCAACCATATCTCCAAGACTAAATTCTTATTCAAAACAATATTGTACCTCTAATTTGGACAGCGAGAGGGATGATCGGTATTCATATCCATTTATTAGAGCCTCATAATCATACCAATTTCTTTTCAGACAACTCATTGAGAGCACTTTTCTCCAGTCCCTTTGATCTTGTAATAACTCAATGATGAAGTTATGAAATATTAAAGTTCATGGTTAGAATATATAGAGGAGGGTGAACGGGGAAGCAGTTGAGTTTTTTTGAAATACCTTTCCCATGTGATTCATTTCTTATTACTAACAAAAATATAGAAAACCAAAACGATAAAGCAAAAGTAAAATTTGAAAGATAATGCAGATTGTTAACAAACAAAAGCAAGGAGGGTCACCTTATATAAGCATCAGAAAAAGCAAAAAACAAGTAATACACTTCTAACCTGCATTAATTTCCCGTAATAGACATAAAAGAAAGTTATTGAAGAAAACACAACTTTTCAGTTGTTGATGCAAGCATTATAAAGAGGGATCAAGAAAAATCTTATTCTACTAAAAAATAATCTTATTGCCAGCGTACTCACAGGGAAGAATCAGTGCCGGCACCTACCCTCCAAGCTCCATCCGCATCTCTTCACATGAAAACAACCTATTATTAGCGAATCTTTGGAAAACAGGGAGAGAAAAATATTGTGGGTATAGATTTTACCATAAGAACATTGGTGATTTTTAGGTAGTATGTCTCCGTGTGGAGGTACCAAAAGGTATTGTGGTTTGAGACACCACACAATTAAAAATGACCTCAGTAACAAAACAAAGGGTAAAAAGACACAATACCTATTTTTCATTTTGAAATCAAGACTGCAGTTGCCATTGCCAGATTTTAGAACCATAACGGGTATCGGTTCCTTTGTTTCGTTTTGAAACCTTCATCTGTCATTCAATAAAGTAGCAGTTTAAACACATAACGGAGGTACTTGCTCCATAAAATAAAAACTCCTACTATAGCTAGAAATGTAAACACAAAACGTAAATCCATGAAATGAATGATGAAAAAAGATAATGTAAATCACTAAAAATAAGCATCTCACGTCATTCCATGCATCAAAAGGAATATACAAACTTTAAAGACAAAGCAAATGCTTCTGGATATATGCAGGGACACTGCAGAAATAGTAATTCTCCATTCCAACAGGATGATTAGCATTCATCATCATGAGACTGAATGCGTATACGACTGATCCCTGACGATTTCTTCCTTTGTAGGAGGCACCATACAACTTAAGGCCCTTCTGCCATCTAATTAATTAAATGCAACACCCAAAGAAATAAATAAAGTTTAAGCTCTAGCTAGTTTTCAAAATGAAATGATTCTGTGAAGAACATGTATATATTAATTAAAGGAGAAACAAACACAATCGTCAAATAATTAATTAAATCATGTTAGCATGCATGTCCAAATGTCCAACGAAATAACTCGTAAAATCATTCATCAGCAATTAACTCACAGTAAAATATCCACCCACATACACACAATTAACTTTCTTATATAACAAACTTGAACAAATCAAGTAACACACAGTAAGTCTAGCTGAAATAGCAACTTATCAATCTTTGATAATTGATACAAAGGTGGCAACCATAACATACACCAAGGCCAAACCTTTAACATACCGAATCACGTGATTTGCATCGGTAGAAGAACCGAACTGGATAAATGAGCACTAGTATACTAATCGAGTTCAATACCATGATTTAACATTTCCTCCAAGAGTAACTTTGCTCCAAACCCTTTTGTATGGAGGCATTGAACAAATGCATTATAGGTAAAATTGTTAGGCAAAAAACCACCTCTCTCATTGCAGTCATAGAATCAACGGGGGTGAAGTTAGCCTGAAAGACAAAACAAAATCCATGTGCTAGATAAACGCATATGAACATGTCCTCAATAAAATGAAAATTAGATTAAAATTCAATACAAACCAATATGTCCTGAAGGCAACTCCACCATCTCGAAACGATAACCTAAATATTCATACATGCTAAAACACGAAATAGACACAAAAACAAGCAATAGACACGGAACATCAGAGAAAGATTAGCAAGATAGACACAAAAAGACAACACACAATGAAAACCTCAGATTAGCAAAACATTAGGTAAAGATAGAGTCTTTTACCTTTAAAACATTGAATAGACACAAAAGACGAAAGATGATACGAGATATTATAAGCAGGCTGAAAAAATTGAATAATGAATTTATCTCACTTGAAGAAAATGAGCATCACTATGGCCTACCGGTTGCAAGAATAAGAGAAAAGAAATGAATTTTTACTCAAATCTGCCATCCATGTTACCAAAGCAAGCCATAATCCACGTCATTTTTTTTCATCCTCGTAAAAATGCGTTCAAGAAAATGAGCATCACCATGGCTTACCAGTTGCCAGAATAAGAGAAAGAAATGAATTCTTACTCAAAAATGGCATCCACGTTGCCAAAGCAAGACATAATCCACATCAATTTGTTTTTTCATCCTCGTAAAAATGGATAGATTCATCATCATAGCCTCAAAATCAAGCAGAAGAGACGGCGAAATCAGATCTGAAGAGGGGAAACAGACGTCGGGAAAACGTCATCTAAAATGAGACCAGCCGTCGGTAAGTGGCAAACCTAGATGATTTTGTGGTCGATTGAAGAGAAAGCTGCCGCCTTTTTATCTGCAAATGAATGAAACGTAACAAATATACTACCAACACTACCTAAACCTAATGGAAGGGGAATTAACAGGGCTTATTTGCTGGGCCTTTTCTTACTGGACTAAGTAACTGAAGAGCCAAAACGGAATTAAATGAAGAAACAGTCGGCGTGGCCATGCATTTGAAAAAAAGCACAGCTTTCTTATAAATAATAATAATATATATATATATATATATATATATATATATATATATATATATATATATATATATATAATGGAAAAAAAGTTGAGAATGATAAGCATAAGAACATATATTTTAGAGTTTTGATGCATGTGTAAAGTATAAACATGATGATCAAATATGATTTAACACGCCTACTAGGTGTTGAACCGGACGTGATTTTCTTAAAATTTGGAAGGAAAAGTGTGTTTGTTCATAATATTTTGCAAGGGAAATAAGCTAATAATGTGTGTTATTATATTTCTGAGATTAGGCTCCTCTTATCTTGAGTTAAATAATGAGTCACTTGCTTGGTTGTCCATGTAGTTAAAACCACCAATCCATCTTTTTTACAAGATACATAGGGAACCAAAAACAATTACTATTATTCAGAAAATGTAAATTCCATTTGTCTCATTGAAATAGTAGCAAGTGTAGTAGTAATTCAATAATCTCAACATACATTTTTCAGCAACTTCAAGGAATACATAAGAATCCCACACCGACGACAAAACAAAACAAAACAAAAAAACTCTACAAACCAACAAAGCAAGCAAACACAGCTAAGAGCCATACATCATAATATGCGAAATCAAACCAAAAGTAGTAATCTTTATGATGGGTTGTCATCTCAAAGCCCTAAAACATAAATTGAATGCTATACTTCTTTCAACTCCCACTCTACTTAAACAGCATCATATCATAATCTCATACTATAGAAATCAAACTGGTTAGTTACGATCACGCTTGTTTCCCATAAACAAGGCTTCCAGACATCACATCGTCGAATGGGGACCTTCCTTCACCTTTTCTCTCGACATTGTTTGACCTAATCATAATAATAACACCAGAGTGAGGCCATTGAAGAACATGATTCAGCAAACAACCAAAAAATATCAATTCGAATCTGGACTTGAATAAACCATCTTTTTTTAGGGGGTGTGGGGGTGGGGGTGGGGGTGGGGGAGGCAAGCTTCAACTTATAAAATGAGTGCTGCCGAGTAACCAAAATGAAGCATTTATTTTATGCCATGACAATTCTGAGGAAGTATATGGACGGATGATAACAAAATTTCCTTCAGGGTTCCCTTAAAAAAAGATAAATTGAACCAAAACCAACTAATCATATCCGATTTGAAAACAAACAGCGGAAAAGACTTGATAAGTACCAACCTGTTGGGACTCTGGATACCCGGTTTCAGACAGGTCCTTCACCACCAATCACAATCACCCAGGTCAGACTATTCAGTCAAAAGAAATACAATCCAGATACGCGCTACAGAGTCGCTTCACAAACCAACTTCTCAAACTCGTTTTTTTTTTCCAAATCACCAAGTCCCTAGTCACTGCAATAAGACTCCTCTTCTTCCTCGCTTTTTTTATGCTTTATGCCTAAGCAAACCAACCCCAAATCTAAGCTTTTTTGTCTGGTTATACTTTAGAACCCAAATGTTCTATTGTATAAATCGCCTTGACTAGGCATACGTAATGCAGAATCCTCGTACCCGGTGTGAAACTTATTGAATCCCAACCTCTCGGCTCTAAGGAGATCAGCCATGGCCATATTGTTTCCATTCTGAATATCTCTCCACGTGTCCCAATGACCACTTCTGGACTGCGTAAGACCACCAACCCCAGAATATTGAGACATATTATGCCCAATGGATTGCTCCACAACTCTTGAAGGGATTCTAAACGAATCATTGAGAGACGAATATCTGTCTCCAATATCATATCCCTGATTCTGAAGATGAGACCTTTGCATTAATAACTGGGGCCTAGCACTAGTTTCATAAGTATTGAAATGGGGAGAAAATTTTGATCTCAACTCTAAACCCACGCCGTTAAAACCATCAGGAACTCTCCTTTACCAACTGCCAGTATTGCTGGATCTATAAACTCCACATCCCCATTACAAACTACATTTCCAGCCTGCGGGATCTGGTACTGATGGCTGGGCATGAAGGAAGCATCCATCGCGTAGTTCCCTGAAAAATGACAATAGAATCAATTATAACGAAAACCCTTAAATAATGTCTATGAATTTTAAGAAAAGAAGTCATAAAAACTGACCATAAAGGGGGTTGGCGGCAGGCTGTTCCATTTTTTCATAAGATGTAAAACCTGGAGGTGGTGCTCTCTTAGGTGTTGAAAAACCAGGAGGGGCTGCTATTTGAGATCTTGAAACTGCACGCGCGGGACAGAAGATGAGCCATGTGATGAGTACAAGACAAGTTTAAATCAAAATAAGTGTGGGAGTCAGGGGTGGCTGAAATTCCTGCACAACACATTAGTTTAAAGGGATAGTGACACTTTTTTTTTGACGGGAGGATAGTGACACTTTTAGTCCCCCATCTTTTTCCATTATCTCAAAACTAGCCCCTATCTTCCATAATGACCATTCTCACCCTTATTTATACATTTTCATTACACTTTTAGGGCATTTAATTGAAACACTTAATTGACTAACGTCAGACGGTCAATCATTACAGTATGTGCCATGTGTCGCCATACTATTGCTTGCGAAATAATAAAATACAAATGGATGATGTTGTTGGTCCCCTATCTGTCCTTATTGTCTCTGAACTAGCCATCATCCTTTCTATGATGGCGGTTTTCACCCCCAACTATACATTTTTGTCACACATATAAGACACTTAACGTATCCGATGCTTGGGCCAAACGTTAGTTAGCAGGTCAGATCTGTTAAGTGAACCAAGAGTGTAACAAAAATATATAGTCAGCAGTGAAAAATGTCATTATGGAAGATAGAGGCTAGTTTTGACACAATGAAAAAAGACAAGGGACCATACATGTCATCATCCCTTAGTTTAAAACCATCACCACAGCAGGTGGCCACTACAAATATAACTAGGAGCACCAGCCGTGAACACCAGTTTTATATAAAAACTGATGAACTTTTTCTTCCCAAGAGCAAGCAAGTGCAACTAGAAATGCAATACAAGATATTGTAACTTACCAGCAAAGTTATCAGAACCGAAACGAGAATCAAAGCCGTTATAAAGATCATGTTCTTCACCATTAACCAGAGAGAAGCCATTCTGAGAGCTAAACTTATCCAGATTAAAGTTCAGACTTTCATATTGATCATGGACAAAAGAATGAGGTCTTTGGGCATGATCAATATAATTTATGGGGGATGCAAAACGAGGAGCTGCATTCATAGATTCCTCTTCCTCCCTTGCAAATGAGAATCTTGACTGATTACTATGTTGTGATTTCCAAGGTGATGGTAGTTTATGAGAGCCCTGATTTATGTCATTCTCACCAAATACTTTGGCAAAATTCTGAGAACTTAGAGACTCGTCCAATGAGTCGAGGTCCAATGACAAGATATCAGATATTATGGTGTTCTCTCCCATGTCAATACCAGTGGCCTTACTTCCAAATCTTCTCATATTCGATGTTCTGTCATCAATTGAAGACAAATAAGGATTATCTTCAATATTCTTTGTCGGTGAAGCAATACTCGACTCATTCTCACGGTACCCACTAAATAAAACAGGAGTACCGGATGACTGAGCTATCGAGTGAACCCTTTTATCTACAAATTGTGAATCTTTGTTTACATTTGATAATCCATCATGTTGTTCAGAATGACCTCTTGATTTACTAGACAATGGGGTATGCAGAAGATCAGCCGAATAGATCCCATTACTAGTAACTCCAATAGGATCATCGAATCTCTGATCATCAAAAGATAGTATGTCATTTATATCTTCAGATAAAGCAGCTTCAACTACTGAAGTTGCTGAATCCGCCATATATACGACTTGTTTTGAGCAGTAGGAACCTCATTTTCAAAGGTTGTAGGTACTTCAGCAGGAAGTGAATCAGCCGCTTCTTTACATCGGTCTACACCATCTGTTGGCCCTTGATTTCTATCAAGACAGATTGAAGACGTATTAGATCGTGTGTCCTTAATCTTGTTGTCTAACTCATGCTTTTGATCATCCCCTGGCTTGGTTTCACACGATTCTGAAGACGCCGTGATATCTGACGGCAAACTAGAATATTTATAATTGTTCTTGGATGCAGAAGAAGGGTCCACTTTGCTGCTTATGCTCGTAGTACGACCAGGACTAACATGTGAATCTGATGCTGCATGAGCTTGGGAATCTACAACAGCAAGTTCTTTTTTGACTGCCAGTTTGATTTCTTTATGGGTTAAAATATTATTATCCTCCTCGCGTAATTTCTTCTGGCCATCATTATGTGGTGAGATAACGTGATTTGAGCTTGCAACTGCTGCTGAGAATGTCACCGGGCCTTTTGAGGTGTCTACTTTCTGCTTATGAAGTCCATTAGACGCCGTCAATAAGTTCCCAGGTGTCGGTTGATGATTCAAACCCCGCGCACCCCTGGAAAATTACCAAGTTTTAATAGCCTATTCATCAAATCTAGTAAAAGAAACAACATTACTAAGTTGCACATACCACGAGGCTCCAGCTGGAAGCGCTACAGATCTTCCGGAACTACTATTTGGTGGAGAAATTTTCATATTGCAAGTGGTATTATTCTGCTATGATGAAAAATCAAAATTCCAGATTAATATAGAAAAGACGGCAACTATTAAGAGAATATGTGAACAAAATTTCTGACATAAAACTAATCAGAAAACTTACATATCAATCGCATTGATTGAACGTAAGATCATAAATAGGTTATTGTGGATAAGGCATTTAAAAGGGGTACAAGACAAGAAATCTTACCACCGTTGTAACATTTTTACTGGTAGGTTTTTCTGGAGAAGTACAGCTGTTATTGAGGTATTCATCTGCTGGAGGTGGTAAGACATTTCCAGAACGCCGTTGTGTGCTATTTGTGACACTCATAACTTGCTGAACTCTATTCCTTTAAAATCATAATTCCAGTTAATTGTCTGTTCCACAGAATGGAGTCAGAAGCTCCAACAAAAGTCAAAAAAATCTGTTGGAGCTTACAATTCTTAATATTGGCTCCATTTATTATTTATCTAAAGAACAAACCCTAGAAATCCGGAAATTGCATCAATTATCAAACAAGCAAAGAGAAAAATCCAAATACTACATCAATCAACTACTTTGATCAATTTCCACCCTTGTTATTCAATCTTAAGTTAAATCACTAAAATCGATTGAAGGTTACAATAATATAGTACGGGCAGTATTTCAAAGGCATCACCAAAAAACGTGCAATACATACCTTGAGAAAGCTGAAACTACTTCATCTTTAGAGAATCTATCCTCCTCTGATCCAAATTCATGCAAGTACAGACAGTCTGGATTGATGCAAGGCTGAAAGAACATAAATAAACATGATTTTTAAATATTAATTGCAAATCCAAAGCACATTCCACTTCAAGAAAGGCCAGAAACCAGTTAACAAATTTTCCGAGCACTTAGGGTATGAGGAGTTTGATTGAAAGGCCTAACACACATGCTTTAATGCCTAAGGAAACATATTCGTAAGCAGCACGTTACATATGACATGTATCGGTAAATACCAGGAAAGAGTGAGAAATGGAGTGTCGGAGGGGTACAACACAAGCATCCCGCAGCTAATTTCTAATGTAATCAACCTTGCATTATATTCACAGCTCTTAAGATGACACAAAAACATGAACACATGTTACATGCAACAACTCTTACGGTCTTGCCATACACTAGAAACTAGAAAGAAAGAAAGTACACTAGAATAAAATGCATAAAATCCATTTAAAACAATTCTGAGAAGAAAACCGAATCCATATACTATCATACCATATTTCTTAGCCATGCATGACAATACTTTGTAGTCCCGAAACAGGCCCTGCAACAAGGAGCCATACAACATCAAGTCGCACTGCCAAAATCAAACTGTATCACATAAGCATAATAATGTACTTACTTTAATTGTCTACCCTCCAAAATAAATTCATGCACCGACTGAATACAGCAAACGGCTTCGTCCTCCTTTGAATATGTAATATACCTAGAGGATAATAAACAACATTACATCATGGCATCATATCACCAGAAAAATGAACAAAATTTAATGTCAGTACATGATCCCAAAAAAACACGAATAATAAAAAATGAACTTACACACTACAAGTATTATTTGCAAAATGTTGAATAGCCCCAGTAGTAGTACGAGATATGGACACTTTGAGTACTTTACCGTACTGGCCAAAATATTCTTTGCGCTGGAGAAGCTGTTTCACAAATCATAGCACCATCAATATAACCTCCAATTTTTATAAATTGGAAATTCAAGCGGAACAGAAATTATGAGGGGAAACACATACATCTTCATCTGCTAAATTAAGTGGCAAGCCCACAAGGTATACAAGGTTTTTTTGGATCACTCGAACACTGGTAAGGTGCTTCCGCGCTTCAGACGTTTTACTTTTACCCTTGGTTGACTTCAGCTTTTTCTCTGTGTTCATCTCTGCCACTAATCTGTAACCAACAACACAGAAAATGATAACAATTCAAAATCTTAAGCTCCGATATTCTGATGGGTAGAATAATAAACATATAAAGGAAAAACATGAATTTCATTTACCTTTCACAATTAGAAGCTGTTCCTACAATCTTTTCCTTGTTATAAGGTGCACGACATGCAGGGCACCGACCATCAGAATCATTTTTTTCAGCCATGTCCATTATATGATGCCAGCACCAAACACAAATCTGCCAAACATGAAGAGCTGATTAATTACAAAGATGTTAAGCACCATTTTAGAGTAAACTATGCTAGATTGCTAGAGAATCCAAAATGCTCCTAACGAGATTCTCACAAGTAAGAACATAACAGCAAACCAAAACTACTAAAACCTGAATAAAACCTGAATAAAACAGGAAAGATAAAAACAAATGAATTTCAATCCTTCAGGTTATCCGCTCCCCATTTCTCTATGCAGATACTTATTCGATCGTTCTGAAACTCGTCAACTGCCTATGAAGCTCTTACGAAGGAAACTTGAAAACCGCATGCTTCATGGTTCACATGTTCAATGCTGATACCGATGAAATCCTTTTAGTGAACGCTTTACGAAGGGGTGTTTTTAAATGGTCCTACGTTTATAATAATAGTTAGAATGTATAGATTTCACTTCTTCCTAAGAGCTACGGAATTCAGGTGGGATGGTAATTTATGATGGTATCATATATGCCTACCCCTGTATCTCAAAAAATTGTTGCTCGTGTTGCTACTATATTACTAGTTCATGTTTAACTACTCACAGTCCATACTACATTGTGCTCATGTGCCAGGAAGCTCGCGCATGAGGATGAATAGAAGGTGTGCTCATATAAATTACACTATTTTCTAATAATTTTAAGGTGAGATGTTAATTTTTCGGACAGAATACTAGCCATCTTGCAAACATGGAACACAATAAAACAAGTTAAACTCCATGGAACACAATAAAATGGAAATGCACAACCAGAAACATTAGAATAAGCATTACAAAGAAAAAAATAAGACCTCATAACCACACTTGCAGGGCTTCAAATGCTGATCAGTCAAATCCATCTCTTCAGCGCAAAGAGGGCAAGTCTTTTCTCCTAAATCGCTCATGGTTGCCTTCACAATAAGAAAATCGTACACAATAAATAAATGGAAAGAAAAAAAAAACTACAATCATCTGCAACCTAAGAAAATCACATTAGCTCAACAAACACAAATTTACACAACAGAATGGAAACACAAAAGATGATAGTATCTTGATTAAAAAAGAATCTGGCAAATTTAAAGGCAGACAAAATTTGCTTTATAATCAACGAGAAGCAGCAGTTTCAAGTGACCATTTCAAAACAGTGCCCAAATTGACAACAAACAAAAAAAAAAACGCAGGACAATATACCAAAGAAAGCCCAGAAAACATACAGATGATAACACAGATTAAAAATATATGTATAAGTAAATAGATAAACTTGCTGAAGAATCCGAAGTCAAACCCTTAAAACCTGCCCCACTGGGTTACCAACGGAAGAATAAATCAGCCTTTAACTACTGGTTCAGTAATAAAGCCGCCTCTTACACAAGGAAAAAAACTTTATCGGAAAAAGCAAAAATCAATCTAAAAATCGATCAAAGGATCAAAACCGACACCATGCTAAGATCAAAACTTTATACAACAGGATCGGGGGGAAAATAAACAAGAGGAGAAAGAGCTTCTCTAAAGTACAAGATCAAACTTTTGCAATCAGGATCTGATGGAAAAGAAAAGCAAGTGTAAAAAAGGACGATTCTTTAAATTGCCGACTGCTTACAGTGATGAATACAATTGGGATTGGATTTTGGATTGGATCGATGTATAATAATTCCAGGGCAAGAAGATGAGAGAGAAGGAGAGAACCACAAAATGAAAGAGCAAAAGGGATATAAAGGAGGAAAACGCTGATGAAGAAAAAAAAGGATCGGCAGACTCACTTGATTAGGCAATTTTATTTTTTATTTTATTTTTTATTTTTTATTTGTTTTCAAAAAAAATTAAGGTATAAAAGAAAATAACTTCCTTTTTTGTAACCTTCAATATAAATATTTTTAGAATGGTAAGATAATTTTTTTCTCATTTTATCCCTAAAAATAAATATTTTTATTAATTACATTTTTACTTATCATACCCCTAATTTTTATTTTATTTTTTTGACCACAATACCCCTAATTAATTATTCATAAAATCACTTGCAAATACATTATGACAAATTTTAATAATGATAGTTATAAAGTATTTTAATAATTTATTTTTATCACTTAAAAAAAATTATTATACTTACCAATTTTTTAATCACTATAGAAAACATCTCTTAAATCTAACTTAATTTTTTTTAAGGTTTCACAACTTATTACGACGTACTGGCAATTTTCCGACGCATTTATTGTCTAGAAATGGTTTAGATATTATTGGTCGTATTGATTGGGGAACTGCCCCTCCTCATGATGTAATCTCTGTCACTGTTGCGGACTTGGTTTAATAAAAAGTTATTTTTCTTATGGTTCATGGTTTTATATAATGAAGAAAGACAAAATGTATATAATGAGAACAAGACCTTTGTATTAGTCGCTAGTATGAGTTGAAGAATGAGCTACTCTTCCGTCTTTGGACATTATTAAAACACTATAAATTTAGTAGGAATTTGATCATCGGATTTACATGCATGTATCTAGACTATCTAGTTGTTGTATGTTGAATTATTATTGTTCACGAATAAAAACATGATTTTAAATATAGTTTAAACAATCTTTTTGTTATATATATAAAGGAAAATTTCATATATTGACATACTCAACATACAATGGTAATAAATGTTTGAAGAAGTCAATATTGTGAAGTTGGTGTTCATGCGGCATCTATCTTACAACTTAAAATAAAGTCTTCAAGTAAGGGGCGAGGAATATATTTATTCTATTAAAGAGAAAATAGACTTCATCATAATGGAAACACATCATATAATAGACATAGAAGAGTATGTGACCGTCGGTAAAGTTTCTTGAAGGATCATCCACTAGCATCGTCTTCACAAATCTACACACGAAAAAAAAAAATCAATGACAAGAAATCTCACAACTGAAAGCACTCTTTCTCTATGGGCATTACACTCCAACCAGTAAGTATAATGTCAAATATCGATATCAATTAGCCTATAAATGTGCATTTTTGTAAGGATCCTAGTTATCACGCTCCTTCCTTCATGGGTGATGCATTCTTTTAGAATATGACGCGGAGTATTTGTAGCGTTTATTTCTGGGTACCGAGCTTTTAACTGAAAAATGAACGTTTGATATGTGATTTTTTGACATAATGACAAAGGTCGCATAAGTGGGACGTCAGATCAGTTTACAAAGAAATTCACAAAAGCAACATAAATGGAGAATCCACGGAAACAGACTCTTTGAATCTCGGTACCACCACGTCGGGCAGTGTCTAGTACTGCAGCAGCAGCAACATGGGAAAATGATGAAGAACTTTTGAAAACACTAGAAATGATAATTGTTGCGAAGTAAAACATAGATTACAAAAATAGTAACTACAATCCTATGATAAAAAAAAACATCCAAACTAAAAAGAACAAAGCTAAACATTAATTTTGGCTTGCAGGCCGTTTGAAAAGAAATTAAAACCAACCACAAGTATTTAAACATAAAGAAAATTACAACTATCCGACTTCAACCTGTTCTCCAAAATGTCAACTTGTTCCTTAAATTTCTACAAATTTTATCAACAAAAAAGCAATAAGCGAGCATTAGCTAGATGATCAATAAGTAGTAGAGATCAAAAATATAAATTCATGTTTGTCATTAGTTTTGGG
Source organism: Gentiana dahurica var. dahurica (assembly GCA_024500145.1). Taxonomy (NCBI): domain Eukaryota; kingdom Viridiplantae; phylum Streptophyta; class Magnoliopsida; order Gentianales; family Gentianaceae; genus Gentiana; species Gentiana dahurica. The sequence goes on along the minus strand of CM044898.1, from coordinate 7,186,785 downwards.
GACATGACATAAATTCACTTACCTAGCAACAAAAAACGGTTTCAAAAGTCATAAGCATGAATAAACTCCTTCAAACATAGTAGCTTATCGATGCATAAGAGCATATTCATGTTCAACTACTTACGTACACACTTATATTTACATGTATTGTGTTAGATATTTTTTCATAAAGTAAATATTTTATAATCATTTGCATACGAGTTGTGGTGCGAATTAATGTTATCGCAACGAAAATGGTGTTATGCAATTTTAGGATTGGATGCATGTATTTTTTGATTCATGCATCATTTCCGAACTTATGCACCTTTACATGAGTGCATGCATCCGTGAACAGTGACAACCCTACCTTTCGTGCAAGGAGTACATTCATTCGTCTATGAGGTACTTGCAGCCTATAAAAGGCACAGGGTATGCAAACGAAGATACACACAATACACAGCATCATCAGAATTTTGCAGAGTGTCATCGGGTTTGATTCAAACAAGTCACTGTTTGAATCAAACACCCTTCATTGTATCCTGAGAGAGATTTTCGATTAATCCCTAGGTGACATACGAGTGGGACGAAACATCTCTTAAAATACAACGTTCTTAGCGTGCATTGGAGTTTCAACTTTTTTGTCTAATCCTAAGTACAAAATTTTTTCCAACATATTGTTTACATACTTATCTTGTCATGTACGCTTATCATACTCGTCATACTTGCTATCACACAACAACATATCTACATTCAACGTACTAGAAGCCAAATCTACAAACAACGCTCTTACGTGAGTGCGGTTCTACTTTAATGTATATTCCACGATATAATGTCATAATGATTACCCACCATGGAGGTCTGGGGCAATGTGGGAAGTATTCCTCAGAATATATCCAACATGATTATCTAATTTATGGTAACACTTATAGTAGATTGCGAGTATCGCTAGTACCTAATTATGAATATTTTTATTCACATAAATGCATACATATGCTCATTTTCATGATTGTTTATAGGGAGATTCTTATGCAATCAAAATACGACACATTGTATCAAACATACAATAAGCAAGTTTATAAACAAAGTAGACCATCACAAACATTAAAATATTCTGTCACATGACGCACGTGTTTTGATTCGATGCAATTGTATATATGCTCATTGAATACATCTCACAATAAAACATATGGTCATGTGTTCGATACGATATGCCCTTTTTTTTTGGCCCTTTAGTAAATACAACTAAAACAATTACAAAGCTTACAAGAGAAAGCGATAAATGTTTTGTCATTAAAATGTTAGAGAAAACTATCACTTGACACAGTATTATTTTTAAGGGCCGGATATTTTGTCCTTAAATAGTCTGAAATGAAAATATGACTATACAATATCATTGGATTTAGAAAAATTCAGAGACCCTTAAATACACACATTTTGTGGAGTTCTGGATCGAAATCTTATGGGTTTTGTGACTTTTGTCGACGCGTTTTATAGAGTTTTAGTCGCAGTCTTGTGGGCTAACCAAAAGAACGAATCTTCACAATATCAAGGTCCGCACCACTAAACCCTATTTGGGTGAAGTGACCCCCTAAAAGATAATTTTATGTTTTTTCTTTAAACAATTAAAAAAATTTATACACTAATATCTTTTAATTGACCCTATAATTGTTTTTAAATATTGACTTTGACCCCTAATCATCCTTTGATTAGTATATTAATGTTTATAAACTTGTAATACGATATACTATTTTCGATCCATAATGCATGTCACATAATTCATGCAGTCGCCTTGTGTCCGAAGGTGGTCAACTTCTCCCATTGAGACCGAAAAAATAGTCATAGCATATTTTATGTACATCATTTCAAAGTAAATATACATCTACTATAATCATGTTGAATGTTGAATAAGAAATCATTTTATCTCGTAAGTAATATTTAATTACATATAAGGCTAGCATTGTAAATTGAATGAACAAATAATAGTTTGTTGTTTTTTTTTATAACAAATATAAAAAGTTATAAAGTTTGTATAAGGTACAAATTCGAGTGCAAAACAGCAATTTTCTAAAATGCTTAATTACAATTTTACTCTTTAAAAAGTAAAATCCTTGAACTTGAAATTATATAAAAGCATGTTTGATGCTAAGAAAATAAAATATTTAATTCTTGCCTCCATTCCGACATGTTTGGTTACTTTTATTCTTTTCTCTCAATTTTCTTTCTCATCCCACCCCTCTAAGAAAATTTGTATGACAAAAATAGTGTTTCCTTTTTAATTAAAAAAAAAAAGCTTTCCTTTTCTTATTTTTTTCCAGCTATATTTTCACTTTTTTGGTTTTTTTTTTCTCTACCAATAAGTAAATTCCTTGAAACCATGCATTATGTTCAAACTATTTTTCTACATAGGGGTATGGACCATCCTAACTGAATAGGAATTTTGAACTGAAGGCATTTTCTCATATCCTTAAAGCTGCCAACCTTTCTCAAAAAAAAAGAAAAAACTGCCAACCTTTGTTCGTTTATTTCAAGCTCATATCCTACCACCATCATCGTCATATAACACTTAAAATAAGAAAAAAAATAATAATAACGCTTCGCTTTCGGACACCAAGTTATTATCCTAAAAAAAACGCTCAGGACGTATAAAATAAAATAATTTCATATTATATATAAGTCTCTACTACGTCAGATCGAGTTAAACGGAATAAAAAGACTCGGTTATATTAATTATTTTCAAACAACCAAGAATAGAAACTCAATATCTAAAGATAGAAATATAAATTTATTACATTTAGAAAAACCAAACGAAACCGTAAAACGTACGAAGATCTCCAAAAGCAGGGCCGACCCTCGCTTTTTTTAGGCTTAAGACCAAGTCCCCAAATTGGGCTTTTTAGTTGAAGTTGTTTTTTTTTTTAAACATACTTATTGTTAGATATTTTTTCATAAATAAATATTTTGGTTATCGTTTTCATACGAGTTGTCATACGAATTAATGTTATCGAAACATAAACCAATGCATGCATCAGCTCATGAAGGGATATGCATTTTCAGATACATGCATTTTCGAATCGATATGTACTTACCCTTTCGTGTAAGGGTTGCATGCTTTCATCCGGTGAACAATGACAATCCTACCCTTTCGTGTAAGGAGTACCCCCATTCGTTTATGGGATACTTGTAACCTATAAAAAGGCATAAGTATGCAGACAAAAATTCATAAGTTTGACATCATCGGAAAAACTTTGAGTGTCCTCGGGTTTGATTCAAACAAGAACACCCTCATTATATCCTAAAAGAGATTTTTATTTGATCCCTTAGTGGCAAATCGTGTGGGACGAAACATTTCTTAAAAGACAACGTTATTAACGTGCCTTGGAGTTTCTAATTCTCTGTCAAATCTTAAGTACTATATTTTTTCCAACACTTATCACGTTTTTAACATCCGTAAATGCAAAAAATTTAATAAAACTTGTTTGTATGTCTTTTTTTTTTGGTCAAGTAATTTTTTTATTGGGACCTTTATCGATTGGAGTAAAAAAAATTGGGCATTTATCAAAAGAAAAATTAACATATTATATTAGGTTGGATCGGATTAAATCTACACGAATTTTTTTTTCTTTTAGCGAAACATGTACCGTTGGACCCTCCGACACCGTTGGGCTTAAGACCCGGGTCTCGCCGGCCTCACTATAGGGCCGGCCCTGTCCAAAAGTATACTAAAGAGATTACAAGGTTTAATGCATCATCAAAACAAATAATAAAATCAAAGGTTCAACGTCGGCCCTCAAACGTCGCCATCAAAGTCTTCCTCGAACTCCCGATCTACTGTTGCTCATCTTCCCCCTCCAAACACATAGAAAAACATGCATTTGAGGTAAGTAGGGATGGCAATGGGCACGGGTGGGTACGGGTTTGGCAGTATCCATACCCTACCCATCATAAATTTTTCATACCCATACTCTACTCACTACTCGTGCGGGTAGACATTTTTAAATCCGTACCCTACCCATGCAGATATCCACGGGTTTATTGATATCCATGGATATTTGATTTCATTTATAAAAATGAAATGGACTCTATTGGCGCCATAAAAATGCTTCTTACGACACTTTTTAATCTATTTTTACTACATACATTACGAAATTACTTTCAAGTTTCAACACATTTATACTAGAGTGTTTTTTTTGTTCAGTCTATTTTTTTATTATTAAAGTTGATTCAGAAGCCATAGTAGTCACGAAAATAGAAAATATATCTCTAACAAATACTTGTAATCACGAGTACTTGATCTCGTTTATGTTCTATAATTCAAGAAAACAGAAGTTAAGAGATTTCGAAAAAATCACAATTTAAATTGTGGTTTAACTTGGGCTAAAACAACGTTCACTTCATCTTTTGTAAACTAACAAAAGTGATGAACTTCTCTGATAATCATCATCATTATCTTTATGTGATATTGAATTTTAAAGTTTATATTCACCTTCACTTGATTTTTTCCATTGATGAGTTCAATCATCATCTATTAATCAACAGGGAATTGTTTGATTCTCTATGATTTTGAGATGGAATGATAAATTTTTATTTATATGTATGTATATATAAATGAATATATATAAAGTTTAAGACAATATATCATATGGTGGGTCGGGTGGGTAATACACCGGGTAGAAAGTAAAAATCCATACCTTACCCTACCCAGGGCGGGTTTTGAAAAACCAAATCCACACCCTACCCTACTCTTAAAAATACCCTACCCTAACGGGTAGGGTAAGGTGGATATCCACCGGGTTGGATCAAAATTGACATCCCTAGAGGTAAGTACAAAGTACTCAATAAGAGATAGAAGCAGTAAATTAAATATGATTTATAATTACAAGATTATCTTTATAAGACCGACTCAATCTAGAGTTCACTTCATGTCCATCAACATGTCATGACTATACGTATCTATCACAACTTATCTTGGTTACGTCAGCACTCAAGGGCACTACACGAGGTGTGTCCACCACGAGATGGTTCCCAACCAACAATGCCTTGCACTATTAGTCCCAGGATTCCCCGGTATGCATACCCGTTCGGTGAAGTCCCATGTCATTTGGCCGCTAGTAGGTCATAGAGTTATCCACCTGTCCGAATGCGTCACATAGCCGATGTACACATATGCCTATCCAAAAGCGGTGTGACGTTTAATCTTTTTACTATGCAAGTATGTACTTATTATTTGTTGTTAACTAGCCACCTAAGTGTTTTCAAGGCAAAAGCTCCCCTTAACAACAGTATTCCCTCACTTAGACAGCTAGACACCCCTATCATATACACAGACATTGATGAACTCTAGTTCACCAAAGCACAAGCCTATCATGCCCTTCCGACGGTCCCGAACTTCAACTCTCTTGAAGAGTACATTCGGTGTCGGAACTAAACGCATCGGAAACTCAATCAAGGCTTGTTCATTTTAATTAATGTTATTAGATCATGAAAAAAATGTTTATAACTCATTCCATAGCTTAAAACTTCATATTCTCAAAACAGGAGGTCAATGCGTGCGTATTCCCCGATCAGGAACTTGTTGAAAGTTTATGTCCAGCCAATGCGTGCGCATTGCTCATGCTGGGAGCAAACCGGACTATCCTGAAACAGCAATGTGTGCGCATTGCACCTGCTGTGAAAATGATGGAACATCCTGAATCACGAATGTGTGTGCATTCCTTTGAATGCGTGCGCATTCCACCTGCAGAAGCTAAAGCCATACATCCTATAACAGGAATGCGTGCGCATTGTTAGCCAATGCGTACGCATTCGACGTAGTAAAACCCTAAAACATTATTTTTCTGCACTTTACGATCTCTACTCGATTCCAAACATGTTCTTCACGATTATACTTGGAAAAACAGCAGAAAAACCTAACTTTTATGATCCAAAACAATCCTTAATCCTTTGGCAACATATAGGTATAAACTTTCATACAAAAACGCAGAAAAACACGATCTAACCTTTATAAACCATAACTCCATAACTAATTTGCAGGAAAATCCTCTTACCTTCTTGCAAGCTAATCCAACAACAAAAGCTACAAAAATATGCAGAAAAACGATCCTTCTTTCGCAGAATACCTATGTGATCAATCCAAATTCAGATTAGATTCGATCACGTACTTCTAACCAAACAAGACTACGAATCCAAGAGTTTAGATTCATCGAAAACGTTCAAGAACACATCTAGGGCTCAAAAATCATACCTTGACAAAGTTCCAACTTTCCTGTGTTGAAACGTCGCCCTCTTCTCGATGATTCCGTTACTCTACTATGATATGAAAACCGTTACGAATCGCCTTAGAAACTGGAAGAACTCTCAAATCTTATTTTTGCCTCTCACGCCGTTTCTCAGGGAGCATAGGAAATTTATGATTTACTATTAGGTTCATTTCATTTCTTTGACTCCGAAAGAATTTATGGATATTTCTCATTCAATCATATATGTCTATATTTTATGTATATAGATAGAGTAGGAAAGTAGGAATAAATTGTTATTATGTTCCTAAAAAGATAAAATAAAAAGAGAAGGGTTTCTTTAAAGTCACAATAGAACATAAGAGCCACTGCTACTAGCTCTCCTTGATTACAGATCAATATTACTTTCTAGTGATATTAAGTCTATTTAGATGTGTATCCATCAGATCATGGATTCATGTACCAAAAATTGTGTATCCGATATTTTTGTTCTGATAGTGAGACAGAAAATGGATGTGAAAGGGAGATTTTCTTTTAAAGTCGCTTGTTTCTTTTTATAGAATATGAACTAATGAGATTTATTTTCCTTAAATAGAAAATCTTAAAAATAATAATTTTTTATTATTTTCCTTATTACCTTAAAAATCAGATTTTCCAATATATAAATATATATATAAACACAAAACGTAAATCCACAAAAGAAGTAAAAAATAATAATATTTCGTTTTCGCAAAACGCCATATCTGCCTTTTCCTGAAAATCAAAATATTACATAAATATTAGTGCACATCAACATTGTGCCGTTTGTGTTACAACTGTTGTGCGTATCATTACTTTTTTTTTTTCTTCTCTTTTTAAAGGAAGGAACATATACATATATACGTAATTAGGATGTGACTTGTGACATGTAAAAAAAATGATACTCGATCTTCTTTTTTACTTTTTACAACGAAAGGAGAAATTTAATAAAACAACATGATATATACAAAATACATAAGTCCCTTCTGGCAGCAAAGATTATGTTTCATTACCACAAATGGAACAAATTCATGTACCAATACCTCGGTGTGGCACAATTTTTTAATTTTTAAATTTTTTTTGAAGTAGGGAGATTATTGTCGTGCATTGCCTTCCAAACAAAGTGGCCTACTCATGGTTCAGTAGGGCGCCTCCAAACTTTGTTCCATAGGGGATTGGTACTATGGGAAGAAGAAGTTGTAGCATTAGAAATTCGGATCTCTTTTAATTTTGAAGTCACTTGGTAACGTTATAAATTCCATTAAAAAATTTATCCTGCGTTTTGCGGAGCCAAAAAAGGATAGCAAGTTCTTATTCCATAATCTTAGGTTGTTAAGAAAAAGATCATTTATTGTTGCATCAAGTGGGAGAACGCCATGAAATGAAGGTGGAATCGGGTCGAATATGAGAGGGGTCTACGGGTCCTTGAAAATCTGAACGGATTCACCATCACCAATTTTCCAATGAGGACCATTTTTTGATGAGATACAAACCATGTTGTAAGATTCTTCATATATAAGATCATTGTGTGCTTGAACCAAAAGAAAGAAGATAAAATTTCTTGAAATATTTAGGTTTTAAGATACGACTCGAAAGTGTTGTTGGCTCTTTTATAACCTTCAATGCTTGCTTGGCCAAAATGGCTCGATCGAATCAATTCAAAATTTTAAAACCTAACCACCCTTAGATTTTGGGCCAAGCCTTCTAATGGATCTTTTTTATTTTGTCCTTAGCTTCTGTGCTCTTTAAAAGAATCTACGTGTCATAGTTTCTAGAGAATTCATTAAATACCGTGGAAGATGAAAACAACTCATTACATGTGTTGGGAGGGCCTGAATTAATGGGTTTGATGAGAACTTCTCTTCTTACGGATGATGGGGATTTTATCTTTCCAATTGCTTAGCTTTTTCCGTATCGATTCGTTTAAGTAAAAGAACACTTCCTTTTTGGGGAATCAGATTTGGCCCGGTGGTGCATTCATTACACTTCCGATGAGACGGTGTTCGATTCTCGTTCTTGTCCCAAATATAATAAATACATCCTTTCTCATCCTCAATTTAAAAAAAAAAAATAAAAATCTTCCTATTAGATCTACCAATTACATAGGATAGTCCAAAGTACTTGCCTCCATTTGTAAATGAGTAGATCATGTGTCCTCCAATAATGCAACATGAGAGAGTTTGAGGACATACTACCTACTTAGGCTTATTGAGGTTCTATTCACTCTTCCACCCCACTCCAATAATTCATACTCCTTAACTTTGACGGTTGACTTTCTTTTCTTTTTTTATTTTAATTTTAACTTGATTATTCTTTTTTTATTTAAATTAAGTGGGAGGTAGGTTTTTATTTCCATGTAATATTGCCATATTGGTAAAACAAAACTACTAGTGTCACATATAAGATGCCCCGACAAAATGCCATAACAATAACAATAAATCATCTCAAAGCATAGTAGCAAATGCAGCTACCATACTTTACTACTTTGCCATTGCTTGTTATATTTTATGATGATACCTCAATGATATCCTGCCTGCATTTTACGATGTTTGTTATGATACCAATACGATTTTTTTAGCAAAACTCGTGTGGCAGATTATGATGGACCACAATAAGCTCTGGATGTAAATCTTAACACAAAAGTATGGCTCGTCATTTGCTAAACCGAAGCCCACCTATTCTTTTATATGGCGCTACATATGTTTCACTGCAAATGAACTGCGCCATGCCTTTACAGTAGACGCTTCAGGAGCCCCGATTTGGGCAGCCCATCCATCTGGAAAATTTTCAGGAAGCTCGGCATATCATGAAGCCTGCAAACCCATGGTCCTTGTCGATAACGAAAAAGTAAATTGGCAACGCATTTGCAGCATCAAAGGACCGCTTCGATTTAATCATCTTCTCTGGCTTATACGGAAAAAATCCCTCCCCACGGGTGACATTGTGGCTACACGGAATATTATTGATGATGATACGTGCAACTGTTGTGGAAACCATATTGAATCTATCCTACATACCCTTAGAGATTGTATTTAGGTGCGTGGAATGTGGAAGGATGTTTGTGCACCACCAACACTGGTATGAATTCTTTAACATCCACGATGTCCCACATTGACTTGATATTTGTCTCCAAAATGATATGTACAAGAAAGACAACATAATATTTTGGGAGTTAATCTCAAGTATTTGGCTTTGGCGCAACGAGGAGTTTCATTGTGAAGACCAACATAGACCGCCCAAGTCGGTGTTTATTTCACAAGCTATCCGGAAAGCAAGGGAGCTACATGTAGCCTGACACACTTAGATTTGTAGTTTTGCTTGAGATTGATGTAAATTCTGTTTTATTGTTTGAGCAGTTGTACGACTATTTTATACTAATATAAATATCCCCTTAAACCAAATTGTTACTGTTAATAGTCATGCCGAAAAGAAATTTCAAAAGACGGACAGATCCACTTCACCAAATACCTCAACTAGTTAGGTGCACCCTTAATACCAAATTATATTAGAAAAATGAAACAAAAGAATATTGTACAAACTTGCTATTATAAAATATAAGGCCAGTCAAGCAGCAGCAGCATTGCAATTAAAATCGAAAAAAACAGAGCATAGCAAAATGGAAGAAGAAGAAGAAGGTTCACATAGGTCTCTTTCTCCTTTTGCCAGCAGAAAGCAAGGGGGATGGATCACTTTTCCTTTCATCTTAGGTCTCTCATCATTTTATTCCTTTTTTTTTTTTTGAAAAAAAAAGTTTATACGACATCAGTAGTAGTATAAGTTATGATTATATGCATATATATATATATTACGTAATTTACTGATTGGATATGGTTGTTGTGTCTGCATGTGTGAATGAAATGAAACAGTATCGATGGGTGGAATGACATTATCAGCAGGAGGTTGGATTTCAAACCTCATTGTTTATCTGATTCAGGAATACAACATACAGAGCATTAATGCTGCCAAGATTTCAAACGTCGTCATTGGCTGCACCGCTCTTTTTCCGATCGCCGGAGCCATTGTTGCCGACTCCCTTCTCGGTTGCTTTCCTGTTGTCTGGATTTCCTCTCTTGTCTCCTTGCTGGTTAGTATTATTATTTGCAATTTCGATACGGTGCTGGTAATTAATTAAGGAAAAAGGTTCAGATTAGCAATTTAAAGAAAACAAATAAAAGATAAATTCTTCACGGCAAGTGATACAATGAACTTTACAAAATTGATTATGATGTAATCTTTATTAATTTATTGATTTTACACGACAATCATTCATTTAAAAGTATATATTAACACTTTTTGTTGTGATAAATTGTTCACTACTATTGATGGAAGAACCATAAAAATGACATTTCTGTTTTGAAAACATGTTTTATATGTGTCACGTCATAATCGATAAATGTGTAAAATTATACGGTATGATTTTGGTATGAAACTGGCATTTTCCGGTTAATATCAAATGGCTCACCTTTTTTTTTTTAATGTATTTTGCTGAGCACATGGCTGCAAATGTCTTAACAACGCATAATTGCAATTTTTGATATTAAAAAAAAAAAAAACAATCAAAGTAGTAGTAGGTAGGTGTAAATTGTCAATGATTGATCCTAGCTTTTCAGTTTTCAACAACCACTCTAAAAGATTAACCTTAATTACACCTATTTCTACTTTAATGCCACTATTATACGGACCTAACTGCCCACAAGGCTGCGCCAATAAAAAATTAATTACCAAGGCCTGTGTGGACTTAAATGACTCTTCTTGCTTCAAATACATAATATTGACAATATGCTTTCATACATGGCATGGCTGTTGTATATATATATATATGCAAGAAGTTGAAATTCTTACCCGGAAGCTCTTCGGTACGACGAGCCTGATAATTATCGACTTTTTGCAGGGCACAGTGATTCTAGTATTGACAGCTGCAATCACAAAGCTAAGGCCTCCACAATGTGACAATAAATCAAACATTTGCATTAGTCCCTCAAGCTTACAAATCACAATACTATACATAGCATTAGGCCTAGTAGCAATAGGGGTAGCAGGGACACGCGCCGCAGTTGCACCGATGGGAGCAAACCAATTAGATAAACCAAACCATCAAAAAGTTTTCTTTAACTGGTACATTGTCACATTGTATGTATGTACTACTATAAGCTCAACTGCAATAGTATATGTTGAAGACAATGTGAGTTGGGCATGGGGTTTCGGGATCTGTCTTGCTGCTAATGTTCTTGGCTTGATCATATTCCTAGCTGGGAAAAGGTTTTATCGACGTCTTCGTCCTCCACAGGGAAGCCCTTTTGTTAGTTTGGCTCGTGTCGTTGTAGCAGCTATTCGGAAAAGGAGGAACGTTCTAGAATCTTCCAAGATCGAAGATTATTATCATGGTGTAGATGAGACTGATCAGAAGAAGCTTGCACGAATTATGCCCACTGATTTCTTCAGGTATATAATAAACACTTGTGATTCTTTAAATGTAAGCAAATACATCTGTCACTGCATACCATATATAACCCTACGAAATACAGGTTTTTAAACGGGGCGTCGTTGAAAACCGGAGAAACAAATGATCAGGCAAGCAATAAATCATGGAAACTATGTACAGTACAAGAAGTAGAAGATTTCAAAACCCTGATCAAGATCTTGCCTTTATGGTCAACTGGTTTATTCTTATCTACACCGTTAGTCGTCCAACTAAGCATGGCAACACTAGAAGCTATATCGATGGACCGTCGTATCGGCCCAAGTTTCAAATTCCCAGTTGGATCATTGCTTGTCTTTGTACTGTTATCAACTTCCATAGGTGTGATCTTTCTTGATAGACTACTTTACCCTTTATGGGACAAGTACATTCGTCGTCCCATTACACCGTTACAACGCGTTGGAATCGGCCATTTCCTAACCATACTTAGCATGGGGGTTCAAGCCCTGGTCGAATCAAGACGGCTCAAAATCGCGCGTGAGAATGATTTAACAAAACAGGGCAATAATATTGCTGTGGTGCCTATGTCAGTGTTTTGGCTAGTGATTCCACTGGCTATATCTGGAATAGGGGAATCATTTCATTTTCCTGGACAACTTGGATTTTATTACCAGGAATTTCCAGCATCTTTGAAAAGCACTTCAACTGCTTTCGTGACATTGTACATGGGGGTTGCATATTACATAGGAAATGGTCTGATTGATTTGGTTAGAAGGACAACAATGTGGTTGCCTGATGATATTAATCAAGGGAGGTTAGATAATGTGTTTTGGTTGTGTAGTGTCATTGGGGTGTTGAATTTTGGGTATTATTTTGTTTGTGCTTTGTTTTATAAGTATCAAATTCAAGATACTCAAAAAGATTAATGATGGTTCTGCTACATGAATATATCAAAATTATATGATATTTCTGCCATGGAAAAGGCAAGAATATGATATTTCTGCATCTACTACTGTACTATTTTACTACGTGATGATGATATACACAAATTTTATTTCTTTAACTTCGTAAACATATTATTATAAAGCGGACGAGGTCATAAAAGGTTGAATGTGAAAATTGCAATATAATCGTAAAACAATTAAAAGCTATTTGTTTGTTAACAAATTAATGATAAAATGTGAAAATAAAAAATAAAAAAAATTTACTCCATAAACATTCACTTTTTTTTTTTTTTTTCCGGAAACGAAAGGAGGGGGCGGGGATCGAACCCTGGACCTCTCACTAGAGGCCAGGGTAGACCCTGATACTTCACCGCCAGGGTATGAGCCGTAGCTCCATAAACGTTCACTTGACATTCTAAGAAAAGGCTTATCATATTAATTTACCGGTCAATGTGTATTCTTGTTTTCCTAATAAAGGGTCCTCTTTTCCTACTATAAAAAAAAAAGATTCTTTTATTAAAAATAAAGTTTACATATCAGTGGCCCGGTAATCAATGGGCCGGTTCGTGGTGGGCAGCTTCTGTCGAGCTAATTTGAGTTAGCATGTCAATGGGTAACTGGGGATCAAGTCCAATTCCAACCTTTTTTTTTTAGACGGTTCTACGGGCACTACGTAAACACTTTCGCCATTATATTTACCTTTAACTTTTTAACATATAAATGTAGTGTCGAAAGCATTTTTAGTATGCAACGAAAAATATCGTATCCACCGGTTTGTCATGTGTCTATTAAAAATATATTATTAGGCATAAGACTTGGGAATCCTATTTTTTTATTAATTCTCTAAGGAAAGGATATATACAAATATAATTAAGAGTAGTGATAATGCCACATGTTCAGTGTATTAAATTATTGAGAGGGTAAGAAACTAAGAATTAATACAATGGTACATTTAATTGATTTTCAAAAAAGAAAATTGTAAGCTTATCAATATAATCAAACGAAATTGCAATCAGTAAGTTATACTCCATCCGTAGTGTATTAGAGCAATTGTAATAGCTCTAAAGTAGAATCCTTTAACATCAAAGTTAATTATTTTGGATGGAATCTATATTTTTGTTATGCAGTAATAACTCTAAAATGGATTTAAAAAAACTTGACTCCACCTAAACGTCCATCTAAATATAGATTTATATCTAGACTCTCTTTTTTTGTATTTTATCTTAATTTCTCTCTTCTTTTTTTTTAACAGATTTAGTATATGTTTGGCAATATTTTCCACGGAAATTTTTTCCAATTGCAAATATTTTATTGTGTTTTTTTTTTTGTTGTTGTTGTTGTTATCTTTATGCACAAAGTGTATATTTTCTACCAACAAAAATATTTATTTATAATTTTTTTTAAAAATTTAAATTTGAGCCACTACGGTGATTAACTTGATTTTTTTTATCATTCACATCTATTTAGTAGGTTCCACGTCTAAATAGACTCCGTAATTCTAAAAGACAATTACAATTGCTCTTAGAGGGGTTTTTTAATTTTTAATATTTTGAGGCAAAAGATTGTATTATTTTCTAGGAATGACATATAATATTGCATGGTTTAATGTAAAAATGGAAATAATACAATTGATATTGTATTGGGATGTAAGAAGGTTTTATTATACGGCAAAACTTAAAAGAAAAACAACCAAAAGACCGAGGATTACGGTACGGAGGAAGTACAATTACTGAAAGAAACAATAGGCCTAAAGAAAAGATGATGAGTTAGTTTACATAAAGCTACATTAATTACATGGGTATGATCGAACCGGGAGTTTTTTGTGTGGTGTGTACCTACGTGCGGATACACACCGTGGCACACCACACACCACACGATTTCATTCTGCAGTTAAACTGTATGGTTCTGATCGTTTCACCCGTCACATTAGCTCAAAATCTCTACACCACACAAGTATTTCCCCATAGATCCTGCTTTAATTTCTACTCTTATAAGTTGGTAGACCTACATTATTAGAATGCATGGTATTAGAGTGAAACTCCCGTTTTCCTCATTTTCATGTTGGAGAAAAAGCCCTTTTTGAAGGGTTGAATAGTCAACTTTAGCGCGATTTGCGGATAGACTCCGATGTATGTCATCGAGAGTTAATGATATCATTAAATACTCCATACGGAGTAGTTGATGATGGGCTTTTGAATCACTCGATTCGGATATCGGGTGAATGAGAAATTAATGCCTAAAGTTGGTTGAATATGTGTTGGAGATAAGAGTTGAAGGGAGTACCTTAACTCAATATCCCACATTGGAAAAATGAGAGACTTGAGCTCCATATATAAGGGCTAGTGTATGCTCTTATAAATGTGCCCCAAGGGGCAAGGCACTTTTGTGCAGGAGGGAGGACTTAGATTATTCCACACGCGCGCGCCGCCGCCGCCGTCCGTCCGGCTCGGCTCGGCTCGGCTCGGGTGTTACTATTAATTTTTTGGACAAATTTCTTTATGAAATTAACCATTAAATTAATTTTGGAATGTGATTGTGTTATTCGACCAATCAGAATTCATTGAGTCGTTCGACCAATCAGAATTCAGACGACACATCATCCGACCAATCAGATGAGTGGAATAATTCGAAATTAGCTTAATTAATTTCGAAATTTCTAAATAAAATTAAGCATAATTTCGAAATTAGTAACTTTTCCAAGGGGAAAAGTTTTGTGACATGTTCCGGCCAATCGATTTAAGCATTGGCTCCTCCTCTTCACTATATAAACAACCCCATTAATGAAAGTTTATTCATTCAGTTTTTTCTCTTGTCTTTTCCACCATAAAAGAGAGTGTCATATAGATCTAGTCATTCATGTAGATCTAGATTTTGAGTCGAAGAGAAGTCGGAGCACTCTGTAAGTTCGCCGAGGCTCGGATTTTTGAAGTGCCTCTAAATCCGAGACGTAAAGCCGTTGTATCTTGGGAGACATTTGCTACTACCGTGGGCACCATACCGGAGCAATTTGTCTTAAGGAAAGAGTAACTACTCGCCTCGGTTTGTCTTAGTCCTTTATTTGTGCATACTACTTTATTGTCTATTGTTTGAATCGGATATGCAGGATGATATCTATCTTGTTAGATCTGCTAAATAATATGAGTTATAATATTCGCATGATTTATTTTCTAGATTAATATTCTGTAATTTAATCCGTAAATTACGGATCTGTTCAGTAAATCACTCAACACACGACACCTATCCCAACATTTCATTGGATTAATCATTGCGTGCAGGAGCAGTAGAGTCCTCTAATTAAGGCAAAAGGAAGTATAAATCAATGATAAGCGCGCACTCGATGAATCACACCCATCCGCTTAGTACGTATATTGATCGTGCATATGGGATAAAGAAAGAAATGGTGGCATCTTTTATATACATATATATACACGTAATCATGGTAGTAAGCTAGATATGGTAATGAAAGAATAATTAATGTGAAGAAGGAAGGACAATAAAAGGCCCAAAACCAGTTAAAGCCAATGAAAATGACGTCATGGGTAATCATATAAAATATCGGCTGTATTTTTGTATATTATTAGCCCCCAAGTTGGTTTCAAGAATAACGACTACAAAAGACGTAGGCATCCCCTTTCCTTTTTGATCCGAAAAATATATATTAATATATATATAAAATATGTTTATAGTTTGCATCTTCCCTCTTAATTTTTTAATTATCTTTAAAAAATTTATTGCCCCCGATCACTTATCAGAGATCTAATTACTTTATTTGCTTTTAAAGAAATTATTATCTCATAACAGAGATCTTGCGTTTGCCTGACCTTTCTATCTTTATGCTCACAATTTGCCACATACACACATACCATTTGTTTAATTAATGCCATATTCGATTGCCTCATCATCTGACAAACTCTAAATTGTCTTATTGTATATAATAATTCTTGTATTTTTCTCTCATTTAATCGCTATGGAAATAAACTGTTTTGATAATGATGATGAAGGATGATGATCTTCATCTTATTCTCACTTCTCTGTCTGTCTGTTTCGTAGGTAACTTGTCAGTATGTTTTTAGAATATTCTTATGTCATCCTTTGTGGGTTTTTTTTTCCTGCTTCTGTTTCGACCATACTTTTTATATGTCATATTCTTATTATTTCATATATATTTTGTTCTCGAGATTTTGCTAATATATATTTTAAAAAAAAAAAATGGGCTCTAGAAGTTATAATTTTTTTTATATGTCATATTCTTATTGCATACTAGGCCACAATGATATACAACGATGCCTAAGATCGAGAGGCTCCGAGTTTAAATATTCTGCCTTTTCTTGAAAGAAAATATTCTGTTATAATGTGGATATTACTCCTTCCGTCTCAAAGTATAAATCATTATAGAGGTTCTTACGCAGATTAAAAAAGTGAATGATGAAAATAGTATTTAACACTTATTAACATATTAGTTATGAAGTAATCATAAATAGTTGAATTGATAATAAAATTCAGGTAAGATGGATAAAATAATATTCAATGTTTCATTAGTAATGTAAAATAACATATATCTTGGATACACCTTAATAGATAAAGTAATTTATATTTTTGGACGGAAAGAATAGTGATCAATGTCTTTTCACACTTTTTTTATTCTAACTTAAATTTAGATAGAATGTTGAAATTTTGGGGTCAGAGGCCAGAAGGACAAAAAAAGATACAAAATGGAAAAAAAAGACAAGAAAAAAAAATAATGGTTGAGAAGGACAAAAACACGCCTGTTACTACATGTGTTACTAGATTTGGTTGTAGCAACATGTAGTAACATGCGTGTTTTTATCCTTCTCGACCACTATCTTTTTTTCTTGGCCCTTTCCCTCATTTTAGATCAAAAACCCACTTTTACAACCTTTAACCTTGAAATTTTTATACTTGAATTTTGGTCAAAATGTAAAAAAAAAAGCTTTTGACCGGTAATAGGTTTAGAAAAACTTAACTTATGACTAAAATTAAATTAGAATAATCAACACATTCTAACCATGGGCGAACCCACTCTATAGGGGGTGGTCTCAAGACAACCCAAAATTTGAAATTTTTTTTTTTTTTTTTGTATAATTGTGTTAATGTTAGTATTATTGTAGTATATATATTTAATGCTTATTATTCTAATTCAATGTTATGGTGGCCTAGTGGAACAAGATTAATTGCACCGTTTTCTTTTGCTATCCAATGGTTTTCTTGGTACCTTATACCACTTACATGTTTAAAGCATTTTTTTCGTAGCTTATACAATCTAAATCTAATATTTTTTTCATCTTTACTTTAGACATTTTAAATCAAATTTGTTTTTTTCTTACCTTATGTCATGTAAATTTAATTATAATAATTAAACACCACAAAAATGGATCCGTTCGAAACATGTTTGCAACAATAATTTTTTTTCTTCTACCTTATACCATTTAAATCTAATCATAAAAGTTATAGATTTTTGTCCAGAAGGACAAAATTATCAAAAAAATCGGGATAGAATGAAACTGTAATTTAATAAGGACAAAGTAACAATTATGAAGTAACAAATATGAAGTAACAAATGTGGAATATAGTAAATATGAAGTAACAATTGTGAAACACAAAGTAACATTAACACGTGAAGAATAATTTTAAAGTAACAATTGTGATTTTTGTCCTTTATAATCATGAAAATGTTACTTTTGTTCTTCCGGACCCATTTATTAATTTTTTTTGTCCTTGTGGCCCCTTCCTCCTAAAAGTTAAACACTACAATAACAAAATCCAACTTCTCTTATTGTGTATTTAGAAGGACAAGACTTTACGTACAATATACTACATTTTACAAGAATGGATCCACGTTTGAAACATTTTTGCAACATAATTTTTTCGGCTACTTATATAATTTAAATCATATAAGGTACAATTTCGCTTGTTGTGTATTTAGAAGGGCAATACATTACTATACTACATATTCGTAACTTGATTTACGATGAATGAATTTATTTTGCATTGGATTTTTTTATTTTATTTCAAGGATATGTATATATATATATTTATTTGAAAAGAGAAAATTAAGACCACCTCAAGATAAATTCTTGGGTCCGCCACTGATTCTAACTATGTAAGATGAAATAGTGTATCGTGTGAAAAGATGCTTTTAAAGAATATCGTATTTATCGTTTCTTTAAAAGTAAAATTAAAAAACAACAACACAATGATGTTTAGTTTTTTGTTTTATTTAAGGAACACAATGATGTTTTTTTTTTTTTTTTGAGATGAGATGTACAATGATGTTAAACACACGGAAACGCTTAAGAAAAATATATATTCTCACGGAATGAAGAAACAGAATATTATTCCACAGTCCATACACCAATCAAACCGGTTTTATTTACCATATATTTAAAAAAACTTTATTTACATTTTAAAATAGTATATGACTTGTGGATCCGCAAGAAATTGTAAACAGAAGACAGTTCTGCAAAACGAGCGTAAATTATACCTTGCTTGAGATGGAGGCGAATATTTACAGAGGACCCCACCATCTTATCGGTTCTCCATTAAGTTATATTACACGTCATTTCAAAAAAAAAACAAGTTATATTACACGTTTTTATTTATTTATTTATTTCTTAAATCCAACAAATATAGTTTTTTTTTTTCAGCAAACGACGAAAGCCTTCATTAATCAAACATTAGTTCATACAAGCCCATATAAAAGTGCATTCATACCAATAAACGCCTACGTCTGATTTCAAAGAGAAAGCAACAAGTTGGTAAATTGATGGACAATACATCTTCAAGTGTTAGTAAATTCTATTTTTAAAATGACTTAACAAATAACACTTAACGACTAATTACTTTTCAGAGACAACGTATGTATGTGAATAGACAATAGATTACTCTAAAAATATGTTGAATTATTATTCAAGACACAAAATAAACATTTATATTAATAATAATAAAACAAAAATTTTAATACCAAAAAAGTAAAACTGAAAATTCAGTGGGGCTTGCGTTGTGCCCCCAGTTCATGTGGGGCCACCTCTTAACCTCATGCTATAGTACGAGTAAAATTATGGTGCAATGATGATTTGACGGGTTATATTAAATGGAGGGATGATATGCATCTAACTTATCCACTTTCACGCAATAGATGTGTGTAGGTGTGAGGTGGATGTATCACATCCATCCACCTGCTATAACTTAACAATAACTGTTGCGTAATAATTCTTCTTGCTATAATACAGCTTATTTTAAATATAGCATGCAAATAAGAAAAATGCTAATATCATGATTTTCGAATGTAAATATTTAACACATAATTTAACTATGGTAGATATCTATATATAATGTATGGAGGAGTCAATTTAACCCAATTACCCGGATTTCACCCATTACCCGCTATTCGACCCGGAGAATCTATAAATACTACTAATAATAATAACCTCAAATAGCATCTCTTTCCAATCAATTCGATTTTCTAATAAATAGCCCCTTTCAAATTCTCTAACAAAATTTGATTTTTTAATAAATAGTCTATCTTTCCAATCACTAATTCTCTTACAAAATTCGATTCCCACGTGCTCACCCTTCAGATATATTTTCATTTTCATCTTCTTCATCTCATCCATTCATATATTCATCTCAGTTCTCATATCATTCACGTGTTTATCTCAGTTGATTCATCCATTTGCATTGTAAGGTATGATATTTTCGAATTTTTTCATAATGCCGGCTCCATGTAAGGTATGAATTTCACTAATTCTCTTACAATATTTGATTCCCACGTGCTCAACATACTATTTATATACACACACACACGTATACATATGCATATATATACATATACACATCTATATACACATTCCTAAATACTAAAAACATAAACATACTACACTTTCTGCTTCCATCGTTTCTAAATTTCTCTGCACATCTCTTCTGCTATCTAATATTCCAGAGTGTTCTTCCTCACAAAAGCCACCGCCCGTCGACTCTGTCGCCGTTAACTCATTTCTCCGCCCCCGCCTTTTAAACTATTGTTTTGATCAAATAATTATTGTCATTTTTTTTTAATATTAACATGAATATTTTTTAACATCATATGTTCGGGACACTCATTCCCGACCCGACAATATCCCGAACATTCGGGTATCCCGAGTGTCGGGACCCGGCGCTTATCGGGCACGGGTTCGGGAAGAAAATTTAATCCAGAATCTTGTCGGGACGGATTTCGAAAAGGGGTTTACGGATCGGGTCCTGACCCGATGCTACCCCTAATATGCACGGCCTCAAAAGGAAAAAATTAGGAGTACAGCCACCGAAATTTCATGATGGGAACGAAATACGTGGCAAGAAATTTTCTGGACTAGTTAGTGTGGATTTCTCTATAATAATAATAAAAAAAGATAGTGTGGATTATACTAAATAAAATAAATCATACGTGGAGGTGGAGTAACATTTTTTTATAACCATTATAATACAAAACAACCGATTACATGAGTAGGAAATACGAGGATGAGATCATAAAGAAAATAAAATAAAAACAAAAAACCAAAACCAAAAAAATAAAACAAATGAAACGACGTTGTTTTTACCTAGACACCGAAATTAGACACACAAATTGAACATGTGATCTCATCCCGAAATACAGGTGATTTATGTTCAGTCACTCAATTTAGAACGATTTAACTAATAAAATGATTTGAAACGCATATAGATTGAAGAGTAAGGATACGGCATATAAGATACAACGAGTAACACAAGCAT
The DNA here is from genome assembly GCA_024500145.1 of Gentiana dahurica var. dahurica. Classification (NCBI taxonomy): domain Eukaryota; kingdom Viridiplantae; phylum Streptophyta; class Magnoliopsida; order Gentianales; family Gentianaceae; genus Gentiana; species Gentiana dahurica. Next base: position 7,165,423 of record CM044898.1, on the reverse strand, counting down.
CATCTGCACCTTGATCAGGATGAAAACAATTACGATCAATGGTGAAGATAATGGTTGTGTCATCAGTTGTGTCTCACGTATCGTGCCCTGTCGCTACTAAAAATTGACCCAGGAAATGGAGCCCCATGAAAAATAAAGGGATGAGAGCCACCGAATAAAAATTGATGATGATGATGAGGATGAGGATTGATGTAACATGTCCAAGTACGGCCGTCCAGAAAAAGCAAATATATATGGAAGACACGTAGGTACCTCGTCCCGACATTTCTTCTTCAGGCATGATCACAGACACTGTCCTTTAATTTCACGATGGTGTGGTGACTAGTTATATACATAGCCAAAGAGCCATGCAGATGCAGATAGGGATTGGATTGAGTTGTATGCCAGACATCTCTATGGATTGTTCATTTGTAGCAGTACATTGAATTTCATTTGTAGTTATATAAGGATGATTTACGGCATTTTTACAATTTTTATTTGCAATTTTTCTTTTCTGGAATTATCAACGTTTAATACCTGCAATTGATGCTATCATCTTTGTAGTAATAGCACTCCCTCCGGTTAACTGTTATTTTGAACTATCAACGGTTTTATTGTTTTTTTTCTTTTTTATTTTGAATTCGCTTTGTCTTTTATCTGTTTTTACAAGGTCAGTGCAGCCTTTATCATTTTTTTCTTTCAGCTTTACTCTTCAATTTAATTATAATATATAAATAAAGTATATATATATATAATTTCCAATAAAATGACAATTTCAATGTTAAAACCTTCAAAATCAATTTCTCATACATGTACACATTCTCAATATAGTAATCCAATTAACAAAATATAATCAACATTTATTTGGTGTTCATATATCCAAAAATCAAATTACAACTTAGTTATTTTATATTATATTTTAGACATATAAATTACATTTTTACGGAAACGAAAAAATACACACGCATCCTTTTACGCCCCAAGCGGACTCGATCCTGGTCCGCAAGGTTATGACCTAGTGACATATAGATTATTTTCTTAATATGGCGATTTTTCTATGTGCAACGGTTAAAAAAGACGGAGTGAGTAATCGCCACCGCTTTTAAAATATAAGTCATCTTAGGAGTTTTCACGCAGATTAATAAACCAAGGGAAGTGAACGATGAACCGCAAACATTGAACGCTGCTGAGAGAGACTTCCATGGGGACCATGATAGCCCAACACACCGGACCGCCGAACCTCCACCAGAATCCGCCTTGAACGCCACCATCAAGACCGGATCTCGAGCAAAGAAGACCTCAGATCCACAAAAGCCATGCTTGCACATAACCCCTACAACCCGATCGCGATTCCTCACCACCGATCACGACCATAAACGGCCGTGAAAGAAGCAAAACAGTTGCGGAGCGTGATTTACATAACTCCGTTAAGGCTTCGGGCTCTTAAGCGGCGGTTATGGTAGTCGTTCTTTGGCGGAGGCGTTAGTCATCTTTACGGGCTTCTCTCTCCGCACGGAGGCGGCGGTTGGTTCCGTGGCGTCCATCTTGGTTTATGGTTTCGGTTTTGATGCTTTGTTTTTGCTCTCCGGCGACGCCGCAAGCAGTGTTAATCTTGTTTTAGTTTGTTTGTACTTCTTTGTGTTTGTTTTTTAGTTCCCGTTTGTCGAATAATAGGTTCTTTGAGAGGATCCTTGCGTATGAGCGTCTTCTTTCGGAAAATTTCAATTAAATGTCCTTTTGTTCAAGACCTCGACCGACCTATTATTCGCTTTGTCGTGTTGTATGGTTTGTTAGTTTGTGTTAGTTTAGGGTTGTTTTGGTCCGGCATTGTAGTACGGCTTTGGCAGTGTTGTAGTGGATCCGTCTGCGTTGTAAATTCTTTTTCTGCTTTTTAATAAAGTTTTCGTCCTTTGGGAAAAATAAAGACTAAAATACCTCTTTACTATCATTAATGAAATAATTGTTAAATAATGATAAATGGTTGGATTGTTAATATATTAAAAGTAAGATAGAGCAAAATGTAATAAATGTTGTGTTGGTAATATAAAAGAACTTATATTCTAAAATAAATCTAAAAATAAAGGATAACTTATACTCTCCATTTTTTTTATCTCATACATTTCACAATTTCTCTTTTTTTTATTTATCGGTTATCAGACATTTCAATTCATCATTCATTACTTTTTCTTCTTTACCAATAAAATATTTACATCTCCAATAAAAAAACATTTTCAATACTAAAACACATTTACCAACAAAGATTTACATTTATCAATAAAGAAAATACATTTCCAACAAGATTAACTACTTTCTTAATTTATTGAATCTTCTCTCGACATATATATATTAACGGAGAGAGTATTTTGGAACGAAGGTCGTAAATTTTTTAGACTAAAACAGCCGATATAGAAGGTACAACATCTCTAGCCAATAAGAAGTTGACACATAACAAAACTATTCTAAACTAGTAATGAATTTTGTCACAGTGCGCACCCCTCATTTAGTAATTATATATATTTTGCCAATAAAATATGAAGCCAGTAAGGACAAAGATGTCTTTTGGAAATAATACTTATTGCCTTTCTTTTTATATCCTTATAGAATTCTCATAGAAAAGGGATATTTTGAAAATATGAAGCCAGTTTATTGTGTGAAAGAGAAACCGATCGAATCGAAACTTCACCACAACCCAATACGTGCCGTGGTGTTTGGTTTATAAATTTGGTTTGTTAAAAATTTATCAATTAGCATATTAAGAACTTCAACTGAGATGTTTTTAAAGACTTTGCGACGTGAAAATTACCTTCGCTTCCTCTTACTATCTTTGTTGAGCCATATCCTCCTAGTTTAATCCACACAATTTCTATTAACGGTGTCTCTCATGTCTCCCCATCTTCGTGTATTTCTCTTGGTATTAGGGTGTCTATATCTTTTACGTGATATTCTCGAAATCCATGTGGTTCATTACAATGAAGTCATGGATATTTTAAAACTCTATTTACTTAATATATGTGTGAGAGATGTAGTAAAGACCGATGTATTATATTTTTATTACTTATTCTTTTGCATTCCTAAAGCATTTTTTGATTGTGATTTTGTAACATAAAAACACTTGGATGCTACTATTATTTTATCTAATTATTCATGTTTTTGGACACAAATCATTTTTTATTCGTTTTAGATCACCAATCATTTTATTCATTTCATTACCTTTTCCACTCATTATTTTTCCACTCATATTTTACGATTTCTTTTACCAATAATTTCTTGATCTATAAATAAAAAATATTAAACAACCTCTTATCACTTCACTTTATTTACCCACTACCTTTCTTTATCATTATTTTATTTATTATATTACTTTATCTCACTGATCATTTGTTCTCAATACAAACTTCAAAAAAAAAAAAATCCTCAACAATCTAATCATTATGTTATTTTATATTATTATATATTGTTCTCTGATTCGCTTTTAATTGAAATAATTCATATCCGAATAGACGCCTAATATGCTGAGTTTTTAACGTTCAATTTTTGTATATTTTACTCTATCGTACATACGAGACAATGGCGAATCCAGAAGTTTTTCCAAATGGATCGTAAAACTATATTTTTGATCCAAAATTTGTTATAGTGGATCACCGGAACGTAAACAATATTTTTACTAACAAAACGATATTTTTAATAACAAAATTACATCATTTTAATAATAAAATGAATTATTCGGATCTCAGAGGCCACGCGATCTCCTAACGTATATACCTCCGCCCTGGTACGAGACATTGTGATTCTAAAAAATCCATCGGATAGTGACCAAACCGTTCAAATCCGGAAATCACTCGGGTTTTTGCTTCGGATTCGGATCGTAACATGTTGTAAACATTTTCTAAATAATTGGTTTATTTTATGACATGATATATATTATGTTGGATGATTCTTCCACTTAAAAAAAAAAAAAAAAAAACGAAACATTTTTTGAAGTAGAAGATTCTTTTCTTCACAGTCGGCACCACCACATATGTTATCTGTGGCGCGGTTTTTAATATATATCGATCTATTCACTTTATTTCAGTTTTTGAACATATAATATTTGACCAATATATTGGACCAGTCAAACTAATCAGAATGTTTATATACTTGGTCCCAGGAAGTTGCCAACCTGCCCCACCACAAAAGTGCTGTCTAGCTTATATTACTAGTTGTTTTATTTTATATTTTACAACACTTAATTTAAATAAAGATTTTATATTTTTTTTTTATTTTACGCATTAAATATGTCATAAAAATTATAATTTGGAATGATACGTGTAACACTTGCGTCGTTTGGAATTATCCTTGCTAGGAGCCAAGAATTGGATTCTAGGTTTAAAAAGGGCTACAAATTATGTTTTTTTTATGAGTGAATTAAGACTTAACATTTAAGAATGTCGATTTCGACTCCACGTGTCATTCAAAGGATGGCCGCATAATAAATAAAGAGAGAGAAAAGTAATAAATGTAAATGCTAGGAGCCCATGTCATTTGGCAGATCAGGCCAGAAACCAAGTGGGAGGCCGGACCCGTTCTCTCGACCAAACCTCCGCAGGACGGCTCGGTCATTTCGGAGTTCGGGTAGAGCATCCAAGCTCGGGATAATCCTAGGAGCTCACCGCAGGTTGGCTAGAGCTCCCTTTATCTAACGTGTTCCTATATAATAGGTTAAACATGGAAAGAATCCCATGATGTTAGGACGTTGATTCTGTCATTTAAATATAGTCATAATTATCCCAAAATCAAAGGGATTTACACGCAATAATCCTTAGGGGTTAAGGAACAAACCCTTGTCCAACAAGAAAATAGATGAGGCGTCTTCTATATAAACAATCTTTAAGGAACCACGAAAGACTTGATTTCAATTACACAGATGGGATACATAGGCAACTTGAGAGAATTAACTGTCTCAGTCTAAAATATACACAAATCCCATTCCCCCTTGTATAGTTCGTAAATTATTCTTGGAGTAATTGTCATAGGAGTTGATTTTACCCGGATTTATTCATAGACGAGATCCAGTATCGTCATAGTGTTTGTTAGGATTGACTATGGTTACGGGTAAAGTAGCATTGGACTTTTATCTTTAAAAACACATCATGGGTAGGGTAAAATATGAATATGCTTTTACTGAGAAACAATCTGATGGTAGATAAGTAGATAACTTTGCAACTGGAGAAAAAGTGTCTAAAAAATTTATTCCTTCAGTTTGTGTGTATCCTTTGGCTACCAGTCTTGCTTTATATCTATCAATGCTGCCATCTGCTTTCCTTTTGATCTTGTATACCCACTTGCAGCCAATTGGCTTCTTGCCTGGAGGTAAATCAACTAATTTCCATGTGTTAGTCCTGTGTAGTGCTGATAATTCTTCCTGCATTGCTTTCTGCCAATTTTCATGCTTGGCAGCTTCTGTATAAGTTTTAGGTTCTTGTTCAGCATCTAGGTTGCAGGAGAAAGCTTTATAGGAATTAGAGAGGTTGACAAAGGACAACACTTTGTCAAGTGTATGAGGTGTAGTGGTAGTTGTCCCTATAACAGTGTGATAATCCTGCAAATGTGTAGGTAATTTTCTTGGCCTCATAGACCTCCTTAGATTTTGACTGGGGTTTGGTGGTGGTAAATGTTGTGAGGCATCATAATCTGCATCACCTGCATCTCCTGTGTGGAGGAAGCCCTCAGCACTTGAATCCTCACCATTTTGATTATCAAAGCCTGTGTTTTCATTCACATGATCATCATAAAGTATGTCAGAATTGATATTTTGGAATTTTGGCACAGGTAATACAGACTCAGTGTTAGTAGGTAGTGTATTAGTTAGAAGAGGAAAAGAATGCTCATGAAAAACCACATCTCTGGTAGTAAGAAACTCCCTGGTTTGAAGGTCCAGTAGATTGAAACCCTTGGTGTGTGGAGGATTTCCAATGTAGACACACTTTCTGCTCCTACTATCAAACTTGCTCATTCCCTGAGAAATTGTACTTGCATATGCTAAACAACCAAAGACTTTTAGATCAGTGTAATTTGGTTGCTTCCCATACATGATAAAATAAGGTGTTTGATCTTTCAACAAATGAGTAGGTGTAATGTTAATGAGCATAGCAGCATGTTTAACACACAGACCCCAATAAGACATGGGAAATCCAGCTTGAAATCTAAGTGCCCTAGCCTTATTTAGTAGGTGTTGATGTTTTCTTTCCACCACACCATTTTGCTGTGGTGTATGGACACAAGATGTTTCATGTATGATGCCCTTTTGTGCATAATAAGTATCCATTTTAAATTCTAGGCCATTATCGGACCTGATTTTCTTTACTTGTTTACTGAATTGTGTAAAACGGTGTTACAAAAGGTTTGTAATAGAGTTCTTGTCTCATATTTGTTGTTCATTAAATGAATCCAAAGAAATCTAGAATGATCATCAACAACAGTTAAAATGTAATATTCTCCATTATAGGTACATAATCTGTTTGGACACCATATGTCTACATGTAACAGATCAAAAATGTCATCAGAAACAGAATCACTATAAGGAAAACTATGTTTCTTTTGTTTTGCTAAAGGACATACAGGACATTCAGTATCTATACAAGACTTAATATCAGAATTAGACTTGTGTAAAACACTTAACCTCTGTTTTGAAGGGTGACCAAGTCTATAATGCCATAGTAGAGAATCTGGTAACATGACAAATTGACAGGTTATTGGCTTTGTGGAAAGCATAACAGTAGGATCAGCTTTTAATATGTACAGGCCCTTGACCAATTCAGCTGAACCAATCATTCTCTTCAATGCATTGTCCTGCATAGTACAACCATTAGCTCCAAAAGATAATGAATAAGCATCATTATTAGCCAGTCTTCTAACGGACATCAAGTTATATGTGAAATGTGGTACACATAGGACATGATCCAGTGTCAGATTTTCATTTATTTTTACTTGTCCTATATGTGTGACTGGTGTATGTGTTCCATTAGGTAATGTTACAGTGACACCAAAAATAGGTTTTGCATTACTCATCAAGGATAGTGAGTAAATAACATGATCAGTGGCACTTGAATCTACTATCCATTCATAGATAGTACCTGATGAAGCTGCAGTAGTATGAATATTTGCAGTAAGAGCCACAACTTGTCCAGGACCATCAGTGAGTTGTACATTTTTCAGCATATCCATGATAGTGTCATACTGTGACCTGGTCATTGTGCTGGAACTAGATGCCACTGTGTCTGACCTTTATGAAACTGCATTTTGATAAACATCTGCATTTGCATTTTCCAAATTTGGTAAGAAACCTTGATCAAGACTGACATGATTGGCATGTATCTGCCCCCTTCCCCTGCCTTTTGAGCCAATAGGGTATCCATATTTCTTATAGCACTTTTCTATCGTGCCACCTTCTTTGCCACAATATGAGCACTGTGGCCTCTTGCTATTTCCAGTATAACCCCTTCCAAGACCTCTTCCTCCACCTCTTCCGTAGGAAGCATTAGCATGAGAATCTAATGGCATAGAATCTTGATTATCTTGCTTGAATCCAGTTGCTTGTGTACTCAATATTGTCTTATCAGCTCCTAGATCTGCATAATTGATCTGACTCTCATGTTGAATACAGTGGAAAGATCTGGTATGGGTTTTGCCATCAAGACTTGTGACCTTACATTGCTATATGAATCATTTAACCCTTTCTAGAACCCGATGATTTTGTCAGTCTCATCCTGCTCTTTATAGATCGGTTTGGCAGCACAAGTGCAGGATGGAGCAGGCCTGAAAACTATTAATTGATCCCATAAACTCTTCAATCTGGTGAAATACTGAACTACTGATAATGTACCTTGCTTTGTTTCATATATCTCTTCTTGGAGATTAGACAAACGGTAAGCATTACCAACTCCAAATCTGTGATCAAGATCAACCCAAATGTCCCTTGATGTGTCTAACCAAAAAATACTTTGCTGAATGGAAACATCTACAGAATTGACAAGCCAATTTGACACCATGTCATTACACTGGCACCAGATTTCATAATGCCTGTGATTTTCTGGTGGTTTGGGTAATGAACCATCAACGAACTTCAATTTGCCCTTCATTGATAGAACCATGGAAATTACTCTCTTCCAGCAGTGATAAGTCTCTGCTCCCTTTAATACCGGCTGAACAATCACAGCTGAGGGATTCTCCCCAGGATGAATATGGTAGGGATTAACAGCTACAACATCTCCTTCTTCATCCATTGCCAGGAAACGAGTGACAGAATTCAAGAAAAAATTGAATAAAAGATGAAGGTTGTAGTTCCACACTACAACTTAGAATTTAGAACTCAGAATCGCGATTCCACACCGCAATCAAACAAGAAATGTACAGCTGAAGCTTTTATGCTCTGATACCATGTTGAAAATAATCGATAACTGCAAAAATATTAAGAACACTCTTGCGAAGAAGATGAAGAAAATTGGAAAAACAGAAAGGCGGGAAAATGAAGAAAAAACTGTTTTCATTGATTTTGATCGAATTAACAAAACTTAACTTTCTGGATTACAATTGGATGTATATATAGACTTCCTAACTATCTAACTAACAGCCAAGTTGGTTACAACCGCCTAATTGATTGCTAACAAACTCAACTGCTTTTTTCACACAAGTGTTCGACTAAAGTCCTAAGAGAACTAAACATATGTTCTGGTGTACATCAGTCTGATAACTTCACTCTACTTAGAACTTCAACATGATACGAGTGCCCTTTAAATCATAGTTAGACTACTATTTGGATAATTTATATATGCTTTATCACTGTCCCTTGAATTTGATATTGTTGTAAGAAGAAAGACACGAATGAGATCAAGTACCCATCCATACTAACTAACTATTGCTACAGATATATTGGTCATGCCAATAACTTATATATTCATATGAATCGTATCCACTTTGAGCATGAGAGGTAGCTAGATAAATTGTGCAAGAAATTCTAGTTCAACTGTTCAAGTGTAAGGTATGTAGACACTTTATGATTGATTTTTGCGTGATTTTATTATCATTTTGACTACTTGTGATTAATGTGATTGGATTGCATATGCACTACAGTGTTCCGATCGATTTGAGTGGATAATGTTTTTACTTACTATTTTGAAGACTCGAACTTGTGTCTATGAATTCAATTGTTTTGTTTACGACTTGATTTTCCTGGTTATATGAAATTATGATGCTTAATGCTGAATGAAATCAGATATTAATGATTCTCCATGGATATATCTAAGAGGATATGAATCTAAGAATTTTAATTTATTCACATCGGTAATGAGTAGTATATGAGTAAATATTTTATCCTGATGATTAATGTATTAGTATAATTTGAGATATTGATACGAAATTGTTTGTTATCATCTCAGTACATGCTAAAAAAAAAAAAAAAATCAATTATTTATTATGATACGAATTCGTATCAATTTGTCTTCATTTCTTCATAATTACGTAATTCATAGTATTCACAATCAAGGCGCCAGTCCACTACATGGGATCGGAGTATCAACATCTGCTCGAAATCCAGAAAAGATTGTGTCGTTTATTAAATAGTTGTTTTTTTGTATTAAACATATGTTTTGTTTTTATGACTTTATAAATATTTATTATTTTTAAAAAAAAGAAAGAAAAACGTACATAAAATGAGTGTTGGGACTGCATATATGAAGAGAAGACAAGAGTAGAGAATATTTGTCGGGTGGAAGCATTGATATTCTCACCATTCAAATTAATTTGGTCCCCTAATTGGTAATACTTACTGGGTATGGGGACCCAATTTAAAGGGATAACTGATACTATTTGTCGTTGTCTTATTTATATTTAATTTAATTAAAATGACTGATTAATTATAGTTTTCGTGGGTTGCATGTGTAGTTTGATTTTTGATCTTAGAGGATAAGGAATCCACTTGCATAACCCTTTAATCTCTGCTCCATTCTAGGAATTATATTGGGGGAGTTGCCCAAAAGGACATAAAAAGTAAAATAATTGGCATTTAGGACACTATTAAATTTTTATTGATAAATAGGACAATAGCTTTGAAAAATTACCCCAAATTACCAATGAAAATACTTATAAGAAGGGTAAAAATGTAAATTAATGGTATTTATATTTTAGACGGTGGGCCCTTGTGTGTTTTATTAAGACCATAATAAAATTTCTGTCAACTAAATTAGTCTATTAAAAACTAATTAGTCCTTATTACCAAATAATTTGCTAGTTCGTCCTCAACGCCCTATTAAGTTGATAAGTAGTCCTTATCACACAAAAAAAAAAAACCCAATTATATATTACTACTAAAGTACCCAATTCTTGGGGAATGATTCGTTTATCAATACTTATTTGTTCAATTGATCATTATTCATAAGGGTAAAATTACAGCTTAACCCTTTAAATAATGTCTCATGCATAATTAAATATTTTAGACTATCACAAAGCAAACAAGTTATCGATGCGTACTTGTTCTTCATTGTTAGTTTGTTCAGCTCGTTGTATGAATAAATAGTCACGTGCTACCATCCGTCTTCTTAACTAAAAGAACCAGTGGTCTCCAATGTGACGCACTTGACTGATTGGTTTTTCAGTCAAACATATCTTGTAACTGTTCTATGAGCTCCTTGAGTTTAGTTGGAGCCATTCCGTAAGGCTGTTTGGAGACTGCTTGAGCCCCTGTAAGTAGATTGATCTCAAACTCAACATCTCTATCTCGAAGAAGCCCTGGTAACTCCACGGTAGAAAACATATCAAAACTCACGGACAACAAGGATATATGTTATGTAATAGATAAAAGACTTACTTTGTTACGGAAGATTCACTTGAAAGGGCATATGCGCTACACGGGGCGGTTTGATGTGAGCCATCTTGGTATTGCAGTCAATATGAACGAGTTAATTGGATGACCAATCATTTCCAAAGATGAGGTCGAGGCTTGAGAAATCTAGGATGATAAAGTCGGTGATCAACTCTTGGTCCTTGACACAGAGTACAAACCCGAATAACGCCATCAACTCTAACAAACTTCCCTAGCGGTGTGGAAACCGAGAGAGGTGCACTAAGCTTGCTAAAAATGCGTTGAGCTACCTAGAGAATCCCCGTGATACAAAAGTATGTGATGCAAATGGATGCCTTTGGATGGCTATGACAATCCCTGGGCATATGACCAGGTGAATCATATTAGATACATACTCATAGACGACACTCTCTCAGATATCTTCTCTTACACTTTGGACATTTTGGATTGGTGAAAGCATGAGCAATGCAGAAGATGGTGTTGTGGCAGCACTGAAAGCCGGTCTCTTAGGACTTGAAATGAAGGATCATTACCCTTGTGTGAAGGATCCAACGAACACTTCACCTTATGTACTGATTGAGGTGTAATACGATGTATAACATACTCACCCCCCGAGTGTTTTCCTATAAAGCCTGCGTTTGTGGTAGGAGAGGTATTGCCATAAATCATCAGAGTGATGGAGTCGTTCAGCCCTGACTCAAGCCTCATGATCTTAGTTCTCTCGCTCATCGTCAGATGAGATACAAATTGTCCTAGCTCCTCAAACTTAATGACATACCGAACCACTAACATTGAACCCTGCTTCACTTCATAAAATTGACATTACCTCTTTGCATGATGTGTGGGTGGAACATCGACTTGATAAAACTGCTCATTGAACAGGTCCCAAGAAAAGCGTGCTTCCACCCCTCTATAACCTATAGTTCAAGACATGTTGGTTAACCAAGCTTGAGTTTCCTTTAATAGAAAAGACATCACGACACCCATCCACATGTTTCTGTAGTGTACAAACATTGTGTCAGTTTTAGTGACTTGATCTCAAACTGATGAAAAAACTGGTGGAACTAATCTGAGAAACTGAAACTGAGAATGATGGTCAGTTCAGTAAGTATATTCAGTTCTGTGAATGTCAGTTTTGGTGAAGTGCAAACTGAGTTTCTTCTGAAGTCAGCAGTCAGTTTGGTCTGCTGAGTTTTGCTGTGTATAACTGAGTTCTACATCTGAGCAGTTGATTACAAATCTGGAAGAGAGTTTTTGGAGCTGATTTTTCATCTGGTGGATAACAGCTGGAGCTGGGGTCCACATCTGGGGTATTTATGACAATTCCGACAAAGATCTTTGGCGGTTAGGGTTAGAGAATTGTGCCAATAAATACCAATATTGTAATCAATGCAAAGTGTGTTATTTTCACAAGTGTGTAATATAACCTTGTAACTTTGTGCATAGTAAAATATCTCATTTTCTGTCCGTGGAGTAGTCGGCACAATGTCGGAAACCACGTTAAATCACTGTGTTTACTTTGTTTCTGTGTTTCACCAATTTCCGCCATACTTTATGTTTGCATTTCTACTGTTTTAATCTTTCTTAAACTGCAAACTTCTCATCTATGTTTTAACACATTGCATACATGTGAAACTACATAAGCTTAAAAACTATTCTGCGTCCGGAAGATTTCCCCTTAAAGTACTAAACCTTTGTCTGCCTTAGTTCACCGAATCAGCCTGTGTTGTTCCTCTATTGTGGTGGTTGAAGCAGCGGAGGAGCAATAAGTTTTTCCATGAGTCATGCTAGTTGGGACTGCATCATGGTCTGGGTCTAGGCTCGCTGATGTAACATGGTCAACAGAGTAGCAGTCATAGCATCTCTAGGTGTTTCCGCCACAGATTGCAACAAAAGTGGTGGAAGGTGGGCCCCATGAGCTGGCAGTGAAGCTGACCTTGGAGGTGGTGGAGGTGGTGGAGGTGGATGGGGACCTAGTGGCTTCCGGTGGCCTTGATTTCCATTGCATGAGAAGATAGATGCACAAGTGTTCACCATATGAAAATAGTGAACAACTAAAGATAAAGAAAAAAGCCTAAACATAATCAAACTTAACTTCAGATGGATTCTTACCCCAAAATAAAAATAAAAAAAACTGCTCAAGAAAGCCGCTAGGTTGATTCCATCTTCGTTGGGGATTCTCTTCGATAAGAATGCGAAATGGATCGAGAAATTGAAGAGAAAAAAGTTGCAAAAATCGTAACTCAGCGTTTTATAAAAAAAATTTGTAGTTCGTTTAAAGTGATGCTACACTGTAATTTCGGGATATTTTTTCTCTACGGGATTCGAGCTACTGTTGGGCCAGTAGAAGTTATATCGTTGAGCCGGTTGTACCATCTTCTAAAATGACATGATTACCCTTAATTACGTTGAAAAGTGATTACTAATCGTTTATAAATTAAAAATCATACGATTCAAATCATTCACGAAACGAGATAACGTGATCCTCTATTGGGTTTGTTCGGATCAATGTTTCTTCTTAAGAATATTCAATCATACGCTGTCAATGTCATTGTTGAATGGGTGTTGGGTCTACAAGACCAAAGAAGAAGAAGAGAACATAAAAATAATACAGTAAGCGGCACAAAGTAGGGCCCATCAAGTATAGTAAGCAGCAGCAATTCTCACGCTACCCGGGACCCACAAAAGAAAAGAGAAAAAAAAAAAAAAAAAAGGAGAAGAGAACAATCCAAAATTGAAACCGTTGTTGTTGTTGTTGTTGTTTGTAGCAGATCTAGAGAGAGAGATATATATATATATATATGAAAACCTCGTTGCCATTGCCAATATGCCTTGCTTTCTTTGCGTGCTTCCACACATCCCTATACATATTATACTTGTAATCATTACCAACACCCACTCAATCCCCATTTTCTCTTTCCTCTTTCACACCATTTCTGATTCTGAATGAATTTACACTATCTACACACTAGATTATTTTACTATTATTATTATTATTATGGCCTATTTAATCTATAAGATTTCAATATACAAATTCTTTCATCGAGAGAAATCGATACATGGTATCAAACTCGATCCCACGTTCTAATTCAAAGGAATGGTGTTACTGCAACATTCGTGTTCTTTAATCTCTTAACGAGTAATACAATGCGGTTTTATATATGATGTAATGATAGACATGAGCATCATCATTTGTCGTCATCGGTGTTAAACTATAATTCTGAGCATGCATCATCGTCAACACCTCATTTAATTAAACATCATATATTAATACTCGAATGAACATTTGTAATTAACAACTTGTTCTCGGACCAAGTTGAACTTGAACTTGAAATTTTGTATCCCTGGCGACGCACGCATGGTGAACCAAGAGTCATCTAAATCCTCCTTCATGAACAAAGTGTTCATGCCCGCCCTTTCAGGCCTCTCGAATGGAAATTTCAACATAAACAAATCCGATCACAAGCCATGCACATTATCCAAAATTGAGAAAAACGGTCAATCCTTCAAAAGGGAAAAGAAAATATGCGCGAGCTCATGTATTTAAAAGTGAAATATAAAAACAATCAAAATATATAGTTACAAAAATAAGTCTTATTTGAAACATACAACATGAATCAATTTATCATGCACATACAAACACATTTACATTGTAAAAACTTATCATTACATTATGCTAAAAATTCTACAAACAACTAAATGGTTGAGAAAGACAATCATGTAGTAACACATGTACAAAAATGTAGTAACACGTATAGAAACTGTCATTCTCAACCATTTAAGTTTAAAACATGTCTTTATGGACTCTGACCCCATTTGCTATAAAAAAACGCTCAATTAAACGAGTCCTTAAGTTTAAGTTTCTCAGAACCAAAATCACATAAGGCTAGCTCGTTATTTAATTACTTGTAGTTTCAATAATTAGTTTTGTTTTCTTGAGGTATCCTCTTAATTACAATTATATATCTACATATATATACTACCTTTTGATTGATTTGTAACATTTGGAAAATAAAAAAACACATTTGTAAAACTATACGACAAACTTATCAATTATGGTGTCCTTAAATAACGGATGTGACATCTGAAAAATAAAATAATACAATAAAGATAAAATGTAAAAATCGTGACCTAAGGACAATAAGTTCCGTCTTGGCACCATTTTAATTAAACTTGGGGTCATCATCTAGTAGCTATAGGGGAACGGATCCCCTACGGTATACATTATGAGGTACAAGGTGCTGTGCATCATTTCCGTCCAAATTTTTGTCGGATCAGTCGAAATATTTTATTTTTTTTTAATTTGCTTCACTCCGTCCAAATTTCGACGGATCAGTCGAAAATTTAGACGAAAATGATGCACAGCACATCAGACCTCACCACGTATACCGTAGGGGATCCGCGTCCGTAGCTATAGGTTCTCTATATATATAGTGAAGGGGAGCCTTTACTTTCTTTTCAATAAGATCCTTTTTCCTTAATCTTTACTTTCAAACTTTTGCCCTTAATTTCTCTCATTAATTCTCCACTCTGTTTCTATGTATGTGTAGTGTGGCTGTGTGGGGTATATATAGTTAAGCTCTCTGCAAATCAATCAATATCCTTAATTAAGTTTGTTGAATTACTACTTTAATTCCTTTCCTTAATTAATTAGCTACCTATATATTCAGTGCTGTGAAGGGATGGATCCTTCTACTCAACAACAACAACAACAACAACAACAGCATCATCATCTTCATCAGGTATGCTACTTGAGAGCTTCAGCTCACCTGCCTTCATTCATTTTTTTTTTTTTAATTTCTTAATTTCTGAAGAATTTAGCATTTCATTAAGCCTATGTATATATATATGGCACACTTCACTTTCATTAATTCAGACGTCTTTATTGGATTTCATTGTCAAATTCCATCTTTATTATTCTCCATAATTAATTTGTTTCTTTCTCTTTTCAAATCGTTCGCTTTACAAATCACCACAGATCATGTACAACAATTTCTTTCAGATCGATGTGAAGTTAAAATTAAATCCAACAAGTTAAGTTCAGAAGCTAATTATAGCATCAATTTGAAGCTTCCACAATTTAATCAAATTTGGCTTATAAGATTTTTAAATTCTAAATCTTACAGGTGGTACGTAGGATGAACAATTAGATCTTAGCAGTTAGATCTTATTCTCTGTGGTCACTTTCAGTGAAAAGATTGAACATTTTGTTTTTTTATGTGAGGCCTTTTTTTAATTGGGACAAAGAGGTCCCAAGTTTAAACTGGTCTTGACATTTTCACTTAATTTCATTTTCAGAAACTATTAATTTTTATTTTTTTTTTTGTAAATTAATGTACTTGTAAACAGTGGCTGGTATATCTACATACAACTAAGGATACTAATATACGTATTATGCAAAAAAAAATTTAAGAGTGATTTAGGCACAGAATTCATCCACGCACACAACATTTTATAACCATACATTTTAATTTTTAAAAGGAAAATAAAATAACACAAAAATTCTTGATCATAAATCCACCTTTTATGTGGATGGTTTGGGGATGAGGGGTTGTGCCTTAATCATTTTTCATTTTTAAACTAATAATTTGTGGAAAAAAAAAAAACACAGGAAATGGGATCAGACCAGACACTGGAAAGCATGCTGGAATGCAGAAAGGACCAACAGCAAGAGAAAAAAGCAATCAGGCCAGCTGAAGAATCCCTAAAATGCCCTAGATGTGATTCCACCAACACCAAGTTCTGTTACTACAACAATTACAGTCTCACTCAACCCAGATATTTCTGCAAGTCTTGCAGAAGGTACTGGACTAAAGGTGGGACCCTCAGAAATGTTCCAGTAGGTGGTGGGTGTAGGAAGAACAACAAAAGATCTTCATCTTCTTCATCTTCAATGTCATCATCCAAAAGAACTCAAGATCAATCACTCATTTCATCACCCAATACTTATAATAACAACCCTCTGTCTTCACTAATTACTGGGTTGTCATCATATGATCAATCTGACCAAATTAGCCTTGCTATTGCCAGGCTACAAAACCAGAACCAGAATCATCATTTTGGGCAGATGGGTTTCGAGCATGGGTATTCTATTTTTGGTAATAACCCTACTAGTGATGATCATGTTGATGCAATGAGGAGTGGGTATTTTGAGAACCCATCATTGATTAATGGTTTCCATAATCAGAATCATCAATTGTTTGGTGGTACTGGGATTAATATGGGGCACAATGAAAATGGTGGTGGTTTCTTGAGAAATCTTGGGTTAATTAATGGGAGTGAAGAAATGGGGATTATTAATTCATCAATGGCTGCTGCCTATGGTGATCAAGAAATTGGGGGTAATTGTGGAATTGCAACAACTTCAACAGCAGTTACAACAGTGAAGCAAGAAGGTGAAAATAGGGTGCTTATGGCTGGATTTCCTTGGCAATTTGGTGGAGCGGATCAAACCGGAAACATGGTCGATTTCGAACCGCCGGTTAAACCAAGCTGGAATGGATTAGGTTCATCGTCTTGGCACGGTCTTCTTAATAGTCCTCTTATGTAACGAGTTTTATCATACAAAAATCAAAGAGCGTATAACATATGCGGTTTGCCTTTGAACGCTTTTTCTACATGTGTTACATTTTCTTTGGCATCATGACATGGGGTATAATTAATGTACGACTCCAGAGATGAAATTTGGAACTTTTGTTTGTTTATTATTATTACTACTATATGTACTCTTAGTTAATTACATGGTTGTTCTTAATTTATTGGGGTGTTCTTGATTCACTATTTCTTTTTTTCCTTTCTTAGAGACCTAGCCCGTTTTGTTTACTCAATGATTCCAATTAAATTAAAGAATTTAGATTTGTTGAGAATTTTTCTGATATATTCCTTCCACACTTCTCATAAGTTTTTTTTTTTTAATTATTATTATTATATTTTCTTATGACTTTTTAATACTCGTAAATATTACATATTATTATTACATCTGACCGGAAATTCAAACAATTATATTTTGACACCATAAAATTTTCTTTATATATGTAGTATATTTTTGTCACTGTTTCATTTAAAACGTCATGTTATTCCCGTGCATATTTTAGTATATATCATATGTTTTGTTTAATGATAGTATAGATGTTTGAATTAATGGAATAGAACGTAATATTATATTATGTAAAAATTTGTGTAAAACGTGTATTTTATCGTGTTGTTGTTCTCTAAATATTAAAATATAAGTAATGAAACAAACATGCCATCATATTTTATGCGTGTCAAAGTTTATGTCCTACGTATGTAATTCATGTTTATATATTCTTTTTATTTTATATCATATACGTAGTATATATTTGGAACAAAAGAAATCCAAAAGGAAGTTAATTAGTAGTACTTGTTTGTTTACCATATGTAATAAATAGTCCAAGTTGGTCTTTCTAGTGTATCTATGAGCCTTTCTTATGATTAAACCCTAACTATGAGGTCATCATTTTTTCTGTTTCACGAGATGAGTGGATATATTAATTAGATAAATTGATTGCTAAGAGTCATAGGTTTGTTATTATATATGCTAAATAACTAAAAAAAATCTCTTCTTTACAGGGTTTGAACTTCCACGCTTCAACTTAAGGTTTAATTACCATTTTTAATTAATACATTCAGACCATTTACCGCTAGGTTATGTAATAGGGATCGATCTATGTTCGACCTACAATGTGTAACTGTAAGAGGTGTGGTTGTTGCAGGGAATTAATAGTACGTAGAATATTAAAACAATTTAAGTGAATTGTTTTAGTTTGTGGGGGATTCTTTTGTGGATCCTATCTTATTTTTAGGTAGATCTTATGATTATGATGCAATTAAATATAAGCGAATACTACTACTGTACACAGAGACTGACAATGGTTTAACTTTGGTTGTTTTCAAGGCAAAGATAGACTATGGTCTCCATGTTGGATATTTGTCTTCTTAAAAAAAAACACACATATAGAGAGTGATAGACACACACTTGAGTAATTGCATAACATTATGTAATCATAAACATAGAGTTTTTTTTTTAATATATAAGAATGATTTTTTTTTATTTTTTTCTAAGAACAACACCAGCAAAAATCCTTCCAAAAAAACCAGACAAAAAAAATATCAAACAGCTTTGTCAAGCACCTGTTTGCACTCTTCATAGTGTATGAAGAGTGCTTCCAAAATAAACTGAAATTTAACCTGGGGATCCACCAATGATATCTTGGATAGTTCCATCTCCACCCCTCTTTTATATATGCAGGATTCCTGCCACCAGAACACATTACCAGCAAAAAGCCACTAAGACAAAAATAGTGCTTTAAGGAACAAAAGAGCAACAACCTGATTGCACTCTTCATGAACATGAAGAGTGCTTCCAAGTTTTCCATACAGCAAGAGTTCAGCCAATCCATTAATGTATCCACAAGGCTGGAAGGCGAAGAAAGTCTCTCAGCACCAGCAAACCAAGAGAGCTTTCTAAAACAATTTGATGTGCTAGCTTTTTTTGCTAGGAAATCAGCCACTGAATTCCCTTCACGATAAATATGTTGAATCTTGATGCGATGCTGATTGTTCAGAGTACTAAGCTCAGAAATGTCTTCAAAAAACTTCCGCGGAATATCAAAGTGACCTTGTAACATATGCACCAAGTTGTGAGAGTCATATTCTACCAGAATATCAGTCCCTCCTAGACCCAAACAGTTGATGATGCCTGCCTTCATTGCTTTTATTTCTGCTGCCATGTTTGTGCATACGCCATAAGCCTCATAACCTGCCTGTAAAACCTTCCCCAAACTGTTTCTAACCACAAAACCACCACCTGCAAGACCTGGGTTACCGAAAGAAGAACCATCACAGTTTACCTTTAGCTGATGAGCAGCAGGAAATTGCCATTGTACCAGTTGAACCTTTTTTTGGCACAATAGGATGCAAAGATTGTAGAATCCCACTTGAAACTAGGATCATGTCGTCCTTTACCTGCTGCCTCAAGTGCATTTTGATAGCTGCGTGGTTAACATTACTAATAATATCTTTCAAGGAATCAAGTAGTGATATACTGGTATCCCCATATAAAGTAGCTGCTCTAATCTTCAAAATCTCCCACAGAATTAGGAAAAATAAGAGTTTTATGATCTTACCCAAAGCCCCATGATGTGAGCTATGCAACCATGATTGCTTGAAAACTTCCCAATTATTGGTTCCAGCTGCAAAATGCAAGAGGTTCTGGAAGTGGCACCATAAATCTTGAGCCCTACTGCATTTCCAAAAAGAATGAATAAAAGAATCTTCATCCGCACAAAACGGACATTTAAAAGGCACATGGAATCCCAAAATTTGAATTTGCTTAGGGAAAGTGAGCAAGTGATTTTGCAATCTCCACAAGAAGAAGGAGATTTTCAAAGGCGAATATGGTTTCCATATTTCACCCATTTCGTACTTGGACAATCTGCTTCTTCTCAAAATGTCATAAGCTGAGGAGACGGTAAATTTTCCAGATGTGTTAGGAGTCCAAACCCACTTTTGAGAGGATCCTACCAGAAATTTGGAGTGCTCATCCATACTTATCTGTGTTTTTTTTTAAGTTTCTTCCAGGCATGCAGCTTGTACAAAGGGTAGTCACCACTCATTATTTTGGAAGCCCATAGACCCTGCCTGTCCTGAGCTTCCACCATAGCTTGCTAGAGAAGCTGTCTGTATTGTGTTCAGATCCCTAATCCCCAAACCATTTTCTTCTGTAGGTGTCACGGATTTTATCTAACAAAACAAACAAGTAATAAAATTTATAAATCCGGTATTCCCCAAGTGTAGGGATCGTAGCATAGCGATTAATACCGGAGTCGATCACAGGGAATCGAGGTATCTAGTTCATTAATTTTACTAAGGTTGTTACTACTAAACCGAAACTAAAAACGATAAAATAAACTGGACAGAGGATTGTCAGTCCAAAGCCAGGAAAGATCAAAGCGATAATAAATAAATAAAACTATAAACAAGGGAAAAACAATAAAAACGATGATCATGGTGATTAAACAATCGAACAAGTAATTATCCACCGATCCCGCAACCCTTAATTTCCTCTCTAAAGTTATCTCGTGATGATTTAATTAAAGATGTGGTTCACCTAACGGAGGTATGAATTCCTACTCTTGTAGATAATTCGCCTATCAATCTCTCATCTCTCGATATATGAGATCGACGCTATCAAAACAATGTGTAAGATCTCTCAATCTAGCAACCTAGATATTCAACCCATCAACTCTCGTTATGTCAAGGTTAAAAATCTCATCTTTCCTATGGTGATCTAAGGTTTACACCGACTCTCGTCATACGGTAAACATCAAATAGCAATACATCTCTCGATATCGATTGCATAACAAATAATCATGGAAAAGATACTACTTTAATCAAATTCACAAAACAAATCTAGATAGAAAATAAAGAACCTGCTGAAACGGATTCACATAGTTTGAACAATTGCTCAGCCTCCAAGCATTCAACACAACAAAAGCAAAACGAAAGAAAACGTGGAAAAGAAACAAGAAAAATCGCAACCCCAGCCTCCCCTAAGGGGGCTGGGGCCGCCTAGGGTTTTCTCCTAATGATTGTGTATCAATAGGTCTCAATAATGTATATTTAGGGTTGAAATACGCGCTGATATTTATAGAAAACTAGGTCGGCTATGCTTAAGTCGGCCATGGACGCCCGTCCAAAGGGTCTGGACGCCCGTTCGCTATTCTAGACGCTCGTCCACTTCAGCGTCCAAACTCTCTGAATCAAAAACTCCTCCTGGACGCCAGTCCACTCCTTCTGGACGCCAGTCCACTGGACGGGACCTCAAACGTGCGTCCAGACTTGTTCAAAAATCGATCTTCTCATCTTTATCTTCAATCGATTTCATCTTTATCTCTTCTCCTCTTCATTAATCCGATTGTTAACCTCTTCTAATCCTCTTCTTGGTCGAAATTGTGTATCTACAATACATCAAACACATTGCAAAATGTAGTATCTTCCAAATCAATATAAAACCATCAATTTTACACATAAATCATACAATTTTGCAACTAACCCATTAAAAACATCACTTGCTCAATACTTCAATATAAAGCTCGATTTCTATGAAAAACATCCAGATATGGGAGAAATTGACATAAAATATATCCTTATAAAACGTATAAAATCACCCTTAACAGTAGGATAGCAAATATCTTTCCAATTTCTCCATATTCTTCTTTTCCTACCATCAGTGTCATTCCAGAGAAAGTGGCTCATGATTTTCTCTAATTTGTGTATCACAGAAACTGGAATATGCATGGCAACCATCAAGTTTATTGGGATAGAAGAATGATTAACTAATATAGATCATACTTGCTTAACTATATAAGATACGGTTAAGTTGAGACATCATGATCAATTAGTCATAAGTAGGGCTGAGTTTGGGTTGGTTTTGAAAGACTCGGGTCGGTTTGGGGAGCTATAATTCGTTCCTCAAACCAAACCAAAACGAAGTCAACCCCAATGGTTTGGTTCGAATTGATTTCGGTTTGAATTGGGTTGGTTTCGGTTTAACAAGCCTAATCTTTTAAAAAAAAATATGACAAAACCAAATTTTTTTTACATAAATTCTAAACAACTACATTCAAACTAAAATAAATTACAAACCAAAATGATAAATAAAAAAATAATAATAATAATAATAAAAAAAACAACTAACAAGTAACAACACATTACAATATAATTCAGCTACAATCCTCCATAGTTGCACACTTACATACATGCATTTACTAATTTACATATTTATATCAAAAGAACAAAAAGGCTGAATGTTGACACAACAAGATGATCAAAACACCATGAGCATATTCCAACCAAAACAACATAGACCACAACATATATATATATATATAATTGATGTATAAAAATTTGGTTTGGTTTGGATTGGATTGGGTGTAATTAAAAATATCCGAAACTGATATACCTGAACTGGATTGGGGCCATGTTCATCTAGATTGGGCCTATTTTCATAGCCCAATAAACAGATCTTGGGCCTCCCTCCCCTTAGTCCGCAATCCGTAGCCGGATCCTACCCGTTGTTCGTAGGCCGGGTCTTGTCCGCTATCCGTAAGCCGGACCCCTCCACTCCGTGTGATTTATATCCATATCATCAGGCTGACTTCAAGACAAGACAAATATGAGTTCGACCTACAAACGAGTCCGTTGTCCGCCATACTTATCCAGACAGCTGGCCGATCCACCCGTATTATCTATATGATTATCTCTAATTATATCCTTTTAATCATCTTGTCATGAACAGTAGACCGACTTAGTCCTAGCTGTTTACGACTAATTTTGTGGTTTATATCGAGTTATTCCGTAACAATATCTTCCGTGTTTTAGTGTTTTTTTTTTATAGAAAATCACTTGCTAAAATGATAAATTGGAAGAATGGGTTTAGAATTTATTAAAGTGTGAAAATCGAGCTATTTATGTGGTTTTTATTTATTTATGTACGATTTTACACTTTGCTCATTTCTATCGCCTTGTAGGTATGCTTGCATGTTGTAAAAGGAGCTAGAACGGTGTTTGATTGAAGATTAAAGGAAGGAGAAAGATGCAAGTTTGAGATTGGCATGAAGGTTTACATGGCTGAACTGGCGTCCATTGCATCCGTCCAGTGGACGAGCGTCCACTATTCCAGACTGGCGTCCAGGAGGAGATATTTGATTCAGAGTTGTGAAAATTTCAGCAGACGAGCGTCCATTTTTGTATAGGACGGACGTCCAAGAAGACTCGGCCCGACTAGATGAATTTTGTGAAGACTGGACGGGCGTCTACCTTTCCGGACGGGCGTCCAATAGCCGACTTAACCCTAGCCGCCTCAAAATCTTATAAATACCAGCGTGTATTGAACCCTAATGGCATCATACGCATTATTCATTCATTCAAAACCCTAGCAGCCGCATATCCAAAAGAGAGAACTCAAAGATGAATTCTTCCATCTCAACAATCATGATCACCAACATGATTGTTGGCTAAGAAATTCGCGGTGGGACAACGGAGGAAACCAATCAACAACAACACCAACTAGAGGATTTTTAGCTACGTCTTTAGTGAGTTAAATTTATGGTTTTTCATCAATTGAATGTTGTGATTTGTCGTTTATGTTTTATTGAATCGAGAGATCGATGGAACTATCTTTTTGATTGAATTTATATGAGAATATTGTTCAAGCTTTGATCTTTTCAATTGATGCAATTAATTGTGATTCAAGAGATTGTTCATGATTAGTTGAGTAGAGTATTGGAGACAATCTCATGATCATGTTATGCATGCTAGTTTAGTTTTGCTTGAGAAAGAAAACGAAACCCTAGAAATTGATTAAAGAGATTTAATCGAATTCGTGATTTGATCATTACTAAAAATCGTATCTTTAGCGCGCAATCTAGTTGGGGTTGGTTGGTTGATTGGTGGATTCTCGTTGCCTTGCCGTTCTTTTAATTATTTGATAAACCGATTCGTTCATATCAACTTTTGTTGCTAAGTTTAGTTATTTGAAAAACCCTAGTTTTTACCTGCTGTTTTCTGCATATTTTCTGTTTCCAGAACGTTATCGGACGCCCGTCCACATCAGTGAACGCCCGTCCAGTGTCGTTTTTGTTCTATTTTCTGCTATTTTCTGTTTCTAGTCATAGTTTCTAGATTATAATTAATATATACCTTAGTTTTAGATAATAATTTGTGACATAATCGATACAATAACTGTACTTAATCCGATAGACGTTCGATTCTCTTAGGACGACCCGTTAACACCCTTTACTATGAACCTTATACTTGGGGTGTTTCGGTTTATACATTTAAAACTAGTTTTTACCGAACAAGCCTACATATATGGGATCACAATGTAATAGAAAAGATCCAAGAACTAATACAAACAGAGCTACTCTGTCAATTTGTTGAATCACTTGTGTTTACTCTCATAAGCATCATTCCGACAGCCTTGTTCTTCATATCAGCCACCTTCTCCCCGGAGAAATCATACATAAACAGCCATATATCCACGAAATATATCTGTTACCTCGAAGCTGGTATTCACCGCGATATCAGAAACCAACCCAATTCAATTCGGTTTGGTTCCAACCCAAACCAATTCATTTGGTTTGTTATTGGTTTGGTTAATTCTTACGGTTTGGATCGGTTAACGGTTTAGATTGGTTTATTGGTTATTTTGCTCAGCCCTAGTCATAAGTGCAAGTCCTACACTCTACTATTAGTAGGTTATAATTGTTAATGCTACAAAGAAAGAGTGAATTCTGATGCAAAGACTTCCTATTAGAACGAACTATCAGATTACTGTCACGTGTATAAAAAATACAAAATTTTATCTTTTTTATACACGTGACAGTCATCTGACAGTCCCCGTTCTGATAGGCAGTGCGTACCACAAATAAAAAAGTACTACATCCGTCCCAAAATGTAAGTTCGTTTAGATTTTTGGTTTTGTCCCATAATGTACATCCATTTAGAAAACCAAAGAATTATTTATTATATTTTTCTCATTTTACCTCTCATTTATTATATAGTCACACACTTTTCACCACTATGTATTGATAATGTCGGAATTGTCATGGCAGTGCTAACAGTTGTTTGATGGTTTTAGCAAAGATTTTTGGAGTCAATGCTGCTTCTGTTGATTCTATGGCATATTCATGGGCTGCTAAGCTGGAGAAACCCAAAGCCTGGAAGTATGAACACGCCGGAAAACCGAGTTTGGGTGGTTTTCCTCACCGGAGCCACAAAAATGATTTTTGGGTGGCGTTTTTGACCGGAAAACGCTGAATAGCAAAGATTTTTCCGGTAACGGAGCCAACTAATATTACGGAATTATCACGGTGGTGCCATCGGTTGTTTGATGGTGGATATCTGGATAAATGTGTAGGATTTTTCCGGTGGTGCACGACGGCGATGAAGAAATATATGAAGATTGATTGAAATTTAAAGTAGCGGACTCAAGGCGCGACGAATTAACAGAGTATGGCCTGCCCTTTGTATATCTCATATGCCAAATGATTTACAAGGTGCCGCTATTTAAAAGCGGATTGCTAATGACGATTAGGCAAGTATGATAAGACATAATTAAAAATGATGTTACATAATAATCATGACAGTTGTCGTGGCGGCCTCGTGGAGGGCAAACCCGATACTCGACCACTTCGCTAGATCTGCCTTGTATCTTTGTCAAGTAGAAATCATGTTCGCCTAGATAAGCGGGCTCAGTCCGAGCTGGCAGACTTGTGCAGTGAGGAGTGGGTTGGCCGGCCCCTAATTCTTCAGATCGCGTAGTGAGTGGCGGGTTGAAGGCTTGGTGATCGCTACTTGTTGCCTACCGAGTGATGCGGGTCACGAGGGTCTTATGCGGGCTTGATCATGCCTAACCCGATCCGGCTTATGGTGAAGCGGACTCCTTGGTCCGTGGACTCTATCCGCAATCGGGCTTATATGTGAGCCCAAACCGGATCCACGGGTTCTTTTATAGGTTTGACGTATCATTAGACTTTTTAATCAAAAATAATTACACATAATCAATCCAATCAACTTTAATCTGTGTGGAAAAAAGTCCAAACGAACTTATATTTTGGGACGGATATAATATTAAAAAAAAAAAGAGGGGAGGGGTGTGTGTAATCAGGCTATAGAATATTGAGGGAATATTGGGCAGCAAATTGAGAATAAGTTTGGCAGATCAAATCCAACATTTTAGATTTGGGCGTGAAACCCTGTGACCTTGAAACATGGACCATTTCTATGTCCATCGAATTTCTCTCATATTATGTGGACTCGAGAAACACTTTATTCTTATTTAATTACACTTAAAACAGTGACCGATCCCAAGAAAAAAATTCATGACATTCAATTAAAAAAAAAAATCAAAGTAGCATATTTTGTTTCAAGGTGGTCCATAATTTTTTTGAAATTGGGTTAAAATAAAAATAGCGGGCTCATAATATCCATAATAAACCATGTAATGCTTGTCTTTCACGTTTGATCTAAAATAATTAATTTAAGTACTAAACTCAGTGTGTCTAAGTTGTATATGTGAGTAATATTTCTCCCAAATTTTCAGTTTGGAAATTACATTCTTCCATCTTAAGGAATCGATGTCCTCGGTATGACTTTATCAAAGAATTCTAAAGATTGCCACAATCGTCCCTCACGGTGTGACTTAGTTTAACATGGTAGTCGGCTTGGTTACCATTTACAACGGCGTTACGTGAGGCATAATGAATCTTGTATATTTAGGCTCTTCAACCTCATTTAGCTTAAAATGGTTAATTTAAGTTACCAAGTTCATTGTCTATATATGGTATATCTCCATTTTCCGAATGTAGGATATTAGTCCAATGTTATTCAGGCCTTAAGGCCATCTACTTTCCTCTTATAACCTTAGAACCTCTTCAAATGACACTTTGTTCATTTTGTAGTTTGTGAATACTTAATCCAGCCAACCTCTTCGTTTGCTAACTTTCCGGTCAAGCGGTTCGGGTGAGATGATTGTGGTGATCCTGTAAGGGAGTGTTTTGGGAGACACAAAAGAAAGATGGATTCTAAACTCAGTTTGGCCTGAAAAGGCATACAAGCGTCCACAGTGACTTGTGTTTGTGAGATAGAGTGCCCTCATCAAACAAAAAGTAAAATCATTAACAAAGGATATGTTAGGATCAAACGCTTACAAAACTACTAAAACCAATTGGTTACCAAAGATACACCTATATTTCTTTATACATTTCAACACGCCCCTCAAATGTGGACCTAGAAAATAATGTTTACATCAGGATTCGATCTCATGACCTCTCAAGAGTGTGAGAGGAAAATAATGTTTACACCAGAATTCGATCTCATGACATCTGGCTCTGATACCATGTTAGGATCAAGCGCTACTATTTTTTTTATATATTCAAGAGTGTGAATCTCTCCCAACACTCCACTTCAAATGTGGGCAATTTCTCCCAACTTGTTTTTATCCACTTCAAATGTAGGCACTCTCTCCAACATTTTTTTAAATAATGTTCATATCAGGGTTCGATCTCATTACCTCTGGCTCTGATACCATGTTAGGATCAAGCGCTTACCGTTCTATTAAAACCAATTGATGGTAGTAAATGTGCTATGTATAAGGAAATATAGAAGCATTGGAGAGATACTAAAACCAATTGGTGGTAGTGAAGGTGCTATGTATAAAGGAATATAGTAGCATTGGAAGAGATTCTCACACTCTTGAATGTATAAAGAAATATATTAACGCTTAATCTTAACATAATAACGGAGCCAGAGGTAATGAGATTGAATCCTGATGTAAACATTATTTTTCCCTTATTTTGTGCAAGTGTTGGGCTGGTCTAGTTTGCCTTTGTGAGCCTAGTTCACTCAGGCTTGTTGTGGCTTGATGTGTGCCTAGTTGGCATAGCCTTGATATGGGCTCACACTTGAGAGAGGCATATTATAGTAACAACTTTACTATCATCAATTGGTTTTAATAGAACGGCACACTTGAGAGGGGCGTATTACGATATTATAAGAGCAACTTTACTACCACCAATTGGTTTTAATAGAACGATAAACGCTTGATCTTAACAGGATAAGTGATACATCATCGGTCCTCCCCTAGGGTTTCTTTAGGTCAATATTTATAATCATAAAGCCAAGAATATCTATTTTGAGAATACATGTAATTGTAACACATACATGTAAAATTTTGCACATGATTTTTATAGGTAGCCAAATCTGAATGCCAGGCATGCGGAGGTCTCCATGACGAGAGATTTTATGGTGCAACGGTTGTAGGAATGTTATACCAAGTGGCATACATTAGAGCCTCTCATTTTTACTCACTTTCACATAATACACTTTTATCGTGTGTGAGAGGTTAGAAATGAGTGGTTGTAATATATGCCACTTGGTATAACCTTCCTACAACGGTTGTATTTTAAAATTTCACCTCCATGACAGAGTGAATTGGCAGATCCTGTTTTTTTTTTTTAAAGTCAAATGTGAGAAATGAGGGTTTTCATCTTGTTTCCAAAATGTTAATAGGTTACACACACATACAAAAAAAAGAAAAACAAAAATCCTTTCCCCGCTTACAAGGTAAGTCATAATTGCATCCTCAAATGTAAATCTTCCATCAACCTGGATAAGAAAAGACAGCACAAACTTGCTCATAGCACATCATTTTTTTATTTATCAACCAAGTGTTCTTACTTCAGACACTACATCACCACATATTAAAACCCGTAAGTTAAAACGTCCCTACAACCAAGCCTAAACGTCATTGCCACCGACTTCATCACCATCATCATCATTTGTAATGATCGATGTCATTATAAGGTAAGTAACATCAGTACCGGATCTGCCTGTAAAACTCTTATAATACAAATGATCAGAACTGTTTTGAAGATCAAACATGCATAAAAACAAGTATGCACCGAGTGTGAGATGTGAATGGTATATATAGCCCAGATCAGCGAAACAAATGTTCCAGCACACCATAATTGCCATATCTAAAGGAATTAATATAAAAAATGTACTACCATGACGAAGAAGTAGAAGAAAGAAGATATCCACGTATTCTCAGCAAATAATTTGCGGACAAAAACTCGATGTTGTTCAAGACCTTGGCTTCTGTTTCTTCTCTTTAAAAAGAGCTAAAAGAGACACACCACAGACCTTCACAGCCTTGAACCTGACTCCAGGAATATCTCCAACAGCATGACCCTTACGCCCAAATCCAGCAATTAGAACCTCATCCTCCAAGCCACCGAGTACATTGTCATGTATAATAATGGTAAAAAGAATACTGATGAAACCGTATTTAATGGGATTTTCTGTGCTTATTTATATCTATTTTCTCGGGAGATACTCTGTTTTGGGTATGCTTTATGTGATTTTCAGGTTTTGGAAACTCGAGAGAGATGCTAGAAGATTTTGGGACATATAGAGCAATTTCAAGAAGTTTTGTGGAAGACTGGAGATTGCGGCTTTTAAAAACTTCAGAGTTTCAGATTCACCTATGTTGGGATCCAGACTAATGAAAAGAAGACAGAGCCTATTAAAGTCAACCGTGGATTCTCGCTCTTTTAAAACATTGGCTTTTATTATCAAAAGGACCCTTATTTATTTATTTATCATTATTATTATTATTATTATTATTATATAAGACATTTTTTAAGTAAATTAAATTGGGCCTTGGCCCAACATGAAAATTCTAAAAACATCTAAATGTAGTACGTGAGCAGCAAAAAAAAAAATGGTGAACTGATGGGGCTCATGAATGGTTACTGCCGACTTTATTTTCATTCGTTAATGGTATAATATTTCCTTTCTTTTCTTTTCTTTCTATAGATTATGAGATCGAACTGTTCGTACTACTCGATTGAATTGTTAGTATTCACGTATTTTCTGGTTTCTCTGTTGATGATTAAATTGTTCGTTTGATTATTTAGGGACGATAATTAGATGAATTTTCTAGTCTAGCACCAAAAATCGAGTCTAGGCGATTGTCAATAAAGATTTGATTTTCAATGGTAAACAACATATTATCTGCCTGTTCGCAGCCCGTAAAATTCCGTGTGTTGATACCTAGAATTGGGTTTTTGTAAGAGCAACCATAATAAGCTACTTCTGGAGATATTATGAGCCTTTTGTCATAATAGATCAATCTCTTGGCAAAATATAAAATAATGGAAGGGAAACGATTGTCGGCAGCTGTAACCAATTTATTAATAATGCAACTGAGTCATCTTTGCATCGATGATCGATCGTAGGAATTGAAGAGGAAACGATTAATTGACTGGAACCTTTCGTCGTTTGTTTTTTTTTTTCCTTTTCCTTTTAGGAATTTAGAAAAAAATCAAATATCATTTATTTTACAAATTTTAAGAGAAATAAATGTGGTTTGACCCCTACTTAATACAAAGACACAAATTAAAGTTCACAAAGGAGGGGGATTCAATAATTTTGTTTCTCCCGTTATATACATTCTCCTCGATGTAGTTCAAGCAACCAATTAAGTAGACCAGGAAGACGTTAAAGAAAAGTATCAAAAAAGAAAAGGAACATGTTTCCTTACATTTTCTCAAGGACAATCCCCCTTTGGCATGGGAGGATCCAGCAAATGGTTTTTTCCATTCATTGCCAAGATGTGATTTCTTGTAGGATTTATCAGCCCACCTTTGCCTTTCTTCTGTGGGACTTTAACTTGCGTCCAGCTCCCATTCCAACGGTCTTCCTGAATTAGCAAAATTTACATCAAAAGGTCGAATAAAATGAGAACTGATACAATTGTCAAAATTTAAAAAGTCCTTAGAAATGATACCTATACTACTCATCAAGTGAAAAAGAAAGCAAAGCTTACCAGATGAGTGCCAGAACAAAAGAATAGGGAAAAAAAAAAGCATACAAGAGATACAAGCAAAAACCATCAGCCTCTTGTTTCTTTTCTTATCCACCACAAAGAAAATGTTTCATCTCCACTGATCTGCAGCTCCAATAAAGTTAGAAGCTGTGAACAGTTTAGAGAGACATTTGATGTAAGTCCATTAGCATTCAAAACTACTCATAGCCCATAAGGCTCAGTAGGTTTGCCAAGATGGACTATGTCAACATAGACCAGTGAAAAAAAAAAAATCCAGCACAGCTATCATATATTTAAAGCAAATTTTCAGGCCTACTGTAGTTCTTTACATTGTATGACAGAGATCTACAAACATATAGAGATTTAAATGACAGAGATCTACAAACATATTGAGATTTAAAAAAGTTCTGACAGAAAGTTCAAAAATTCAGTGCAGAAGCTCGAAATGTTTTCTCTCCAATGATCTGCAGCTCCAATTAAACATTATAGAAGTGCAGAACAGGAAAGAGAGATACTTTCAATGTAAGTCCATTAGCATTCAAAGCTGGTCAATGCCCAAAAAGGGCTGCTCAACTTTGCCAAGATGGACTAACCCAGACAACATTTACCAGGCTAAAACTAAAGGTAATATGTAGATAACTAAAACTCTAGTGCATTGATTCTACATGTAAACAAGAAAAAGGAATCCAATAAAACTTCACAAGGGAGCATAAGCTCGAAATGTTTTCTCTCCAATGATCTGCAGCTCCATTTAAACAATATACAAGTGCAGAACAGGAAAGAGAGATACTTTTAATGTAAGTCCATTAGCATTCAAAACTGTTCAATGCCCAAAAGGGCTCCTCAGCTTTGCCAAGATGGACTAGTCCAGACAACAATTAAAAACACTGGCGCTCTGACTTTACATGGAAGTTCAAAAATGGAATCCGATAAAACTTGAAAAGGTTTGATGAAAACTTACTCCATAGACATCCATATCCATAAGTGCGAAATTACGTTTAACAACTTATAAAAGACATGAGAATTAATTAATGCTATTAGAGTGTTAGTGTATAAACAGAAGAGTTAGTACCCATTGTGATAGGTAGGTAAACAACGACGAGGAGGGCGGCGGCGGCGCGAGGAGGAGTTGGCTAGGTTGAAGAAGTGCGGAATTGTTTGAAACCCTAATTGTATGAGCAGGCTTATATATAATAGCACGTACTGCCTATCAAAACCCTCCAACTTTTTGTGAAATTATAGATTGGCCCATCATTATGAAATATCAAAAAATTGATATCAATTTTTTTTTTCTTCGATGAGTGATACGGGCACAACGGCTGTACTAGAACGGATGATAGAATAGTAATCAGTATCGTTGATAATAATGTATTTAAATTAATCAACAGTCTAGATTATCTTGTGTCACTCATTGTAGTATAATTGTTGTATCTGTATTATTACTTTCGATGAAAATAAAAACAGTTGTTAGGTTTTTATATCCATCTCATAATAATTTATTATAGTTTAATAACTTTTAAAATATTAAAATAGTTTTTTTTTAGGACAAAAAATGTTAAAATCGTTGCATTAGTAATAATCAAATGGTATTTTAACTCATGTTTAGTTGACGTGGTTAAGCTATGTCCCGTGACTAAGAGGTCACGAGTCGAGTCCTACCATATGCTAATAATCAAATGTTATTTTAAATGATGTTTAGTTCAGATGCTTAAGTTGATATCTCATGACTAAGACGTCATGGATTTGAGTCCTACCGTGCATACGTGGCTAATAGTTTCAACGACGTAATTTCGTTTCGATGAAAAAAATAGTAATTTTTATTCATTTTCCTCATAAAACTTTACCATAAATCTTAACACTACAAGAGTACTCTATTTTTTACTCAAAATATAGATTTTTATGCCCCCTATACATAAACACTATCACTCCCCTATACATGAGAAAAATTATTATAGAGCACTCCATCAGATATTCTTAACGAATTATCTATTTTACAGTTTTAAAACACATTTTTCTAGTTTACAGAATTTATATCAAAGATTAAATGCATAAGATACTCTATTTTACATAATGGATTTAACACAAGGTAAAAATTACAGAATCTGTAAGAATACTGTAGATGTAAAGGAAATTTTACCGAATCTGTACTTAATACACTTCATAAGCAAGATAACATAAAAATACCAAGTCAGTCAATCAAACTATAAGCATAAGTGTTTACATCCATGTTCCCTGATATTTCTTCTTCCATCAGAAAGAATTCTGCCTTCTGCCTTTTTTTTTTTTATAATTAGGATCAGAATGTCAAAACTGTATGTTCCTGTCAGGTTAACACTATTCCTGGGGGAAATTAAAGACTGGTGATACAAAGTAAAGTAGAAAACCATACCATGGCAGGAAAAAAAAAATTACAACCATAACATGATTTGACAATATTTTTATTATCTAATTCTTGATAGTATTATGTATCCTGGTTGGGTTGTCTGACTTCTTTCATTAAGCTCATGAAAGAAATTTCAACAGGGCATCTCCGTTAAGCCGACATTCTGGTCTTCTTATCAAACTCCTCATCTTTTGCTGGCAAACAAACCCGCCCGAGTTTCTGTTTTTTGAAACGAAGACACACACACACACACACACACTGGTTACAATTGGAGGCATACACAGTATCATACTGTGATCATAGTACAAAGTTCTCATTTTTATGAGTTACTGGTGTACATTGGACTGATCAAACATTTGGAAGTTTTCATGTTTTTAGGTGTGTGTATATAATGTCGTAAGTAATATGAATAAACTCACCTCGTTCAACGAAAAGTCACTTTGCTTTTCAAGTTCCCTCATAACATCCAATGTCAGTCCAATCCATTCATCTATCCACGCAAAGCAATTCCGATGAAGTTCAAGGAAAAGTGCTCTTTCCCCCTGCAATAAATAATACATAACAAGGATGTTAAGTTGTTCTATGTTCTATCTTACTTACCACACCATATAGGGTACTTTATTCTCATGAGCAAGAGATACAAAATCATGTCCAAACAACATACTAGGCAGAATATCATATATATACCGGTATTGTCCCTCATGAATCCTCTCATTCATGAACATTTTCTGTCCTAAATAGGCAGGACCCTGAATAGACGGGGTGGCCCCTTTTACTCATCATTCTATACTAATATGCATATTCGTGCAGGCATCAGTGTTTGATAAATGAATTATGTTGAGTTCCAAGAGGCATACCGAGAGTAAGGCTTGCTCAAGTTTGCTGCCAAACCCCCAATATGGAGCATCAACTGTGACCAATTTGTATGCTGTCATAACCGGATAACACTGATCCTGTAAACATCAGGCACTAATCAAACAGCCAATCTTACAAACAAACTTTTGACGGACAATATGCTGAATTATGCCGTCAAACAAACTGAACCTTGTAGAAGAACACTCGATATAGAATACTGTTATATACCTGCCAGCCCTCTAAAAGGGGCCCTCGGCCCGTTATTGCTGATTGGAATTTAGAGAAGTCGGTGTTGTTGTCCCCGACAAGATAACTCCAATAATCAGTTCCAGCTGCAGATATATCGATCGTATCCACTTGCCTGGCTGCTAATTGCTTTTTGTTTAGACCGAGTGCCTGCACATATTCTTCTTGTTTGATCAATACACTAGTCATCAAATATTCACAAGGATACGAATTTAGATACTGATGATCAAATATAAGATGATGCTTTCAATTTAAAAACAAACTGAAACATTAAAAAGAAAAAAATCTTACATTCTCAGATCCTCCACTGTCAGCCTTGTGAATAGTCTCAATAGTTAAGCTTAACTTTGTGAAATACGGGCACTGCAAATACCAAAGACCTCAGGAGTCAAAAGATTGTTCCAAACATGTT
Source organism: Gentiana dahurica var. dahurica (assembly GCA_024500145.1). Taxonomy (NCBI): domain Eukaryota; kingdom Viridiplantae; phylum Streptophyta; class Magnoliopsida; order Gentianales; family Gentianaceae; genus Gentiana; species Gentiana dahurica. The sequence continues at coordinate 7,130,301 of CM044898.1, read as the reverse complement.
GAACAAGTGGGATTTAACATTTGAAAAGAAAAATTACCTTGATAACTGGCCAGGTTACATTACATTCCAGGGACAAAGAACGAAATCATCAGTTGGGAGTAATAAAACTTAAACCAATAAAACCAAATGCTTCTCCATAAGCGAGGAAACGATAAAAGTACAGTAAAAAAGACCTGATTTGCATCTTGGATATGCATTCCAAGCTTCTTCTTGCATAATAAGGGCATCTGCTGGTGCAAAAGTTGTTAACCACGACGGAGCTTTGCTGCAAATGCAGAGAGTATGAAATTGTGGTTCAAAAATGAAAAACGATCAAACAAAACGGATATGCATGATCAACTGGCCAAGATAATTACACGAAAAAGGAAGTAATGCACACCAGTTGAACTTCAAATTCAAATACAACAATTAAAGTGCAGAATCCCACCCATCACCTTTACTTAAAGATCAACAAACCACGTATCTTCTTTTAAAAGGGTAAACAATAAAAATCACCAATTTTTGCAGAACAGAACATGAAATGCACACATTTTACCCACTCTGCCTATGAGTAGGCCACAAAGTGCACACAGCTTAAATACAACAAAAACATTCAGATTTACGTTACAGAGTGCAAATTAAATGCAACAAAAACATTCAATTTCAATCCAAAGTTCCATACTACCTCTGTAATCTGTATATCTTTTTAGTGTAGTGCCCTTTCCCTAATTCAGCATCTTCAAAAGGTTTATTCTCCAAAATCTCCACCCCTTCTGCTCCTGTAGTGCTCTGCTGCTGCATTTTCATGACCGCATACATCTGCGCTACCTGATACTGCAGGTCAATATCAAAATTACCCTCTTCAAACTCACGAAAGTAAGCCCGTAACATAACATCAGAATTTACAGAGCCATTAGTTTTCATACCTCTTCCACGGACAAAGGCATAACAACCCGACTTAAAGAGATCCCCAGTCAAGGAAAAACTTTCATCACAAATAGTAGATTTTTTGTAGTAGTTGCACATATGCAAAATATGTCACGCAAATGTTGATTTATAATTTGAATCCCAATATAGAATCATACTTTTGCCTAACAATTTCTCGAATTTAGGACATTTTGCCAAGAAAATCAATATAAATGGACCTAAATCCTCTTAATGTAGGAGAAGAGGTCCGATTTCACAATAAGAGCAATGGTCACAAGTTGATAGAGTAGGCCCATAAGATCAAGTTGTAACTTGTAATTACTTCTTATTGGAATGCTTACATCAACTTGGGTTGAACTAATTGTAAACATTCCAGGATAATCAACTAAGACATCTTGATCATGCCTCAATTGCCTGCAACCTTTCCTATTTAACATAGTGTTTTTCTACATAATTCATGAAGAAAAGGAAGGGGGAAAAAATGGAGCAATTCCAACCACATGGAAAATCTAATGAAATGAACAAAGTGAAAAATCAAGAACACACCTTTACACAAATGATCATGATAAATATGACATAGGCCCACCATAATCAAAGGGTGTGGAACTCTTTGGTATCACCCCAAAGCAAATTAACCAACAATCAACAATTGCTATTTCTCAAACAACATCTCATGGAATAAGTTTTGGAGTTAGCATTCATCCAAACATGAAGAAAATTGAAAACGAAAGGAGACGCAAACATGTTAAATTTTAAAACCCACTTGATAAATTCTAGAATAAACTAACTTCGACAAAGTTAAGGATACAATTCTTTCGTCAGAACCATTCTTCTGGGTGATAATTGGTTGCGACCACCAAAAAAAAATAAAAATATTCTCTTTCGCAGCCAAGAAGAAATAGGATTAAAAACCCAGAAGAAAGTTGAATCAAAGTTGAAATATTAATGACAAACGGATTATGTTTGCATGTAATGTAGCAGACAGGCCGGAGAAGAAAAGTTATTCTGTTCTTCTAGATGAAAAGAGGATCTCTGTTTTCGTTTTTGGCAGATTGAATGAGAAAAAGACTTTTTCCGTTTCCTGTGCGAAACGGTATAAAAGAATATTAAGAAGATGGAAGAAGGAAGAAGGAAAATGCCATGTGTTTACGTCGGCACAACATGACGCGTGAAAAACTCTTGCATGTTTTGACATTTGTCTGCCATGAATTCAATTTTGTGGAAGAGATGGGTCGTTTCAAGTATTAAATGGATAATGATGATAGAAAAAATTAAAAAAATTAACCCTTAAAAAAAAAAAAAAAGGGGGTATTTAAATTATGTAATTGTTTTTTTCTTCTTCTAAATATGTAAAAACGCTATTAGAGTTTTTAGTGTTTAGTGGAACTATCGAATTTGCTTCGGTGGTTTTATGGTCGTCCAGGATCATCATGTCATATTTGGTCTATTAATGAAAATTCTTATAAGAAAGATAAAAATGTAAAAACATGGCATTTACATTTTACACGATAAGGCCTTGTATGTATTTTTATTTTTCTATTGATCCTGAATTATCGTCATATTTAGTCCAGGACCATAATAAAATTTCCAAATTTCCTTCCGTATCTACATTGAATTTTTTATTTTGTTTTTCGTTTAATTCGTCATTGAACTCACCCGTTAAAAGAAGTTAGGTCATTTGTAGCAGAAAAACTTTATACGGTATCTTGTCCCTAAAATAAAAATAAAGTAGAAATTCCACTCATATAGCTTCCACAGCATAAGCCTCATAACTATTTTTTTTTAGAATCAATGAAAAGTGTATCCTTATTTGTGGACCACTACCGTAGCAACCCTATTCATATACCTCCAACAACATAAGTCTCATCCCTATTTATTTTTAGGGTCAATGAACAGTATATCCCTATTTGTAGCAACCCTATTTTAATGTATAGATATAGAGATAGGGATGCTGATGCGGATGGTTTTGAATTGAGATGTTGTAAAATATGAATATGTATTATTTTATATTATTTATAAAAAAAAAAATAAAGTTTCTGATGTGAATACCCTTAGTGTTGTAGGGAGAGACTTTTTAGAAAAAATGCTTTAAAACAATTTGAGTATACTGGATTATTAATGCACAACTTTCGATTTACATCATTCATTAATTCTAAAGACTAGGTGTCGAAAGAATTTGAATTGGGGTTCAACTTTTTTGTTGTTGACAAAGTCTTGTCAAAAGTCTACAGGATATACTCAAAAATCAAAATCATCTTTGGTTTTCTTATAAATAGAAAATGTGTGGTAAAATGATGAATATATAAATTTTTTGTAGACATTAAAGAGTTTTTTTTTTTTTTTTTGACATTTAAAAGTTATTCTTCCCCTAAAAAAAAAAAAGAGTTATTCTATCACAGTCTGTATTGAATAAATAATATTGGTGTGAAACCGTTTTGTCCATGATGGTCTATTTTCCTGATGTAGGGATCACCAAGTTTGTTGTCGTACGAACGGACGGGTGATTGATATCGTTCAATCGGACGAAGAAACTCAAACAATAAACACAACACAAGCTAAAAGACTTAAAAGAGAAAACTCTAGATTTTTATTGATGAAAAGATGTCATAAGCTATCGATTAGATTGAAAGCTCCTCCCTTCATAGAGTGAAAGGAAGAAGATTCTAGAACTGAAAATATTTGCTCTCTAAGAATAACAACTTGGTCCCTAAGAAATAAACTACTTACTCTCTACTTATGTTGTTAAAGGAACAGAGTTGTGTTTGGCTGGTTAGTGTCCGTGATCGTTTGTTCGTTTAGTTTAACGAGCCGAGTTCGAACATGATCGTAGACTCGTTTGTTTAACGAAAGAACACGAGCTTGGTTCGCGAATGTTCGATTATGTTCGCGAACGTGCTTATATAAATAAATCAGTTTACCGCAACTCTAACTCAAAATAAGATGAGTCATTCATTCATCTAATTGAGACTATAGATTGATTTGATTTTATAAATATTTTTGTTGTGTGATGTATGTAATATTAATCTGTAACTTGTTATTTTTGCATTTTCACTTTATGTTTTATACATTAACGTACCGAACTCGAGCCAAACTCGAGTTAGAAGACAACATGTTTAACGAGCCGAGCTTAAACACGAGCCCGGACATTTCATCTTTTAAACGAGCTCGAACAAATTTGTTTGTACGTTTAACAAACGAACGAGCTCGAGCTTAAACCACCAATACACGGTTCAGCTTGGCTCGACTCGTTAACAACGTCTCTACTTTTCCATCGGTTCAGGATCATGGGATCATTTTCTATCAGATAGGAAGGGCTATAGCACAAAATGTACTTGTAAGTAATTGCCCTACTCCCATCCTGAATGCCGTTCGCTATAAGAACTTTAGCATCTAAAAAAAGGAATCATTTCTCTTTTTATCATTTCCTTTCTAGTCAACCCTCACCCGATACTTGAGGAAAATCCTTTTTCTCTTTTGTCGTGCAAACAATTTCCATAGAGTTTCGAAGAGAGGAATCATTTCTCTTTTGATATACAACATTTTTACATTTTTGTTTCGATCAAGAAGCCTTTTACTTATTCTATCTTCCGGAAAACAAACTTGATCAACATCATTCAATCAAAAACATCACAAAACATATTTCAAGAATTATAAACGTGATGCATGACTACAGTATCCTACCAATTCCTGAGTAATTTGACCTCACCTCACTCGCAGTGCCACCATATATAGAGCAAGTCAAAACGAATGTACTGAAAGAGAAAGAGAGAGAAAACAGCTGCAGACAGAAAGACAAAACCCCACACCTATACACAACAACCAACTTTTCCTCCCAGTTCAACACATACGACAACAAATGGAAAGTACCTGTAAACTCCAGAACAACAAAGCAAAGCCCTAATTAAGTAGTCTGCAGTTACTGAGACTAAAGATAGCTAGCTAAGAAGGAATGGCACAAACATATTTACAAAACAGAGTACTCAATAGACTGCTATCAAGTTGTAATATGAACAAAATTGAAGTTGAGCACATACAATCAATCTATGTATATAGGCATCTTTAACAAGGCAGTTCCTCCTTAACAGCTTTCAGAGGATGTGTTTGCATTTCATACTTCAATCAACTGTTAAATATACATCCGGAGAAGTACTTGCAGATCCCGGATCATCGTTACCTGTTGTTGTTGTAGTAGATGGTGGTTGGAGAGTGTTTTGATCGGTGGACATACGCCAAGTATCAATAAACCATCGGTGCTCCGGAGCTGTGCTTGGAATTCTTTGTTTCTCGAGGATATCTAGTATCTTGTGTGTCCTTCCAAGTAGCAGAATGGCACGTCGGATTTTTTCCTCCCTCTGTTCAATGCTGCTGTGATGGCATTGCTCAGATATAACATGTTGTAAGTTTGTGAGACAAGCCCCAACTATATCTGTTATCATAGCTGACAATTTATCGAACATTCTCTCTGCATCAATAATAGTTTCAGAGGCCAGAAGAAATGTTTGAGTAATTCTGTACATGGAGTTGGCTGCTAATGTATTTGCAGGCCAATGCGCAGGAGATTCCCATAAAGACAAGTTTGCATCTTCTTTTCTAGACTGAAAAAATCTTTGCTTTGCTATGTTGCTGAGTTCTTCAAGTACTTGTTTCGGGCTTGCATTATTATTCATAGCCATCTTGCGTAGATCCACGTCTAGCCATTTGTGTTGCAGATCTACTCCAACCCACACAATTGCTGCTGCCTTTCTGATGTTCAAGTACTCGTCTTTTACGTCCAAGTTCTTTTCTATGAATCGGATGTAAATATGTGCTTCATGGACACAGTGAATTAGCTCATTAACTAAATCACGGTTTATGTTTGGAATCGCAACGGCAATGCTTGTGAGTGTTACTACAGGAAGAGCCCAGCAATTTGGAGGTTCTCTTGAATCTAATGAAGAAACCAGGTTGCTGTCAAATGCTTTTACTCCCAAGAACTCTTGTCCTGGTTTTAATAATTTCTCCAAGAGGTTTACGAGTTTCGTCGGCTGGTTTTTCTCACCTATCTTGATCCAGTAATTGATAGGATCACAGTTCCTTTCCATTATCATGTCTATCAATTCTTTCTCTCCTTCCAGATGCAAAACATATTGACTTAGGCCTTGCATTTTTTGACTCGGGGATTCCGATGATGCACTGGATTTGCATCTTAGTGACCATTTCACCATTTTCAGGCTGCTTATCAGAAACTGGACAACACAATACACAGAAACAAGCCTGATTATCTTACTCAAGAACACTATACCTTTTTGGAAATGAATACAGCAGTCAAATAGCTTTATCTTTGTGCTTTCTGCAAGATTTCTTGATTGTCTTCCGTAGATTCGGAAAAAGAACGGGTGGTCCCTCCATTGATTGAGCTTATAGACCCAGTAATCCTCCATTGTGAAGTCAACCTTAAAGGCCTTTTTAGCTTTCATAGGACAAGTGAAATTAATGGCAATGAACCACCTAGAAGCCGGTCCTAAAGTACCTATTCCGACACCGATTGTTTGTATAACAAGAATCAAGGTCGTCGACCACCCGTATTCACTCTCTCCTAAACAAAACCTGAATCTTTGAGGCATCAAATACGAACGAAGCATCGCTTCTGCTAAAGCTGCTGTACTCAAAAGGCATACTGCACCCGAGGCAGTACACGTCGCTAGACGCCCCATTACAAACTGTGGGTTGCAGGTATGAGCCATCATCCAATATTTGTTCAAATCTTCTTTCAGTTTACTGCATACATTCTGTGATATACATCTACCCATCTGGTAATTACACTGCTCTTTGGTTGCTTTATGTTTCTTCTTGTATTTCATATCAAAGTAGCATTTAGTTGCAGGAATCGTCAAAGAAGACGAAACAATAAGTATAAACAGAACAAGCATAAGGACCATAACAACAACATATTCTTTCCAGAATACATATATCTCCCCTGTATGCAACTGGATACAGATATTCACAATTACAGTTACTACTAATATACCTAAAGCCACTAAATTTATCAAGATTTCATTATTATTATCCATTGCTCCTAATGAAGGCATGAAGTTAGCCATTACCGTGCAGACGAAAACCGCGCTACTGAGCTTGGCTAACTGATCTTGCTGTCTGGGCATGGAGGTGTCCAAATCTACAGTCAGTTTTGTTGCAACAGCTAAAACAGTGAGTGTGGTTGCATTGATGGAGAAGAATTTACATGGAAACCAGAACTTGCGATAACGAAAAGCGTGAAGAGCATCAAGGGCCATTGCAATTACACAAGCAGCTGAAGCTGCAGCTGCGTAGAGACCAATCCATGGAAGTGGTTCACTGAATTTGGACATATCTAAGTCGCCTTCAAGAGTACATCCTGTCTTTCCCATCTTGTTCCTTGATTCTGGGATTACTGGTTTGGATTATGCTGTGTAGTCACATCTTTTTCATCTCCGTCTGAATTTATATTTGGGTTCTTGAATGGTTCTTGGTCATGGTTGCTATAGCTGAGGGACTGAGGTCAACTCTCTGTACCTCATAATTTCGAATTCAACCCCTCTATTTGGGTGATTTTTTAAAGATTTCAGAAAAGTTTTAAATATGAAAATGTGGAAACCTGCTTATTATTGGTCGGGTGCAGTGACAACTACCTCCGATAATAATAGTATTTCTCCATATTATCTTGTATATATAGCTCGGTTGGTTTTTTAGTGATAAATTATACATGATCAAATCTCTATAGTCGTAACATGGTAGTTTGCTCTTTAAATTGATTTAGGGTGACCTCTTGTAGTCTTAATCCTCTCACCTAAAAGGTCATAGAGTCGTCATGATTAATTTTCTTACAATCTTATTTAGTCAATGGAAAAGTTATATGGGTGACAGGTTGTTTTGCACCAAAGAAATTCTCCATATATTATTATAAATGTCTGGTCATTAATATGTAAGGCTAGTATTGGTCAAACGTGATTTGTAATATAATAATAACAATATGCTTTTTCATAATAATAATACTTAAAAATGGTATACCCTACCATTGAGGGTCTCATCACCTCCGATCCCACAGTAATGTGAGGAGAGGTTAATCAGGTAACCTAGTAGCTCTAACATGTGATGTCTATTAAACCAATAGACTGAAGGGTGTTATCAATCGGAAATCAACCTCTTACGGGAATCGAACAGCTGACCTCCAGCTTAAGTTCCAGGCTGAATTACCACTCATGCCTTCACCACTAGGCCATATCCAGGGGATTCATAATAATAATACTAACTTTGCCTTATGCCGGCAAATTGATAAGAGCATCCACAGTCGTATCTCCAAAGCATTTCAATATTTTATTTTCGAGGTCTTTTTTACCATAATGGACCCTCTAAGTCCTTGGGTTGAATCACACACAATGAGAAAATTAATTTCATTACCTTTATGATGAAGTTGGATTTTTATACTTTTTTTCATCAATGACGAAATATTCTATTAAAATCATACGATAACCAAGTTACAATAAAACTAGTCATAGGTCAGACTAAACACCCAGCACCCCGCTGGAATACGACCCAATACATCACTGGACTACGGTCTAGCACAAGGCTGTACTACAACTCGAAAGAACCCTAACCAGACCTAAACTACAACAAGGTCAAGTAATGGATCTCTCTGACCATAAATGAATAAAATTATTCATCAGATAAAGTGGGGAGGCCTCAAAATCAATCCAATACTTCTAGGCTTATGTGTCAACTCTTACTGTCCGGAGGAGGATCTCTCTTCCCTTATTCACCACGTGCAAGCAAAATATTGCTAAGAAAGGTGAAAAAACAAGCTAAAGTTCTTGATGGGTTGAGGAGAAGAAGCTTCGGCCAACTCCAAAAGATCCACCAGCCGTCGTCATCCTCCGGTAGGCAAATGGAAAGAAGGTCAAACTCAGCTATTAGAGTAAGAGAGAAAACAACCGGAGCGGCGAAAAGAGAGGGGAAAGAAGAAAAATAGAAAAGAAGAAGAAAAAAAAAAGGGCATACAAAACAAGGGAAAAAAACGGGTTACAGTAAAAGTAGAGAGAATGCGGAGAAAAAGGGAAGAGAGAGATCTAGTATGACTAAGTTTATGACGATGTTGGATTATCATGTTATGTTAGTAATTAATTTGGAGTTGATAATGTATCACAAACGGGTTACGCGGTGATTGAGGTGGATATATGGTTGTTTAAGTGTGATTTTGCCGGTGGTACACGGTGGTGATTATGAACGGAAGTGTCGAACTGAAAGCAAGAAGGTGGCGATCTTGTTAGTTGACAAATTGACAGAGTGTGTCTGCTTGTATAATATTTCAGATGTCTATTGTGTTACATTATGTCGCTATTTATATACGGTTTATATACGGATTGCTAATGACGATTAAGCTAAGTATGACAAGACATAATAAATTAAGATGTGACATAATTAAACTAGACAACTGTCGAGGCGGACTGATGAGGGGCGGACTCAAACACTTGGCCATTTTGCGAGTCCGAGTCTGTCTTGTAATCGTCATGTATGACTTGTTCGCCTAGTTGAGCGGGCTTGTGAAATGAGGGGCGGACTGGCCGGCCCCAGTTGTTTCAGGTCGCGCTTGGTAGATGGCAGGTTGAAGGCTTACTGATGATTCCAGGCCCCTATCCAACTTATGTTGGGGAAGACTCATTGGGCCGAGGACCTATACGTTACTGGGCCTTCGTACATGTCCAATATGGATCCGTAGGCTCTTTTACGGGTTTGTCGTATCAAGAGGTGAGCATGTAAGCTGACATTAGCTTATACAAACAAGATTGCAACGAAGCTTGCAAGGATCAAGAGTCTATTTCATACGGAATCAAAGTGTAGTTTTCAAAGGTATAAATCGAACACCTTGTTGTAAATTATAACACTTAGTTGGTAAGTTTTTCATTCTTCCTATCTTTGTAACTTGCTTCAACAACTTAACACTATGTAAAGTGTAAACTAATTTGTTATTTGAAGTGAGGGATTGATTCAATACACAATTTTGACATTATAGAGATGTATTTCATGCGTGGAATAAAACAAATTCTCCTCTATAACAAGATTTGCTTAAATGTTCCTGTGTTTAGGCCACGTAGATGGCAATAGATGCTGACATGGAAGCATTTAAATAAGTTTGGATTTAAAACAAGTCAGGAGGATAAAATATAATAAAATAAAGTAAAGAATTCAATAGAAAGTTAAAAAGTTATTTTTGAAATTTGTGTTGATAATAAATGATTGGCGAGAGACTTTATAATAAAGTAAAACAATGAATAAAATAATGATAAAAAAAGTAGTAAGGTGAATAAATAGAAGTGGTAAGAGAAGATTTAATATTTTTTTATATTTATAGATGAAGGAACGATTAGTGAGGGAAAATGTAAGGAATGAATGAAACAAATAAAACAATGATTTAAAATAAGCAGTGGAGTGATATAAAAGCGAATCAAGTCGGTGGCCAAACATAACCTTAATGTTTTTCTCGAGGTTTCATGTTCAAGTGAGGTGGAGATTATAGAAATCTTTCTCTAAACCCGATCTTGCGGTATCAGATTAATTCCCTGGGTCGATTTCTTGTTTGAGAGTTTCATTTTTCCTTTGATATAAAATATATGGCCTATTGATTGAGAAATGGTCCAAATATATGGCCTATTATTAATTGAGGATGGGGGCTACGTTTATATGGGAAACCTTAACCATGCCCTCCACCACTTCAATACGGGAGGGGAAGATAATGGTTTTTTTAAACTCGGGTACTTTTGGGGAACCTTCTATGCTTATTGTGGTTTCGCCTATTGGCAACCCTTCCAATCACTCCTCGTGGAGCAAGTCCTGAATCGATAAGTGGCTTAATTAGGAAGTTGGATCCGAATCCAAAAGCACCAGTAAACCAGTTAAGGTAGTTGAGCAGGAAGACATAAGGCGGGCACCAGATTTCTGGTCATATGAAATTTGCATACATCTTGGCTTCTGAGACTCCTTTAATAGAATTCCAACAATTTATCTCGCTTTTCAAAAGCTCATAGAAAGAAAGTTAATGTTCCCACATCCGTAGCATTATATTGTCTCAAAACTTATATTATGATCAACTCTCCCTTCATCATAATATATAGATTAAACTAGTGAATTCTTGCCGTGCAAGGCACGGCAACGAGCTGCCCTCGATAACTGAAAAAATTGATAAGATCATGTGGAGGCAAGAAAAGGGCAAATGACTGGCAGATGTTTAAAATAAGTAGCATAAAAAGCTTGAAAGCGTTAAATAGATAGAAACTGGTTTGCAAAGCAATTCAAGCAACATTACAACATAATAAGTACAAGCAAAAGAAGTTGTTATGCAAGCTAAATATCAATCATATTACTAAGCATTGCATATAGAAGACTGTGCAATGCTTTGTAATACGGTACAAAACATGTTGCAAAACAGAACTTAGAACGTATTTTCCTTACAAGCAAAACACATTATTTGTTATCGTCTTTTGATGATGAGTTTTCTAGTTATGCTCTTGTTGGTCTCTGTTCTTCATCATTGGACCTTCTCGACCTTCAACAAGTGCCGGCGTTTCATGAACAACAGTAGATACCAGTGAGTCACCGGCTACACCTTTTACTGCTTTCTCAGCCCTTATAGTTGGAGAAAGAAAATCAATGTTCCTTTTAGCAGATGGGCTGGGTCGACAAACCTGTCCAACAACCTGGTCATCTTCTATTTCTTTCAGCACCTTACTTGCAGTTGGAGTGAAAAACTGCTTCTCAGTTGGTTCATCATCTTTAGCATCAACTTTGGTCAGTAGAGCTTGAGGATCGACATCGATTTTCAAATTAACAGCATTGTATGTTTTGATTGCTGCATATCGAACACTTTGAATAGATGCGCTTGCTTCGTCTTCTGTTCCTTGTCTCTTCAAGAAGCACACAATTGTCAGCTTCTCCAACTCTATCTTCAGTTCTTGTTCAACTTGAAGTCCCTAAAACATTACCATAGCTGTAAGAATCAATAATGTTTTGTGTATTTAAACATTTAGATACGTAAGAAACGTACAAATTCTTGAGAATCTTTCAGCTGTTGTGGAGTGATGCTGTCAGAAGTTCAATATCTGGTGACTTTAAAGTCACAAAGAGCACATTTTCACCTTTAGTGAGCTCTATTGGTATCCGGCACCTAATTTAATTTGAATAGAATTCATGAAAACAGCCTATGAATATATAAACCAGAAATTTATATCAAAACAAGTGATCATACAAACAAACCTGACTTCTACGCCGCTTGCCTCACCGCATTTCGAACACTTTATAACCCATTCCATAGGAATATCGAGCCTCTTCTTGCAGGTCTGACAAGCATGCATCCAGTATTTCTGTGTAATAGGTATAAACTTGGTTTACCAATAACCCAAGCCGTCTTTCTCTGTATATTTAAACAAAGGCAGTTTTTTTTACGAGGGAATAATTGTTTATTGTGAGATAAACGAAGTTATTAGCTAAATAACCTAAATGATACATTACTTACCAATGGGAGAGCAGAAATAGCATCAAGCACAGTAATCGTGTCAGCTTCAGCAGGTGGTGGGTATAAGACAGAGACATCTCTGTAAGCTTCCTTTTTCAGCAATGTATTTATTTCATCCATGTTTTCATGGTACCTGACATAAACAGTGTTATGCTAATTTTTATTTAGGAATCGAAAAAATACTCACATACTTATTGCATATCATTGTGGTTACCATTCTAGCATAGCGGCCTTATCAGTCAACGGAGAATTTATCAAGAAGTATGAGAACATGCGGGTTGAGAGAGATAGCCCTACGCAAGTATAGGTTTAAAATCAGTGGCACTTGAAAAACAAAATATTAAACTGAAGATCACAACTGAAGCTCACAATTTTAGAAGTGTATATATTTACCATGAAATGTTGTTGCCTTAACATTTGTTGCAATAATTATCGAGATACCAGGTAAAGCATGTGCTAACTCGAGGCCCTCAACATCTCCAAAATCATCCCACAATGTCATTATCATTGGAATTTTGCTGTTATTGACAGAAAACAGTCAGGAAAAAAAACCCTTTATCTCTATAGCCATAAGTGTATATTATATGATAATTGATAGATTATATTCAGTTGATCAGGCATTAATGCATAAGTTATGAGGCTGTTTAAAAAATGAAATCATTGATTGTATGAATATAATATTTCAATAAAGCTAACAACACTTAATTTATGGTAATGGGAGTTACCTTTGGTCGATAATGACTATCTCACGCTGACTTGATTTTTTATTCACTTGCCTACGTGGCATTGCATGAATGACAAGCGCCTTTACATCTGAGGAAAAAAGTTCTGAAATTATAAAATCATATTCAATGAGTATGAAGAATTGTTAAATATGCATAATCTTACTGAAATAGCTTTCGATGTCCGCATGCTTAAAGAAGTCAGTAAAAGCTTGAACAGGGTATGTCACTGGCAGGAATGGCGGAATTTGTTCATCAACAGGTTCCACCAATTTGTTGTAGTCTAAAACCCACGTGAAGACGTAAGGCCCCACCTTGAAGAAAGATACAGCGTCGACTATTTTAGCATTTGAAACGTCGTAGCGTTTAAACGGCAGCAGAGTGCGTTCGAAATAGCGGATAGCATCTTCGTACACGATAGCCGACACCTTAGTTCCCTGTTTGATCATAAGAAATGGTACATGTTCAAACATGAAGAAAAGGAAGTGACATGCTAATTCTAATGAAAGGCAGAAAACAGAATGCAATCTGAGAAAAGATGTGTACCTCTTGATGAACTCCAAAAGCAGATTCTACTCCAAACTCTAGGAAGCAGCACCTATAAAAAAAAACACCATAAGACCTAATGGAAGTGAAAAGAAGTTGTTCCTGTAAAGAAAAGAAGGCCAAGAAAAAGCATAGGCTGAAACCAAACAAATGTCCTTTTGAAGGTTTTAAAACCAGCAACGTGTATGAATAATTTTGAATGCAATAATATAAAGAACAAATGTCCTAAAGGCTCATATGAATGCAATAATATGAATAATTTTTTTTTAAAACGAACAATTTATGTTTTGAGTGAAATGGACAAAAAACAAACAGATAGAAAGAAACCTAAAAGATATAGACAGGCTACCAAAGAAGTACAATGAAGATCTTTTATTCAGAGAGAGGTAAAAAGTGCAGCTCCTACAGGACTGTAAAGCATGATGCATGTTTAAACATGAAGAAAAGGAAGTGACATGCCAATTCTAATGAAAGGCAGAAAGCACAGAATGCAATCTGAAAGAAGCTCTATACCTGTTGATGAACTCTAAAAGCAGATTCTACCCCAAACTCTAGGAAGCAGCACCTATTAAAAAACACACCATAAGACCTAATGGAAGTGAAAAGAAGTTGTTCTTGTAAAGAAAAGAAGGCCAAGAAAAAGCATAGGCTGAAAGCAAAGAAAAGAACTAATGGGGCTGTGGATCTCCAATCATATGAATAATTTTTTTTAAAACTAACAGTTTATGTTTTCATTGACATGGACAAAAAACAAGCAGATAGAAAGAAATGCCATCAACAAGTATCATAGACAACTATGAAGGACCTAATTATGATACATAAGACCTACCAAACTGCATAGTAGAAAAGGTAAGAATTGAAAAACTATACAATAAGGAGTTGAGAGAGAAAGAAGCATACCTGATATGCACAAGGATGTGAAGCAGCAGCCAATTACTGCAAAGATAAACAAAATTGAGTAAATAAGTTAAGCAAATATAAAGAACAAAATAAATATTAAAGATGAAAGAAAATATGATCCTTTTGAAGGTCAAAAACAGTGGCAGGTGAACAAATGAAAGTTGTAGAAGGAAGGGACATTTTAAGACACATGAGTGTAATATTCCAGTTATGAATAATAAATGTGAAGTAAATGCTAAAAAGGAAAGCTTGTTCATATTAATGGAAGAATCTTGAAAACTTATTATTGCAGAGCAGAGAACAAATCCATTCCAATTATAAACAGTTAATGTGAAGTAAATCCTAAAAAGGACAGCCTGTTCATATTAATGGAAGAATCTTGAACACTTATTACACTCATTAATATGAACAGGCAGGGAGAAAATCTTCTTAGACATATGACCAAGAAAAACTGCAGGGACAAAAAAGTGGATGCATAATAAATGGTAACTCATTATACGACTGGTAGAAGCAAAATTCAATACATACACATAAATATTCAGAGCATCTCACCCATTTGAGAGAAGGAAAAAAAGGAGAGCAGTTAATGTGAGTAAAGTGAATGAGGATCAGAAGGAGTACATATCGGCAAACTAATGAGAGAAAAAGTTTTTTTACACAACAGATCTAAGCATGCAACGGTGGAATCACCAGAAGTACAAGAGCAGAGTATAATCCATTGGGTAAAACGGTTTTTTCTTTTCCAGAAACACCTATGACTGACCCCTAGAAACGTGTATGAATAAATCCAACAGAGAATAAAACCCTAGCCTTTCTTTAAAAAGAAATGCCTAGAAGAGCAAATATAACCAGAAATAGAAGATGACGAATCTTTACCTCTCAGCTGTCACTCGAAGGGCAATGCTTATCCAGCCTCCATGACGCAAGAACCTCCAGAAGGTGTAAAGGCGACGCCTTTTCTGTCAAATCGGAAACCTGAAACACGTCTCTATGAGTACTACGCCGGCCAACCGTCATTCGAAGCCACCAGCTCCACCGATAAAGACCAGAAGCAGCTGGAAAGTCCCTCAACCCCCACTAACGTACTCTCGACCAGACCATCTATTTTTTTTTTTTTTTGTTCTTTTTTTTGGCAAATGAGAGGACTGAGAAAGACAGAAAACCTAATGACAATGAAGGGCCGAACATTAAGTGGGCCAAAACAGACTGGACCACAAAACATTTAAAAAAAAAAGCCCAGACGAAATTAATGTTAGCAAAACAGGGACGTGGCTTTTTTCTTGAACTTTTATTCTCTTTTCTTATAGAGAAAGATAATAGTCAAATAAAACTCGATAGCTCGTGACCAACTTGATTCTTTGTTTTTTAAGCTTCAAATCAACTCAATTTATTGATTAAATAGCACAGCTCGAGATTGGATCAAATGTAACGGCACACGAATTTTTATTTTTTTTTTGTTTGTTTTCCGTTTTTTGGTTCTGGAAAACACACGAGTTAATTATAAATTACAGTAAAAATTTCTCTAGTAGACTAGTAGAGTAGTAGTCCATTTCTATTACAACTCTAACATAATCTACGAGTATTAGATATCATTGACTGGCCAACTCAACGCTAATTATCATCTTTCTAAAATAAAAATAAAAAAAACACTAATTATCATCATCGCTGTTGCAAATTACGCAGAAGCCGCGAGAAACTCTTTCCGCGGGAATTTATCTTCGTTAAGAAAATCCAATTAAACAATGTCGGTCGTCTACCTAGATGATTCCGACGATGATGATGATCTCTTCACTGACTATGATGAGAATCTCCGCCGATTCATGGCGGCAACCGCCACCGACCTCGACTTAGACTTCGCCTTCAACCTCCAACTCCAAGAAGCCATCAATGCCTCCCTATCTGTCCAGCAACCACCTCCTTCTGCCTCCTCCTCAACCTCTGTGGCAGGACCCTCATATACAGTTGGGGAAACTTCCGGAAGCTCCTCTGTCACTCACTCTGTAGGGCAATTGCGATTGGACCGGCTAAATTTCAATTCGGCTGTTCCGAAGAGGTTTGAGGATGAAAATTCGAAACATGAGGTTGGTAAGATTGCAGAGGAGTCGTCAGAGGAGGATGAGGATCATTCCAAGCGGGAATTTGGACAAGGAATTTTCAGGAATGTAACAAGTGAAATTTTTAGGGTTTATTGCAAGGGGTTGATTGAAAAGTCATGGACTCCTCAGAATTTTAGGAGTCGTAATGAGGGTCTGAATGGGAACGTTTTGTGTGGAATTGGCGTGTCCATCTGCGATTCCAAAGGGAAATCAATTTTTGACATTGGTAAACCATTGCATGACAATTCCATGTGCAGGCAGGGTGCAGAGGTGAAAGCGTTAATTGAGGGTTTGAATATTGCTTCGGCGTTTGGCATTCAGAGGGTCATATATCATTGTGATTACCATCCTATATACCAATATGTGAGTAAGTTTTGTTGCGTGTCTGTGCATTTCTGTGCTTCTATGTATGCTCTGTTCTTTAGACATGCCTTACTCTTATCCTGCATTTGATTGTTTAATAATGTGTAATTATGTTTTGTCTGCACTGGATTGTTTAATGAACTTTTGATAATGTTTTTTTAACAACGTGAGGATTTGGTGATTTTTTTCTCAACACTTTGCCTGATCCTGAAGTTAGGTAGATTCTTCTGTATACTTTTGAAAATATGTTGCCTGAAATGCTTGATTATTAGATACAATGTTTTGAGCTTGAGGAGTTCTGTGGGTACCATATTGGGAACATTTCTATTGGTGCGGATCAGTGTATCCCGTTACAAATTCGAGCTTTCTTCTTGTAGCACCTTTGTTTATAGACAGATCTGGCAGATACTTCTCAGTCTAAAAACCAGACTAACAGATCACTTTTGAAAATCATATTAACAGATTGGTTCTTAATAATCTTTTTAAAAACATAGTTGCTAAGGTGATCGCCTAGGCGATAGGCGAAGTGGTGGGGCTTAATGATAGCCTTTTCCTTGCCCTTCATGATCAAAAAGCTCTAAAGATATTTCTTCAGTCAAATATGGGATATCTGAGGCTTTTGTTGGACTCACTGATCCTATGCATACAAGTCTCTCACTACTATTTCTGCTTGTGAACATAAAACATAATTTGATTAGCCAAACAAATGTACTACTACTCTGACACGTTTTTCTTGTTATGAGAGTGGCATGATTTAGTCTCCCTTCTTTCACATGGTTTTATGTATAGTTGTTTCACTTGTTTGATATTCTACGGGCTTTACACTTAGGTTTAGCATTACCCAGCTTTCATTGACCCTTGGTTCGAAGGTGAGAGGATACATATTTCTTGTATTTTCATGGCATTTCTACACATGATCACAATGTCAAAAATGTGGGAGAGGCCGAGAGGTATCAACTAGCATGGTCAGGTGTCGCCTAGGAGACCATGTAATCCTTCCACCTTAGCATCGCCTTGTGCTTAAACAACTATGGTTAAAAGATTTGCGGGTTATGACCTTTTTTCCATCCTATTTTAAAGCATTTCTACTTCTCATATCACCTTTGATTTTCGTCTCTCTTAAAGCATCTTCTTACTCTCCTTTGTTACGGTAAAAATCTTTTTTTGAAGAATCTCCTCCATATATCCTTAATTTTTGTCACATCTTCCAAAACTTGCTATATTCATTCTTCATAAATTTTAAGAGTACATGCCCCTTTCCCTTCTTTTTGTGTCCAGCATTTGGTAAAAGTACTCACCCTTGTTTTCTGTATACATTTGATGGATTTCTTCAATGACTTGTGCATCGCCTTTTTTTCCCTTTTATTATTTCAACCAAAGTCAATGATTCGAATTATCCATCCAATGATCTTAGTGTTAGAGCACTTGCATCAGATGCTGTAAAATAATACTCTACTTTACAGTTTAAAATACATATTTTTCTAGTTTACAGAATCTCTACCTAAGATAAAATGCATTAGATTCTCTATTTTACATAACGAGTTAGATATAAAGGAAAATTTACAGAATCTGGATAAATGCTGTAAATGTAGAGAAAAATTTACAGAATCTGTAGTTTACGGTAAAATGTAGAGTATCTACTGCAGTATTACTTTTCCTAAATCTGAATGTTGAAATCTTTAAAATACAATTTAAAGGATTTACAGTATCTACCGCAAATGCTCTTACTATATGAACCCATTGACTTGTTCCAATTTGTGTTTCTTGAAATAGACATGCTTGTCTTGCGTTAATTCAGCATTTGGTTCTGGTATTGTAGTCATTTATTTCCTAGACTTTACATACCTAATATGTGCATCTAACATGATAAGCCTATATTTGACTTTGAAGCGTTGTGCCGGTTTTGAAAAACGTGTTAGGTCATATGACATTGTATACAGCTCAAACACCTCCCCTTTATCTTGAACCCATATCCATTATGTAATGTCGCTATATTCTTTATTTACTTACCCTATATGTCCGTTTGAATCACCACCTGCAAAAGTTCTTCACTTTTATCCAAATTAATGATCGTGTCCTTTCCTAAAACTAACTTACTCTATAATTATTTTTTATCATTTCTAACAACAATTATTACTTCATCCTTATAAAATATGCTTCAATGACATTCTAAAGTCTTTTGAAAACATCAATGCTCTGACAATTTATCCTTCTCTCACCTGACAATTTTGTCTGTTGCAAGCATAATTTCGTCGTTCCTTTTGCTAACTCTATTGTTTTTTTAGTGAGAGTTCCAATGTTTCAGGTTCATGCCCTAGTCTCCTGTTTAACCTAGAGTTTTCTCTCTCAATATGTAACCTAGGACCTAAAAACTCTTGGTTATTTGTCACTTCGTTCGATTCCCTTGGAGATGTAGCAGCCTTTACCCAAATTCCGCCGCACTAGGGGATTGATGTGGGAACCATTTCATACATAACATTACACCCTTTTTTTAGACCCTGTGCTTGAAAAATTTAAAGTATTTCCCACGGGGTCATCCTAATGTTGGTAGAATTTTTCATCTCATCCATATTTCATGTTGGGTGACAGAATTTTACTCTAATTGTCAACCTAACGCAACACTCATCAACTAGACATAGTTATTTGTGTGTATCGCGTTAATCTATTATTTTCAGCACATAGGCATTATTTTTCTGCTGAAAGACGAAGTCCGTGCTATTATGTTATATGCAGCATTGTTGCTTTGAGGTTGATAATCAACTTCATACTTTTTGGTGGTCAAGGCTTATTCAGATCTGTGTGGTGCCCGTTTGTATTGGCTGTTTTTTTTCCCGATAAAAAAGATAAGAAATTTAGGTCTGCTATTTGTGCAAGAAATAATTAGTGAACTTTACTATCTGCAATTGTTGTCTGGTGCGTAGTTATGGCGCCCTTACTGGAAAGTTGATGGTTTCAGTTGAGGTTACCTCATGCTGATATATAGATTACATGCAGGTAACAGGTAGATGGAAGCCAAAAAAGAGAAAAGTTGAAGCACTAGTCAGTCAACTGTTTCAGCTACGTAAAAAATTTACATACTGCATCCCTGATTTAGTTTCCACTAATGAGATTCTGCTTGCATGTAGCCTTGCAAAAGAAGCCATTAAACTACAAAAGATTACGCCTCCAGATTCTAGTGGTGTAAAGATCTTTTACGAGACTTGTGTGATCTGTTTAGAGGTCATAAACACCAGCCAGATATTCTCAGTTGATGTTTGTAAGCATCGTTATTGCTATTCCTGCATGAAACGGCATGTAGAGGCGAAGTTGTGGGGTGGGATGCTACCTAAATGCCCTCATGAATTATGCAAATCTGAATTGAAGGTTGATAGTTGTATATTTTTGACACCTAATTTAGTTGAGCTTATGACCAAGCGGTTAAAGGAGGCCTCAATACCTGTCACTGATAGGCTCTATTGTCCCTACCCAAAATGCTCTGCTTTGATGTCTAAAATGGAGGTTTTGCTTTCAAAAGCAACATCTACAATGAGAAGCTGCATAAAATGTAATGGCCAATTCTGCATTGCTTGCAATGTACCCTGGCATGCTAAAATGACATGCTTCGAGTACAAGACGAGATATCCTAATCCTTCACCCAGTGAGAGGTGGTTGAAGTATCTAGCGCAAACTCAGTCATGGCGTCAGTGTGCCAAGTGTCAGCACATGATTGAACTTGCTGAAGGGTGTTACCACATGACTTGCAGGTATATCGTTGTGTGTAATTTTTTTGCTTTTCTTATCGTCAAGAAAATTCTGAAGCAGGTATATCATTATATCTCATCCTTTGTCCATATATCGTCAAGAATTTGTCGGGGTCTATAATTTTCATCGTTAAACTATTGGGATTATATATGATGTTGTGCAGATGTGGTTATGAATTCTGCTATACATGTGGAGCGGAGTACAAGGACAAGAAAGCAACATGCAAATGTCCATCATGGGATGAAGACTTTATTTTAGCTAGTGATGAAGAATGGGAGGAAGATGATGATGAATGGGAAGAAGATGATGACGAGGCCATATTTTTATAATTTCAAATGCATAAAAGCAAAAATTAAATTGCATGATGATGTGGGGGATTGACAGGTTTTTTTTTTAAATTTATTTTTAAAAACGGATTGACAGTTTTGAATCCCTTTCTTTGTGTGGGGGTTGTTAAATTGTTACGTATTCCCCCCACCCTCCCCCCAATTTTTGTGCATAATTATGAAGCTACATAACAATGACATCTGCTTATAAAATATTCTTGCATGTGATGTGAATGAAGTCTGGGTTTTCCTTGTGAATAATTTTTTTCCTTTTGCCCATGTCAAAAAATGTTTGTAATAGAGTGGTTTATCCATTAACGGAGCTCACTGTTATAACCCGATTCGGCAGCCTGGTTTTATGGCCAGAAAACCGGGTTGGTTCAAGCATTCGTATGTATAAAATGTTGACCGGCTTAAACCGGTGACCTGATTATGTGTTGATCAGTTAAAACCATTGACCTGATCATTCAACCCATGAACAAGTTGAAAATTGGTTGCTAAAAACAATTTTAAATTTGTGCAAACTTGATGCTATGCTAGATATGCCATATCAACAAAACCAAAAAAATTCTAGATTTTTCTCTAAATTTTCGCGTTCTAGAGTTTGGATTTTAGAGAGAAGATTTAGTTGGTCCATTTTTCAAATTATGGGTTGGAGTTATTTTTGTGTTTTTTTTTATGTTTAACAATAGTGATATTCACGTGAGTTTCTTATGCAAGACTTTTTAGGATCCGTCCCCTGGGTCACATCATGTCTTTTAAATTCATACGTGCATCTTCTTATTAGAGCGACCCCAGTAGGAAGCCTCAATTACTTCCTCTAAGCACATCGTTTTTCGTTTTAGTTACACTTTTTCAACACCTAAAGTTTCTTTCACTCCAATAAACAATCTCTATACAACCCCCAGTAAACAACTTTTCTCTTTCATCTACCATCACATTTAATTTTTAACCCCATAATTTAGCTAGAAAGAGAAAAAGTTGTTCATTTCAACCAATAAAATGCTTTTAAAAGACTCTAAAGGTCCCCTGAAATGTCAAGGTAGGAGTGGGGGATTTTACAAGTTGGGGACGAAGTACAGGTGTTGTTGTGGCTTTTAAAGACCGATAAATATTTTTGGGGGAGGTTGAGGGTCCATTGTGGATACCCTTACACTGGTCACACGTCAGATTTTTGTTAGTTTTAGTGATTTGGCTAAATATTACGCACCAAACATTCCATTTCTATGTAATTATATTATTAGTAAGTGGAGTGTTACACGCTATATCTCAGATATAAAAAATAAAAAAAAAATAATAAATAAAAATCAATCGTGTATCAATGAATTCAACAATTATGATATTATCAATCCAAGTTGGCATTAAGCATTTGAAAAGGACTACTTCTAATCTTACTTGAGTTAAAAGAACAAGGTAAAAAATGTGAATATCCAAAAATACCCTTAATTTAAAAAAGCATGTATTTTTTTTAATAGTGTATTTAATTATTCCATCCTTAAATGTCGGACAGATGCTAGCCAAAGATTAATGCTAAACCAATCAGGATCATTTGTGGCAGCAGAAAAAAAAATCTATGATTCAGTGTTTGATTTTGAGTTAATATATTATGCAAATACACGATTCATAAGGTGATTTTTATGGATTTTTGGTCTTTATTGGTAAGATGATTTTTATAAATATCTGGTCTTTCATAAGAAACGACAGTATTCGTGCTATTACCTGGAATTTGAAATGATCAACTATTGCTTTTATTTGTCGATAGCAGTTTCATTGCCGTTATTTTAACGAAGGCTTTGTCCTTGATTGGTTGATTTTTTGAGTATCGATTCGAGAGGTAGACATGATGATTTGTCGTTTTCACGAATTGCAGTGGTTTTATTAATTGTAATTGAAGATGATATGTTTTTCTGGTTAATTACGATTTTTACATCATTTTGATAACATGATCTGCCGTTTTCTACCCCAAATATCATTCTTGTACATAGAAGTATGTCTGCTGTTTTCATGGAGATGCAGTAACATTGCTTCATGATTTCATGTTACTGCATGTGTAGTAACATGCATACTCATTCTTTTTAATAATCCCTTCTCCTTTGCGCAAATAAAGAGAAGGAAAAAAAAAAATAGGTATCCCATGGTGCATGTAGTGATCCTTGTCAAGAGGATGTGGGAACGCTGAATGGACATACAATAACAATGTTTTCATTTTATTGTGTGTGTACTAGCATGTGTTATTCATTTTTTTAGTCGTTTGTGTTTTGAGCAAGTGAACCGATACAGAAAAAGGTTCTCCCATATATATATATATATATATATATATATATATATATATATATATATATTGAAAAGAGTTTGAGAAAATAAATAATACTTGAGTAAACTTCAACTTGTTTATTCATGTTGAAAGAATGAGTATAAATAGATACAAGAGAGTCTCCTAGCTAGTAAAGTAAAAAGTAACTAGAGCCGGCTAGAATAAATGCTAGAGTCGGCTATGTATAAGCTATTACATAATAGGACAAAAGATAGTTACTTTATGACTTTTAGGACATATTAATTGTTTATTTAATACAATTAATATGTCTCTTTGCTACATAAGTAACATGTTACAATGTAACGTGTTTAATGAAATATTATGTAATATTAACCATAATATTTCCACACCCCCCCCTCAAACTGGGTTGTATATGTTAATACAACCAAGTTTGCTACTCAGGCTGCTGAACATAAGTGGTGGAATGGCCTTGGTGAGAATATCAGCATTCTGGTCTGCTGAGGAACATACTGGAGTTGAATAATCTTGTCATCAATCTTCTCCTCCAGGAAGTGTCTGTCAATGTCCACATGTTTGGTTTTATCATGATGGACTGGATCTTCTGCCATGCATAAGGCTGAATTATTGTCACAGCAGAGTGTGATAGGGTGCTGAATAGGCTGTTGAAGTTCTGTCAGGACCCTCTTTACCCATAGAGCTTCACAAATACCCAAAACTAGTGCCCTGAGTTCAGCTTCAGCACTGCTTCTAGAGACAGTAGGTTGTTTCTTGCTCCTCCAGGTGACAAGATGGCCCCATACATAAGAACAGTAGCCTGTAGTAGACCTTATGTCTATGTGACAGCCAGCCCAATCAGCATCAGTGTAAACCTTGATAGATCTCTCAGCAGACTTGGTGAAGTGCAAGCCTTGGCCAGGACTGGATTTCAAGTACCTCAGTATTCTGTTCACAGCATCCCAATGCTGTTCAGTAGGGCAATGCATGAACTGGCTCACCAGACTGAATCCATATGCAATATCAGGTCTTGTATGGGACAGGTAAATGAGTTTCCCTACAAGTCTCTGATATTGAACCTTCCTGACAGCAATGTCACCATGCAGCAGGGTATTACTGGGGTCTACTGGGATACAGCAGGTTTGCATCCCAGCATACCAGTTTCCTTCAGCAGGTCCAACACATATTTCCTTTGAGAGATCGATAGAGATACCCTGGTTGTTTCTTGCAATTTCCATACCAAGGAAGTATTTAAGATAGCCCATATCCTTGACTTGAAAAACCTTTGCCAGCAGAGTCTTCAAATTCTGGATCTCAGTAAAGTCATCACCAGTGAGGATGATATCATCCACATACACAATAAGGATAGATCTTTTCTGGCTAGTGGTATTGATAAACATGGTGTGGTCTGAGTTGCATTGATGATATCTAGCAGCTTTAACCACAGTAGTGAGTTTCCCAAACCAGGCTCTTGGGGATTGCTTTAGGCCATATAGAGATTTCCTCAATTTGCAAACCTTTCCTTGAGTGTTGGGATTGGTAAAACCAGGAGGTACATTCATGTAAACTTCCTCAGTAAGGTCACCACTGAGGAAGGCATTTTTGATATTCAATTGGTGAAGGGGCTAGTCAAGTTGGACAGCAAGAGATATCAGTATTCTGACAGTGTTCAGTTTTGCCACTGGTGCAAAAGTTTCTTTGTAGTCAATGCCATAAGTTTGAGTGAAACCCCTTGCAACTAGTCTGGCCTTATACTTGTCAATTGTACCATCAGCATTGTATTTGATGGTAAATAACCACTTGCAGCTGACTGTCTTCTTGCCTTTGGGGAGAGCTGTTAGATCCTAAGTATGATTATCCAGGAGGGCAGTCATTTCAGTTTTGACAGCTGTCTTCCACTTATCATGTTGGAGAGCTTCCTGTATATTCTTAGGAATAGAGTGAGAATCCAAGTCCTGTGTAAACATGGCAAAAGCAGGTGATAATTGATCATAAGATAGATAATTATGAATAGAATGATCAGTAGTGCAAGATCTCTTTCCTTTCTTGATAGCAATAGGCCTATCATCAATGTCAGCAGGCTGCTGAGAGTCTGTAGGTTGCTGAGTGTCAGTAGGCTCAGGGTCAGTAGGCTCTGAGTCAGGAGGTTGCTGAGGATCAGTAGGCTGCTGAGAGTCAGTAGGGTGCTGAGGTTCAGTCTGCTGAGAATCAGTAGGTTGCTGAAGGTTAAGGGTTTGCTGAGGGAACGAATTTAGGTCAATTTCAATCAGGTTTCCATCAGTGACTGCCTCAGTGGACTTGCTGTAGTAGGGAGTCCTTTCAAAAAAATTTACATCCATAGAATTGTAAAATCTCTTTTCAGAAGGAGAGTAACACTTGTAACCTTTCCTGTCTTTTGCATATCCTAGAAAAATGCACTTGTGAGCTTTGGGATCAAGTTTGCTTCTGTGTTGGGAATGGATATAAACAAACACAGTACAACCAAAGATCATTGGAGGTAATTGGGAAATAAGATGAGGGCAGGAGTGTGTGGTCAGAAGGGTTTTGATAGGAGTTTTGAAGCCTAACACTCTACTGGGAAGTTTGTTGATTAAGTATGTGGCAGTTAATATAGCTTCACCCCACATATACTTTGGAACATGTGTGGTGAACATGATTGATCTAGCCATCTCTAGTAGGTGCTGTTCTTTCTTTCAAAGAACCCAATTTTGTTGAGGTGTTTCCACACAACTACTGATTTGGACAATCCCCTTATCCATCAAGAAATTACTGAGGTTAGACTCATAGTATTCAAGTGAATTATCAGTCTTTAAGATCTTGATCTTAGTGTCAAATTGAGTAGAGATCATGTTGTAAAATTCCTGAAAAACTGTTCCAACTTCAGATTTATCATTCATTAGAAACAACCATGTGTTTCTGGTATGATCATCAATGAAAGTGACAAACCACCTTTTCCCTGTTATACTTTTTACTCTTGAAGGCCCCCATACATCACTATGAATTAAAGTGAAAGGTGTGGAAGGCAAATAAGGTAGTTTGGTATACACAGATTTGGTAAGTTTGGCAAATTGACAAATATCACATTGAAGATCATTGACATTACATCCTTTAAATAATTCAGGAATTACAGACTTTAAATAGCCAAAACTTGGATGTCCTAGTCTATAATGCCATAACATGATATTGTCAAAGGTTTGAGTGCAGGCTGCTGAGGCAGATTCAGTCTTCTGTCTTCTGTCTTCAGCAGGGTTGACTACATACAATCCTGAGCAGGGTTTAGCCCTCCCAATCACTTCCTGTGAAGAAAGGTCCTGGAAAGTGCACTGATTCTTATTAAACACAACAGTCCAATTCAAATCTTTTGCAAGTTTACTGACAGATATGAGATTGCAGTCTAATTTTGGAACAAATAGGACCCCCTTTAGGCATATCTTATTAGTGAGTTTAACAATTCCAAAACCTTTTGCATGAGAGATAGATCCATCAGCAGTCTTAATTTTATGAATTTGATGACATGGCATAAGGTGAGTTATGAGGTTTTTATCGCCAGTCATATGAGAGGAGGCCCCAGAATCAACAATCCATGTTTCATTACTAATAGAAGAGTAGAATTTACCTGCACTAGCCTGAGTAGCCGTGTCGGTAGAGGGACTACCTTCTTTTTGTTGAGTGAGGAAAGATTTGAATGCAGCAAACTGAGCATTCAACTTGTTATCATTTTCCTCTTCATTGACATGCCTGCCCTGACTTTCCCTGGTAGGCTTGGAAGATTTAGGCATCCCATGTAGCTTCCAGCAAGTGTCCTTGGTGTGATTTGTGCGTTTGCAGTGTTCACAGAACAATTTTCCAGTTCGATCAGTAGGCTTCCTGACAGTCTCAGTAACCTCAGCAGGCTTCTTGACAGTCAGCAGGGTAGCACTTTCAGCAGGGTTATCAGCAGGGGAGTTCAGCAACATCACTTTTCTCCTGCTTTCCTCATGTTTGACTTCAGCAAACATGGATTTGAGATTGGGGAGAAGTTTTGTGGCAAGGATTCTTCCCCTAACATCATCAAGAGTAGGATTCAGTCCAGTAAGAAACTTGAATACTCTCTTTTTCTCAATAATGTCCTTATAAAGGGCAGCATCCTTGACATCATTCCAGGGGTGAGTTTCCAACATATCTAGGTGCTGCCATGCCCTAGATAGTTGGTTGAAGTATTGAGTTACAGACAAATCTCCTTGTCTGCATTTTTGAATCTGAGCTTCAAGTTCATGCACTTCTGATGTATTGTCTTTCTTGGAGTAAAGATCCCTGGCATTATCCCAGATCTCCTTTGCAGTATCATACATCATAAAGTTCTCACTAATCTCTTTTGTCATTGATCTTGTGAGAATGGTCATGACTTGATTATTAGTAATATCCCATGCTTCAAATCCTGGGTCATCTTCAGCAGGGGCAGGTTTGGAGCCGGACAGGTATCCCATCTTACCTTGTCCAAAGATGTACATTTTCATAGACCTTGACCACAGCAAGTAGTTGTTGCCATCAAGTCTATGATTTGTGTAAGATGAAGAGTCAGTGACCCCAGTCTGCTGAGGCAGCTGGGACTCAACTGAGGGTGAGGAAGCTTCAGATAATGAAGACATTCTTGATTCAGCAGGGTGCTGAGAATTTGCAGCGGACTCAGGAGTTTAAGGCTCCGATACCATGAAGAGAGTTTGAGAAAGTAAATAATACTTGAGTAAACTTCAACTTGTTTATTCATGTTGAAAGAATGAGTATAAATAGATACAAGAGAGTCTCCTAGCTAGTAAAGTAAAAAGTAACTAGAGCCGGCTAGAATAAATGCTAGAGTCGGCTATGTATAAGCTATTACATAATAGGACAAAAGATAGTTACTTTATGACTTTTAGGACATATTAATTGTTTATTTAATACAATTAATATGTCTCTTTGATACATAAGTAACATGTTACAATGTAACGTATTTAATGAAATATTATGTAATATTAAACATAATATTTCCACATATATATATATATATATAGTGTAAATGTAGTGACACTTGGTAAAAGAATGTAGCAACTGTGACTAAAAAGGATTTCTTCATAGTTCATACTAACAAGATATGCGGTAACATTGATTTCTTGTCATTGCATTTTTTATTAACCTGCTTATGTCCCTTTTTTTGGTGATCAAACAGAAAATACAAGAATTGGCTCTGTAGGAAAGGGGAAACTGCGTATTCATTGAAGGGAGGATATGAAGTAGCCGATGCATGCACGGCACCATATGACGTAGTATCACATAATTAATGCAGCGACACGGTGACAGAGCCCAAATGCAGTAACACCCAATTTTCAGCAACATTGACTATTTTTATTAGATTTTCTCTGCGTAAAAGAACACTAACTTTAAATAAAAGAGGGTTTCTCAAAATAAATAAACAAAAGAGGGACAGATCCAAGTCACTACACATGCAATAACATGAAATGAAAAATCATGTTACCTTACACACGGTAAAAAATCAACCAATGTTGCTACATTCCTTCAAAACAAGTCTTTGCAACTACCAAACAAACATCGGTCTCCCATTCCGTTCACTTAGGCATGTTACTACACACGCTGTAACATGAACACGATGTCCATGCATATTCATGATAATGGACAATGTTAATTACTACACACCTTTAGTATGTGTCAATATATCTACTGCTAACACACATGTAGTATGACCACAAGATGCATAATACTTATATATATACACATTTTCCAAGTAGAATTTGCAAATGAAATATGCCTTTCCCAAGTAGAACAAGAAATAACGACAAAATTAATACAAGAATTGACTCTGTATGAAAGAAGAAAAAAAATTGTTACTGCATATTCATTAAAGTGGGGATATGCAATAACCTCATTATGCACACACCATACGACGTAGCCAGTTACACCCAATCTACACAACACATTTTACTGTACATCCAATTCGATTCTACAACCCCAACTATAATTTCATATAATTTCCATAACTTTACATCCCCACCCAATCCAATGCAAATGAGAAATGCAATCAACAAATAGATGTAGCAACAATTAATGACGAAAATTCAAGAATTTTCTTTATTAGATAACTGAACTGTTACTACGTAACCCCATTATGCACGCACCATATGATGTAGATGTAGTAACACACTATACAATTACAATGTCATAGATCCCATACACAATAACACCCATGACAGAGCAAGATCAGCATCACAAGTCTAAATTTCATTTACTCAAAAGTTTTCACTATACACCCAATTCTATTCTACATTCCCACCATCAATTCCATACAATTTCAAACATTTTCCCGAATATTTAGGATTCCCACATAGCCCACCACATAAATCGTACAAAATAACTCATAATTCGTGCATGCTTGATTGGTAAAAACAATTGATACTTACTCACTGATCCTGCTTTTTCTCCTTTTTTTTGCCATTTAGTATTTAGACTTCTCACTTCACATCTTTCATGGTCGGATGGTGCTAAGACTGTCCACAGTGGTGGCTCCCTATAGCACTCCATATTTATCTTATTTTCCGTTTCAGGTTCACTTTTCAACATTCTATAAAACAATCAACTCCAATAATCACTCCCTATACAATTCCTCAAAATTATTTTTCCAGAACTTTTCCTTTTTTTATAGTTTTTTTTTTTAGTTTTTAGTAGCACAACTTGCAAGATATTAATATTAATATTAATTTTTTACTCAAATTGGTTCCCTATTCATCTTTAAGTGATTCCCTGAATTTGGGGAGCATGTTATTAAAAATTAAAGAAAGGGAATTAGATGGGGAATCCATTGTGGAGTTAAATGTTGTAGCAATTCCTAAAGCTAATATAGGGAACACCATTGTAAGATGTTGTTATTTCTGATAATTTTTCTTCAAATATGCGCAGAACCCTGGTTTGATCGGTTGCATTCTTTGATTTTTTTTTTTCCGGAGGCCTGGCGAGCCGCAACCGTGAACACTGCCATAGCTTGTTAAAATGGAAATGTCAAAAGGAATCGCCCGAGAGAGAGAGGTATCCGATCTTTGCCGTCGGCGAAAAATGAAATGGAAAAGCCTTCTTTGATTTTTTTTTTTTTTTTTTTGAGAAAACAGATGGTTTTATTAAGCCTTCTTTGATTTTTTGATCGACTTTATTTGTTGTGTTACTGCAGTAACAATATTAATTTTATGTTTTTTTTAAATGAATATTGATTTTATGTTAATGCGTTATATTGAGGGCGTTTTTGGTACATCTATCTATTATTTGTCATTTTCAACAATTTAAAATTGAAGATGTCTTGTTTAACCATTTTTTATCTTATTGTGTCTCCTGACCAATCACCTCTTAAAGATAAATTTGCCGAGTCACTATGTTCTAAAGAAGTAATGATAACGGCACGATCGTTGCGCGGCCGGTGAGGGGTATATTTATTGAGTTTTCTTTTAATTTTTTGTTTTATTTTTCTTATTCATTTAAAATATCGATTATTTTAATAAAAAAAGAAATGCGGTATATAATCGTGCTAATCAACAACATGTATAGTACATGTCTTTTTTTTTTAACCCAAATGACGAAAGCTATATTACTAACCCGGAGAAACCCGGGACTAAAAATATGTGATTATATTACTTTATGACTATGTATACGAAAATTCGGTGGAAACTTCCTTCTTAGCAGTTGTGCCAAGACTTTTTATGGTACATAACACCTTATGTAGACATCAGGTTCAGAATATCTTCAATCATAAACCCGTTAAAAGGTTTATGATTGTGCCACATCATCAACTTATAAACATTTTTTCTATAAATATTTTCTCCACAATACATAAACATTTTAAAAGGTTTATAATATGGACCCACTATACATAATTTTTTCTCTACTACACACAAACAATCCCAAAAAAAAAATACAAAAATAAAAAAAACTCCATCTGACACACATCAACCGATTCACAATAACAAACCTTTTGCAAAACCTCTTTCCTAGTCATATGGTTGTCCAATGGTTACAAACCTTTTTAAAAATGTTTAAACATTTTTTTTTATACCATTGGAGGTGGCCTCATATTGGGACATCTTCACCTGCATGTTTTGTCAACAATATCCGAGTCTATAATCCATGCTATCCGTAACTGCCATTGGCCTAGACAAATTGAAACCAACTTGTCTCAAATGACTCACAAGGGCGGGGCCGGCCCTGAGCACAAACCCAAGAGACCCGGGCCTAGGGCCCCGTCAAAATATCTTAAATTTCAAGGCCTCCAATTCCATTTTTTTAAAATCTAATATGAAATTCTTAAAAAATGTAAGAAATAATACAATGTCAGCCTAATACTAGTAAGGGGACAAGACATTGTATGAATTCTTTCATTTGTCTTGTGTAAATTGTTACGTCTGTTTGTAAATTTCTAATGAATTTATTATTTTATTTACTATTTTCCTAATTTTTCTGAGAAAAAAAACTGTAATTAAAATTAAAGGGGTACGTATGTAAGAATGGCCTAGGGCCCCAAACCCTACAGGGCCGGCCCTGCACAAGGGATCTTCTTCGAAGATGCATGGACGAGAGATTGACTGAAATTGAATCTCGCACGTGCTCCCTCTCACCTTTTTGGGAAAGACAATTGGAATTAGTTCTTCAGAGAAGCGGTTGGTGGTATCTGGCACCAGAAGAACAAGCGCGTTACGACATTAATGTGGTTTGTCCCTTACTCACATATTTTTGTCTAATGTGATTAAAATGGTCAGTAACCTTAGACTGGTTTGGTAGAAAGAAGATACTGCATGAGCTCTGGTTTGTGGCCCTTTTTCTAATAATTTTTTTTTTTATAAATAAAAAAAAAAAGAAAGATGGCTGATGAATTAAAGCAAAGGATGGTCTCTATAAAAATAAGAACACCATGTTATTTTGAAATCCACCAATTCATATTTACATAATGAATTCCTCAAAAAAGAAAATGTACATAATGAATATTTTAAGGTTTTTTTCTTCAAATCCCTCTCCAAATGAATGTACACACGGATTTTATTTATATCTATGTTTATACTTATTTATTTATTTTGTGGATACATTCACAAGGATAGCCTTATTTTAATAACCAATAAATATGGGTGTTTTTCCGCCTTTTGTCGGTGTACAATCTAAAAATTTCTTATAACACGCCTCTTCTCTCTTCTTTTTTTAAAAAAAAAAAATTTATTTTATGTTTTTTTTTTTTTGGAGAAAAAACCTTTTATTAAACAACATCCACAAACAAAAACGCTATCCGGAGCGAGGTGCAAGATGTCCGAAATAAAACTAACAAAGCATGTCGAGCTAAAATATGCGCATGGACATTCCTCAAACGCCGAATAAAAGTAAAGGAAATATTTATGAAACTAGATATCATGGCGAAACAGTCTTGTACTAGACAGCTATGGGTCGTAAGATCTTCAACAGGTCTGCGGAGCCTCGAGACACACGCCAAGCAATCGCTCTCTGCCTGTAGGCGCTGAATCCCCAAATGACGCGCTTCCTCCAAAGCCAATGAAATAGCCTTTAACTCCATATATTCCACCGAGTCCCCTGGATCGAAGTAATATGCAAAAGAATGAAGAACTGTCCCATGAGAATCTCGGAAAATGACTCCAACCCCTGCTCCCGCCTTAGTAACTGATGCATCAACATTGCCCTTTATAACTCCTTCTGGTGCCCGCACCCACTTACGACAAAGTGTGGAGCGGGGACCTACGTCCGATAAACCTCCATAGCCTCTGTATACTCCGTCGATGCTGCCAGAGAGCGTGTACACACCGCGGAGACAAACAGCCTGATCATCAAAAACCGCAGAGCAACGCGCCTTCCAAATCTCCCACATGAGCCACACTAATCTCGCGGTGCCCTGAACACCCTAATCCTCCACTAATTGCATAAAGGAATCCGCAAAGGAAGCGGAATGAAGACGCTCCAAGATCCCATAAAATGGCGACACTTGTCAAATCCTATCCGCCATCTCGCACTCGAATAGTACATGTCGTAAGGTTTCCAGACCCTCCCCGCATGCTAGACAACGGCCATCCCCATTTGCCTCCTCTGTAATCCCTGACCAATAGCGAGACAATCATGCAGGCACCTCCACAAGAAATGCTGAATACGTGGCTGCACAGGAAGCTGCCAACAACTCCTCCAAGTCTAACCACCCTCTGACAGTTATTGATCGACCACTACCAAAAAGCTATATTCTTTTTCTTTCCTATGGTCTCTTTGCCAAGTCTTGAAATTGTTCTAGCTGTCTATCTGCGGCTATCTTCAAGTGTTTAAAAACTCATGGATTCCCGATGCCGAGCTACTATTGGTATAGTTTCCAATCCCAACCATGGTGCACATCCGGATTTCTACCCTCCGTTCTCCTTCAATTTTTCCGTGTTATGTTTCTAAAGCACACAATTTTCAATATATAAAAAAGAGAGAACAAATCACACAACACATGCACTTTTGTATCTCCTTACTAATAATCTACTCCTTTCAAAAAAAAAATAAAAAGAATCTACAATGTATTGATCAAAATATTATGGACTCGTCATAATAAATGTTAAAAAATACGTCGTGACATTCTGTGCTAAATATCATCACCCATATACAGGGG
The DNA here is from genome assembly GCA_024500145.1 of Gentiana dahurica var. dahurica. NCBI lineage: Eukaryota > Viridiplantae > Streptophyta > Magnoliopsida > Gentianales > Gentianaceae > Gentiana > Gentiana dahurica. The sequence continues at coordinate 7,096,266 of CM044898.1, read as the reverse complement.
CGTCCCTATCTAAAATTAAGCATGGGGCCAAAAATAATTTTAGGGCCCTTCTAAAAAAAACAGTAAGAATATATAATAAAAAAATTGCATACAATAAGATTCGAACCCTGATCATTTGACAAGTTATACCTTAATACTCACTACTAAGGTAATACATTGTTAGTTGATAAATTATTGAAGTATAATGTAAAAATATACAATATATATGTTTTTGGATAAAAATTTGATGTCTCCTTAAATTCATCGATTTTAGGAGTGCCGTGAGCCATGACCCCGTTGGCCCCTCCCACAGGGGCACCCCTGCCCATATAAGAAAAGCATTCCTTTCATTCACGTTTGTGTTTTGCACACACTATCATTTTAATTATATAATAAAAACGATTTCATTAAATAATTCCTTATAATATATAATGTATACTAATGTAGTAGTTTTTTTTGGTTTGTTTGTTTGTTTTCGTTTTGTTTAATGTAGTAGTTTCTAATGAAATTCAATTCCGTAAGTAATTATCTTAGTTTAAGACTTGTATAATATCCTCACGTAATAATCTTCCTTATTTATGGGAGTTTTAATCAAAATCAAACTCTTATTTACGAAAATCAAATCCCAAAAAGCCATGATCTGCCATTGAGGGCAACATGTACATTGACGGAGGTCGGACTGCATCTCACCACGTATCGCCCCGTATTCACTAAGTATTTAATGAAGCTATGATATTGAGGGCCCAGAGGCCCAGAGGCCCACTTTAAGCCTAAGGGCAGATCAGAACCCCAGGAGGGAGATCGGCTGACTCGTTTCCCAATCCACCGCAGGTCGGTTAGGGCGCAACGGAGTAGAGTCAACGTAGTTCGGGGCATACCGACATTAGGGGCTCGATGCAGGTCGGTTAGAGCTATCCCGGCCTTTAGCACACGTGCTTATAATGTCGGAAAGATACGGAAAAAATCCTCAGTCATAAAGACTCTTATTTTACATTTAAATACCATGATTATCTTCTAAAATCAAGGGATTGACACGATTTAATCATATATGTGAGCGATATGAAAATAGAGTCCATCATGGACTCGGAACAGGCATGCCTAGGGCACAAGGCCATCTATATAAACGATCCCAAGAACTACGAAAGACTTTATTCATTATTAATACACATGATACGTAGACAACTTAGGATGAAACATCTTAGGCTCAGCCTAATTCACCACAAACCACCCCCGTTTCACATAAACAGGCATCGGGTTTATCATCAGACGATTTCCAGCATCGCCACACACCACCGGTGCCACCAATGCCGTCGCCGCTGACCAAACTAGCAAAATCCATCCAATTACCACCACATCCCACCAAAAGCAGCGGCCAAGAGGTGAGAACCCAAAATCCGGTGACGAACGCCTACAGCCCAAAAGAGATCAACAAGACGTGTGAATAAAAACTAGATCTTTGTTCCATAAAAACCATGCACCGGCGGGCAGGGGAGGCGGCACCCTTGGTGGGTTGGGATCAACTGACCCCTAAACAAAAAAAAAGATTTTACATGCAATTTTTACACGTGAATATAAAGCCAGAAGTAAAAATATGATGCATTTGGAATTGCCTTAAAAATGACACGATGGCAATTTGTTTGTCAAAAAAAATAAAATAAAATAAAAGGCATTTTTAAAAGGAAAATTACCTTTTCAAAAAAAGGAAATTTTTTTGAAGGATAAAAAAAGGAAAATTAAAAGGCATTTTTAAATAAAATAAATAAATAAAAAGTCACCTCCATTCTATACTCGTAAAAACCACGCGACGTCTTCTATACTCGCCGTTCTTCATCTTTCTTCATCGTAAAAACCACGCGACGTCGTACTGGTGTGCTGCTCATGCTCTCCTCGAAATTTCCAAAGGTAATTTTGCTTCTATCTTTCTTTTTTCGCTCGGTTTCTCTTCTTCTCTTCTTCGGGGGTCAAAATCTTTTGTATTATCGTCTGATCGATTTCATTAACGAATTCGGCGGTAATCTAATCCTTTTAGGTTGCAGTGGTTGAATACCTACTCGTTGAATACCGAGTCGCAGGCTTCCCAGTGGTTGATGATGACTGGAAATTGGTACGTTAGTGTTTGATCTTGGTGGTTTGGTAATTTATGTGTGCTTTTCGTTCTTAGTTGCCTAAGAAAGATTGAAAACAAGTGAGCTTAATTATAGAAATTCAACTAGTGGAGTTGCTTGTATCGTTCCAAAAATTATATCCTGTCCGCTTTGTGAGTATAGGGCTGCTATATTTTCTAGTTAAAGTTCGGTTTTTACGCTTAGTTACTAGTAGAATATTTCTGTCAAACCATGCAGCGGTTTAAGGTAAATGTTGCTGATCCTGAACACTCGATACTCAATATGTTTTGTTTCCATTTTCATAAACGGGCATCTAGGACAGAGAATGAATACCGTGTCCTATTTGTTTTATTTGTGATTTCTGCTACTAAATGAGAGGCATGTTAACTATGTATATTGTACTTAAGCTTGTGGGTTGTGTCCTACAAGTGATCTTAATACAGGACATTGATTTCTAAATTGCCCTTAAACTATGTTAACTGTAATTTAACAATGAAAAATGTGAAAGATACATTTGCAATAGTAATTGGGAAAGTGGTAGCAAATTATTGTCGATTTGTACCTTTTGCGAGGATTTTGGCTTAGATACGTGAACTGTTATGTTACTGTTCACTCATTGGCGATAACCCGGATGTTGGCTTAGATCGTGAACTGCATAGACAGTGTGTAGCAAAGTGTATTCTTGCTTAAAGTATTGACTTTGAGATTTGGTTAGGGCTTCTTGAATTGGCTTTCAATGTTGCAAAACACGCTTCTGTTTAAGTCAAATCATCTCACAACTTTTCAAGTGTTCTCTCTGTTTTTGTGGTAAGGATGCTTCACAGTGGTACTTATGAAAAGGATTTACAATTTTCTTACTTGATGCAGGTTGGCGTTGTTTCAGATTACGACTTGTTAGTGTTGGATACATATATCAGGTAAATTTATTCACTAAAAGTTCAATAACAGTCTATAATATAATATGTGAATACAAGAATTTTCTATTACAGTTTACGGATCAAATAAAATGCATACCACCTATGTCCTCTGGGAGATGAGGTAAAGCCTTATGTAGTTTCTTATTACCTGAAATCTATTGAAGGGCAGATGTAATTCTGAAGTTATTAAAGGTTAGAAAGCAGCTAGCCCAAATCTCATTGCATAAGAAACCAAAAATAGTTTTTAACCAACAAGGTTAACAATATTATTATTCTGAAATAAAATATACAAAACGAAAAGATCAAAACATTTTTGAAAATGTTTATTAGATAATTTTACTCCGATAGATAAATGAAAAATATCTTTGATAGCACCATGAAAAATAACACGGTTTAGTTATCCTTGGTGAGTACTCATGGAGATTGCCAAATGTTACTTGTCTACTGCAAGTGAATTGAATTGCATAGATCCCATGATATCTGAACCATCTTGTCTGAGTGGTTTCTACATGTTTTTTTTTTTTTTTTTCTGCACCCGGACACATGTTTTTCAATTGAAGATACAAAATTAGACACTTGTTCTTTG
>CM044898.1:6572291-7092179 GCA_024500145.1 Gentiana dahurica var. dahurica | reverse complement strand
TTTGTAATGTTAGTTCTGTTAACAAGATTTGGCTTTATCATAAAAGATTAGGACATCCTTCCTTTAATGTTTTAAAACAAATGTTCCCTCTTATGTTTAAAGGAATTAATCTTGATGAACTTCACTGTTATGAATGTGAGCTAGCTAAACATAAAAGAAGTCCTTTCAACAATCATCCAGAAAGATTCAAAACCCCCTTTGATTTAATTCATAGTGATATATGGGGACCATCTACTGTCCCTAATATATCTGGTGCTAGGTGGTTTGTATCCTTTGTGGATGATTGTTCTAGGGTCACTTGGATTTACTTGTTAAAAAATAAATCTGATGTCTCTGTAATTTTACCTAACTATCTAAAAATGATTGAAACTCAATTTGGGGTAAAAGTTAAACGTTTTAGGTCTGATAATGCTAAGGATTACTTTAACCAATCTCTGTCACCCATCCTTCTGCAAAGGGGAATCTTACATGAATCATCATGTGTAAATACCCCTCAACAGAATGGTGTGGCTGAGAGGAAAAATGGTCATCTTTTAAATGTTACTAGGGCTTTACTGTTTCAAAACAATGTTCCCAAATGTTACTGGGGAGAGGGGGTATTAACTGCTGCACACTTGATTAATAGACTTCCCTCAAAGAAACTTGATCATAAAGCCCCTACTGACATACTTAAACGGTTTCATCCATCCTTTCACATCTCGGATGGATTAACTCCTAGAATTTTTGGCTGTGAAGCATTTGTACACATTCATAATCAGAATAGAGGAAAGTTAGACCCTAGGGCTCTTAAATGTATCTTCATAGGGTATTCCTCTACTCAAAAAGGGTACAAATGCTATCAACCCTCTACTAAGAAGTTCTTTGTGTCTAGGGATGTTACCTTCAATGAAAGTGCTCCCTACTATCACAATACCTACTCACACTTTCAGGGGGAGAATTTTACTGATGATCAAGCTAGAGACATGTTCCTTCTTGATCTTGAACCTTCTCAAAGTCCCAACAAACAACCTGATTCTATTCAAATAGAGGAACAGACTGATGATCATCAGCATCCCTATAACTCTATAACAAGTCCTGAGATGTCACAGCAGAATGATAAGGACCTTCATACTCCTACCAGAAATCAGAATCCTTCTCAACCTGGCCATCCTACCAGTCAACAACCAATCATCACTTACACTAGAAAGAAGTCAAAGCCTCAGAATCTGAACTTATCCAGAGAAACTTCAGCTATTCCTTGTGATTTAAATAACCCTGTCTTGGATAATCATGATCAAGACTCTCATGATCCCATTCAAAATGAAACTCAATGTGTTCCTACAAAACAGAAACCCACTGTCACTCTCACAGAAGAGTACTTCATTCCTATTGCTGCTAGGAAGGGGACTAGGTCTTGTACTACTAAGCATCCTATCCAGAACTTCATGACTTATCAGAATTTCTCTAAATCTCACAAAGCTTTCCTAAGTTCTGTGTCCTCTAATGAAATTCCTAAAAATGTTACTGAAGCTTGTAAAGAAAAGAAGTGGAGAGATGCCATGACTGCTGAAATGACTGCCCTAGAAAAGAATAAGACTTGGGATATTGTTGATATGCCAAAAAACACTAAACCTGTTGGATGCAGATGGATCTTTACCATCAAATATAAATCTGATGGATCTATTGAAAGGCACAAGGCAAGACTTGTGGCCAAAGGGTATACTCAAACTTATGGAGTAGACTACTTTGACACATTTGCCCCTGTTGCTAAAATGAACACTGTCAGACTTCTTCTATCCCTGGCAGTAAATCTAGACTGGAATTTACAGCAATTTGATGTAAAAAATGCTTTCCTTCAGGGGGAGTTGAAGGAAGAAGTGTACATGGAAATCCCACCTGGATTTGAAACCAAAAAGGGGAAAGTATGCAAACTAAATAAAGCCTTATATGGGCTCAAACAGTCTCCTAGAGCCTGGTTTGGCAGATTTACAAAAGCTATGTTGTCTCTTAAATACAAACAGAGTCAGGGTGACCATACTCTATTTGTTAAAGTGAGTAAATCTGGAAAAAGGGCAATCCTCCTTGTATATGTTGATGACATCATCATCACTGGTGATGATCTTGATGAAATCACTAAACTAAAGAATTGCCTGTTCAAAGAGTTTGAAATAAAGGAACTGGGAAGGCTGAAATACTTCCTAGGGATTGAGGTTCTTCACTCAAAAAATGAGATCTTTATCTCTCAACACAAGTATATTCTTGACTTACTCAGAGATACTGGAAAACTTGGCTGTAAACCAGCCTCTACTCCTATTGATTACAATCACAAAATTGATAATGCCCCTGATGATAGTCCTGTTGATAAAATGAACTATCAAAAGTTAGTGGGAAGACTGATATATCTGGCCCATACTAGGCCAGACATTGCTTTTGCTGTGAATGTTGTTAGCAGGTTTATGCAGGATCCAAAGAAAATTCATCTTCAAGCTGTTGAAAGAATACTCCAATACCTCAAAGGAACTGCTGGACATGGAATCTTATTCAAAAAGAATGGACACCTGTCTTTGGAAGCCTACACTGATGCTGACTATGCAGGTTCTATTGAAGATAGAAGATCTACATCAGGTTTATGCATCTATCTTGGAGGAAATCTAGTTGTATGGAGAAGCAAGAAACAAAATGTTGTCTCTAGGTCAAGTGCTGAAGCTGAATTCAGATCTATGGCTGTTGGAATCTGTGAACTACTATGGATTAATATCATTCTGAAGGACCTAAACATCAAGATACAACACCCTATGAGGTTATACTGTGATAACAAGTCTGCCATCAGTATTGCCCATAATCCTGTCCAACATGACAGGACAAAACACATTGAAGTGGATAGGCACTTCATCAAACAAAAAATTGAAAGTGGCCTAATTTGTATCCCTTACATCAACTCTGCAAATCAACTAGCTGATGCTCTCACTAAAGGACTGCCCAAGAAACCTTTTGAAGACATTCGATGCAAGCTGGGAATGAAGACTCTACATTCTCCATCTTGAGGGGGAGTGTTAGAATACGGTTTCTATTATTATTATTAGTTTTTTCCTAATCTACCCTTACTAATGTACTGCTGTACATTACAGCTGTTAGTGGGATAGAGCATTTATGGCACATCTGCCTTTATTACTAATCTTCCTTTAGTGGCTCTATGCCATAATTACCTTTAGTGGCTCTATGCCTTAATTATTCTTCCAACCGTTGTACCTCTGTCTATTTAATCACTCTTGTAACTTATCAAAGATAATAAGAAATATACTTTTTCAGTTATTCTTCTTGTTCGTGTCTTTTCCTAAAACCAACTTACTCTATAATTATTTTTTATCATTTCAAACAACAATTATTACTTCATCCTTATAAAATATGCTTCAATGACATTCTAAAGTCTTTAGAAAACATCAATGCTCTGACAATTTATCCTTCTCTCACCTGACAATTTTGTCTGTTGCAAGCATAATTTCGTCGTTCCTTTTGCTAACTCTATTGTTTTTTTTAGTGAGAGTTCCAATGTTTCAGGTTCATGCCCTAGTCTCCTGTTTAACCTAGAGTTTTCTCTCTCAATATGTAACCTAGGACCTAAAAACTCTTGGTTATTTGTCACTTCGTTCGATTCCCTTGGAGATGTAGCAGCCTTTACCCAAATTCCGCCGCACTAGGGGATTGATGTGGGAACCATTTCATACATAACATTACACCCTTTTTTTAGACCCTGTGCTTGAAAAATTTTAAGTATTTCCCACGGGGTCATCCTAATGTTGGTAGAATTTTTCATCTCATCCATATTTCATGTTGGGTGACAGAATTTTACTCTAATTGTCAACCTAACGCAACACTCATCAACTAGACATAGTTATTTGTGTGTATCGCGTTAATCTATTATTTTCAGCACATAGGCATTATTTTTGTGCTGAAAGACGAAGTCCGTGCTATTATGTTATATGCAGCATTGTTGCTTTGAGGTTGATAATTAACTTCATACTTTTTGGTGGTCAAGGCTTATTCAGATCTGTGTGGTGCCCGTTTGTATTGGCTGTTTTTTTTCCCGATAAAAAAGATAAGAAATTTAGGTCTGCTATTTGTGCAAGAAATAATTAGTGAACTTTACTATCTGCAATTGTTGTCTGGCGCGTAGTTATGGCGCCCTTACTGGAAAGTTGATGGTTTCAGTTGAGGTTACCTCATGCTGATATATAGATTACATGCAGGTAACAGGTAGATGGAAGCCAAAAAAGAGAAAAGTTGAAGCACTAGTCAGTCAACTGTTTCAGCTACGTAAAAAATTTACATACTGCATCCCTGATTTAGTTTCCACTAAGGAGATTCTGCTTGCATGTAGCCTTGCAAAAGAAGCCATTAAACTACAAAAGATTACGCCTCCAGATTCTAGTGGTGTAAAGATCTTTTACGAGACTTGTGTGATCTGTTTAGAGGTCATAAACACCAGCCAGATATTCTCAGTTGATGTTTGTAAGCATCGTTATTGCTATTCCTGCATGAAACGGCATGTAGAGGCGAAGTTGTGGGGTGGGATGCTACCTAAATGCCCTCATGAAGGATGCAAATCTGAATTGAAGGTTGATAGTTGTTGTAAATTTTTGACACCTAATTTAATTGAGCTTATGACCAAGCGGTTAAAGGAGGCCTCAATACCTGTCACTGATAGGCTCTATTGTCCCTACCCAAAATGCTCTGCTTTGATGTCTAAAATGGAGGTTTTGCTTTCAAAAGCAACATCTACAATGAGAAGCTGCATAAAATGTAATGGCCAATTCTGCATTGCTTGCAATGTACCCTGGCATGCTAAAATGACATGCTTCGAGTACAAGACGAGATATCCTAATCCTTCACCCAGTGAGAGGTGGTTGAAGTATCTAGCGCAAACTCAGTCATGGCGTCAGTGTGCCAAGTGTCAGCACATGATTGAACTTGCTGAAGGGTGTTACCACATGACTTGCAGGTATATCGTTATGTGTAATTTTTTTTGCTTTTCTTATCGTCAAGAAAATTCTGAAGCAGGGTATATCATTATATCTCATCCTTTGTCCATATATCGTCAAGAATTTGTCGGGGTCTATAATTTTCATCGTTAAACTATTGGGATTATATATGATGTTGTGCAGATGTGGTTATGAATTCTGCTATACATGTGGAGCGGAGTACAAGGACAAGAAAGCAACATGCAAATGTCCATCATGGGATGAAGACTTTATTTTAGCTAGTGATGAAGAATGGGAGGAAGATGATGATGAATGGGAAGAAGATGATGACGAGGCCATATTTTTATAATTTCAAATGCATAAAAGCAAAATTAAATTGCATGATGATGTGGGGGATTGACAGGTTTTTTTTAAATTTATTTTTAAAAACGGATTGACAGTTTTGAATCCCTTTCTTTGTGTGGGGGTTGTTAAATTGTTACGTATTCCCCCCCCCCTCCCCCCAATTTTTGTGCATAATTATGAAGCTACATAACAATGACATCTGCTTATAAAATATTCTTGCATGTGATGTGAATGAAGTCTGGGTTTTCCTTGTGAATAATTCTTTTCCTTTTGCCCATGTCAAAAAATGTTTGTAATAGAGTGGTCAATCGTGTATAAATGAATTCAACAATTATGATATTATCAATCCAAGTTGGCATTAAGCATTTGAAAAGGACTACTTCTAATCTTACTTGAGCTAAAAGAACAAGGTAAAAATATGTGAATATCCAAAAATACCCTTAATTTAAAAAAGCATGTATTTTTTTTAATAGTGTATTTAATTATTCCATCCTTAAATGTCGGACAGATGCTAGCCAAAGATTAATGCTAAACCAATCAGGATCATTTGTGGCAGAAAAAAAAAAAATCTATGATTCAGCGTTTGATTTTGAGTTAATATATTATGCAAATACACGATTCATACGGTGATTTTTATGGATTTCTTGTCTTTATTGATAAGATGATTTTTATAAACATCTGGTCTTTCATAAGAAACGACAGTATTCGTGCTATTACCTGGAATTTGAAATGATCAACTATTGCTTTTGTTTGTCGATAGCAGTTTCATTGCCGTTATTTTAACGAAGGCTTTGTCCTTGATTGGTTGATTTTTTGAGTATCGATTCGAGAGGTAGACATGATGATTTGTCGTTTTCACGAATTGCAGTGGTTTTATTAATTGTAATTGAAGATGATATGTTTTTCTGGTTAATTACGATTTTTACATCATTTTGATAACATGATTTGCCGTTTTCTACCCCAAATATCATTCTTGTACATAGAAGTATGTCTGCTGTTTTCATGGAGAGGCAGTAACATTGCTTCATGATTTCATGTTACTGCATCAGTAGTAACATGCATACTCATTCTTTTTAATAATGCCTTCTCCTTTGCGCAAATAAAGAGAAGGAAAAAAAAAAATAGGTATCCCATGGTGCATGTAGTGACCCTTGTCAAGAGGATGTGGGAACGCTGAATGGACATTCAATAACAATGTTTTCATTTTATTGTGTGTGTACTAGCATGTGTTATTCATTTTTTTAGTCGTTTGTGTTTTGAGCAAGTGAACCGATACAGAAAAAGGTTCTCCCATATATATATATATATTATATATATATATATATATATATATATATATATATATATATATATATATATATATATATGTAAATGTAGTGACACTTGGTAAAAGAATGTAGCAAATGTGACTAAAAGGATTTCTTCATACTAACAAGATATGCGGTAACATTGATTTCTTGTCATTGCATTTTTTATTAACCTGCTTATGTCCCTTTTTTTGGTGATCAAGCAGAAAATACAAGAATTGGCTCTGTGGGAAAAGGGAAACTACGTATTCATTGAAGGGAGGATATGAAGTAGCCGATGCATGCACGGCACCATATGACGTAGTATCACATAATTAATGCAGCGACACAGTGACAGAGCCCAAATGCAGTAACACCCAATTTTCAGCACCATTGACTATTTTTACTAGATTTTCTCTGCGTAAAAGAACACTGACTTTAAATAAAAGAGGGTTTCTCAAAATAAATAAACAAAAGAGGGGCAAATTCAAGTCACTACACATGCAATAACATGAAATGAAAAATCATGTTACCTTACACACGGTAAAAAATCAACCAATGTTGCTACATTCCTTCAAAACAAGTCTTTGCAACTACCAAACAAACATCGGTCTCCCATTCCGTTCACTTAGGCATGTTACTACACACGCTGTAACATGAACACGATGTCTATGCATATTCATGATAATGGACAATGCTACTACACACCTTTAGTATGTGTCAATATATCTACTGCTAACACACATGTAGTATGACCACAAGATGGATAATACTTATATATATATATACACATTTTCCAAGTAGAATTTGCAAATGAAATATGCCTTTCCCAAGTAGAACAAGAAATAACGACAAAATTAATACAAGAATTGACTCTGTATGAAAGAAGAAGAAAAAATGTTACTGCATATTCATTAAAGTGGGGATATGCAATAACCTCATTATGCACACACCATACGACGTAGCCAGTTACACCCAATCTACACAACACATTTTACTGTACACCCAATTCGATTCTACAACCCCAACTATAATTTCATATAATTTCCATAACTTTACATCCCCACCCAATCCGATGCAAATGAGAAATGCAATCAACAAATAGATGTAGCAACAATTAATGACGAAAATTCAAGAATTTTCTTTATTGGATAACTGAACTGTTACTACGTAACCCCATTATGCACGCACCATATGACGTAGATGTAGTAACACACTATACAATTACAATGTCATAGATCCCAAACACAATAACACCCATGACAGAGCAAGATCAGCATCACAAGTCTAAATTTCATTTACTCAAAAGATTTCACTATACACCCAATTCTATTCTACATTCCCACCATCAATTCCATACAATTTCAAACATTTTCCCAAATATTTAGGATTCCCACATAGCCCACCACATAAATCGTACAAAATAACTCATAATTCGTGCATGCTTGATTGGTAAAAACAATTGATACTTACTCACTGATCCTGCTTTTTCTCCTCTTTTTTGCCATTTAGACTTCTCACTTCACATCTTTCATGGTCGGATGGTGCTAAGACTGTCCACAGTGGTGGCTCCCTATAGCACTCCATATTTATCTTATTTTCCGTTTCAGGTTCACTTTTCAACACTCTATAAAACAATCAATTCCAATAATCACTCCCTATACAATTCCTCAAAATTATTTTCCCAGCACTTTTCCTTTTTTTTTAATAGTTTTTTTTTAGTTTTTAGTAGCACAACTTGCAAGATATTAATATTAATATTAATTTTTTACTCAAATTGGTTCCCTATTCATCTTTAAGTGATTCCCTGAATTTGGGGAGCCTGTTAATAAAAATTAGAGAAAGGGAATTAGATGAGGAATCCATTGTGGAGTTAAATGTTGTAGCAATTCCCCAAAGCTAATATAGGGAACACCATTGTGGATAGTCTAAGATGGTGTTATTTCTGATAATTTTTCTTCAAATATGCACGGAACCCTGGTTTGATCGGTTGCATTCTTTGAAATTTTTTTTTCCGGAGGCCTGGCGAGCCGCAACCGTGAACGCTGCCATAGCTTGTTAAAATGGAAATGTCAAAAGGAATCGCCCGAGAGAGAGAGGTATCCGATCTTTGCCGTCGGCAAAAAATGAAATGGAAAACCCTTCTTTGATTTTTTTTTTTTTTTTTTGTTGAGAAAACAGACGGTTTTTTTTTATTTTTTTATTTTTATAGCAAAGATCCAATTTTATTGATAGCTAAGTGAAAAACCCACAACAACAGGAAACAAGAAAGCTGTCCAAGATAGTAAAGCAGGAAGGAAAGCCAACAGAGAAAAGAAAAAAAAACAAAGACTACTATGTACAGCTATCCCATACCAATCTTAGGTTGCGTGCTCTCTTTTCAATTTTTGAAACGAGGACATGGACGGGGGGACGTTGGGTGTCCGGATCATGATAAAGCTGGTTTCTCCAATGCCAAATAGCAAACGTCGTCTCGCGAAACAAGAAGGCCCAGTTTTTAACAGGTTGGTGATCTTGAATATTTTGGATTATCCAATCAGCAGGTGTGCTAACATTGAAGAAATTCAACCACTTGGAGGGTGGGAGCAAAGTCTTCCACGGGTGCTTGGACTTTTCACAGTCATGGAGAGTAGTTTCATCATAGTGATTACAAAGTTTACAAACGGGAGAGGGACTAACATGTCTATGGTGGAGGAGAGCCAACGTTGGTAGGGCTTCGTGGCTAGCCTGCCAAAGGAGGAAATTGAGTCTGACCGGTCCTTGGAGCTTCCAAATTGGGGCCCAAAGTTGACTATTCTGATCTACAACAGGGGGTCTAAGGTGTTGGTAGCCATCAGCGACTGTGTATTTTTGCTTATTGTTCCCTTTCCATATAATGTTATCCTCAGAGATGTCGAATCTGCTCATGAATTTTCGAGCAGTGCCGCAAATATATTTCCAAGTGGGAGAATCAGTGGGCTTAGGAGGTTCAAAAGGACTACCATATTTCATAATTAAAGTTTTGACCCATAGAGCATCATCATCTTGAAGGAGTTGCCAGACTAACTTACCTAGGAGAGCATAGTTCATACAATGAAGGTTTTTGAAACCTCGCCCCCCGGTCTTCTTTGATTGACAAAGTGTTTCCCATGAAAGGTAGTGCATCTTCTTTGATCCTTCCTTTTCACCCCAGAAAAAATTCCGGCAAATTTTCTCCATGTCATTGAGGACACCAATGGGCAACTTAGTCGTTTGCATCGTGTAGTAGGGGTGGGTTGCCAATGAAGTTTTTATGAGATGCATGCGGCCAGCTTTTGATAGGCTCCTCATCTTCCAGTTAGAGAGCTTCTTCTTCATTTTGTCCAAGATATGGCAATATTTTTGTTTCGTCAATCTCGAATGGATCAAAGGTACTCCAAGGTAATGGCCAAAATCCATTGTGTGTCGCATATTAAGGATCTGGCCAATACGTTCTTTGTCTCGAGAAGGAGTGTTTCTAGATGCATGGAATTGACTTTTCTGGGTACTGATTCGCTGACCGGATATGGCACAAAAAATATCCAGGACTTGTTTCATAATGCTTGCTTGGTGTTCCGTGGCTTCCCCAAAAAGAATAAGGTCGTCCGCAAAAAAGAGGTGGGTCAAGGGGGGGCAATTACGACCAACTTTGATTGGTTTCCATCTCCCTGTTTCAACTTCTTGATCGATAAGGAGGCTTAGGACTTCCATGCAAAGATCAAATAAGTAGGGTGCTAGTGGGCCTCCCTGTCTAAGACCCCTTTGGGGTGTGATCGGCTTAAGTTTGGTGCCATTCCAAATAATAGTTAATTTAGACGTGCGAAGGCCAAACATGATTAGCTGAGTTAGTTTGTCGGAAAGTCCCACAGTTTGTAGAATCTTTTCTAAGAAATCCCAATTAACTTTATCGTAGGCTTTCTCGAGATCGATTTTCAACATCATTGAGCCTTTTTTACCCTTCTTACTCTTGAAATGATGGAGAACTTCTTGCGCGATAATAATATTCCCTGTAGTGCCCCTGCCAGGGATGAAAGCGGACTGCGTTCTACTAATAAGCTTACCAATAACAGATTGGAATCTGATGGCAATGATCTTTGTAATGATCTTTGTACAAACATTTGATAGAGCAATCGGCCTGAATTGAGACACCTTTTTAGGGGGGTTAATTTTGGGAATGAGAGCAATTAAAGTCTCATTCAAGTTGTCATCAAAAGTCCCGGTTGCAAAAGCATCGAAAACAAAACTGAGAATGGTCGGACTTAGGGCCTGTTTGTTTACCTAAATAAGCACTTATTCTTAAAATTTTAAGTAGTAGTCAAATTTAGAACTGTTTGATAACAATTTATACAACCACTTAATAAATTAAGAAGCTCTTAATTTTCCTTCTAAATTTTAAGCGCTAGGCACCTAGCTTATATCTGAAAATGCTAATGTCTGAAAAGGGGAAAAGATCCCCAACGGTGCAAGCTTGCACAGCTGTCCCGACAGTGCACGAAACGATGTCGTTTCGATCCGAAATGACGCCGTTTTGACTGTGTTTTTTTTTTTTTTTACATCGCATCGAGACGGCGTTGTTTCGGATCGAAACGACACCGTTTCAATGCACCGTCGGGGGAACGGTACACCTTGCACCGGCGGGGATCGAGGTCCTCTGAAAAGGTGCGGACAGTTTCATCGTAAATATCATGATGTCGTGGGTGGGAGAAGAAAAAGTTTGCCCACGTTTATGCATGTAAAATAGGATGGATAATTTTTTTTGCTTTTTATTATAAGAATATTATTAGGGTATATATTAGTTTTATGTTTGTTATTTGTTTTTAACTATAAATCATACTAAAATTATATATATATATATATATATATATATATATATATATATATATATATATATATATATATATATATGTGTGTGTGTGTATGTTTTATTTTTTATTTTGTATTGTGGAAAATAAGCACGGTTTGATATGCATCATTCATAAAAAAATTGTTTTTTTTTTGTTTGAGAAAATACATAAAAAATTGTTAAATCCCGTATATTCATATTTCAGACGTTTGATGTTAACGAACAATCTAATTATATTAAGAATTCAGATTCACTCAGATTAAAAAACGTTTCAGATCTTAAAAAATTCAGTAACTTATTATGTTCAGATTTCAGACATCAGATTTCAGACTTCAGTTTTAACAAACGGCCCCTTACAATCGGCCAATACCTCTTGAGAAAGCTTGCAGGAATCCCATCAGGCCCAGGAGCTTTGTAATTTCCCATGCTAAAGAGGGCATCCTCCACTTCCTTTTCTGAGATTTGCCTGTTCATCCATTGTGCATCAGATCCGGATAAAATAGGTAGAGGAAGAGTAGAAACCCAATTCATTTGAGCAGGTTCAGCACTAAAGAGGGTAGTATAAAAATCAGTGATCATTTCCTCAATCTCCTTTGAATCGTAGGTCCACTGATTGCTATCGTTTTTTAGACAAGTAATTCTTTTTTTGTGCTGCCGCTTGAGGGTTGCCATGTGGTAGAAATGAGTGTTACGCTCTCCTTCAGCCATCCATTTTAATTGCGAGCGTTGGTGCCAATATATTTCCTCCTGTTCAAGTGTCTCATCAAGTTCTGTTCTCCCCTCAATTTTTCATGTAAATAGGAGAGGAAAGAGGACGGTGCCAACTCCATGGATTTCTCTATGCCTTCTAGTTTAGCTTGGTATTTCTTTTTTCTGTGGAAGATGTTCCAAAAAACATTTTTGTTCCAACTTTTCGCTACACTTGCAAAGTGAGATATTGTTTCTGAGATGGAGCCCTTATCAACCCATGTGTTTTGGACAAAATCTTCGAAGTCTCGGTGTTCCATCCATGCCCGCTGGAAGTAGAAGGAGTTCCGAATTTTTTGTCTCGGTATGGTAAACTCGGTGTCTAAATAGATAGGGTTGTGGTCAGAGTGTGTTCTAGGGAGATGTCCAACCATAGCCCCGTCACATCTCTCTATCCAAGCAGTGTTGCACCAAACCTGATCAAGCCGTTGTAAAATCTTCTTATTATCGTGAGTTGTACCCAGCCAAGTGAATCTAGGTCCTTGAAAGGGGAGTCCCATCAAGTCGCAGTTTTGAGTCATAAGCCAGAGTTTGGTTCGGTTAAGACCTCCCACACTTCTTCCCCCAAGCTTGTCTTGTTGGAAAGCAACCTGGTTGAAGTCTCCCAAAAGGCACCAAGGTAAATTAAAAGTGGCATTAAATCTCACCAAATAGTCCCAAAATTCATTCCTCGCACTAGGGATAGGTGAAGCGTAAACCATGGTAAGAATCCAGTCGATCTCAGTATCTTTCATGACAGCCATCGAGAGGCATTGGTTGGTGCAAGTGATATAAGTGAGATTTATTTTTGCAATATCCCAGAAACACCAGAGACCCCCCCGCATAACCACGTGCTTCAACTGCATACAGATTAGTAAAATAAGTCTTGTGAAGAATACGAACAGCCCTATCACTTGTGCTTTGGGTTTCCATCAAAAACAAGACTTCCGGCCTAAATTGAGCAAGAAGAGATTGTAGGTGGCAGAGGAACTCCGGAGAAGAAGAACCCCTACAATTCCAGGCAATAATTTTCATAATTAGGATGGGATTGGCAGGGCACACTAAGAGTTAGTGTGTTTAACAATCATACCCACAAACAGTGGGTTAGCAGTGGTTAAATCAACCTCCATATTTTGATTTTTTTCAACTTGGTGCTTATCAGGGGGATGTGCTTTAAGATTGTCTCCAATCTTCTTTGATGCAGTAACATCTCGTTGCAAAATTTTAATTTGGTTTACCAGCTTCAACAGTGTTTGTGTTTTTCTTGGGGCCATTGGATACATCATTGAGGGCTGAACGAGTCGGGTTACGGTTTTTTGTTGAAGAAGTCTTCTTGGACTGAGTATTCTGAATTGGTGGGTAGGAGTTGTGTTCCTTGCCCAAGTCTCTGTCAGAAACATTTTGGGGAATGAGTTCAGAGGCTTGATTCACTTTGGGTACATAAGTTGTGCCACTAATACCCTCTTCGGCATTTCTTTTTTTATTGCTCGTTTTCTGACTTTGGGCCTTGGAAGCTTCTCTTGTGTATGCCTGCCCCCCATGGGGTTCTATCAGTTGTGCACGCTCTCTCAGCTCTCTAACCGCACCTGGGATCTCCCCCTCATCAGTGTGTCCGATTTCCTCCTCAACAGTGATCCCATTGTCATTTAAGACCTCAAAACGGGAACCTGAAGCATGAGCAGGGGTAGATTGTTTCTCACCTTCAGGCTGCCCGTGATTCTGCCGTTTCTGGGGGCCATTGCCTCTGTTCGAATTCCATCTTCTTCTGGTTGTAGCAATCATCCATGGGCCATATGGATTCTGGGCATCGTTCCTTGTTATGGCCAAATTTACCACAGCCAAAGCATATCATCCGGAGGCCCTCGTACTCTACTTGAAAATTTCGCCCATTCAATATCACTGTGGAATCCAGGGCTCGGTCCAACTGAATTTCGACTAAGACTCTGGCATATCGTGCTCGGATGTTCTCTTTAATAAACATATCAATTTTCACAGTTTTTCCAATCAGATTCCCCAGTTCAGTAAGAATATCTACCTTAAAACACCAAATTGGAAGACGAGGAAAACGAATCCACGCTAAGGTAGTTTGAATAGCTTCAGTCGAAGGCTCAAAGAAAGCGGTAACGTGTAAGTAATGGCCTTGTATGACCCAAGGGCCGTTCATCAGAGCCACTTCATAACCAGCTTCGCGTGTAAATCTGACAATGTAGAAACCGTCTTCTAGATCAGTAATTTCGAGACGACCTTCTGCACGCCATAGATCAGAGATTCTCTGTGATAGGAGCTTATACGATATATTTTTCCAAGGAGCTTAATTATCAATGCCTTTCTCCATGGACGCCAAAGGTCCAAGCATCGATCAAGAGGAATTGATACTGATTTCTCACCTCGTTCTGGGCCCATGAAGTTTTCGATTTCATCCTTCCATTCGATGTGCTCATCATCAATGTCTTCGCCGATGTATATGCTCGTATCTGCATAGCGACCCAGGACGGCATCTACGCCCGACTTCGTTGCCCAGACCGATTCCGGGGAGAGGATGTCGGGTCCTTTGGGTTTCTCAACACTTCTCATCAGCAAATCAGCTTCTTCAGAGGTTTTGTCAACTGCCATGCTATCCATGGCTTTGGATTAGCGGGAGGAGGTGGGCAGCGATTGAAGGCGGGGTGCAGCGGCGGAGAATCGCCAGAAAAAATGTAAAAGTTATGTTATCAAGTTTTGATTTGGGGTTTTAACATTTTTAGGACCTTATGTTTTAGCATTGTGTCAAAATAGACCCTTATCTTTTGAAATGATAATTTTAGAACCTCATATTTACGGGTTTTTTTTCAGTTTTAGGACAATTTTAAAATTTCCGTCCAACTTAACGTTTTATGTCGTTAGTTTCCACCTGGCCAATCCACGTGTACATTTATAATAAAAAAAAATCCACCTATTAACTTATTCATCAGCCACTTTTATCGACCAGAAACCCACAGAAGAGGAAACCCATAAATTTAACAATTTCAATTTCCATTTTTCCAGAAAAAACTATAGATTAAGTGTCCTCAACAAAATTCTCGCCAGCATTATCTTTATGAGATCCTGACTCATCTGAGACGGTAGCAAGGGTTTCAGATTCCGTATGTGCATCCGAACCTGCAACAGATTTATCCTCCAAGATCACCTTTTGGAACTCGGTTGGCTGAGATGCACAATCATCATTCCCTCCTAACCCATATGATGACTCCTCCACACGTTGTTTATCCCCAAAATTGATGTCAGCTTGTAAATTACAAGGTTGGTGCTCTTTAACCTCTCCAGAATTATCATTCGACTCAGAACAATCTTTCTGAGACATGTCAGAGACGTCATCACCAACATGATCAAATGCACCCACTTCCATGACTGCTGCTTGAGATTCCACTTGAATCACAGATGCTGCCTCAGCACCATGGTTATCATTTGAATCACCTTCCACCTTTTCACTTGAAATGGCGATACGTAAAGCATCCTTCAGGCCTTGATCCTCAAATTCCTGTTCGGAGCAGAGAATAGTTAGCTAGCACGCACACAACAAAAACAAGAACAACAACAACAACAACAAAAACAACCACCAACAAAAAACAAAAACAAAAACAAAAAGGCTTGTCAGTTCCGATCTGGTTCGATTTCAACCAGATCGCAGAAAATTAACAACTAATTCGCCAAAGTTGAGGTTCATCAAATAAAATGGAATCTCTACTAACCATAAATCGGATGGGATTGGCCAACCCGCAGCGCCATGGATTTTTCAATAGCTAAATCATGAACTGAGCAGCAAATTGAATACCTTTAAAGAGAGATTTTGTGTTTGGGGAAGGAATTAGGGATTGGGAAGAGGGGAAGAAATTAGGGGTTTTGGGGAGAGGGGAGGTCGAATTCGATTGAAGGGGAGAGATTGGAATGAAATGTGATTTTTTTTTTTTTTTTTTTTTAGCACCATAAAACGTGGCTGATGAATAAGTTAATAGGTGGATTTTTTTTATTATTATAAATGTACAGGTGGAAGTTAACGACATAAAACGTTAAGTTGGACGGAAATTTTAAAATTGTCCTAAAACTGAAAAAAAAAAAAAAACGTAAACATGAGGTCCTAAAATTATCATTTCAAAAGATAAGGGTCCATTTGACACAATGCTAAAACATAAGGTCCTAAAAGTGTTAAAACCCCTTTTGATTTCTTGATCGACTTTATTTGTTGTGTTACTGCAGTAACAATATTAATTTTATGTTTTTTTTTAAATGAATATTGATTTTATGTTAATGCGTTATATTGATGGTGTTTTTGGTACATCTACCTATTATTTGTCATTTTCAACCATTTAAAATTGAAGATGTCTTGTTTAACCATTTTTTTATCTTATTGTGTCTCCTGACCCATCACCTCTTAAAGATAAATTTGCCGAGTCACTATGTTCTAAATAGGTAATGATAACGGCACGATCGTTGCGCAGCCGGTGAGGGGTATATTTATTGAGTTTTCTTTTAATTTTTTGTTTTATTTTTCTTATTCATTTAAAATATCGATTATTTTAATATAAGAAAAAGAAATGCGGTATATAAACGTGCTAATCAACAACATGTCTAGTACATTACTAATCAGAAGAACATGCACCACCTCATCCAAACCTTTCATAATTATTGGTTCGATTCCCACAAGGGGCGAATTATTCCCTCATGTTAAAGGTAAGCTCATTGACTCGAAGCTACTGGGGGATCTTGATTTACATCTCCACTCATCCCGTGGGACAGGGGGAGTGGGGACCCTCGGAGGTAGGGTTTACCCTTTTTTTTATGTGATTATATTACTTTATGACTATGTATACGAAAATTCGGTGGAAACTTCCTTCTTAGCAGTTGTGCCAAGACTTTTTTATGGTACATAACACCTTATGTAGACATCAGGTTCAGAGTATCTCCAATCATAAACCCGTTAAAAGGTTTATGATTGTGCCACATCATTTTTCTTATAAACATTTTCTCCACAATACGTAAACCTTTTCAAAAGGTTTATAATATGAACCCACTACACATAATTTTTTTTCTACTACACACAAACAATCCCAAAAAAAAATACAAAAAAAAAAAAAAAAAAAACTCCATCTGACACACATCAACTGGTTCACAATAACAAACCTTTTGCAAAACCTCTTTCCTAGTCATATGGCTCTCCATTGGTTACAAACCTTTTTGAAAAGGTTTAAACCTTTTCTTTTTATTGTTGGAAAGGTGTCCTAAACCCAATCGGGTCGGACCGGATCCGACCGGGTCGGGTCATTTACAGTCTATTTAGTTCATGTAATAACTTTATTATGATTAATAAAAGCACTTATGTTATTATATATTGTTTGTCTTCATATTATTTGTTGTATATATATAGTAACGCCCCTAGTATCGATCTGTGATAGAGAAACCATGATAGTGATTATGGTTGATGAGATCTCTAATCACTATAACAAGGTTGGTACTTAAATGTCTCTAGTCTTACATATTATCAAATGGGACATTGATAGTATAATCGGACTAGCACGTATTGGATGTCTTCTATCTTTTAGAAGGTAGGGATAGATCTCATCTATCGAAGTGTAGAGACACTTGGACTGTACGTGGACGTGTATTAGAGAATGCGTACGTTAGACAGACCCACTTACATTAAGTGTCACACTATGTGGCGGTTGTGTAATTATCCTTTTGACCGGAGTCTTCATGGCATCACGGTGTGGATTGTCATGCTTTGACACTATTGAGATTTCTCCTAACCGCGGGGCGATCATGCGGTAGTGATTGGGTATGATATTGAAGCATGCGGAGTATACATGATTGGTCGTCCGGGAATCGCGTATCCTATGATTGGGATTGAATATCCGAAATGGCCTTCTTATAAGGAATGTCTAGCTCTAGAGAATCTTTGCAAAGTGGGAGTAAATGTGTTATTCCGAGAGAGCATGATATCCAGATTATAAGATACGATCATCAATGTATTGACACTCGAGATACGATCGTATGGATATTATTATAGCGATAGGATTGTAAGTTACACGGTAACTGCTTCACATGAAAGGTAGTAGTCATTGCTTTTGACTCTTCCGATAATTGGGGGTCACGGTGTGTTGCTAGACGCTATCCCGTGATCGTTGGGTATGAAAGGCATTTTGGTAAATTGCACTTTGTGTCTACGGCCAACATATTCGGAAGCCTGTCGGGTCACACACATATGAACATCGAGTCGGATTAAAATGCGGTTATAGCTGATAACCAAATAAGGAAAGTTTATCTCTAGACTATAAAGGTTATAGTGGTAAATTAATATGGTGGTATTTATTTATTATGAATAAATAAAATACAAGATATTAATTATATATAAATTATATTAATTAAAGAATATTCCGGAAGTCAATTTGTTGACTAATGGGGCGCCACTTTTATGTGTATGAGATACACTTGGATTGTGCACTTTAATTAATAAATATTGCCATAATATTAATATAGGATATTAATTGATTTTGGAAAAATAGATTTATGGTAATAAGATAATTATAATCAATATATGATATTGACAAAATATTATAATTAAAGAGATAAATCAATCTAATTGATTTTCCTTATTTTATTGGAAAAGGGTTTTCTTCTCCTCCACACTACATATGGGGCGCCACTTGCTCTATAAAAAGGAAGTGGGTGTCAAGCTCTTTTGTACAACACAATTGCAAGAGCTCATAGTTCTTGTGTAAAATAGAGAGCACTCCATAGTGAGTTTGTGAGGGAAGAAAAGGTCCGGTCTAGCAGCCGGAGTTTTTCCGATAGCAATCCAAGGAGGATTCCGGCGAGGGTTCGTGTGGATTAGCGATAGAGGCCGGACGCGTGGACGGCTTGCGCATTGAACTACTCTCCGTTGGCGGTCAAAGCGACGATCTTGTAGATCATCTAAGGTATAACCGTCAAACTACTTAACATGTTTATTGCATTAAACGAAGAACGATCTAGAAAAGGAAATCAAAATTTTAAATTCCGCTGCGTTAAACTAGTGATTTCCTAACATTTATACCATTGGAGGTGGCCTCATATTGGGACATCTTCACCTGCCCGTTTTGTCAACAATATCCGGAGTTTATACTCCACGCTATCCGTAACTGCCATTGGCCTCGACAAATTGAAACCAACTTGTCTCAAATGACTCACAAGGGCGGGGCCGGCCCTGAGTACAGACCCAAGAGACCCGGGCCTAGGGCCCCGTCAAAATATCTTAAATTTCAGGGCCTTCAATTCCATTTTTTTAAAATCTAATATGAAATTCTTAAAAAATGTGAGAAATAATACAATGTCAGCCTAATACTAATAAGGGGACAAGACATTGTATGAATTTTTTCATTTGTCTTGTGTAAATTGTTACGTCTATTTGTAAATTTTTAATGAATATATTATTTTATTTACTATTTTACTAATTTTTCTGAGAAAAAAAACTGTAATTAAAATTAAAGGGGTACGTATGTAAGAATGGCCTAGGGGCCCAAACCCTACAAGGCCGGCCCCGTGTTCGGAGGATTTTGCATCATTAAATAAAAACAATTTATAAACCCTAACCTATATGCAAAACTAACTCTTAACCGGCCGAATACCGGGTAATTGCTAGTAAAGCGGGATAAGTAAGAGGTCGATCCACAGGGAATTGGGTTGTTGAATCTAATCTTCTTAATTCCTTTCAGTTGTTACTTACGAAAACAAATAAACGAAAGAACAAACATAAAAACACATAGAAAAATAAACATAAGCTAAGAATAATAAAAACGACCTAACTAAAGATACATGGGATTAAATATTACACAAACTAAGTGATTTCAATCCAAGTTCATCTCATGATTTTAATTCAATATTGTGGTTTCACCTTTACACGAGATACAAACTCCTAATTCCTTAGTGAATCTGTTTCTCAAGCTATGAACTCTTAATCTCTTAGTGAATTCAATTATCGATCTCTCCTCTCTCGAATGTTGAGACCAATTTCCATACAAAACGAAGGTGTAGATTCAAGTTAACTCTCGTATTTTAGAATCTAACAACCTAGATAATTAACCAATTAATTTGTCACGAATTAACGATTAAAGATCCTATCTTTCTATGGTGATCTAGCGTTTACGCAACTCTCGTATTGTAAAACATCAATAGCAAACTAATCGCTCGATCTAATTCACATGACATCATAAAGCGCATAGAAAAATACAAAACGAATTAAAGCTCATGAAAATAAAACAAGGATTGAATAAATTAAAAAGGATTAAACTCACATAGTTTGGTACAATGGATGATCTCCATGATTCAACAAACGAAAATAAATATCCTAATCTAACCCGGATCACCCGAGCACAAGGCTCGGGTGACCGGCCTTGGGAACCTCAGAAGGTGCGGCTGCTGCTTGATATATGCGGCTGCTGTGTTATATGAATTCCTTAGGGTTGAGATATGCGGCTGTATATATAGAAATCTGAGGCGGTTTAGCCTAAGTCGGCCGTGGACGCTCGTTCAAAAAGGGTGGACGCCCGTCCACATAAAATCCGAAGGCTCTGTTCTGATTTTCCTCCCTTGGACGCCCGTCCATTCCATCGAACGCTCGTCCATTCTGGACGCAACTTCAGACGCACGTTCAGGGCAAGTCTGAACTCTCTGAATTGAATTTCTCAGCCTGGACGCCCGTCTGGCATAGTGGACGCCAGTTCAGCTGGATCAACACTTGATTTCTATCCTTATATCTTTTATTTTTCCATAGATCTGATTGATTCCTTTCCACTCGAATTTATCTCTTTAAAAATCATCTTTTCCATCAACAATGTGTATCTACAATGTAGGAAAAACATACCAAAGCGTAACGATATTCCAAAATAATATAAAATCACAATTTAAGCACATAATTCGTTACGTTTTGCAATTTAACTATTGAAAACACCACTTGCTCAATATTTCAATTATAAAGCTCGATTTCTATGAAAAACATGCACATATGGGGGAAATTGATATAAAACATATCCTTATAAAACATATAAAATCACCCTTAACACCCTGCACAAGGGATCTTCATTGAAGATGCATGGACGAGAGATTGACTGAAATTGAATCTCGCACGTGCTCCCCTCACCTTTTTGGGAAAGACAATTGGAATTAGTTCTTCAGAGAAGCGGTTGGTGGTATCTGGCACCAGAAGAACAAGCGCGTTCCGACATTAATGTGGTTTGTCCCTTACTCACATATTTTTGTCTAATGTGATTAAAATGGTCAGTAACCTTAGACTGGTTTGGTAGAAAGAAGATACTGCATGAGCTCTGGTTTGTGGCCCTTTTTCTAATAATTTTTTTTTTATAAATAAAAAAAAGAAAGATGGCTGATGAATTAAAGCAAAGGATGGTCTCTATAAAAATAAGAACACCATGTTATTTTGAAATCCACCAATTCATATTTACATAATGAATTCCTCAAAAAAGAAAATGTACATAATGAATATTTTAAGGTTTTTTTTCTTCAAATCCCTCTCCAAATGAATGTACACACGGATTTTATTTATATCTATGTTTATACTTATTTATTTATTTTGTGGATACATTCACAAGGATAGCCTTATTTTAATAACCAATAAATATGGGTGTTTTTCCGCCTTTTGTCGGTGTACAATCTAAAAATTTCTTATAACACGCCTCTTCTCTCTTCTTCTTCTTTTTTTTAAAAAAATTTATTTTATGTTTTTTTTTTTTTTGGAGAAAAAACACTTTTATTAAACAACATCCGTCAAACAAGCGGCCAAAACGTCATCCGGGGGCGAGGTGCCTCAAGATGTCCGAATCAAAACTAACAAAGCATGTCGAACTAAAATATGCGCATGGACATTCCTCAAACGCCGAATAAAAGTAAAGGAAATATTTATGAAACTAGATATCATGGCGAAACAGTCTTGTACTAGACAGCTATGGGTCGTAAGATCTTCAACAGGTCTGCGGAGCCTCGAGACACACGCCAAGCAATCGCTCTCTGCTTGTAGGCGCCGAATCCCCAAATGACGCGCTTCCTCCAAAGCCAATGAAATAGCCTTTAACTCCATATATTCCACCGAGTCCTCTGGATCAAGTAATATGCAAAAGAATGAAGAACTGTCCCATGAGAATCTCGGAAAATGACTCCAACCCCTGCTCCCGCCTTAGTAACTGACGCATCAACATTGCCCTTTATAACTCCTTCTGGTGCCCGCACCCACTTACGACAAAGTGTGGAGCGGGGACCTACGTCCGATAAACCTCCATAGCCTCTGTATACTCCGTCGATGCTGCCAGAGAGCGTGTACACACCGCGGAGACAAACAGCTTGATCATCAAAAACCGCAGAGCAACGCGCCTTCCAAATCTCCCACATGAGCCACACTAATCTCGCGGTGCCCTGAACACCCTAATCCTCCACTAATTGCATAAAGGAATCCGCAAAGGAAGCGGAATGAAGACGCTCCAAGATCCCATAAAATGGCGACACTTGTCAAATCCTATCCGCCATCTCGCACTCGAATAGTACATGTCGTAAGGTTTCCAGACCCTCCCGCATGCTAGACAACGGCCATCCCCATTTGCCTCCTCTGTAATCCCCGACCAATAGCGAGACAATCATGCAGACATCTCCACAAGAAATGTTGAATACGTGGCTGTACAGGAAGCTGCCAACAACTCCTCCAAGTCTAACCACCCTCTGACAGTTATTGATCGACCACTACCAAAAAGCTATATTCTTTTTCTTTCCTATGGTCTCTTTGCCAAGTCTTGAAATTGTTCTAGCTGTCTATCTGCGGCTATCTTCAAGTGTTTAAAAACTCATGGATTCCCGATGCCGAGCTACTATTGGTATAGTTTCCAATCCCAACCATGGTGCACATCCGGATTTCTACCCTCCGTTCTCCTTCAATTTTTCCGTGTTATGTTTCTAAAGCACACAATTTTCAATATATAAAAAAGAGAGAACAAATCACACAACACATGCACTTTTGTATCTCCTTACTAATAATCTACTCCTTTCAAAAAAATAAAAAGAATCTACAATGTATTGATCAAAATATTATGGACTCGTCATAATAAATGTTAAAAAATACGCCGTGACATTCTGCTAAATATCATCACCCATATACAGGGACGTCACTATCTAAAATTAAGCATGGGGCCAAAAATAATTTTAGGGCCCTTCTAAAAAAACAGTAAGAATATATAATAAAAAAATTGCATACAATAAGATTCGAACCCGATCGTTTGACAAGTTATACCCTAATACTCACTACTAAGGTAATACATTGTTAGTTGATAAATTATTGAAGTATAATGTAAAAATACAAAATATATATGTTTTTGGATAAAAATTTGATGTCTCCTTAAATTAAATCGATTTTAAAGAGTCGTCAGCCATGACCCCGTTGGCCCCTCCCACATGGACGCCCCTGCCCATATAAGAAAAGCATTCCTTTCATTCACGTTTGTGTTTTGCACACACTATCATTTTAATTATATAATAAAAACGATTTCATTAAATAATTCCTTATAATATATAATGTATACTAATGTAGTAGTTTTTTTTTGGTTTGTTTGTTTGTTTTCGTTTTGTTTAATGTAGTAGTTTCTAATGAAATTCAATTCCGTAAGTAATTATCTTAGTTTAAGACTTGTATAATATCCTCACGTAATAATCTTCCTTATTTATGGGAGTTTTAATCAAAATCAAACTCTTATTTACGAAAATCAAATCCCAAAAAGCCATGATCTGCCATTGAGGGCAACATGTACATTGACGGAGGTCGGACTGCATCTCACCACGTATCGTCCCGTATTCACTAAGTATTTAATGAAGCTATGATATTGAGGGCCCAGAGGCCCACTTTAAGCCTAAGGGCAGATCGGAACCCCAGAGGAGGAGATCGGCTGACTCGTTTCCCAATCCACCGCAGGTCGGTTAGGGCGCAACGGAGTAGAGTCAACGTAGTTCGGGGCATACCGACATTAGGGGCTCGATGCAGGTCGGTTAGAGCTATCCCGGCCTTTAGCACACGTGCTTATAATGTCGGAAAGATACGGAAAAAATCCTCGATCATAAAGACTCTTATTTTACATTTAAATACCATGATTATCTTCTAAAATCAAGGGATTGACACGATTTAATCATATATGTGAGCGATATGAAAATAGAGTCCATCATGGACTCGGAACAGGCATGCCTAGGGCACAAGGCCATCTATATAAACGATCCCAAGAACTACGAAAGACTTTATTCATTATTAATACACATGATACGTAGACAACTTAGGATGAAACATCTTAGGCTCAGCCTAATTCACCACAAACCACCCCCGTTTCACATAAACAGGCATCGGGTTTATCATCAGACGATTTCCAGCATCGCACACACCACCGGTGCCACCAATGCCGTCGCCGTTGACCAAACTAGCAAAATCCATCCAATTACCACCACATCCCACCAAAAGCAGCGGCCAAGAGGTGAGAACCCAAAATCCGGTGACGAACGCCTACAACCCAAAAGAGATCAACAAGACGTGTGAATAAAAACTAGATCTTTGTTCCATAAAAACCATGCACCGGCGGGCAAGGGAGGCGGCACCCTTGGTGGGTTGGGATCAACTGACCCCTAAACAAAAAAAGATTTTACATACAATTTTTACACGTGAATATAAAGCCGGAAGTAAAAATATGATGCCTTTAGAATCGCCTTAAAAATGACACGATGGCAATTTGTTTGTCAAAAAAATAAAATAAAATAAAAGGCATTTTTAAAAGGAAAATTACCTTTTCAAAAAAAGGAAATTTTTGGTTAAGGATAAAAAAAGGAAAATTAAAAGGCATTTTTAAATAAAATAAATAAATAAAAAGTCACCTCCATTCTATACTCGTAAAAACCACGCGACGTCTTCTATACTCGCCGTTCTTCATCTTTCTTCATCGTAAAAACCACGCGACGTCGTACTGGTGTGCTGCTCATGCTCTCCTCGAAATTTCCAAAGGTAATTTTGCTTCTATCTTTCTTTTTCGCTCGGTTTCTCTTCTTCTCTTCTTCGGGGTCAAAATCTTTTGTATTATCGTCTGATCGATTTCATTAACGAATTCGGCGGTAATCTAATCCTTTTAGGTTGCAGTGGTTGAATACCTACTCGTTGAATACCGAGTCGCAGGCTTCCCAGTGGTTGATGATGACTGGAAATTGGTACGTTAGTGTTTGATCTTGGTGGTTTGGTAATTTATGTGTGCTTTTCGTTCTTAGTTGCCTAAGAAAGATTGAAAACAAGTGAGCTTAATTATAGAAATTCAACTAGTGGAGTTGCTTGTATCGTTCCAAAAATTATATCCTGTCCGCTTTGTGAGTATAGGGCTGCTATATTTTCTAGTTAAAGTTCGGTTTTTACGCTTAGTTACTAGTAGAATATTTCTGTCAAACCATGCAGCGGTTTAAGGTAAATGTTGCTGATCCTGAACACTCGATACTCAATATGTTTTGTTTCCATTTTCATAAACGGGCATCTAGGACAGAGAATGAATACCGTGTCCTATTTGTTTTATTTGTGATTTCTGCTACTAAATGAGAGGCATGTTAACTATGTATATTGTACTTAAGCTTGTGGGTTGTGTCCTACAAGTGATCTTAATACAGGACATTGATTTCTAAATTGCCCTTAAACTATGTTAACTGTAATTTAACAATGAAAAATGTGAAAGATACATTTGCAATAGTAATTGGGAAAGTGGTAGCAAATTATTGTCGTATTTGTACCTTTGCGAGGATTTTGGCTTAGATACGTGAACTGTTATGTTACTGTTCACTCATTGGCGATAGCTTCGGATGTTGGCTTAGATACGTGAACTGCATAGACAGTGTGTAGCAAAGTGTATTCTTGCTTAAAGTATTGACTTTGAGATTTGGTTAGGGCTTCTTGAATTGGCTTTCAATGTTGCAAAACACGCTTCTGTTTAAGTCAAATCATCTCACAACTTTTCAAGTGTTCTCTCTGTTTTTGTGGTAAGGATGCTTCACAGTGGTACTTATGAAAAGGATTTACAATTTTCTTACTTGATGCAGGTTGGCGTTGTTTCAGATTACGACTTGTTAGTGTTGGATACATATATCAGGTAAATTTATTCACTAAAAGTTCAATAACAGTCTATAATATAATATGTGAATACAAGAATTTTCTATTACAGTTTACGGATCAAATAAAATGCATACCACCTATGTCCTCTGGGAGATGAGGTAAAGCCTTATGTAGTTTCTTATTACCTGAAATCTATTGAAGGGCAGATGTAATTCTGAAGTTATTAAAGGTTAGAAAGCAGCTAGCCCAAATCTCATTGCATAAGAAACCAAAAATAGTTTTTAACCAACAAGGTTAACAATATTATTATTCTGAAATAAAATATACAAAACGAAAAGATCAAAACATTTTTGAAAATGTTTATTAGATAATTTTAACTCCGATAGATAAATGAAAAATATCTTTGATAGCACCATGAAAAATAACACGGTTTAGTTATCCTTGGTGAGTACTCATGGAGATTGCCAAATGTTACTTGTCTACTGCAAGTGAATTGAATTGCATAGATCCCATGATATCCGAACCATCTTGTCTGAGTGGTTTCTACATGTTTTTTTTCTGCACCCGGACACATGTTTTTTCAATTGAAGATACAAAATTAGACACTTGTTCTTTGATTCTAATTGAGCATGCTTTCAGAATGTTTTTGTCTTATAAATGAATATAGGTTGAATAAAGACGTGTCTCATACACAACTTATGTTTCCGCAACTATCAGTTATTGTTTACATTATTTAAATTAAATAAACTCGCGTGCCATATGGAGTCGATGAATTCTACCTCCTACCATAATTAACATTTAATCGTCATCTTCATAGTGAAATCAGTTAACCTTGATGGAGATGGTCATAATCTATCCCAATGAGTTGTATTGAGTCATCTAATTGGGCATTTACATGAACCAGGTATTTAAGAAGACAAAGCAGAGAACAACTGTTTCCACTGGATATTGTAGTGGCAGTGGTAGTGCTTGGGGAGAAATTAAATACGGGGAAATTTTCTTATATTTCTAAGAAAGATGGAAAGAAGCTTATTAGCTGACGAGCTCTACTCTGATATTCAAAAGCTGCCCCTAACTGAAATGGATCCTAAGCCGTTTATTCACAATGCGGAGAGCAATTCAATCGATAACGATGATGACGACGACCTATGGTACGACGACGATGCTTCAAACGATGGAGGTGTTGAGAAACTGGAAAACACATCTGATATGGACAGGGAGTGGCAGAAACGACATGACCAATTCCATACAATTGGATATCGTGATGGTCTTATGGCTGGGAAGGAGGCTTCTGCACAAGAAGGATTTAACATTGGCTTCAAGGAATCTTTTTCTGTTGGTCATAGATGGGGACTTGTTCGGGGCGTTACCAGTGCATTGGCTTGTCTTCGTGTTGGGTTGAAGATAAAATTGGTGGAACCAGAGGACGAATTAGAAGAATTTCAAGATTTGCACAAAACTATACATGCCCTTTCAACCAAGGATGTATTGAAATCATTCCATGATGGCCTAAAGGACAATCATATAGAGCAAGGGAAGATTATGCAATCAAGCTTCCAAGCAAAAGATTTGGACGGCCAAAGTTCAGATAAAAACTTAATAGAAAATCATGTCGCCAAGTTTAAATCACTTGTTTCTGAATCTTTTGCAGTCAGATTGCATCTGGAGAATGACTTATAAAGGGGTTGCCTTCATGATGTGTTGAATAAAAAGGTTGGTGGAAAAGGACTTATTTGCAGGAGATTACATGTTCTTTAAACCTAGAAAGAATAGGCTGCAATCTAAGACATGAAGTATGGGCCTTTGAGCTCACTTCCCAGCATATTTTTGGGAATACATCTCTTTTGAAGAAGGATTTGAAAAAAGAAAAAAAAAAATGCTGTCTGCCTTTAATGGAATTGTCTACTTTGCACTTTACCAAAGTAGGCGCTTTGTAGGTTGTTTTTGCTCAAGTTTTCTTAGATTGTCCAAGGATTTGTGCTAGAGTTTGTGGTTAAGTTTCTTTCGGTATAATATCTCCAACGGTGATTGTGGAAAGGGATGTGAGAACTGATATGCAGAAGAAGTTAGTCTCCATATAACATTACTTGCCATTCACATGTTTCATCTGGGCTATGAAATGATTAAATGAGGTATAATGGTGGATGTTTCGTCGCTCTTTTTTTTTTTTTTTTTTCTCTACATTTGTAAAATACATTGATACTTTGCAAACCTTTACATGTTCCAAGTTTTAGTGTTTGGAAATCTGCAGATTTGGAACTAATACGTAGGTAACTGCTTGAGTGTTGTTTAAAATCACTATCACTATGAATCTGTCTTTGCATTGAGTGCGTAGGTGGACATGCATTAGCTCATAACTTTTGTGAATTTTTTTAATACTGATTTGGTTGTGCTAGTACTAGTATTATAAATCATATTGACACTTTCACTATGCCAATAATCTTCTCCTCTCACTTGTTAAGTCAAGAAGTAAAGGAAACACACCACTTGTGAAGGCGTGTACCATATGAAGTTGGATACATAAGGGATCTACTATCCCAAGTTATATACAACGCCTTTAGTGTGTAATTTCATAGTTACGATGCTAACAACTTTGCAAATGATTTAGGGACACCAAAACATATCGTGATGGAGCTCAACGATTCATCGATATTCTTTGTTTCAGTTATGGAAATCCACCTACCATGTGATGCCCGTGTTGCAAGTGCGAAAATATGAAAGGGCATCCTATGTTGCAAGTGTGAAAATATGAAATGGCATGAGCCTAAGATGGTTTTTTGTCATATACATTCCATTAAAGGTCAACATAGACACTACACCATCATGTTCAAGTTCCAGAAACATACTATATGTTGAAGGATGCATTATGTGACAGTGAAATTGTTATGGAAGCAAGATGATGAGATAATAAAAACAAACGAGAAGTGATTGCCAGTTTTTTGTTTTTTTTTCTTTTCCGCGTGCTCCTCTACCGCGATTGCTTCCACTGTTTCTATTTTCAAAATATAAGGCTCGTTTTAGTTTATCTGATAAAGTTCCAGATTCTCTATATGCAGCTAGAAAAGTATTGAAAACATTCAACCTTGGTTACCAGAAGATACATGTTTGTGTAAATGATTGTTGCTTGTTCATTGTTTAAGAAAATAACTATCATATGCCTTGTGCTGTCCGAGATGTGCAATGCATTTTATCAATTTACTTTCCATTTTATTATATTCATTTTCAAGAAAAAAATATATTATTCATCTATTTTATTAGAATAATATTTATTTTCATTACCAAAATCTACCTGTGCCCAAAATATAAGCCTATTTAGATATTTTCACATAAATTGAGAAAGTGTCATTAATTTAATAATAAAAGCGTTGACTCTCAATAATAGTTGTAAAATAGGTGAATGAATGTAGGAAGAAACGCCTATAAAGACAATTATGTTATAAAACTAATATAAAACTAATATAAGAAAGAACAGAAACAAAGTAATGAAGAGAAAGGAGAAATGCTTGTGTCTTATTTCACTGGTATCATGGGGTATTTATAGTTGAGATTACAGTGTGAATACAATACAATAGATAAACCAGAAAATCTTGTAACCAATTTGAATAATAGATAAACATATTATTATCTTTTATAACACTCCCCCTTGGATATCTATTATTCAACAAACAATATATATGATATGCCTCATTAAAACCTTACTAAGAAAAAACCCAGTGGGAAAAAATCTTAGTTAAGGAAAAAGAGTACATATTTATCTATGTTGATTTACTCCCCCTGAACCAAGCATCAATTAATGTCTTTCAACGTCGCATCCCAATGCTCTTCACCAGTCTTTCGAATGTTGCAGTTGATAATGTCTTAGTAAATAAATCTGCCAGGTTGCCGGTTGATCGGATCTGTTGCACATCAATTTCCCCATTCTTTTGCAAATCTATTATGTGGCTGAATTAATTTCTCAATCTGAGTTGCATAACGTATATGTCATGCACTATTAACTTTGCTAGAAAAACCCAGTGGGAAAAAAACTAGACAAGGTAAATAGTTCATGTCATATGCGTTTTTATGTGTTGCACTAACTGCCTCGTTAAAAACCTTTAACTAAGAAAACCCTGTGGGAAAAACTTGGTTAAAGGGAAAAAGAGTACAGTCATTGTGCTTAAAATAACTTTGAAGTTGTCGCTCCCCCTGACGACAACATCTACTTTATGTGCGCATTAAAGTATTATAAACACATTCTGTTCCAAAACAGATGTAGAAATGATTTTAGTGAACAATTTTTCTAGATTGTTACTAGAGCGCACTTTGTATATCCGTACCTTCTGGACTTCATGTAGATAATTGAATGTAGGGGATAAATACTGTCATGCCCACTACTCATTCGGGCAACACATAGAACTCAGTCAGCACTATAATTATAAAAACAATGGGGAAAGTAATACAATCGCAATTGCATGCGTATATTCCACTCTCACACGTCGTAGTGCTATAAATTCATGACACAAAGTTTGAGTTACTTATATATTCTTTCCTCAATAGAACTATACTATAGTCATATTACATTCAACATGAATGTTAATGATATTTTTAACTTAATAGTATGCATGCTGCGATCGTCATATTAACTTGTTTCTGAAATCCACCAAGGATTTTCATATCTATATTAATGTCCAACGACCCATAAGTATGTGGTCATGACATATGAAAACTCAACGTTACTGCCAGATATACTAGTTAGCGGAACATAACATTATCTATAATGGGAGAATATATTTGATCATTAACGAACAAATATTTCTAATTCAAACTCAACCTCAATTGCTTATTTCATTTTTACCTAGTCTGAGTGTTTCTGGCACTCTGCGAATGACTTAGGTACTGGATCCAGATATAATAATAGCAATTAACGAGGCAAATATGTCGTCGACGACTATTATATTTTATTATAATTTCTCCCATAAAATTCATTGCTAATTCGATATTAGCATAAACCAATTCCTTATCAATGTAAGGATTGGTTGTTCCGCAACCCCAATATTTAATCATTTGATGCACGTGCAATTTTTGTTTTGGGGTTTTCGTCTACAAGACGAATCTCTTTAAGAGATTTCATGAGTGACTGAATATCAATAATAAATTGATCATTCTTCCGCGGATTTTTATCTTTACACCGATCGGTCTTCTACGCTTCTGGCGTAGAGAAATATCTTTAATCATACTGTTGGTGCATTTATAAATAATCACTCATTTAATTTCAATATAGGTATCTGGCATATTACTTGTTAAATACTACAAGTAAGATTATTTTCGCAGTTCAGTTAAACTGATGCGTGGAAGATCGTTTATCTTGTTAAAATTTCTCGGCATTCTTTTATTCTAACATGAGATTTTCTTTATCTCCCCCTAATGTCGAGAATCGATCTTCATCAAACATGTTGCACCGAGCTATACATTGATGCTCTTTTATTCGCTTCATGCGATTTACACATATAAAACATAGTGGTTTCAATTAAATACCTCAGTCTATGAGATTTTTGAAAGCAATATCTCTCTTGCGCTTCATGCGTTTAATATATCACTATGTGATTTTAGATTCTTCAAGAATCGTTTGAAAAAATTCACATTATATTTAGAGAAATCACTAGAATGAGACAACGAACTTTTGGTTCGTTTCTCCCTCTTTCTAGGAAAATATTTGATATATGCAAAATGTGCATAATCTACCCTTCGTGGGTTTCATGTAAATGAATAATATATGAACTCATGGTTCATATATGTCCATATTTTTCACAAGATATAATGGATTTTCCTCCTCTTATTCTCGGACAACACTTTTTCACAATCGGTATCTAGAAAATTTGCAATTACCCGTGACGGATTCAACATTTTAATGTTAGAGATCCTCTTATGCGGGTATCAACAAATTTCTTTAATATTTTCCGATTTGGGGAGAAGCATTATCTCCTTTAGAGATATTTTATCAATTCTCACAATGCTTATTAGGATGATTAAGTCAAGCAGATTTTAAACAACACAATGTATCATGTAAATGATAATATTGACAATCAAACAACACAATGTATCACGATTCCTAAGACAAGCAATTCATATGGGATCTATTACTAGAACAACTCAAGAAATCCTCGATAACTGAAAAGTCGGTAAAAATTATATGTCAATAGACACTATATTACCAAAATGTGATCACTTACATAATAAATGGCAGCCACTTTTATCGACTAAATGCATGTTTCTATCGTATATTATGAATAGATAAATCATGCATTACATAGAGCATAGTATTAAAGATGATTTGATCTAATAATGCATTCAACTTCTCAGAAATAATGAGAATTCAAAATATTTTTTAAGAATTAAGTCATAGTCTATCAAATTCTAAAATATTTTAGTGAATTAATATGATAGAAATGAATTGTATATTGAAGAAATCTTCACCGTTGATTAGAAAATTGTATTAGTATAAATTAATTTTCTACAAATTGAGAATATCAATTGAAACTGCCTTCCAAAATAAAACAATCTCTTAATTTGATTTTGATTTGCATCACAAGGTCAAGCATCACTTCTTATTAACAAAAGAAATGAGGAAACATATGCATATACATTTTTCGGCCAAAAAAAAACACAGAAGGTAACTCACAAACGGTCAGGTGCTGTCCTCCAACACGTTTTTGATGAATTAGGTTGGTCCATGTCATAAATAGGGAGTCAACAAGTGAGTTGGCTTTTCAATATATATATATGATTGCAATTTATATAAATAAAGCCAACCAATAATGATATAAGGAAATCACCACTTTATTTATTAGTGATCCTAATGAAGGTTCAAAACACATCCTAGATCAATCTCAAAGGAGGGAAAAAAATCGACAAGAAAAAAAAAACACATCCCTAAAACAATTTTGATAAAAATGAAATCCACACAAATATGGAGCAATCAAGTTGTGTTGTTAAAGAAATCCGCAACTTTCATTGGTGAAATCAATGACATATCATCAAAATTCAGGGCATCATGCTGACATATCATCAAAATTCATGGCATCATTCTTCTGGTGTGACAGTCGCATACCAAAGTTCAGATCATTTTTCTGATCAATCAAATTTTCATTTGATTCAACGCCTTTTTCTGGCTTCCCTGTGATATTTGTTTTCTATGTGATGCCTGATAAATCAATTTTGCATTTGATTTAAGGCCTTTCCTATTTGTTTTCTATTTGTCACATAACAGCATATCAACCAAAATATTGGCTTTGTCTCAATTAATTGGCCTTGAC
The DNA here is from genome assembly GCA_024500145.1 of Gentiana dahurica var. dahurica. Taxonomy (NCBI): domain Eukaryota; kingdom Viridiplantae; phylum Streptophyta; class Magnoliopsida; order Gentianales; family Gentianaceae; genus Gentiana; species Gentiana dahurica. Next base: position 7,058,607 of record CM044898.1, on the reverse strand, counting down.
TATGTCATGATTGTCATTGTCATAGAAAATTTGAAGATTTTGCCGCATTCACGACTTTAGCCAAAATGGCCTTGACTATTTTCCACGACCACGGACCACGTCCACTGCCAAAATGGTGAAGATTTTGTCGCATTCACGACTTGAGCCAAAATGGCCAGCCAAAATTTGAAGATTTTGTCGCATTCACTTCAGGGAATGGACTTGCGTCAAAATGACAATTTTGTCGCATTCACCTCAGGGAATGGACTTGGGCCAAATTGTCCAAAATTTGAAGATTTTGTCACTTGCACCAATAGGACGGGACTCGTGATTTTCAACAACAAGTTATTTGCTTTCATATTCCACATCCGTGTGCTTTCATATTCCACATCCGTCAACAATAAGTTATTTGCTTTCATATTCCACATATGTGGTCTTTTTCAAGTCTTTTTCAATGGACTTCATGTCCTTAGTTATTTCTATGAATAACATCTCCACGTATTTTAAGAGTATTTGGCATGTCTGACATTCAAATATGTGAATTTCATATTCACTTTTGTCAACTGACGACATGTCCGTTAATGTGAATTTTATATTCACTTTTACGAGCTTTATATTTTCATATGGATTTCTGGTCCATTATATACTCGTTTCGAATATTGATCATCTTCACGTGATCATATATATGTTTCCATAATAAAACTTAGCCTTCATGGCTCATATCAAATTTATTGACTTGATCCATCATTGTATTGATATTATCAAGATGCACAAATCAATATTATATCTAGACCATATATTGGTATTATAAATTTACCGAAAAGTATATATCAAAACAACAAAAATGAATGATAGAAAATCTCACCAATACAATTTTCGTCATTGTGATTCTCGAAAATAGATCCAATATCCCTTTTTTTTTTCATAGTTGTTTGAACTCCAATTGCACTTTCGGCACATTCATCTGCAGCACTTTTACAATCAATTTTGTTTTTGATATCAAACCTGTTATTTCTTTTATTTTGCCAAAACTATCCTGTACATTCATAAAATATATAGATTAGATTAAACTAATATAAAAATACTTCCCTTAAAGATTTTGATGTGCGAAAGGTGGTTTGATGTTTGATGTGCGAAAGGTGGTTTTTCCAATCAGCCTCAATGAATCACATCTCATTCCTCCACATCGGTTTCCCTCAGTTGGTTAGAGCATCGTGCTGATAACGTGTTATAAAACTAATATAAAACTAATATAAGAAAGAACAGAAACAAAGTAATGAAGAGAAAGGAGAAATGCTTGTGTCTTATTTCACTGGTATCATGGGGTATTTATAGTTGAGATTACAGTGTGAATACAATACAATAGATAAACCAGAAAATCTTGTAACCAATTTGAATAATAGATAAACATATTATTATCTTTTATAACAAATTACATTTTTAAGAGTCATTAAGGACAATCATATTTACATAAGGACAATAATTAAATTGAGTGGACAATTTTACCCTTCTTATACAAAACCTGAAAACACACGGCATATACCCAGCAGAATAATACTTTTGCAGCACCTCTTTTTACGCCGCCGATGAAGCTAGAAATCGATCCGAAAGGACCGAAACTGTCTGATTCGAGAAGATTTTACAGAGTTGGGAAGGATTTCAGCTTCGATTTCCAAGCACGTGAATCGCCGGTGACTTTAGCGGACGCCGATGAGCTCATCACCGATGGCCTTCTACTGCCTCTTTCCACCGCCGCCGATGAACAAAATATCATATGTATAGTTCTTTCTACGACTTCAATAGGTACATCAGATTACTGTCCTTGAAATATGATAATACCTATTGTCAAATTTGAGTTTTGTAGTTCTTCCACTCACATCATATGCTTTTGTTTGGTGAAATTCATTAACAAGAAACATCATCAGCAGCAATAGTCTATCATATGTTTTTGTTTGGTGAAATTCATTAACAAGAAACATCATCAGCAGCAATAGTCTATTCACTTGGCCTTTATTTTGATTGAATCGTGAATAATCACTGTTATACCCAAAAAAAATGAAATGGTAAGCTAGGAATTTTGGGGAATATCTAAAGGTTGATCATGCTTCAGAACCGACAAGGATTAGCTTGTCAGAACTTTCGCATTTTTATGTTGTGAATACAATGCTGCTCATGGGTTTTGCAGAAAAGAAAATAGGTGTATGTGAGGTGTGTTTATTTGTTTTGGGTATTCATTTTACCATAGGTGACTTCTGAGGTGTTAAAGTGCCACCAAAATGATTTGAGAGCCTTACAAGGTGTCTTGTCTACTTTAAGGACCAGTATTAAAGGTTGGGAGGTGACAAATTCATCCGCTCCAAATTGCTGCAGCCTGCAGTTGGAATGGGGTTACTTGCAACACTTCAGTTTCTCTTGGGTTGAACAATAATACAAATAATTCCACAGATGATTCTGATAGGGTGGTTAAGTTGGAGGAGGCTGGTGCAAAAAGACTTGTGGGGATGCTTTCTGATTCTCTAGGCAATTTTGACCACATAACAACACTCAATCTGTCCAGAAAATTTCTTAAAGGTTCTATTCCTATCAAACTGCTGCACTTGCATAATTTGGAGGTTCTTGACCTTAGCAGCAATGGCTTTGTGAATATTCATGTGCAAGTTTTGGTTTGGAGAACTATATTTTACTCGAGTGTTCTCCATAATAAGGCCGAGTTGTTGTTATGGCCCATGGCGTTGATCCAATCGAGTTGATTGTTTGGCTTCCTGCTCTGTGCAAAAAGACAAAAATCCCTATTGTATTGTCAAGGGGAAAGCAAGGCTTGGCGTTGTAAGTTTCTCCCCTCTATCTGCTTACTGTTACCACCCTTATTTAATTTGATTTATAGTATCTACATATGTCTAATAAGAGTAACAACACATTTAACGATCTCAATGCAGATTGTGCTCAAGAAATTTACTTCAGCTTACATCAGTAAAGAATGAAGACATAATGAAGTTCAGCAAGATTTTGAATGAAGTAGGTTAACTAACAATAATCCGAGCATTGTCAGAAGTAGCTGGTTCACCCTTACCTTACGATACACTGAGTGGTACCAAATCTGGTTCAGAATGATGAGAGAGAAGACGCAACATTTTTCGTATACTTTGAACTTTGAAGCCTGAGATTAAGCAAAAGTTGCGTACGGAGGAGCCATTTGGAACAGCTGTGGAGAATTTTTACATGACTGATGCCATCACTAGAGCATCAAAGGTGATGGCTCAGTGCAGCTCCTCCTTATTGACAAAGAAGTGAGAGTTTATGAGAATCATAATGAAGCCAAGTCTAATGGTATACAACTTTTGTCAAACTGTATGTTTATGTCATTATTATATTTATGATTTTGGCAACTTGCTTGGGTAGTGAAATAGGTCATGGAGAAATTAAAAAACAATCAGACTGGCGTCCTTGCACAATAATCAGTGTACTATTTTTAGTTTAATCAACAATTTGTTTTATTGGTTGTTGGATTAATATCATTGGCTTCATAATACATATTTACATTCAAGATATTGGGTGGCACATTAGTAATTCACTTCAAACCAAAATTCACTTTTAGAAGTTTATAATTGTAATTCACTATTATAGTTAACCATTAGAAGTTTACTATGTTAGTTCACTTTTTAGGTTCTTTTTTGCGAGTTCGTTGTTTGTGGTTTGCTTTTTGAGTTAATTTTTGTGACTTTACTTTAAGGAGTTTACAGTTGTGGTTCAGTGTTTGTGATTCACTATTGGAAGTTTACTATTGTTAGTTCAATTCACTATTTGAGTTCAAAAACACTCTAATTCACTGTTTTTGGTTCACTATTTGAGTGCAAAACACTCTGGTTCACTGTTTCACACATTCTTCACATTACTAATTCACTTCAAACCAAAGTTCAGTTTTAGGAGTTTATAATAGTAGTTCATTAGTATAGTTAACCATTGGAAATTTACTATTTTTAGTTCACTTTTATGGTTCTTTTTTGAGAGTTCACTTTTGTAGTTCACCGTTTAGGGTTCATTATTGTTAGTTCACTTTTTGAGCTTATCTTTCTGAGTTCACTTTTAGGAGTTTACACTTGTAGTTCACTGTTTGTGCTTCACTATTGGAAGTTTACTATTGTTAGTTCAAATTTTGAGTTCAAAAACACTATGGTTCATTGTTTGTGGTTCATTTTTTCAGTGCAAACACTCTGGTTCAATATTTCACACCTACTTCACATTACTATTCACTTCAAACCAAAGTTCACTTTTAGGAGTTTATAATTGTAGTTCACTATTATAGTTAACCCTTCGAAGTTTACTATTGCTAGTTCACTTTTTAGGTTATTTTTTGCGAGTTCACTTTTGTAGTTCAATATTTGTGGTTCACTATTGTTAGTTCGCTTTTTTAGTTAATTTTGTTGAGTTCACTTTTAGGAGTTTACACTTGTAGTTACTGTTTGTGGTTCACTATTGAAAATTTACTACTTTTAGTTCAATTTTTGAGATCAGTGTTTGAGTTCTTTTTCGGGGTTCATTTTTGTAGTTCACTATTTGTAGTACATTGTTTGTTGTCCACTGTTATTATAATTCACTATTGTTGTAATTCACTATTTTAGTTCATCTCAACAATGAATATAGCTCTATTCTTCCCAATCCATTGCAGTTGCAACAAAGGTTGTGACCTAGATTTAACAAAAACACTATGGTTCATTGTTTTTCATAAAGTTGAAAATACGCTGGTTCACTGTTTCATACGTATTTCAATTACTAATTCACTTCAAACCAAATCATTGGAAGATTACTATTGTTACTTCACTTTTTTAGTTCTTTTTTGCGAGTTCACTTTTGTAGTTCAGTGTTTGAAATTTACTATTGTTAGTTCATTTTTTGAATGCATTTTTAGCAGTTTACTATTGTAGTTAATTGTTGCAGTTCACCGTTGAAAGTTTATTACTGTTAGTTCATTGTTGTACATTTTGGTGAACACTTTTAAAAGTTTACAATTGGAGTTTATTGTTGTAGTTCATAATTTTTTTCGGTTAAGTATTGTTGTAGTTCACTATTTGAATATCAATAAACTTAGAAATAGTAAGATCAATTCAAGTAGCAATCTCCCCAAATATACAACCACACTTTTCGCAGCTCTTAACATAGTCATTGAACAAATCACACTAAAATCATCGGCATTAAAAACAACCACACTTATTTCCTCTTAAACAAACTCAAAATTTATCCTCCTAACACCTTCAAGATCAAGCATTCGATCCCCATCATAAGTAAAAGACAATATCAATAGATCATTCATACTTACATGCTCCAAAACCAATGGAATTCATTTCTCAAGTTCATTCTTGCAACAACAAAAAAATTAAACAGCAAAAAGAATTATATTTATACACATCTAACAAGATGCTAGATAAGCTAGAAAACAAAGGCAAGCTACCAAAACATACAATATTAGAGTCCCAAAATCTATAGCATAATAGTATACGTGGATTCGTTAATAGGCATAATGTGACGCAATCATCTGCAGAGAATTCATTCAAATGCAATCATGCATTCTTGCATCAACCCTTCTCCGGTTTCCAATGTCTTTCTCTATTTCTTTTGTAAGATCTTTACGAACTGCAACATGGACCACTTGTATTTCTCCTCTCCTTACATATTCATGGAGATTAAGGTCATCTTTGAATATTTCGTCCGTTGGTCTTCGTCTCATGAACATTTCCAACATAAGGATTCCAAAACTGTATCCATCTTCATCAATTGATGCTTGTCCTCCCATTCCATGCTCTGCAATAAAACCAAATTTGTACACTTTATCTAGGTGCATTATCGCTGCATATCATTGGAATATGAATCCTTCATGGCGTCTCACTCTTTACACTTGAGCAATGTTTCATAGACATACTCTGCAATAAAATAAAATTTGTCAACAAAAACAATAAATAACACTTTTTCTCGAACTCTCGATTACACGTCCACTTTTTTTCTTTTTCTTTTTGTTGTTGTTGCAGGATCAGCAATGGTATCATTTCCATCACTCCGAAGCATTGAATATTCAAGGTACCAGCGCATAAGCTTATCTTTACTTTGATGCTGAATTACACCGTGACAATTAACTGAACATTTGAAGTAAGGATAAATTGGACTCCCATTTCTGCATATGCAGCCCCAAAAAACCTTCCTCCCACCAAGAACAATCAAAACTCCATAAGGGCTTTGAAAATCATAAGCTGTATAACAAGTTGATGTGCTTGCATCCATACAAAAAACAATAGTAGACACTACATAGGCATATTAACAAAATCGGTATCAAGGAAGAAAAATTAAAGCTTCCAAAATCAAGAACCATTGCAATCCTTTTTTATCATAAAGTCTAGCTTTTTCAGCAGCATGCATCTATACACAACATGTCAAAAGTATTCACTACAAATAATATAGCTACAAAGATCAAGAACCATATGAATACTTTCTACTATTACAAAGCCACAAGTTTTGTCCTATTTGGATAGTTTTTAAAAATAGACTAAATCAAGCCTATATATTTTCATAGCAAAACAAATAAAGCTCATATCAGATTTTTTGAAAGCAATTATGGTAACAAACTCCAACGTCTACCGTAAAACTAGATGAAAATGAAAGGAAAGGGAGGATCTATCGAGAAATTCTACCAGACATTATGCCGAATTTGGAAACATCAAACTTTGAAACCATGGTACAAACTTAACAGAAGGCAAAATGACAGATCAAAGTATCCAATAGCCATTTCTGAACAACCTCAGGGTACCACTTCTGCCCTGGACTAAGGTCCTAGGAAAAAAAGGAAAGAAATTCTTACATTCATGGAATATCACATATGACAAACATTGACCTTTCAGAGGCATCTAACCCCAAGAAGGTGACACATCAAAGGCAATCAAAGTGGTAGAACTAGAATCACTCGACAACTACTGATCTTTACTTTGGTTCATAGCTTTCAACACCATATTAAACTATGTTGAGTTTAGATAAATGTCAAAATCATCTATTTGATCCACGAGGTGAAACAGCTCCGCTGGAAAGCTCCATTCACAAAATTAGCTCTCAGATAATGATTATACAAATCCACATCCGCAATTATCTAAAGACCTAACCAAATACTCAAACAACAGCTTCATCTCCGACCATGGTGATTGAAGAGGGAAAAAAAACACAGAAGATGAAGAAGAACGGTGGAACGAAGGTGATTTACACTCAGTTGCAATGGATTCAGTTTCAATTACTGAATGCAACGGATTCATTTCAGTAATTGAAATAGAACAAACAATAATTGCAATAGAACAAACATAATTCACTGTTTCACACTTGGGGACAAAGTCTGGTTCACTGTTTTATACCTAGTTCACATTAGTAACTTAATTTGAACCAAATGATTTGCAGGCTGTGATAGATGCTTGCAGTGCTGAAGAAGAAAGCAATGAATGGCTGGAAGACAACAATGAAATTGTCATGGATACCCCGGAAGCAATGAAAGAGGCAAGCAAGGTAAAAAAAAACAAAAGATCTTTACAAAAATCTGGTTCACTGTTTTAAAAAGTACCGTAAGTCACACAAAAAAAACTGACAGAATGTAAGATTGACAATAAAACCTAATTAACTATGTAAGAACAAATACTTACATTTCTTCAATGTTTGGTTGTATGTAATATATGGTTCAATGTTTGTATGTAATATATGCTTCTTTCTGCAATATCAGTATATTACGATTCACTGTTTTATAAAATAGAAACACATATTCTTACAAATGTATTCAAACAGATAGACAATTGCTTCACAAAATCCATCAAAAACACATGACTATACTTGAATCAATAACACAGGAAAAATGCAACTCACAGAGGACAAAACAACAAAATGATTCTGGAAAAATTAAAAAGGAAACTTACTGAATTGGAAGAAGGAATCATTGACGATCCTAAGAGAACAGATTCAGAGCAATGCTAGCTGGTTAATTCGTGGTGACTTAATGGAATACGCAAACACTGAATAAATCGAGTGGTGACTTAATCGATCAAAGAATCAAAAACAAAATCAAATCAGTGAAGAACAGCCCCGAAATCGGTAAAAATCCTTTAATAGATCGAGTTGCAGCCCCGAAATTAATCGATCAAAGAATCAAAAAAAAAATCATATCAATTGAAGAACAGTCCCGAAATCGGTAAAAATCCTTTAATAGATCGAGTTGCAGCCCCGAAACCGATTAAGATGCTTCGAATAGCAATTTAATGGAATACGCAAACACTGATACGAATCAAATGAAGATTCGAAGAAGATCAAAGCGAAAAATGGAAAGGAAGAAGATCAACGCGAAAAACGGAAAGGAAGAAGATCGGGGAGAAATTTTCATCGTTCAAAAATTTGGGATTTTTTATTTGCAGAATAAATCTGGGATTAGAAAAAGAAATTGATTATATTGGATATTTTGGGAAAATAAAATAGTAAGGAATATCCCTTTATACCGGCTAACAGAGTCAGTAGCCTCTAAAATTGCCTCTCAAGTAGGAAAAGTAATGCAGGTAGTAATACCACCATCGGGCAGCAGATTAGGTCGTTTTGTCAGATGCCTAGTGGAAATTGACACCTCAAGCCCCTGCTCAGAGGTGCTAAGGTAAATGACAGAGGAGACGAAATCTGGGTTGATTTTAAATATGAAAACGTAAATTACATGTGCTACTACTGTGGCACCTTGGGCCACCTTGACAAAACCTGTTTTACCAGATACGAAGATGTGCGTAAAGGTTGCCTGAAAACATGTCAATTTGGTGCTTGGATCAAAGCAACACCTCTGAGAACCACCTCCGTCCGCCGATCGGAAGTTAGATCCGGTGATCGCCAGAAACCGTTTGATCCTAGTGGGCAGTTATTAGCAGTTCCCTCCCCCATTACTTCAAAAACTGACTTTCCAGAAAAACTACCCACAAATACCTCCCTCCCCGTCCCCCACTTTCAAGAAAAACTACCTCAAACCCCGTGCCCCCCACCTCCTCAAGCCCTTGGTCCAACCACAACTTCACCCTCCCCGCCCCCCTCCCAAACTCCCATCCCCCTCCAAAACTGCACACCTAACAAGGAAAACCTTCTCCCCCCTCAAAATAGCCAAATTAATCCACTCCTTTCAACACCATCATCATCCAAATCCCCTCATTCCTTATCCAAAACTAATCTAATCCTACAACCTCAAAATCTACCGTGTGTCTCTAACCCTCCTACTGATATAAACAACAATCCCGCACTCCTACTAAAGGACTTGACAAATCTGGAGGATGTGGAAATCCATGAAGCAGCACCCTTAGAGATGGATAGCATCCTTGTACCCATAAAAACCCCTCACCGTGTTAATAACAAAAGCAAAAGAGTACCTAGACCTCTAAATCCCAATCAAACTCCGATCCCAAAAGGTGTAATTATTGAAGAAACTTTTCTGGGCAAAAGGCGAACAGCAAGTAAAGAAAGCCTTTCTACAATGAACGGAGACTCAGGTCATGAAAGTAAAAAGGCAAAAGCAGAATTGTCTGAGGTGGAGGAGACCAACCTTAATGGGTCTCCAACACCAAAATGAAGGCTATGGTGTGGAATTGTCGAGGGGCAGGGAACACCTTGACAGTTTCCCAATTGCGAGAGTTCGTCAAAACTCATTCCCCGGAGGTAATCTGCCTCATTGAAACGATGATCGAAGGAGATAAAGTTGACCGACTTGTTCGTAAACTAGGCTTCCAGAATTTTGTGGCAGTTGATGCTATTAACACAGGCGGAGGCATAATCATGATGTGGAACAGCAACATTCAGGTAACACAAACCATGAAAACAGACTTTACCATCGAAATTGAATTGTGGGATACCGAGCTAAATAAAACTTGGTGGCTGATTGGTATCTATGCAAGCACTACCAAACACAATAGAAAGAAACAGTGGGAAATTATCAACTCAAGGTGCAGCATGTGGGGGCCCCTCTTCGTGCTGATGGGGGATTTTAGTGATTTATCAAGCCCGATGGAGAAATGGGGTGGTGCCCCAAGAGACTATAGGTCTTGTGAAGATTTCACCCATTTTATAGCAGACAATCAATTGCTTGACATGGGATGGCAAGGTGAACCTTGGACATGGAGGAAGAAATATTATGATGGAAGATGTGTTAAAGAAAGACTTGACAGAGGACTGTGCAGTTCTGATTGGAGAACAACTTTCGATAAAGCTGTGATCACTCACTTTGAAACTCAATCATCTGACCACTCTATCCTTCTCCTAGATTCTTTGCCAAGGCTTCATAAATTCCCCAAGCGTTTCTGTTTCGATGAAAGATGGTGCGATAAAGAGGGCTTGCTAGAGACCGTGAAAGAAGGTTGGCAAAGGGATGTAAATGGCTCTAAAATGTTCAAAGTGAAGGAGAAAATAAAGAATGTCCGAACTCAAATTGGCAAATGGAAACAGAAGTCCTTTTCTAATGCTGCCAAAACCATTCAAACCCTCAAGGAGAAGCTTATGTCAGCCCAAGCAGATAACACCCCGGTTAATAGAAGTGAGGTCTTTTCCACCAAAAAGGCCTTAACTGAAGCCTATGCAGAAGAAGAAAAATATTGGGGCCAAAAAGCCAGGGCCAAATGGTTAAAATTTGGGGAAAAAAACACCAAGTACTTTCACTCTTCTGTTGCCCGTAGAAGAAGTAAAAACGCGATCAGAAAGCTCAAATCCCTTTCTTCTGATGTTTGGTTAACCGATCACCAGGATATTGTCAAAGAAGTGGAATCATATTACTCAAACCTTTTTTCCTCCTCATATGAACCCTCCTCCCTCAATGAAATCCTCCAAGGCATAAACACTATCATAACCCCCGCCCAAAACGTTCACCTCACCCGACCAGTGACTGAAAAAGAAATTAAAAAAGCCTTGTTCTCCATGTCTCCCTCTACTGCCCCGGGCCACGATGGAATGACTCCCTTGTTCTACCAAAAATTCTACCACCTTATAAAAGACGACCTTACTCAAGCTATTACTGCCTTCTTCCACTCTGGCCACATCCTAAAATCTTTCAACAGAACTGCTATAACCCTTATCCCTAAATGTGTTGGACCTCAAGACATTACCCAATTTAGACCTATTAGCCTCTGCACCGTCCTTTACAAAATCATCTCAAAAATCCTAGCTAACCGCCTTAAATCCGTCCTCCCTGCCTGCATCTCTCCTAACCAATCCGCTTTTGTTCCTGGCCGCCAAATTCTAGATAACTATGTTATAGCCCATGAACACCTCCATCATATGGTGAGAACCAAAAGGAAGAAAGAATGGTATTTTGCGCTTAAACTTGACATGGCAAAAGCCTACGACAGAGTTGAATGGCAGTTTCTAGCTGAAATTATGAACAAAATGGGCTTTTCCAGAAAATGGATTGACCTCATTCTCGAATGTCTTTCATCCACCTCCTTCTCCTTTAATATCAATGGAGACTTAGCAGGTTATGTTAAGCCATCTAGAGGAATCCGACAAGGAGATCCACTATCACCTTATTTATTTCTCTTTTGCGCACAAGGAATGACATCTCTACTTAACCAAGCTGAAAATAATAAGAAGATTGAGGGAATGAAAATTAGCAAAAATGGTCCTTCGGTTACTCACTTATTTTTTGCGGATGATTCTTTGTTGTTTTGCAGGGCTAATCAAGGGCAGGCACTGGCGATCCAGGAGATTTTAAATAAGTATAACCAGGCTTCGGGTCAGCAGGTCAATTTGCACAAATCATCTATATTTTTCAGCAAAGGCACAAGTGAAACTGCAATGGCGGAAGTGGTGAACTGCCTCCCTGGTATTTGTGTGCAACAGAATACAAAATACCTAGGACTACCGCTAATTTTGGGCCGGAGTAAAAAGCAGATCTTCGACTTTTTAAGATCGAAGGTGGAAAGCAGGATTAAAGGATGGAAAGGCAACCTTCTCAGCCAAGGAGGAAAAGAGGTTCTTCTCAAAGCCATAATTCAAGCTCTACCCGTCTTTACCATGTCCATCTTTAAAATCCCAGCAGCAATTTGCAAACAAATACAATCTTTAATGGCTAAGTACTGGTGGAATGAAACTGAAGACAAGCGGAAAATGCATATGGTAAGTTGGGAAAAATGTATGCAACCAAAGGCAATGGGTGGGTTGGGTTTCAAGGACTTGATGTGTTTCAACCTTGCAATGCTTGCGAAATTCCTTTGGAGAGTGATAACATCCCCAAATCTCCTGGTTTCCAAAATTCTTAAAGGTAAATATTTCCCTAACACACCCTTGATCCAAGCAAAACCAAAAGGAGGAACATCCTTTGTATGGTCAAGTCTTCTATCAGCAATCCCTGTTCTGAAAAGAGGCTTAAGGTTCAAAATAGGAGAAGGCAGAAATGTACACATTTGGGATGATCCTTGGATTCCTAATGGCCCAGCTTTTAAAACCATAACACCAAAACCCTCACCGTGCTCTATATCACTTGTGAACCAGCTCATACACAATGGAAAGTGGAACATCAACCTTATGCAGGAGATCCTTTTAGCAGTAGATGTGGAGAATATCCAAGCAATTCCAATCAGTTACACAGGTAGAGCAGACAGAATAATATGGCAATTCACAAAACATGGAGTCTACACCGCAAAATCCGGTTACCAAATAGCGTTACAGCTGATGCAGGAAGAGAAATCGAGAGGAATGCAGAACACCTCGGGCTTAGACAAAGGTTCTCCACGCAAAGAATTTAAGGCTCTTTGGAAGGTACACCAAACCCCAAAAATAAAGGTCTTTTTCTGGAAATGTTTGGTTAATGGGCTACCCACAGCATCTCTCCTTGCTAGAAGACTTGCAGGATATGACCCTATTTGCAAATTGTGTGGCCAAGAAGAAGAAAGTCTGGAGCATCTACTAATCCATTGCAAAAGAAGCCAAGAGGTATGGCGGCTCGCCCCAGTCTCGTGGAATGATTTCAACAACCGAAACATCAAGATTGCAGAGTGGTGGAAATCAATTTGTCATCTAACTGCATCAGTTCGAGGATCGGAACGGATTGGTATCACCCTTGCTCTCTTCTGGCAGATTTGGAAAGCAAGAAACACTTGGATATTTCAACAGCATTCCGATTCAAGTCTAGAAATTGCTAATCGGGCTTCCATTGATTGGCAAGCCTTCGTAGACGCCCACACCCCCCTGCAAGATCAACTTCCCTCTGCGAACCAACATGCTCCTCCTCCCAACCGGTCCAGCTCCCCTTCAACTACGGATACCCTCTGCTTTGTAGATGCCGCTTGGTCCTCAGCTTCGGGTTCTGGCGGTTTTGGACAAATCATCATTAAGAATGGGTTGATTTTAGAAGCTCGTGGGAAGAGGCTTGATTACGTTCAATCGGCTGGTGCAGCAGAGGCTATGGCAATCAGAGATTCTCTCAATTGGCTAAAAGATAGAGATATCTCAGATATGCGGAACGTTTGCATCTTCTCTGATTGTTTAGGCCTAATTCAGAAAATAAATGATGGTGGCCCTTCTGATGTGGACCTGGGAATTATTTTGGATGATATTTGGGCTTTAGCGGAATGTTGTTCGGGTCTTACTTTTACTCATGTTCCTAGAGAAAAAAAACTTAGCTAGCCACAACATGGCTCGTTTTGCTAGTAAATTGAAAGGAGAGGTAGTTTGGACCGGCTCCTTTCCTTCGTGGCTGCTTGAAGCCGTTGTAAATGATGTTTCTTGATTTGGTATCAATGAAGTTTCCTTTCTTCGTTAAAAAATAAAAAATAAAAAATAAAAAATGTTAAGCTGGACTCCTAGCTTAATGAAATTGTGTAAATGTCCTTATTGACAATAAACTAATTAATGTATAATAAATTCGGGGTAAATAAAAGAAAAAATAGTTATAATAAAGGTGAATAGCAAGATATAATGGACGAGGGATAGGTATGAATTTTGAAATTCGAGAGGTGTAGATTTAGTTTTAATTTTCGAAAACAAGATATCATTCGAATTTTCCCTTTCATTTTTCTATGCGGAGTTTACAATTCTTATTTATAGGGTTAATTCTCTCCTTTGTTATTATAAAACGAACATTTATACGATTTGTTTAATCCCATTGGCTTAGTAAAGCCGCTTGACATTGCATTTAAATTTTCTCTATGTAGTAATAAAATCTCTTTTCTTAACAACAACAACAACAACTTTGAACTCATTCCATGAGGAATTATGCCGGAACAAAACTTATACTTGTATATATGATAATTTCTTGGTGGTTGTGAACTAGAATCTAGTTCTGAGAATTAAGTTAGGCTGATTGTGGGCACTGTGGTGCTAAAGTCGTTGGCATTTTTTTTATTGATTACATGTCCTTACAATATTTTTAGAAGTAAAGTATGTTTTTTCAGGCAATTATACGTTTTTGTAGATATAGGTTCGGGAGTTGGTTGTCGTTATGGATTTGTGTGCTCCCGTAGGATAGTATGTTGAAGCTGCACATGAACTTTATGTGTTTTTGTGTTCTTTTCTGTGGTGAGGGATATTCATGGTTTTCATTGGTATCAATCGCAATATACTGAGTAATAAGGATCATGTTCGGCGTATCGTAAGGGATATTACCTAAGTTGCACTAGGTCCTCACGATTTGTCAACATCATGTATTGTACCCTTGAATATATGTTAAGGTAGACTGCAAGTACATCGACAAAGAGAGTTACTTGCAGATCTGTATGTATGCGAGTTAAGACAAGTATGTTAAGTAACGTGACAAGAAAGAAAGTATACATGAGAAGATAAGTAAGTAACCGAACATGAACAACTAAGTAAGTAATTGAGCTTGAAAGTATTTTATCATTGATAAGCAATTATGTTTTCAAGTAGTTCCGTATGCTTAAATCCTTAAGTTGTTTTAAAAATTCAACAAGTGAATTCATGTCATGGCTTCCGGCTTATAACATATATAATTTCTTTATTAGTTATTTTCTACTCCTTACCGAGCTAGTGCACGAGTCCACTCATTCTGTTTTGGTTGAGAAGATTTTCAGGTTTTGAGGGACGTGTTGACTTTCCCCGAAGAGCAAAGCTAAGGATGGATTAATTGTAGTTTATTCATGTTTTTAGATGCAAAAACGTACTCAAGTTGTGGGCTTAGGGGCTCAGCCCACCATTCTTTTAACATGTAGCCTATGAACCAAGCCCTCTAACCCTCCAGCCCACCATATCAAATCTCAAAAGCCCACCTTAGCATACTCATTGCATACAAATCAATTTTAAATTTTTTTTTTGTTGTATTACCATCAGTTCCCAGAATCCCATTCTCATCTTTCAAAAACTCTTCATCCTAAATTAATATAAAGTGTTCATCATTTTTGTGGTTTTCGTGTTTATATATATATACTAGAGGGGAGGGGCCGCACAACGCGCGGCATGTACACACTCGGTGGATATGAAATCGGGGATACATGGTTAGGATAAAATACTGGAATATGGAATATATTACAACATCAGAACGTTGATCGTTTTGAAAGTAGAAAACATATTATACACCAAAAAGCATATTATTATACTATTACCATTTTTATAGGTGGTAATAGTTTATAATATGCTAAGCATACATCATATTGATGCTGCTGCCAAAGCTGATAGGCTAACAAAAGGAATAGAAGCAAAAGAGGTTTATTTTATAGTACAATGCGGCCCTGGAGTGCTTATGACAAGATACATGTTGATTGCAACTGATCAAAACAAAAGATCAGCTTATCTAGCAAATATCTGGAGTGCTTATGACAAGATACATGTTGATTGCAACTGATCAAAACAAAAGATCAGCTTATATAGCAAATAGCAGATTAAAAGCAAATTTACTTTTAGTGACGATTTATAATGTGTCACTAAATGATTGAAGGAACAAGCTTGATAGAATGATTTAGCAGATTGATTTTCAAGGTAAAGAAATATTATATACTCAAAACAGAAAATATACACTATATCAAAAGTATGTTCAAACAGAGGATATGCATTCAGATACAACACAGCCCAAATATTGATGCTGAACAATATACTGATACAGAAACAAATTAGGTCCAGGTTGAACAAAACCAGCAAGGTGTAGAAGGATTACAGCTTATACTAATATTCAAGGGGTATAGCAAGTACTCTATTACAGAAAGAACTGAATACACAACTGACCAAGTGCAAGTTCAGGTTCAGCTTTACAAACAGATTACAACAGGAATGAACTACGATTTCACAACTCAATACACGGATATCTTTCAGAGCTATATCTCACAGCTGAACAATCAGTAGCAATGCAAGTTTGATAATCAAGTTAGAAAGTTCTCTTATTTGATTATCAAAAGTGTATTGCAAATTTGATCACAAACTTATCAGCAGCTCTAAACAAGGTCTAACTAACACAGTTTATAGTTTATTATAGGGTAAACACTTTCAGCTTAATGCAGCACAAAATTCAGCCAACCACAAGACTGATACTCAGAATACTCAGATGCACATGAACAGCAGATATTTAGCAGCAGGTTTAGCAAGGTCAGATTATGCTTGCAGCAGCAACAACAGGTTTATGCAAGATCAAGTGTTCAACAAGATATGAATCAGCCAAGTCACACATTCAACAGGTTGAACTTTCAGATGGCAGATTCAACAGAGTTTAAGAGCTCAAAAGTTTGAATGCAGGACAGGATTGCACCTGGGGAAGGTGAACCTAGCAAGAACTATCCAACTAAAAAGACAGTGCAAACACAATAGAAAGATTAAAAACAGAACCTGAGAAGAGAATGTGAGCATGAAGTAAATGGATCTCCGAATTTTCCGGCCTTAAGATCCAACTATTCATTAGAGAAATATCAAATTTAATCTGTAGATAAGAAAATACATCTGAAACTAACAACATGTTAGGCTGAAACAAATCTTGTAATCTCTATGGAAAAAAAAAGTAATGGGCTTCTTTTCATGCAAAATAAACCACATACATCAGCAATTTGACGATCTTGAATTGTAAGAAAATGTAGAGGTCTCAAAAATAAGAAAGGTTAACATGTTACCTAAATAAGTAACCGAAAACCCATTTGTATCTGCAAATGACAAACAAACAAATGTTCTGTTGCTCTATTAATAGGAAAGGAAAAAAAGGAAGTAAATGTGTTATAACAAACATTAGAAGTTATAACAAAGGAAAAAGGGTATAATCTTTAAATTTCTTTGAAGAAACTTTTACCATTGGGAAGAAAACACAGAAACACCGAAACTGCAAAATATATACCTCAAGATAATTTTACTTGTACTTCTCAAATCAGCAACACTGTAGGAATCTATGGCAGATGAGCACCAAATCAAATCAACAGATAAAACCTCAATATTAACAGCACAAGACTCTTAAAAACAACTACAAAACGCAAGTGTTTTACGGCACAGAAAATGTTCATATACAATATAAAATGAATAGAAGCAATTCACATTCTCAATTACAAACAAGATACATTCAACCCTTGATATACACGGATGTTCCGTGGTTAAAAAAAAAAAAAATACAACAAACCGATCAACAACCCCATAATCATCATTTGAAAATGATCAAATAAGTGAAAACCAAATCCTAACATACAAATTCTATCTCACAAATTAGCCAGACGAACCAGTAGCTTGGCGCAAGTGGTGAATGGCTCTTTATAGACGTATGTCCAAAAGCTTTGGATCAGACCTTTCACCATCGAATAAGAGTCTAACTCCACGAGCACTTTTTTTTTTGCCAGACAACACCAAGCACCTTGGAACATGGCAGCTACATCAAAACTAAGTAGGCCATCAATCCTCGAGACCTCGAAAAGAACAAAATCAAGGAACTTTGTTCCAATAAAGTTTAAATAAATAATTCGAATTCTAAGAAAACACCCCTATGTAACCACAAGATACTGAATTGAAGATAAAAGCACCATACGCCTTCACCTTTGAACACACATGCCACTAAGCATAGGTAGTTGCAGAAGCACACCCCAATTCAGTGGTAAAGCTTTTAAAGCATTAGCTACCATCCAATCCGAAACAGCAGTTCGAATCTCTGACTCATCATGCACAGGGAGACACAGAGGAGTTACCGCTACCTGTTCCATAAGAACAATATCCGTTTTATTAAATTTTCGTTCTTGTCTCAATGCAAATCCAAACCAACGGAAACACCTGAGATCCTATTCCGCGGAGTATCAAAGTAAAGCATGTTAGAGATGATAAGATAATACTCACAAAGCCATTTTCAAGTGCTCTGAAGTCCAGATCCTCGTCGTCCTCTCCTTGATCGTTATCAAGCAACTGAAAGATAACAGTGACCAAACCAAGGTACATATTCACTATCAAATATATGAACACACATACACGCCAGAGACCAGGAAAAGATTACACAGATGATGTTAGAAGATTAATGCTTCATTGTATCAAATGCCGATTTGATAGAATTGTCAACCTATGTAATAGTCAGCAACAACTGATAGGCCAAAGATTCAATTTTTCTAGAGGAACACATAAGGCCATTTCATACATGGGCTCCATTTTACCTTATGTAGCACATCTAAGTTCCATTTAGATGACAACAATACATACGAATTTCAACATTTTCTTCATATGCAACATTAAAAACTTTACCTCAAGCCGAAAATATCTCACAGCACGTTCAGAATCAGATTTCCCTGCAGCCCCAGTTGATTCAACAACTTCAATATTCTTTTTTTGTGTGCCTAAACGACGAGCAGCACCCTGGAATAGTATAGAAAGTACGTTTTAATATGTAGATTCACCACATGTGATTTTATTACCCGACAACAAAGCAACTCCACAAAACAAAACTACTCGAACTCAACACTTACCGCAGCAGAAGCATCACGACTAAGCTGAGCAAGCTGCATACCCAGAATTTGTTGGTTGGACATAAAACGCCCCGAGGATGGATGCCTATTAGCTGAAACAGCTTGCCAACTAAAAGTAGACCTCCATAGACTTTGTTTAGTCAACTTAAATCCCTGCTCAACAGACAATAAAGTTACAAATTTGTAATGTCATACTCCCATCAAGGCATATAATAATTAAGGACAAGCCGACCACTCGAGTTCTCATTCCGGATAAAGAGAACTCACACACACACACAATAGCATCTGAATCTCCACAAATCAGAAGCGATATCAGAATCTTTAAAAAACAAAGTACAACAAAAGTATAAAAGAAGCCAGCAAAAATAGCCTTTAGGTGAAATGCATCCTTAATTACACGGTAATTTTTCAGATGAAAGATACAAACCTTGCTTCCCGAAGGAGAAGTTGGAACTTCAAGGTGTAGTGAGCAGTTTTTAGGAAAATTCCCTTCTCTATGTCTCGGATAGCTCCGTCTAAAAGAGGAAAACAAGCATCCACAGCATCCTTGAAATCACTGTCCTGACTTCCCTCTTTTTTCCTAAATTCATTACATGAACAAATATATGTTAACTTCTATCAGAAAAAAGATACCAACATAAGGTACAACAGTAGTTAATGACACACCAATTCAATGATATCGATACAGATGGCACGCCGCTAATAAGTGCTTCTCGAGCTCCAGCTACTACACCAGAGTGAAACCTGCATATCATGCATCATACATCATACATCATAACCGGTAAAATTCCCCATGGGAACTTTGAGATGTTACTATTCTGATAACATAAGCAAAGAAGATCTAGCAACTTAAAAAACGAAAAGATGCAAGAAACCATCTTACATGTGATGGCCACAATTTTAACCTCTATTGATCCCACTAAGTACCTATCCAATCACAAAGAATAAACCAGCAATTAAAATGCAATATGAAAAATAAAGAAAAAATCACATGTCTCGGAAGAAAACAACAGCAGACCAACAAAGGTTTTGTCCAAGAAAACAGTGAGCCAGATAAAGCCAAAGATACGCAGTCCACAGGGGTCCCTGAAAAATAAAAGGTCCATATGCTTAATCTGAAAGCAATCATATTATTCCATGCTATGATTAAAGCATTCAATTATCACACAATTACTGGTGAAATAAACTCGTAAAATTTCATAAAAATAAACCCAACAAAAGAAGGGAGAAAGATTGCTTAAAAATCAAGAAAACTGGACCAAATTAGCAAAAAATAAAATGTGCATACCAGACACTTCATATGCTGTAGCACCATCAATTACAGCAGAAGTC
Organism: Gentiana dahurica var. dahurica; assembly: GCA_024500145.1. NCBI lineage: Eukaryota > Viridiplantae > Streptophyta > Magnoliopsida > Gentianales > Gentianaceae > Gentiana > Gentiana dahurica. The sequence continues at coordinate 7,038,421 of CM044898.1, read as the reverse complement.
ACGAAAATAGTTTCTTTTAATGTAAGAGAATGACCCGAAATCGATTTATCCCTGTGATGCATATATTTCAAAGGCAATCCGTGCAAAGCCTTCTTTTTAACCAACACAGTCAAGAATTTATGAAAGGAATAAATAGTACCTAAGAAGAACCAGTAACTCCATAGACTTTATGACCTGTTCCTGATGCAAGAAACGAGAAATAGCCATTTTAACATACACCAACAAACACATGAAGCATTTAAAACAAGCAAACAACTCTGAAAAAATAATACCGGATCACTATAAATCGCGTGTTTAATATACTGAACAACAAAACCCCTTATTTAAGACCACAAATAATCCAATGAACTTGAAAGGCAGGCCATCTAGTATCTTGGTACGATAAGAAGTAGTGTATGTACATATGGTAGATGGTAGAAGAAATCTTTAAACTTTACCAAAAAAGAAATAAACGGAAAGAAAGAGTAAGAAAGTCTTATCTATCAGAAGAACTTGAAAGGCAGGCCATCTAGTATCTTGCATCACCCACGAAAAGCTTCAAAACTGATCTCTTTCTTGTCCAATCGGAAGCATCAAAGACAGCGGTAGCAATAGGACGCCGGAAAAACGTCATATAAAGCAGGAACATTCGCCGATAACGGTAGAAGACGCCTAATTTTGTGGTGGAGAACGACGATGAACCAGCCGCCATTGCAGTCGCAGAGGAACGTGGAACTAACCCTAGAAATTTTCATTTGTCCAAGATATATATTTATCCGACATATACCGAAACAAAAATGGGAGAGTATTTTTTCCAAAGAAAAATTAAAATTTGGGGCCTGGGCCTTTTTTGTTTAATTATAGTACTGGGCTAAATAATGGCAAAGCCCAAACGGGAATTAATGGATGAAAACAGCCGACGTGGACACCCTTGTTGCAAATTCCCAACCGGCTATTATAAATAGGTACTAGAGGGGGGGCCGCACAACGCGCGGCATGTACACACTCGGCCCTGGAAAAAGATTCGTGAAATGATTTTGAGAAGAAAATGAAGTCATGTGTCAATGAAGAAGTTTTCATCATGCTTACGAGAATACAGTTTCGATCTTTAGAATGCACAATTGATAGTATGAGAAGCTAGACAAGATCAACCTAGCAAGAACTACCCAGCTAAAAAGACAATGTAGACACAATAGAAAGATTAAAAAAGAACAGTAAGAAGAGAAGGTCAGCATGAAAGCAAGGCTGATCTGACTATCAGATAAACACTGAACGGAAGAGTAACACAACATAACAGGTTCAGGTCTATTACAAGGCTGCTGACTTAATGGTATATAACAGATACAGTTGCCCAAAAAAAATAAAAATTAATTAACGATTCAGGAAAAGGTTCAGCTCAGTTTACAGGCTACCAAAAAAACTGTTTATAAGTAATGTCAAAACACTATAAAGGTTTGATCTATTAACAATAATGTTCAGCAAGCTACACAAACAATAAAAGGCAATCTGAATACCAATACCAATGCTAACCACTTCTTATCATACAGCAGTATATGGAAAAAGCATAACATGTATATACTGTACATATATTTTAGGACAAATAGGAATATTAGGTTTTTCAACATACTACAACCAACTCATACACTTATAATAATAAAAGTACGGTGTTCCAAAAATGTCCTAAACACAATATTCATATCAACAGACCAACTTCACAAATGTTACTTTCAGATACATACATAAGTATATATTAATAAGTAGAAATAGTGTTGTAAATACAAATGGAAAAAAAAAACAATAAGAGAACTTCCCTGAAAGATGACCACCGGATATAATGGTTGATTCGCTGGAATCCCTGATTTAGGGCCGGATTTGGGGGAAAACATTCAAACCTTCATCTTTAATGGTCAAGCCCCAATCATTTTTTATTTTGAAATGATTTCGACCATCATTGGCTTCAATTCGCATCATTGACCTTAGCTTTGGATTCTCCGCTCCTAAATCAAGGGGCCAACCCTCAATATTAAACACGTGAAAGAGGTGCGCCATGCCAAGATACAATGACTGCAAATCCCTCAATTTTCGCATGCCATCACACGATCTGAGAACTCGAAAGATGGGATGCTAATATTAAGAAGAATATATTAAAATCTAAGAAGACAGGTAATACGGTTTAAAGTAAGGAAAACATGCATAATATTAAGAAGAATATATTACCTATTCGATCCTTTGCCCCTGCCTTGGAAATCATGTCTTTGCAATTTACCAATGGGATGGTAGGAAAGTCAATTCCTTTTTCTTTTCCCGTCACCGTACGTATAAATGTTGATCTTGATATTGCCCACTGAGACTCGCCATTACCACCATTTGCACATTACCACCTTTTTGACTTGCAGTCAAAGGACGTATAAATTCATCCTAGACTCGACATTACTACCATTTGCACATACACTCTTGCTGCAAGTAGGATCTAATGTCTCAAAGCAAACAACCCCCTCAAAGCAATCCTCCAGTCCAAGTGAAGCCACAACCTTGGCAACATGTTCTTCGCTTCCATTTGAGAATATCTGGTTTTTCAACCTCATTTCAAACAGGTTAAAAAATTGAATACCAAAGTTTGTCTTTTAAAAAATTAGTAAAATGTAGCAGTATACTACTTTCACTTTCTGAATGGGTAGGCTATGTAGGAGGCTCCTTAGTATCAGATCAGGCTTTAGCATCTCATAAGTAGCCATCCATGTACAAAGCCACGCAAAAAGTAAACAAAATGAGGGCAACTGACAGGCAATATTAACCGTAAAACAAAGATATTCCATGTATATAATCGTATCCATGGTAGTCATCGTAGTCAAAATCATAGCCAATGGCCTGGAAAGTAAAGCAAAGGTGTATCAGCACAACCCACTTAATATAGAACATAATCATGTATAATATTCTAACATATCCCAACATAATCACACCTTCAGACCAGCCATAGTTGTCCCATAATCCGTGTACAGTAGGACACACATCTCAGGAGCTTTAGCCTCCTCAATGCCAAGGTTCATCGTCACATACTCTGTAGAAAACATCCATACAACCAACTATAGAGAGCACAAAATAAAAAATATAGCAATGAACAATCAAACATAATAATTTACCAATGATGTTTTGGTTATTTGAGCAGAGAAGCCGGAACTTAGAGGATAAACGGAATCGTCAGCATCTGAAATTCGAGATACAAATTGTCACAATTAACTATAATAAAAGAATAACTCTTATTCTAGCCGATCTTAGTATTGGTGTTCTTCTATGGATCGCTATTTCAAGCATTGCTCCCATTGGACTTCTTATGTCGGGATATGGATCAAATAATAAATATTCCTTTTTGGGTGGTCTACGAGCTGCTGCTCAATCAATTATTTCGTTCGGTTCGATTCGTAGATATTTATCATTGTTTTCGTCGAATTTCATGTTCGATAATGACAAAACTTTATTTCAGAGGTAAGGGGGCCACGCACAAGTAAAATTAAAATTCTAATGCTAAATCAGATCAAATCTACATAAAAAGCCCACATATCGATTGTTTCTCTGTCGTGAAGATGAAAGAAACAGAACGTAGACAAAGTTCAGAACAGAATATAAACATCAACCCTTATTTCCTGGCCTTCGGGGCAAAAGCTAAACCAAAAACGTGAAAACAAATAAAGCGAAATCAATATAATTTCACCTTACCAAATCGATGAAGGAAGCTGTTTAGTAGCACAACAGCATCCCATAAATCTTTAAATGCACGGCACTTTTTATGATATTCACCAGTAGCACAACGTAATAACATGTAGATTTGATTTGACCTTACCAAATATCCCCATATCCAACCGAATCGCCTCATGTACAGCTCTTATATCCCGATTTTCCACCGGATAAAGCAGTAGACCGTCGGATAATCGAAAAGCCCCCCTAAATCGACATGAAGCGGCGCACATACGACGAAATTATCCTTTAATCCACCGGGAATATCAGCAGACCGCCGGTTAATAGATAACCCCTCTCTCTCCTTTCCGTTCTCCCAAGGCAACAGAGCTGCAATTTTTTTTTTAGCAAATGGAAAAAGAATATAAACAAACTGATAAATTTAACAGGCCTGGACTTTTTGTAATTATTACTGGGCTAACTAATTGAAGAGCCCAAACGGAATAAATTCAGAAAAGACGTCGACGTGGACAAGCTCTTTGCAATTTTCCAACCAACTATTATAAATAGGTATATATATATATATATATATATATATATATATATATTTTTTTTTTTTCTGGTATGACATCAAATCTTTGTGCTTTTGGAATTAATCGTAAAAATCATATGTCAAACATTCTATTTTCGGTTAAGGACTCGACTTCAAACGAGACGTTGCATTTTCTTGCGACTGTTATGTGTATTAATTTATGTAAACATATTGACGATGCCAAATTAGGTCACCTTAATTATCCGGGCCCCAAAGTGAATCTAGTGATGAATACACGAAACCCTAATGCCAAAGATGAATGAGGAGGTGGGTGTTTATGTTTGCGGCTGAGTCTAAGATTCTCTCTTAGATTGCCTACGTATCCTGTTAAATTCCAGGAATCAAGCCTTACGTAGTTCCTGGAATGGGGGTATTTATAATGACAACACTTGCCTAAACCCTAAGGTTAAGTCGGCTTATGTTATTGTCACCTTTACCCTTAAATGGGCCTTGACCCTTGCCCAAGCTATCGCTGTTAATGGGCTTAATAAGCTGATGCGGACTCTGTCCTTGATGTCGATATACCGACCTGCGGTTATCGACTCTGGGACTCACTGTCCTACATTGCTAGCTGGTGCGGACTGAACGTCCTACACTGCCCGGTAGTCGATGGTCGATCGTCGTAGCCTGGCGTTTATGAGATGGCCTTGGCCCCGAGCCTGGGCATCGACATGAATACACTGACGTTATTTATAGCGTGATGACCAACCGATAGACGACACGTGGAGGGAGTAAAACCCTGTATCGTCATAAGCCCCCCAGACTTGAGAGAGGCGACTTCCGTTGTCCGAGGTCAGGTCTGTCACTTGAATCGTCATCGAGTTGGGTTTTTCTTTGGGCGGCAAAAAGCCCGCCTTTTCATAAGCCTAACTGCCTTAGGGCCACGTGGAGCGATATCTAGCACACGAACGCTTCGAATCCCACAAAAGACGCGTCATTGCCTTGATTGTCGCGATTTCCAGGGGTTATAACCCCCATTACCCACGTCTCTTGAACTCATTTGCAAATCTTTTGGTAGCACGTATAAAAGAGAGAAGATAGAAGTTTGAAGCAAAGCTCATTCATCCTTTCAATCCCTCAATTTCCAGACGCAAAGTAAGCTCCTTTTTTTGTTATTCATCTATTTCTTTAAATTATCCATGTCCCATAGCAGTGATAGTGCTACAGAATCCAGTAGGGGTAGCGAAACGCCTTCCCACAGTCAAACTCCTCTAGACTCCGATCGTCTTCTCCAGCGAGACTCCGGCGAACCCATAGCTACCTCTCCTCCTGTCCCCCACCAACCTAAAAAGTTAGTAACTATGATGGATGGGAAAGGTGCAAAGGGGTGCCTCAGTTCGCTTTCGTCTGAGCCCCCACTCGAAGCTCGACTTCCGTCTGGCTTGCACAAGTTTGCTGACGAGCCCCCGGAGGGTTTTTGTGCTGTATATGAAAATCAACTTGCCAGTGGATTAAGGTTTCCACTTTGCCCGGCAGTTCTTGCAATCCTCAACCACTATGAGATAAGCGTTTCCCAGCTGGCTCCCAACGGTATCAGGGCTCTGATGGGGTTCATCATCGCTTGTCGGGTAGCGGGTGTCTGCTTCTCGGTACCACTGTTTCGATATTTCTACAAGATGGCAGCTACGCCCGACAAGCTGTGGTATTCCTTTCAGAGGAGAGCACACCGGCACGAATTCATAACCAAGGGGCCTTCCTCTCACGGGGAGTGGAGGCCTCGATTCTTCTTTCTCCGACATGGGTCTCAAAACCCCTATATAGGGCAGTGGAGGTCGAGAGACGGAAAACAAGACAAGCTGGGAAAGGATCATGTTCCTCATGAGGCTCGACTCCTGAGTGGACATAATTTCGAGGTGTGTACTCGGGACTTGAGTCTCCTGTATCACCTGGCCCACTTGGAGGAGGCTGGGCCTATGCCATATGCAAGCCTTCGTGTCCCGGACCAAGAGAATCGTAGGATGTTCCTTATTTGCTCGCTTTTACACACTTGCTATTTGTTGAGTTAATAACTTGTTGTTTGTTGGTCAAACTAACTTGTTTTCTTTTCACTTTGCAGTGGGCAGATTTTCCAAGGTTGTCGACCCCAAACGTATCCCTGAGTCGGCGGTCATAGCTGCTCCGCCTCTCGAGGGTCAGGCTACCACCAACTTGCCTGCGGCTGAGGTTGGGGTGCCTTCATCTTCCCGAGAGGGGGGTGCTCCTCCACGACACAGTCCCTGCTGCAGTCGAGTCGTCTGCCGCGAGTGGATCAACTGAGCTGCCCCCGACCTCTGGAAGTCTAACAGTCCGATTTGGCTCTCTTCGAGATGAGGACGAGGAGGAGCTTGTTGATGTGACCCCGACTGTCGAAATTAATGTCGAGGAGCAGGCGGCTCGAACAAAGAAAAGGCCAACTGCTGCTGAGCTGGTGAAAGAGCAGCAGCGTCAGTCGAAGAGGCCCAAAACTGTCGAGACGCCCATTGAACTGGAAGTCGATGTAAACTGGGCTCAGGAAGATTGTGCAGCCTTGGAGGATAAGGCTTTGGCTATGGCGGTCCGGAAGTCGAATCGCCTCGTAAGTCGATTGCACTTTCATTCCTTACGTATTAACTTTTCTCGAGGCATTTGCCTTGTCTATTTTTTGACACCTCTTTGTGTTTTGTAGAGCAACTACCTCAGTCGGGAGGCTGCCCGACGGCTGGCCAAGACAGGGGAGTCGGCAGACGATCTGCGCAATGAAAATGGCAGGCTTTTGCGGGATCTCGTTGCAAAGAATGCCGCCTTATCTGCCGCGAACATCCAGTTCGATGATCTGAAGCGTGAGGCGTCTGCCGAGTGCCAGAAGTTGCAAGACAAGCTAACGACTGCTGAAAAAGAGCTGGCCATACTACAGGATAAGCTGCTGGCTGCTGAGAAGGAGTTGGATCGAGTACTGGTTGAGAGAAACGACCAGGGTAAGGAGCTGCTAAAGCTAACTCATGACTTTGAGAAGGTGCATGCATGGCACAAGGCTTCCTTGGAGGATGTGGCGAAAGCTCGATGTGAGCGAGACGCGCTGCGAGCCGAGCTGGATCATGTACGCGCGCAACTCGAGACTGCTGCGACTGACGCGATCATGGGATATCGGAAGTCGAGTAACCTTGAAGATGATCTAGAGGTGATCATGCGCGCTTCGATGATGGGTGGATATACTCTGGCTGTGGATCAGGTGAGGGGGGTCATTCCGGACTTCGACATGTCGACTCTCCAGACGCCAATGTTCTACAACCCCGATTCGGAGAAGATATATGACCAGTACATGGAAGAGTTTCAAAAGGGAGAGTCTTTGGCCATAAAGTATGCTCCTTCTACTTCTGCCCCTGCTGCTGATCCGACCGCCGTCGATCCGACCTCAGCCAATCCGACCTCTGAAGCCAACCCTTGATCTTCATCTTTTTTAAAATCTTTTGTTGATTTATCACTTGAACTTGAAAATTTTGTAACAATATTATTTTGGATCGACTTTAGCTGGTCTTTCGACCTGGCCGTATCTTGTAATAGTTTTAGATTTGACTTGCTTTGATTTTGCAATTTGATTTGTCTTTGCCTTCTCATTATTTTGCTTGTCCTCTCGATGTTTCATAGTCTTTCGCTTGTCGAGCCTCTGGCTCTGTTCGCTACTCGCTACTCGTTTTGTTTGCTGTTCTTGTTATTGATGTTGTGTTGCCCCCCAAGTGTATTATGAACCTTTGGTTCTTATTACACTTGAGATCGACTTGCTTGCCTTAGTTTTTTGCCTTTTAGGCTTACTCGACTTTAGGCTGAGCATTGTAATGTGAACTGTCCCTGGTCTTTGGTCTTTTTTGCCTCTTGGGCTCTTTCGACCATCGACTGGGACAGGTGGCCCGGCTATGCGAACCGTACTTTGTCCAGGCCTTTTTCGCCCCTCGGGCTCATTCGGCTTTCGACTGGGACATTTGGCCCGACCATGCGAACCGTCCTTTGCTTTAGCCTTGTTCGCCACTCGGGCTCGTTCGGCTTTTAGCTTGGACCTTTGGCCCGACCCTGCGAACCGTCTTTGTGCCTTTGCATTTGTTGCCCATTAGGCTAACTTTGCTTTTGGCTTTGTCGAGATGTCCGACCTGCGGATTTCTCTACTCGTTGTCGATTGTTTTGCCTTTTAACATTTTGTATCGCATTGGACTTGTAATGTTTTGGCTGTAAATCCTAACAAACATAAAAAACATCTCGAGAAAGCACATTTTTATTAAAACACTTATAAAATTGTCTCATGGACTTATTACAAGGTTTAAAACTGAAATGTAAACAAGTTTGTTGAAGCTTATCTTAGACATAATATTTTCTCAGATTGTTGGCGTGCCAATGTCGGGGAACTGTGGTTCCATCTGCTCGCCCCAGTTGATATGACCCTTTAGGGTGGACTTTCAGAATCTGATAGGGTCCTTCCCAATTCGGGGTTAACTTTCCGACCGCCTCCTGTCGACTTTCTTCATTTTTTCTTAAAACCAGATCTCCAACTTTGAAGTACCGATGTCTGACCCTCGAGTTGTAATACTGAGAGATTTTTTGCTTATACCTTGCCATTCTGGCTGAGGCTATCTCTCTTCGCTCTTCAACATTGTCCCTTTCCAGTCGGAGTTCGGGATCATTTGTCTCCACATTATAAGCCAGAACTCGAGGCGAGGGGACTCCGATCTCGGCGGGTATCACCGCTTCACACCCGTATACCAACGGGAAAGGAGTTTCGCATGTCGATGAATTAGGAGCTGTCCTATATGACCATAGGATGCTCGGAAGTTGAATCGCCCAATCTCGACCTTCTGCCTCTAGTCTCTTCTTCAACCCCAGCTTGATCTGTCGGTTAGTCTGCTCGACTTGACCGTTTGCCTGTGGGTGAGCCACTGAGGTGAATCACTGGTCGATTTGATACTCGCTGCACCATTCTTTAACTTTTCGATCTTCAAACTGAGTGCCGTTATCCGAGATCAGTGCCTTTGGAATTCCGTACCTGCATAGAATGTCCACCCACAGGAACTTCTTGATGGTTGCAGCTCGGATATCGGGTAAAGCCTTAGCTTCTACCCATTTCGTAAAGTAGTCGACAGCAACGACCACGTATTTAAGATTTCCCGGGGCTCGAGGTAAAGGTCCAACAATATCGACTCCCCACTGATCAAATGGCCATGCTGACGAGATGACGTTCATGTCTTGCGCTTGTTGATGGGAAATATTATCATGAATCTGACAAGCGTTGCATTTCTGGACAAGATTATTTGCATCTCGTTGCATCGACGGCCAAAAATACCCAGCTAACTTGCATTTCCGAGCTAACATTCTAGCTCCACAGTGATTCCCACATGCTCCTCTATGAATTTCTTCTAAGAGATATTCGCCCTCAGTTTCAGAAACACATCTTAACCATGGACTTACAAAAGATTTCCGATAGAGGATGTCGTCGAAGAACGCATATCGAGTGGATTGGAGTCGAATTTTTCTAGATTGTATCTTATCAGCTGGTAATATTCCGTCTTTGAGGTAAAGAGCGATCGAGTCCATCCACGTGGCCTGCTGAGTAATCGGCTGGGCCTCCGTCTCGATGTAACTCCTATCGGTCAATAACTCGACTAGAACCTTCTTACTCGACATGAAGTTCGATGCCAACTTGCAGAGCGCATCGGCTCTCTTGTTCTGACTTCGGGGGACCTGCTCGAATTGAACCGTTTTGAATTTTGGTATGAGGCTTTGGACAACTGCTAAGTAATTCTTCATGGTTTCTTCCTTAGCCTCATACTCCCCCTTCACATGATTGACCACTAACTGCGAATCACTGTAAACTGACAAGTCTTCGACACCCAACTTCAAAGCGAGCTTTAAACCAGTGATCATAGTGTTAGTAATACCATCCGCAGCGGAAACGATTTATGGATCTAGATCTATAAACTACACGTAATAAAATCACTAGATCTATATCTACAAGGGGGTTGTAGAACATACCTCTTGGATCTCAAAATCCAAGTTGAAGAACCGCAATAGGATGAACGAAGGAAAGCGTGAAGAGCACCACGATCTTCCGTACGTGTGATCCAAGCAACTCCCGGTGGAAGGAAATTCTCGACTCGAACCCTTCCGATATGCTACCCGGAAAAAATCTCCAAGATTTCCCCCTAATCCCCTTGGCCGAAATATTTTCTTCTCCTCTCTAAGAGGTGAAGTCGAAAATTGTAGTGTGTTATTTGGCTTGGGAGAACTCTCTTTATATAGGAGAGTAAAACTTAAGCCCCAAGGATTTTATAATTAATACAAAATCAATTATGATAATCCTATTAGATAAAAGATAATCCCAAAATATTCTAGAACAAATCTAGAATAATCTTTATCTTTATTTCTTTCCATAAATATTTATCCAATAAATATTTTATGCACATGTCTTATTAATCACAAGAAAACTAATTTCTTGTTCATTAAACATGCTTGGGGTCGAAAATCATCATCATTGACCTAGTCAATATGATTTATTTCCACACACACAATAATTGGGCCAAGATTATGGAAAATGTCTTTTCCACATATTTAATTATTTAGCCCAACTAATTTAATAGTCCACTAAACAATTAATTCACATATCGTTTTAATAAAGTCCAATAAGAACTAAATTAATATTATTAGGATTCGACGTCCGAGAATAGCTATGCTATATTAGGAGGCACGTCGGGGACCATGGACTAATAATCAGCGGCTTCGATAAATCAAATAAATAATTATAGAATAATTATATTCGATAAATCAATCACAGGAATATGCCACCATAATCCCGTGACTGCACTCCTCCGATTATGAGATTATATTTATCTCTTCATGAGAATGATAATAAGCGTCCATTGATATAATCATTACATATGGATTAATCCTCCATAGATTGTTCATTCTAAATCGGGAAGTTACCGTTAACCCTTTTTAGAACCTCTTATCCTTATTTACCATTAACCCCCTAGTGATCAATTAATTCATACAACTCACTGGTGATCAATCAGTGTGATATGAACTCGCGCGATCGATCAGTTTCTAGGATTAACAAATAAGGGAACTGTCCATCTACTTCCATAAATGGAAGGAATGGATTCCGTATCTGTGATAACACGGACTACTCACTCAATCCAGTATAATGCCAAGATGGGGTAATTCAGACCACAGACTCAGTGTAATCCTTAACCGTCAAGTCAAACTTCATACTGATTCAAGCAGTTGACTGTGATCACCTCAGGATTAAGATATATCCATAAATATGATCATCCATTGATTCGATAAGACTTCTCGATTACGGAATTATATCGTGAACTCTAATCAAATCGGTCCAGCCCTATACGATATATCTATCATATATAAATGCCCATTAGGTTCTCTTAACCGAAAGTCCGGATAAGACAATCACACCTATTGTGTTCTGGGCGCATTAATAGCACGTTAAAGGAGAGACCCGATACTCTCGATTAACTTCACTACGGGCTAATTGTATTTTAAGTACATCTTCACTAACTCAATCCTCCCGTGTATATACCATACACTGAGTTAAGTGATTACATAAACGATATACTTAGGGTTTTCTGTAGTGTAAATACTATTGTCACATCGGTGATTATGAGAATAATAAATATGAGTAATAATGTCAATTCATTTATTAAATAAAACAATTACAAAAATTGTCTTTCGGGCATCACACCTAACAATCTCCCACTTGCACGAAAGCATGTGATTAATTGTTTTAGAGCACACCTTATTATTTAAAATACAACAAACTACATCTCCCACTTGCTCTAAAGCAATGGAGACTCATCCCGTATTCTAGTACCCACTAAGCATGTCATAACCATTTCAGATTCCAAAATACACTCCGAGTATGCCGTCGTAGGATAGGTCAGTGACTCGGGGAGTACCTACATCTAAATGTCATGGGTCTTAATGATTAGTCAGGTTGTCGGCTCGAGACGATCCGTAGAATCGAAACGTTACCGGTCCATCAAATCATGTGGTACTGAGTAAACACTGAGCCCGAGATCGACTTAACGATCATCCTCAATCTGACTTAAAGTCAAAATCAGTGTATCACACATATCCAAGTTCACACATGAATATGTCCGCATATTGTTCCTCGTTTTCTTCAAGATACTAAAGGACATACTAAACTTGCTTTGTTAACCGCCGAATCTAAGATTCGATCAAAGTTGACGTTCATCTCTTACTAGAAAGAGAATCTATCCCATTTCTCCTGATCCGAAGATTTAGAGAGTCATTCCTGAGGCATAGGGTAGAACTTCCTCGTTGAATGTTGCATACACAGATGCATCATCTTAACCAATAAGATGGATGGGAAACCAGTGACTGATTCTAATGAATTCGACCGAGTCAAACTCTTAAGAATGTTGTCCAAATCTCTGTTGCAGAGAATTGTGGTATTGTCAGATTCTGACTTCAGATAACACACCCATGTTGATTCCAACTGGTGCAGTGTTAGCCTTCACAAACACTAATTTATATATTCACTACTGTACTAAAATTGATATCCAGTCTACAAAAACTTATCAATATTCTGGTCAAATCCACATATTGTAGAAATATATGACTTCCAATGACCGAGAGGTTTGCTTTTTATCCACAAAAGGACATAAGCCTTGACAGTCATCCTGTCATAAGTTCATAAGTCAATACCCTTCTGTTTCGAATGAATCCAGACTCCGTTTGTTTGGCAAGAAAGTCTCAGGGAATCACCCCTATTTTCTGCTTTTGAACGAAATCATGCAATACCGAACTCATTCTACTCTTTTCCATGTAGATCCAATTACTCCCACTGGGCCTGAGACACTCAGGTGGTTCTACAAGAGTATGAACAGCTCTGGAGTACCAAACTCCATTCACAGGGATATGGCTTGTAAACCAACCTCTATTATCAGAATCCTATACTGCTCACAAAAGAGCCATAGGTCATCGATCGATCCTTAGACTACAAAGTCTGCAGAACCCGTAACGGGTAATGGATAAACCATACTCCCACTACATTCTGGGTGGATCGAAATTCTGATCTAGTTTAGTAGTATTTAGTGTTATCACCAACAACCGATGTTGGATGTGGTCCGATTTTAATCGGTTAGTAACTACCTTGAGTAAACGTACTTCAAGGTTCAAGGTTTTTCTGAACATGGATTCTATCAGAAAGGATGCAACAGTATAACTGTCCCTTCCTGATTTCAAGAATCCTATATCTAACCTTTATACTCAATAGGTTAAATGATATATCACGAATGGTCATTGACCGAACGTGTTTGCGAAATTTCCAGACCTACCTTCAAGCACCGTGTGCTAAATGCTTATATTTACGGAAGTGGGGTGAACCGAATCCACACCTTATCCGTAAATTCCAAAGCATATTCTAGGTAGACTGGTTGGTCTTACATTTCAATGTAAACCGATATTTCGCTTCTAATATCTTTATTGAGTTAAGCAGTGTATTGTAGCACATCTAAAAACATATATAAGGCAATTTTACGGTTTATCACTTAGTGAGAACATGTCACAATGAGGCAGGCTGAGCATCAGTCCCTAGGACTATGTGATGGCCCATTTATGAGTATAGAATACTCTATCTCTGTTGAAAACAGAGAAACCTCAAAATATTTTGGATAAACTTACCGGAGTGTTTGAATAGTTATCAGACAAGAAGTCACTACTCGGAAGCTCCTACTAACTTGTATCTTTCATCAGACCCCGAAGGTCGTCATGAACAAGCTATATTACTTCTTTATATCCATTATCCTTTCCCGATTGAAAGGAAACTTAGTCATTGAACCTTTGAGACAATATAACCAGACTGGGAGAAAGGAATCACCCTGAGCCAGTCTTCAAGTCTTGTCTTTTAGGGACTATGCACTAACTATGGAATATGAAGAAGCGTTTATCTAAATATAGAAACCAATTGCTTTTAATAGTTCTTAAGATGTGTTTTATATACATATTTCAGCAATTCTAAGTGGTTTTGACTTTATCAAACAAAAGTCCGAGTCTTGGATTCGTACTACAAATGGTATATTCACTTTCTATACGACAAACAAATTATCGAATAGAAGGTAAATCCATTCGTTCCAACGATTCTTAAACAGAAAATAAATTTTCCGCGATATCCAAGGATTGAACCCGAGATTCATTTCCTTATATCACTTCCACTATTCTAGCTAAAATTAACCGCCCGTTGTTTACTCTTTTAATCGTTAAATGCACTGCTACCTTGTTCTTCCAAAGAACTTAGCTCGAGAAAATCACCAAGGATTCATAGGTTGGTGATCCAAAATCACTTTCCTTATCCTATGATTTTCAGTTAATTAATTTTCGGTTCAGCCTTAAAGTTTTCTCGGTTTAGGTGACTAACACTTTTAGACATATTCTCCCATTCTTGACTTTCCGTGAATGGAAACAGTCTTGAACCAGCGGTTCGTTTGAGTAGACACTACTCTTGAACCGTGGGATGTCTATTTCGAGTGTTACTCGTCGAGACTTCTCGGATTTTCTAATATACCAGAAAAAACAACAAATCATAACATTAAAGCTCCCACTAGTTTTTCGGTTCCAAATACCGTCTAACGAGCAATGCTTTATTTTTATGAATTTCCGATTTTTTCGATTAGAAAATCTTTCGTACATAGTTCTATTGTTTCCGGAAAAACAACAAATCATAGAAACTCCCACTAGTTCATCGATTCCAAATATCGTCTAACTAGCAACATTTCATGATTTTCCGGTTTTTCAATTAGAACGATTACGTGTGTAGTCGATTACACTTTTCTAATGTTCTAGAAAAACAACAAATCATAAAGCTCCCACTAGTTCATCGATTCCAAATATCGTCCAACTAGTAACACTTCATGATTTTCCAATTTTTCAATTAGAAAATTACTCGTGTAATTACTACATACTCAAAATTCACTAGAAGAATTTCAAAGTCCGAAATCACCTTTGATCAAACTAAGTTTGTCTTCCGTTTGACACGAATGACACTAGTGACATACCTATATGTTACTCTGGTTTTTAAAAGGCTTAAGAGAAAACTATCTCTTCCGAAAATTAATTGCATTATCGATTAACTAGTTCAACGTCCTAGTTACTTTCCACTTTTTAACGAAGTCAATACTAGTCAATTATAAATTTTAAGCAATTTAGTAAGGGATAATGTTGTAAATAAAATGACATAAATTAATTCAAGTTTAACACTACTATATTATTTTATTTTAGGAATTGTAAACTAAAAATAAGTCTACTCTACCATTCCAAGGTTTTAACCTCGCATCTCAGTGCCGCCTTAGGGTAGGTCAAAGAGATGACGGTTAAATCGAGACAATCTCATCAATGAATAACTTGTGAGAATCGGACATCCCACGAGAATCGAACATCCCTTTATTCATTGACTACCTTCCTTTTTCAGCCTAGATATTTCCAAAAATACCCATGATGAGTGTGACCTACCATATCGGATCTCTTAGGTACGCCCCGAGTATGCCGTCTTAGGATAGGTCGGTGACCCGACGAGTACCTAGAAATCCTATCCTTTCGGAGACCAAGCCATGAATGTTGATAGGGGTGAACACCATCCTTAGGGGGACGAAATCAAAGCGCCTCGAGGCGTCACCCTTCTCTCACTTACTTGTATCTATAGTAGAGGCCGTGGGGTTGGCTGTCGCCTCCCCCGCTCCCACTCAATAATTTGGAAGTGGTGGTGAGTTAACTAACCACGTCTTTTTGATGTTAACATAAAAGCACATCAAATCAAGGATTCCGAATGGTGTCGGTAACGTAGGCAAGCCTACCCGTCCTATTCGTTGGAACATATGTGACAGTCGGACGAAATCGGGTCAAGACAGCCCCATTGAGATAAGAAGGAATCACCCTCCGTTCTCCGGTGTAGCTTAGTCTTGCCGGACCCCCGTGCATACATCACACTAGGAGGGTTAAGTCGGTCGAGCCTAGCTCAGTTGACCACCCAACCTATAAGCGAACCGTTTTTATCCAAGATTTATTGTTCTTTTACCATCATTCAATCTCGTAGACACTACGAATCGAAAACGTGATCTCGTTTGTGCTTTAAGGCGGTTCACCGAGAACACACACCGAAAGGCTTAACGATTTCATAACCCGTCCTCGGATCTTTAATTAGTTACTAAATTTATTAATTACCACGTATTAATTAAATTTCAACTAATTACACGAGTTTGTATACATGCCTATTTTAATTACCAAAATTAAAATTCTACATGTATGCAAGGAGTGGATTTATGATATGATGCATGTCATGGCAATTCCGATTTTATATCTATTTTATGATCAAACACATAAAAAATAAAGTGCGGAAAATTTAAACACCGAGATGGATCGTTGGTACCCCCGACTAACCTATTTTCTAAGGAAAAGTAAAATTAAATCTTAGTCTTCAAATCTCGATCTTCGATCTTGATCTTGAAACTTCCGGATCTCAAACCTTCGATCTTAACACGAACCACGAACGACGAGGAGAGGAGGCCGTAATATACCAATATATTAAAAATATATCTATATTATCAATTGTTTTATAAAAAAACTTCCTTTTTTTTTTATTTTTTTATAATACACGGCAGCTTAAATTTTTTTTTTTTAATCAAACAGGCCTTTCGGCCAAGAGTTGGAAAAAAAAAAAATAATAAAATTGTGACAAAATCAAATTAGGGCTGCCGCATTTAATACAATCAATCAATGTGACAATTTGCATGCGGCAATATTGATTGATTTGCCGTGAAAAAATAAAAACAAAACAGCCCCTCTCCTTTTACCTTATGTTCCACCAAATTTGTCTTGATAATCTTCAACACCATGATCTTCGTCGTTTTTCCGGAACAAAATTAAATTACAAAGAAGCCATCTTTACAATTTTTCGCATGACATAAAATAAATTACATATCCTATGCTCAATTGATACTAATCAAAAGAGCTACAAAATAGATCTACGGGTAAACAATACCAACCCCAATCCATCTCTTCAACCAAGACATTCATAACATAAAAAAAAAATTAAAGCATGCGTCGGCCCCTCTTTTAAAAAAAAAATTGGGACAAAAAAATCTACATGTTTACCACTCCTAGATCTAATATTTTATACGTATAAATATAGATCACCTTGGCGTCTGATACCACTGTTAGTAATATCATCCGCAGCGGAAGCGATTTAAGGATCTAGATCTATAAACTACACGTAATAAAATAACTAGATCTATATCTACAAGGGGGTTGTAGAACATACCTCTTGGATCTCAAAATCCAAGTTGAAGAACCGCAATAGGATGAACGAAGGAAAGCGTGAAGAGCACCACGATCTTCCGTACGTGTGATCCAAGCAACTCCCGGTGGAAGGAAATTCTCGACTCGAACCCTTCCGATATGCTACCCGGAAAAATCTCCAAGATTTCTCCCTAATACCCCTTGGCCGAAAAATATTTTCTTCTCCTCTCTAAGAGGTGAAGTCGAAATATGTAGTGTGTTATTTGGCTTGGGAGAACTCTCTTTATATAGGAGAGTAAAACTTAAGCCCCAAGGATTTTATAATTAATACAAAATCAATTATGATAATCCTATTAAATAAAAGATAATCCCAAAATATTCTAGAACAAATCTAGAATAATCTTTATCTTTATTTCTTACCATAAATATTTATCCAATAAATATTTTATGCACATGTCTTATTAATCACAAGAAAACTAATTTCTTGTTCATTAAACATGCTTGGGGTCGAAAATCATCATCATTGACCTAGTCAATATGATTTATTTCCACACACACAATAATTGGGCCAAGATTATGGAAAATGTCTTTTCCACATATTTAATTATTTAGCCCAACTAATTTAATAGTCCACTAAACAATTAATTCACATATCGTTTTAATAAAGTCCAATAAGAACTAAATTAATATTATTAGGATTCGACGTCCGAGAATAGCTATGCTATATTAGGAGGCACGTCGGGGACCATGGACTAATAATCAGCGGCTCCGATAAATCAAATAAATAATTATAGAATAATTATATTCGATAAATCAATCACAGAATATGCCACCATAATCCCGTGATTGCACTCCTCCGATTATGAGATTATATTTATCTCCTCACGAGAATAATAATAAGCGTCCATTGATATAATCATTACATATGGATTAATCCTCCATAGACTGTTCATTCTAAATCGGGAAGTTACCGTTAACCCTTTTTAGAACCTCTTATCCTTATTTACCATTAACCCCTAGTGATCAATTAATTCATACAACTCACTGGTAGCTAATCAGTGTAATATGAACTCGATCGATCGATCGGTTTCTAGGATTAACAAATAAGGGAACTGTCTATCTACTTCCATAAATGGAAGGAATGGATTCCGTATCTGTGATAACACAGACTACTCACTCAATCCAGTACAATGCCAAGATGGGGTAATTCAGACCACAGACTCAGTGTAATCCTTAACCGTCAAGTCAAACTTCATACTGATTCAAGCAGTTGACTGTGATCACCTCAGGATTAAGATATATCCATAAATATGATCATCCATTGATTCGATAAGACTTCTCGATTACGGAATTATATCGTGAACTCTAATCAAATCGGTCCAGCCCTATATGATATATCTATCATATATAAATGCCCCATTAGGTTCTCTTAACCGAAAGTCCGGATAAGACAATCACACCTATTGTGTTCTGGGCGCATTAATAGCACGTTAAAGGAGAGACCCGATACTCTCGATTAACTTCACTACGGGCTAATTGTATTTTAAGTACATCTTCACTAACTCAATCCTCCCGTGTATATACCATACACTGAGTTAAGTGATTACATAAACGATATACTTTAGGGTTTTCTGTAGTGTAAATACTATTGTCACATCGGTGATTATGAGAATAATAAATATGAGTAATAATGTCAATTCATTTATTAAATAAAACAATTACAAAAATTGTCTTTCGGGCATCACACCTAACACATAGCCTCGTACTCGGCCTCGTTGTTCGTTGCTTTGAAGTCGAATCGAAGGGCGTATGGGAATTCTTCGCCTTTCGGGCTTACCAGAAGGAGCCCTGCTCCTGCCCCCTCCTTGCTCGATGCTCCATCGACTTGAAAAGTCCATTTTTCCTCTGGACTTTGCTTTTCTTGATCGAGTTGGACGGAGATCCCTTCGGCCAAAAAATCCGCCAAGGCCTGTGCTTTTATCGCAGTTCGAGGAACGAACTCGATGTCGTACTGGGCCATCTCTATCACCCATTTCGCCAGTCGTCCTGAGGTGTCGGGCTTCGCCAAAATCTGCTTTAGTGGTTGGTCAGTGACTACCACAATAGGATGAGCTTGAAAATAGGGCCTCAACTTTCTCGAGGCGTGAACTAGGCATAATGCTAACTTCTCAGCTGGTGAGTACCGGATCTCGGGACCATGCAATGCTTTACTAACAAAGTATATAGGCACCTGGCCATGCACCCCTTCTCGCACTAGAACCGCACTCACTGCTTCCTCGCACACTGCCAAATAAACCAACAACTTTTCCCCTTCTCGAGGAGAAGTGAGGGTAGGTAACTCTGACAAATAAATTTTCAACTCTTCAAAGGCTGTCTGACATTCATCATCCCAGTGAAAAGGACTGGCCTTTCGGAGTATCTTGAAAAACGGTAGCGCACGCTGTGCGGATCTCGATAGAAACCTGTTGAGCGCTGCCATTCGACCCGTGAGCCTCTGTACTTCCTTGATATTTCGTGGCGCGGGCATATTCTTCAGTGTATCGATTTTATCCGGGTTCGCTCGAATCCCGTCCTTCGAAATCATGTAGCCCAAGAACTTACCCGACCTGACTCCAAAAGTACATTTCTTCGGGTTTAGCCTCATCTGTGTTTCTCTCAACACTTCAAAAACCTCTCGAGCATCGACTAGGTATTGTTTCATAGACCGACTCTTGATAAGCAAGTCGTCTACATAAACCTCCATACATCTACCAATTTGCTTTGCAAATATCTTGTTGACTGCCCTCTGGTATGTCGCCCCAGCATTCTTCAACCCGAATGGCATGGTCACATAACAGAAGGTGCCGAATTCCGTGATAAACGCTGTTTTCTCCGCGTCTCGAGGATCCATTAGAATTTGATGGTATCCTTTATACGCATCTAAAAAGCCAAAAACTTCAAAATCGATGGTCGAGTCTACTAACCTGTCGATTTTAGGCAATGGATATGAGTCTTTTGGGCATGCTTTGTTTAGATCTGTGAAGTCCACACACATGCGCCAACTCCCATCAGGTTTCTTGACTAGCACCGGGTTAGCTAGCCACTCTGGATAGAAAACCTCTTTTACTATCTGGGCTGCTAGTAGCTTGCCGACTTCCAACTCAATTGCCTCAAGTCGATCAGAGGCAAAGTTTCTCTTCTTCTGTTTGACTGGCTTCTTAGCCTGGTCAATTTCGAGTTTGTGAACCGCGATGTCGGTAGATAGTCCCGGCATGTCAGTGGCTTTCCAGGCAAAGATATCCCTGAACTCGGTTAATAACTCAATCAATAGTTGTTTTTCTTTCGAGGGGATCCAAATCCCGACTTGCACACACTGATCGTCCTCTCCTTCCCAGAGTCGGACATTTTCCACTGCATCACTGGATACCCAGTTCTTTTCCTCTTCTTCTTCTGGAATCAGTTCCTCGACCAAGACTTGTTGAACCGCCATCTTCCCATTCATGACAACAGAGTTACAACTCCGAGCGACTTCAACATCTCCCTTTACTTCGTGGGAACCGTTCCTAGTAGGGAATTTCATGCTATTATGGAACGTCGAAATGATAGCGCGCAAGTCGAAAAGCGCTGGTCGTCCCAGAATAACATTATAAGCAGAAGGAGCTTTGACCACCACATAACTTAACTCAAGTGTCCTTCCCTTCTCGCCGTCCCCAACTGTCGTGAGTAACTTTATCGAGCCTAAGGGATGGACTGCTTGCCCTGTAAATCCGAACAGAGGAGACGCTATGGGGGCTAGGTCTTTCTCTTTCAACTTCATTGCCTGAAACGCTGAGTAGTATAAGATGTTTACAGCACTTCCGTTATCGATACAGACTCTCGATACACGGGCTTGGCTAATTACGGCCTCGATAACTAACCCTTCGCTATGACTCATCGACTTGGGGATATCATCGCGAGGGCCGTATCCGACTTCCGTCGTGAACCTAAGCTGCTTGCGCTCTCTCGAGCTACTAGCTGGCTCTTCACTGGTCTGATCCTTATCACTTTCATCTGGACCGAAGATCGTATTGACATAGTTTACAGGTCGATTTTCTTCGTATCTGTCCCGACCAAAGTTATCTCTGTTGTTTCCTTCCCGACCTGGGGATCGATTCCTCGGAGGTGATCGATCCCTTCGTCTTTGGGCATCTCGACCTCGGTTCCTGTCTTGGTCGGGGTTTTTCCTCTTAAACTCTCCACGCCCCCTGGGCCCATCATACCGAGATATGTCAACAACTTCGTCTAGCTTTCCTTCCTGAATGCAGACGTCGATATCTCTTTTCAGGTCGATACAATCTTCTGTTGTATGACCTATGTCTTCGTGAAAATCACAATACTTGCTTGCATTCCTCTTTTCTCGAGGTTTCTTCAACGGTGGCGGTTTCCTCGCCAAGTTCTTTGAAAGCATGATCGACAACACCTCGGATCGAGGTCGGTTAAGTGGGATAAAATCCTTGTCACGCGTGGGTCCCTTCTTGCCCCCACGGTCTGAGGTGGATGTGTCGATACGGTCCCACACTGAAGGCTTACTCTCGACATCCTGCCTCTTGGACTGATTCCTGCTCGGACCTCGGGCGTCTTTTTTGGATTCCATCCAATCGGATTGGGTGTGCCTTCGCACTGCCTCTTCCCCTTGACAGAATCGATGTACTACATTGACGCATTCGTCCATGGTGTGGGGGACATCTCTGCTCAACTTCATATACAGCTTGGTATTACGCAGTCCACCCACGAATGACGTGATCAGGAGTCGATCATCGGCATCTTTCACCTGCATGGCCTCCAGATTAAACCTCTTTAAATACTCCATTACTGTTTCATCTTTTTGCTGCCTCACGTTCATGAGGTGCGTGGCACTCAGATGAAACTTCTTATTGACTATAAACGCATCTCAGAACTTTCGAGCGAGCATGGCAAAACTGGAGATCGACCCTGGTCGTAGCTTCGTGAACCATTCTCTTGCTCGACCCACGAGTAGCGTCTCGAATGCCCGACAGCGCATTGCATCGGGTGCCCCATCCAACCTCATTTGAGATAGATACCTGTGGAGATGGTCCTCCGGGTCGGTGGTGCCATCATAAGTCTCTATTTTCGGTATCTTAAACCCCTTGGGTTTAGGAAAGCTCTCGATCTCCTTAGTGAAGGGAGACTCGAGCCACAACGAAACCTGGTTCTTTCCCAAAATTGCATTCAACTCCTCCCTGGCGCTGTCATCGTCCCCTCTCTGGTGTTTTTGGTGAATCTCGCGTCTCTTCCTTTCCACCGAGCTAGATGATGCGCTTATTTCGTCTCCAGGAGTCTGTTTGGGTTTGTCCACTGCGCCTTTCTGGCCGCCTTCCGCCATAGCTTCTTTCTGGGCGGCGTCAGCTAGCCTTCGCTCCGTAACTGCCTCGGCTATTATCCTGGACATTACCTCCAAGTCCGCCCTTGCCAACTAATCCGCAAGCGCCCGATATTCTGGAGCAAGGGCTTGCTTTTCTGGTTGGTGGGTTTCCTGGATAGGGTTCAAAGCTTGATCTTTTTCTCCTTGTTTCTGCTGAGGATCGTGCTGAACAAGATCCAAGGCGGGATCTTCTTCTCCTTGCATATCAGGGTCGATCGGCTCGTTAATCTGACTGCCTTGATCAACAGCTTTGGACGCAGTTTTGGATGCGGTTTTCTTGGGAGGCATCGTGTTCTTGCGTATTCAATCAATAGAAGACCCTCCTTCTAGCGCCAATGACGATGCCAAATTAGGTCACCTTAATTATCCGGGCCCCAAAGTGAATCTAGTGATGAATACACGAAACCCTAATGCCAAAGATGAATGAGGAGGTGGGTGTTTATGTTTGCGGCTGAGTCTAAGTTTCTCTCTTAGATTGCCTACGTATCCTGTTAAATTCCAGGAATCAAGCCTTACGTAGTTCCTGGAATGAGGGTATTTATAATGACAACACTTGCCTAAACCCTAAGGTTAAGTCGGCTTATGTTATTGTCATCTTTACCCTTAAATGGGCCTTGACCCTTGCCCAAGCTATCGCTGTTAATGGGCTTAATAAGCTGATGCGGACTCTGTCCTTGATGTCGATATACCGACCTGCGGTTATCGACTCTGGGACTCACTGTCCTACATTGCTAGCTGGTGCGGACTGAACGTCCTACACTACCCGGTAGTCGATGGTCGATCGTCGTAGCCTGGCGTTTATGAGATGGCCTTGGCCCCGAGCCTGGGCATCGACATGAATACACTGACGTTATTTATAGCGTGATGACCAACCGATAGACGACACGTGGAGGGAGTAAACCCTGTATCGTCACATATCATTTTCGTTATTTGAATATGATACGGCGTTGGGAGAAATCAACAAGATGATATGATATAGCAAGTTTTGTAGGAAATGTTGAATAAAATATACCCATAAAATATAATCAAGAAGGTTAGTCACTGCCGGGTCCGGACAAGATGGATTACCGCTCTGAGCTCATGATATAAGAGAGGAGATGGGGGTGTGGGGGGCACTTTCACATGTTTTATGAATAGTTTAAGCTACTACGCTAGATAAGTAGTGGTTATAAAGTCTTATTGAGGTAAGTTTGAATTTCGCTCTTGATTTAATTTTTTCTTTTTTCATTGTAATGATATATGAATTTATCATTAAACTAGTGTAAGATAATTATACTAATGAAAATCCGACCCAGTCAGTTAGCCTCATTCCGTTCCCTTCTATGCTTCTCTTCTCCCTCGTTCTTTTTTTTGTTGCCACTAAAAAGTTTAAAGATTCAAGTTTCAACAATTTAATCCACCATCTCTCCTCTTCGGTTCATGTTTGTAGCTGTTTGTCTTGTCTTGTTTTTGTTATTTCACTGTTTCCATTGATGATTCAACAATTTTGTTGTTTCTAATCTAATCATAGTATTTTTCTTGTGTAATTTGACTTATGTCAATTACGTATGGATATTAAATTTCTTAATAAATGACCCTCTCCTTTGTTAATCTAAGGAGTATAGTGCCACAATAAAATAAACACAACAAAATGCATAATAAATTTTGGACCATTTGATTAAAATGTGGAATCTATTGATTCAAATGAGTTCAATCAAAATCAATGATGAAAAAAGATGTTGTGATAATTATTGTGTATATTTTTATTGTAGCACAAATATTTCTCTAATCTAAAGCCAAATACAATACAGATATAATGTTTTTGCAAAAAGAAAATATAGATATAATGAAATTGGGGCACGATATTCCATATATTGTGTAATCATAAGTTTTGGGGAAAAAAGGAATAAAATAATATCTCTGCAATTATTAATCCACTTCAACAATAAAACGAGATTCCGAAAAAGGAAAAAAAAAAAAAAAACAATAAAACGAGATAAAGCGTCACATGTATTTACACTACTACAATTACAAAACTTGTGAAAAAATTTACTTGACTTCTCGTTCAAGATACTGGAATTTTGTACTATTTGTTTTTTTCTTCCTCCAAAAAAGAAAAAGGAAAAAACGATTTTTTGGAGACCAATTAATACTCCTTGCTCTTAAACCCCCCTCACTTCACAATTTCGTAAATTCATTCTCTCGAAATTTCATTCACAAGATCTAATCTCTTCTTCCTCGATCAGTTAGCTTTTCAATCTCTTCTTCCTCGATCGATCGGTTAGCTTTTCAATCTCTTCTTATGTTCTTAGTTTCATGCAATTTCGCCTGTTTAATTTTCTCCACAGTTTAATGCTTATTAGTTACTAGTATTAGATTTATGCTAGATTTGAAGGTTTTCCCAATTGAGTAAAAGCTGCAATTTTTACGTAGTTATTATGATTTGTGCGTTAGAAATTCCCATGTTTTAACCATATCAATCGGTGTGCTTTTTCTGTTAAAATTTTCCCCCGTGATTTTTTTTCCTAAAATTTGTGATATTTAACCGTACAAAAGCATACATCTATGTTAATGAATCCTACAATTATCCACGAAGCCATCCTTGATTATTAGGTGGGATGGATGAAATTCTGGATGGAAAGAAGCAATCTTTCTTTTATATACACACGTTACACACTTACAATTACAAGGTATGTGCATGTATATGTCTGTATGTATGACCTTTGGTGTTTTGGTGTGATGAATATGCTGATTCAAGAAGAATTTTGAGTACTACAGATGACTTCACTGCGCCAATTATATTGGAATAACGTTTATGGCCTGAATTTGGAGTTGCAATAATTCAATCACTTCTGTACCACAGGAATTTGGATTGGTAGTATATATCTAATTATCCCTGAGTATTAAAAAAATTATGGCTCTTGCACTTGTTTTTTTTGGATTGTTGGAATACTAGTATTTTTGTCATGTTAGACAAGTTTTAAAGGAATTCTGATGTAGATTTATGTTTTTGTAAC
Source organism: Gentiana dahurica var. dahurica (assembly GCA_024500145.1). Taxonomy (NCBI): domain Eukaryota; kingdom Viridiplantae; phylum Streptophyta; class Magnoliopsida; order Gentianales; family Gentianaceae; genus Gentiana; species Gentiana dahurica. The sequence goes on along the minus strand of CM044898.1, from coordinate 7,012,515 downwards.
AGTACAACTATCATCATGGCAGCTAGCACCTCCATCAAGGTAAAAACATGTGAATGTGTCCTGTCTGTTCCAATTGTATCTTTGTTAACCTTTTTGAAGTCTTTTTCAATTTGGTGGTTTGTATGATCAAATTGTGATTTTACTTGTTTTGTTTAAGCTTTATTATAATGTTTGATGTTATTGTGTTAAGAGCATACATATTTTTGTTCACAAAATTTTGTTGCAGCACTAATCCAAAATCATAACTTAAGTTGAGACCAAGCTAGGAGCCCCTGCTTCTTTCTGCTGATATTGCTGCCAGTGTTCTCTTATTGTTTCAAGAATTATTATCTCGTCCAACTTTTCCAAATTTCTAATAGCTTCTAATATAATAAATATAATATTATAAAAGTTTCTTATACTTCTGGTTACCTCTTTTATTCTTGTTTATTAGTACTTATATCAATACTTATTTATTTTATAACATAAAACAATTTCTTTACTGTGAAGGGCAAAACCAGAGAGAGACCCCCGCCGCTTCCGATATCTTCCCTATTTTCACAGAAGCTTCCGCCGAGTTCCTTTAAAAAGATGAATGAATCCTCGAGATGCTGAAGGATCTGGGTATTGCAGAAGCAAAAAGCGACGGCGGCGATGTGGTGGTGGAGGCTGACAATACCATATTTCAAGTTGAATCCAAAACATCTGAGGAATTAATTACAGCCTGCGATGTTGCTGTTGAGACCATGAAACGTGTTTACTGGGACCCAGAGAAGAAATCCACCTATTTCCACGTAGTACCGCGTAAGTCCAACGTCATCTATTCTTCTAAATTGGATAGAATTGTATTACAAAATAAGAAAGCGAAGATACGGGTAACAGCTCTGTGGTACTTTAGGACAACTTTTGTGTTGGATTTGATAAAAAGTTTGTGTGAACGGAAGAAAGAATGTTTGCTTAGGAGCGTTTACTACAGAGGCCGCATTTTCTATCAAGGACACAAACTGTTCGATAGTCAAGATGAATCAAATGAGGTTATAAATGACGTTTGTTGTATGCTTGGTTCTAATAGGAGGAGTCTTAAATTTAAGGGTGCCGATACTGGTATGGTTTGTGGACTCCTGAAATTCCAGATTAGTGGCAAGTTGGTTGACTGTAAATCAAAAGATGGTGAATCCATACCCCGAGACACAGAGATTGATAAGGTGGAAAAGATGGAAACGGATGCGTGCTTTATCCTATTGATCGAGAAGGAATGTGTTTTTGGAGAATTAGCCGATGATGAATTTTATAAGAGGTTTCCGTGTATATTAATTACTGGCAAAGGTCAGCCGGATGTTGCATCAAAAAGATTTTTACGGAAATTGGCATTGGCTACAAAATTGCCGGTATTAGCGCTCGTGGATGGTGATATATATGGTATTGCCATCGTGTGCACTTATGTTTTGGGATCACGGGCAATGAGCTATGATAGTAAACAGTTGGTGACCCCGAACATAAAATGGTTGGGGATAAGACCAAGTGATATAGAGAAATACAAAATTCCCGACGAGGCGTTACTTAATATGAAAACGAGGGATACGAACTATGCTTACAAAAAGATGCAACAACTAGAGACTGCGAACCGTAGGCTATGGGCGGACGAAATAAGGACAATGATCAAAAAGGATGCCTCTGTTGGGATAGAGGCCTTAGACTCAGTAGGCATAGGTTTTCTTACTGATGTCTTTTTGCCCAACAAAATCATCGAGCAGGACTGGATCTAGAGGAGGTATGTGTATGATGTATCCTTTGTTTATGAAATGTTGCATTTGTTTGAATTCCCAAAACTATTTTTATTTTATTTTTTATATATAATATATGACCATTGCCTCATTACCCTTGATTTTGCAGAGCAAACTGTAGCAGGAGAGGAAGATTTGATTTGATGCGTCAATTTCGGCATTTGATTTGCTTTGATTTGATTTGTTTTAGGAGTGTTTTATTTAGTAAGTTTTTTTAAAGATCCGGTTGTTTTTCCTTCCTTTCACGCTTTCTCGTTGAATACATCCTGTATCAGACTTGCTGAACAATATTCTATTTTTGCGAAGTTGTATTCCTTAATTTTGGTGTTTCCTTGCCTCGGTAATTTGAACATTTGTGTATCGATCTTTGGTAATCTGATCCTGAACTTTGCTCTCACAGTATTCCTTGTGCTGTGTTATGTTTGTTGCCTGCAAATCTGTATAAGTATTGAATTTAATAGTTTTTTGGACGCATAATTGAATGAAATGGATCAGTAGGCCTGTTTCATATTTGCTCATTAAAAACTTCAAATGAAAAGAAAAAATTATTATATCCATTGAACAGATTGAAGACTGTTGCACCACATCTAATCTTCCATCCTTGTGTTTTTATGTGTTCCACTGTCTTAATGAGCTATATTTAGAGATAAAGGCGGCAGCATTGACTTAACTTTTAATTGTGACATAAGATGGACTGTACTTTCTACTTCAGTGTATATGAATGCAGTGTAATTTACCTTTACTTGGTGGGTGATATGCTTGAACTTTTGTTATTCAACGGTAAGCCTCAATCTCCGATTACATTTCTCAATGTTGTCGTGCCGAAGTTCCGAGTTCTGTTTCTCGGTTTTAAGAAATCAAAATCGGCGAGAACTTCTCCGGTGAATGGAGCTTTAGCAGCGAATCAAAGACATCAGCTTCATGAATCTCCTGGAAGTGTACAGAGCAATAATTTCGCAGTGGAAGAGGTTCAGATTTCGTCATTGTTCTCAAGAGACAACAGCTTCAGTAGCAGTAAAGTACAGAGAGAATGCGATTCCGATCGCATTCCGATTATTTTCCATCGTCAAGGAAATCGCCGAAGGATTTTCCGAAGTATTTGAAGCTTATTAAGCCTTTATATGTTCGAGCATCGAAGAGGTACTTTGAGAGTCCTCGGATTTCTTCGGATCTGTCTTCCTCAGAATACTCCCCTTGCTCCTCCCCTGCTACGGCGGTGTCTAGTTCGCCGACAAAGTCGTCGGAGAAGAGAAGTGCTGGTTTCTCTGACACACTCACTTTTCTTCCTTCTGAATTCCACAAGGTAACCATGAAAATTTTGCGATTTCATAAGCCATTAACCCGATTATTACAACCCATTAATCAGATCTGGGTTTGAGAAGCTTCTGATCTGTGAGGAAAATCCAGAAAATGGATCTGCAGAAAATAATAAACTCATTCCCTTGTGTTTGCATGATTTTAGGATTGATGGTTTGTTTAAAACCCTAGAAGGGTGAACCATATATTTTTAAACCACAAGGGGGCAAAAGCTTCAATTGACAAACCACGATGGGGCAAAAGGTTATTTACCCTATTTCTTATGATTAATTTCTTTGATAATGATTTCATAATTAATTTGACACAATGAATGTATAATGATGTTATACAATACAACAACAGGGTTCTCACACAGATTCTTTGCAGATATGTTACACTCCCTTTGTATGCTCTTGTGTCCCAAGTATATAAACGATCCGAGTCGAATCAAACATTTACTTATCGAATTCCAAAACAAAAAAAAAACAGTGATACTGAAACTCTAATGAATGATTAATGCATGCATGTATGGTTTGAAATTTGGGCAGATGGGTACAACAATGAAACCAACAATATTCAATGAAAGAGTAGCCACTGCTTTGAATAAATGGCACCATACTGCTAAGAAACATGTTCATGAAATATACACATATACATATGTCTACACCGCATCAGTACGTATAAGAGTTACATCAACTGATCAAAGTACAACAACATTTCTACCATAAAACTTGCAGTGGCAGAATGTAAATCCAGGTGAAACTGCTTATATCTCTAAATCACTCACTACAAGTTGCTATACACATGATGGTTCTGAAAAAATATACCTTCTTTCTGTTTCACCTACCAGAACAACGTGTTTTGTACATGGCTATACCTTCCCACCTTGGTTTCGTCAAAAAAAAATAATAAAAAAATCCCACCTTGATTCTTACTGAATTCAAGAATCCAATGTTGTACTTTGCATCCATAGCAGCCAGTAGTTATTGTGTCATAGTATGATGATCCGGTGTACCCTACCCGCTCATGTATGCTTGTAAGTTGTAACTCTACCTTACTGCCACAACAAAAATGGTCAAAAACAAGTGACACACTCATGATCAATGCTGTAAAAAAGTGTCGTGTTTACTCAGTTGTGAAATTTTTTTGTAGGGGCAATAGCATTTCTGATCGTTAGATTCCAGTTAATCTGTAGTTATTTTTTCTGGAAAGTGACTAAACAGAAAAACGCGAAAGCACGACTGACGATGCCGGTGGCAACTAGGTATCCTAGACAGGGATACCAGTCTCTAATATCAAATCTTTTTTGTTGGAGGGCACCACATCTTGTAATCAGCCACACTCCTGAATACCTGACCATGCATATATTAGAGTTAAAATATATACTGTATATATTATGTATGTCTTTTTCCATAAGCTATCGAATAATATCAATGTCAAACCTTTTGGCATTAGCTATAATAAATGCTTCCAAAGCCCACTTAGTATAAGTTAAGTCTGCTAATTTCATCAAAAACGTGTCACCCTCCTGGTTGGCAACGAGAGTCAACACCACAGGGAGCAACACAGACCACTGCAGGGGGGGGATAATTGAAGCCATGAATTAAGAACAAGTCTTGTTATGATTCGAGTAAATAGGATCTTAAGTTGAATATACTTACCAGCTGGGCAGAGCCTGGTTGAAAGTAGATGGCGAGGATGTACGCTATACCAGTGACACAGTACACAAGGCACAACAAGATCACGTAATTATCCAATATTGAGGATCTCGGATTGTTGAAGAAATAGAACATGGATAGATAGAATGCTGGCTTTACAATTGTTGAGAAAAGGTCAACTGAATCTTTTCCCAGAAAGTAAGCCAAGCTGCTCATTCCTGAACCACTTTCCCTCCAGTAATGCAATTTGTCCAGAGAAAACGATCTTAAAGCCGTGATCTTTGAGAGAAGAGCTGAAAAAGAAGGGTGATTAATTAAGCTCTAAGCATAATAAAGCAGATAATATCAACTACTTAGTCATAACAGTATTAGTATTAATCTAGGCGCCGTTAACCTCTATGATCTCTCTCTTCCTCTCAAAATTTACTTTCGACTTATACTTACTAGCATACTTGACATCGAAAAAAGACCTTGGTCTAAACATTAGGCCTTACATACATCTTCATACATGACTTTTCTTCTTTTTTTATATTTTATTTTATTTTTAACCTGTAAATTTTATTAATGATTTGAAATTTACAAGGTTTTTGTGCACACCCCATGCACACTCCAAAAGAAAGATGTGTCATCAATGCACATACCTCACCTCTCTAAAACCCTAGTCCGGGAAACCCAGGGTAGGAAAAACCGGGTGCTAGGGAAAGAGTATGAGCCTATGTGCATTGGAACTCTCACAATAGTCAAAATAAAAGAGAACTCTAGTAGCTCTTCAGCAAATAAGCAAGAAAAAACAAAATGCAAAAGCCTTAAATCTAATTAGACGTGTCATCTTTGAGCTTCAGCAGGTTTTAAATGTCTTCAAACATGACTTACCACATATAAACGTTGTGAAAAGTTGAAGGGAAAAAAAAAAAAAGTAGCATCCATAAAAGAAATGAGATTGTATGTTTACACTTACAGACAGCAATGACTGTGTAAAGATAACCAGTTGCCCCAAACGTCTCGTCACTCACTTTAGCAAGTGTCCCTAAACATATACCCGCCAGTAGTAAAATCAGAAAGTCTACAGCTTGTATCCTGGCTTCTCGTAATCTCTGCTTACCAATCCTAACAATAAAAATCACATGTCACAATATAGCATATAAGACTTAAAATTTGAGGTGAAAGAGTTCAAATTATTAGCAATACTTATGCACAAGGCATGGAAATGAAATTGAATACCTTCCCAAAAAATACTTATATTGCAAGAATACACCAGGAGTTTCCCTTTCAGATAAATCCTTTGATGACTTGAAGAAGTTATGCTCTAGATAATCTTTCTTTTGTTCAACATTAAACTTGACATCTGCCCAAAGGTCACCGGCAAAAGATTGTTCCACCCCTCCCTCTGTAGCTGAAGAATGTCCACCGTGTGTTGATTCTCCTGCTCCCGCCTTTCCAGCAGCATCTAGCATGTCCGGTGGCACGGGATACCCGTTTTGAAGCATCCATCTTAGAGGAAGTTCTTTATAGTTGACACCTGTACTTGCAGGTAATTTTACAATGCCCTCCAAGATGTCGATGTAGTAGTCAGGAGGATTAACACGCTCAGGGACATTGATCCCTAGTCCAGAAAAATATGTTTCCACATTCTTGACTGGTCCATGATATACGGTAAGACCGCCCTTAGCTAGAAGTATCAAATCATCAAACATCTTGAACAAGGTGTAGCTGAATCAGAAAACTGAAGGCGCTTTAGAAAAAAATGAATGATGTTTGAAAACTGAAGGCTATTTTACAAAAATGATGTATGAAAACTGAAGGCGATTTAGAAAGAAAAAAAAAAGCGTAACAAATTATGATGCTAAAACAGAAAAAGAAATAAGAATAAGAATACAGAATCACAATAACGATAAGCAGATATAAGAAGGAAAAAAAAAACAACAGTTTGGTTGAACAAATCACCTTGGTTGATGTACCACCATGCATATATTTACACCTTCAAGAGCTTCACGGCGAAGCGCTCTAAGTAGTAGCTGAGAAGAGGAACTATCCAAACCAGAAGTTGGTTCATCTAAGATCAACAAAGAAGGTTCCATAACCATCTCTAACCCAACATTAACTCGCTTCCTCTGCCCTCCAGAGATTCCACGTTTCTCCACGGTTCCAACCAACGAGTCCCTCACAGGCTGCAATCCTAGTGACTCAATAACTCTTTCAACAATCAACACCTTTTCTGGTTTTGGAAGATCTGCTGGTAATCTATTTAAACAAACAAACAAACAAACGGATATAAGCCAATGTCCATGACTACTTAACAACGAAAGGTGTATATTTATTTGGCATACCTGCATCTAGCACTAAACCAGAGATTCTCCTCCACCGTGAGGTTTCCATGCACAATATCATCTTGGGGAACATAGCCTACAATTTTCTTGTAAGACTGCATCCACTCATTTTTCCCATTGATGAGAATCAAACCAGTAATGGTGCATCCAGTAGCCTTTCCGAGCAAAGCAGAGAGAAATGTTGTCTTCCCAGCACCAGATGGTCCCATTACAGCAGAAACTCGACCGGGGGAGAGCTTCCCTGACACACATCTCAGAAGGTGCTTTTGTTTTCCTTTTAACGTAAGAGTCAAATCTTTAAAAACAACCTCTATTGGGAACCTTTTTCTAAAATCAATTTCAGAAGCAATGGTGATTATCCCGGAAAATGTCAAATTCTTATTTTGCTCCTGAAGAGCTTTCTCTTTCTCAATTTGACCATACGCGTACTTAAAGATTTGGCTTCGAGTATGTAATTGCTTTGCCTTTTGCTTACTTAGATTCTTGTCTCCAACCTCAACATTGAAACCTTCGTGGCTCTCAGGATCCTCGTCAATATCTTGCACCAACTTTGTGAGATTACTCTGGCCCTTTTTCTTGCCCTTTTGTTGAGCATCACCAGGCATTGGTGGCAAAGCAGCATCTGACCCAGGTTTTGCTTGCCCTAACCCTTTTAATATGTCTGGCGCTTGTGTAGACTTTTTTCGAGTAAACGTTCGTGACAACTGTTGTTGAAGCCCAGATGCATGCTTTTTAGCAACATCTTTAGCAGATTTCCATTTTTCACGTGCCTGTGCAGTTTCTCTTGCACTTCTTGCCGCGGCTTCTCTGGATTTCGCTTGCTTTTTTTCTTTACTACTTAATACTTGATCAGAGCAGTTGTATATGATGAGAAGAACCAGGGTTATTCCAGCCTAACAGAAGAGAGAGATCACTTCAAAATCTTCCAATATATCCATACAGGTTCGTATGCATTGTAATTACGTTCATAAGAATAAGCTATTCTGTATTACAGAAATGCTAAGATAATGCATGGTGAGAAGTTGTACGCATTTAGCCTATTTGATACATTATCAAGACAAATGGCAACAATGTCGCTTCATTTAATGCTAAGTTCTGATTTTGGAAGGAGATGCCATGGGATTTGCGTAGTAGATGATTTACATGTCTGATAAAACTAAAAGGAATTTACATGTTAAGACGTTGAGCCATTCATCATAGGAAAAAGAACTAGAAACTAATCAGCTGAAATTGGTAAGTTAAGGTTGAGAAAGAGATACCGACTTACAAAGAAAAGTATTCCATATGCTGTTATATTCTGGTTTGTAGATTGTGGGTCACACGTTGCCAAGGCATAGCATTCTGCAAGTTTATACAGAGAAAACAGATAATCCGATTTTGATACCAAGAACATATTGGAAAAGTTTTTTAACAATTCTTCTTAGAGGTAAGTTCCTAATCAGAATGTGCCTCATGTACCACTATGATATAAAAGTAACCCGACAGCAGAAAAGTGCTTACTCGTTTGAGCAGTAGATCCAGCTCTACAGTAATGCCTGAAAAGCAGCTAATTTGTAAATAAAATGTGTATGGTACACATCTAACAGCTTCAGAACTGAAATTACACATCAATTCGGACTAAAGATATAACATGCACCCAGAGATTCAAAACATACATAAGTGAAGTTGAGAGTTACTTTCTAATACCACACACAAAGAAAAAGGATGAAATAGTTACAAACAAGTGAAAGAAGTTTGCAGGATTAATTAGTACCCGCGATTACATGCAAGCTTTTCAGTATTACTTGGACAGTAAAATCCAGCTGAACAGAACACGTCAGGTGCACTTATGTAATCGGCCCAAACATCAGCTCCACCACAAGTATGGTTTGAGTCCCCTGGAGGTAACTGATAGTGGTATCTGCATTAATTCTTTAAGGTATGAAACAAGATCAAAGCAAATTCATGGAAAACACGTTTCATGTATATTCAGGACAGAGCTTAAAACTTACGGATCACATACACCTGTAGCTCTGTTGAGTTTTGCCATGGGGCAATAGGAGCCTAATGGACACGCTGGAAATAAGACATGAAAACGTCAGACATAGTGCTCCATTAACCATATGTGAGCATTCTTCACTTATGTATGAAATTGTTTGCTGATTCAGAATAATACAGGATAGCTACGGATACACAGGTATGGAATTTTTTTTGAAATATAGGATACGAGTGCGAAGGGAATACAAGTATATATTGACAATTAATGGATCAAGTTGTCATAATAAGTTAAGGACTAAAGTATAAAGATTGAGCACAATAAAGTAAAACAATTTATAGCGTCTTTTCTTTATTTCTGATGGGGTCTTTTTTTTCTTTTTCTTTTTCGACGGTTTTTTAGTATTTCTCTTCATTGTAGATATGCATATCCAGATCTTGTATTCAACATTTAAAAAATTGCAAATGCGCCCTTAGACGTGTATCCTAAACATCTATGCATCTGCGTCGAATATGAGAATCTCTACCAAACAGGATACTACTAGAGCTCCTCTTTTAGCACATGGGAATGCTCTGTTTCCCAAATTATTATTTTTTAAGGTTTTTAGAGCTCAAGTGATGAGAGTAGCTTGATGATTACATATAGACATGCAGCTAGAAGGGAATTATAAAATCATGACGCATATACAGTGCCGACTTATATTTCTCCATCATGTATGGACATTTTACACTTATTATCAACCACATTTTCTAACCAATTTTGTCCAGTGGTTCACCTACTATGTTATCAAGCCTTAACATGTCTCTTATATGTTCCATGCTACATGGTGAACCAACAATTCCAAGAAGACTTGCTAAAATAACTGACGATAGTTTGAATTCGACTGTGTATGATTGAGAAACATCTATGTCTAGCTGATTATTCATCTTCAAAGAGTTTACTCTTCAAACATTTATAGGAAAAATCAACAGAAAAGTTGAAGAAACTTACGGATCATGCATGTAAGACCATGAGGACAGAAGAATCCTTCACAACATGGCTGACAATTTGTAACTCTGGTTGGAATGTCTACGGAATTGTTGAACTGAACTTTCTCATCTTTCTCAACACTGCAAGCCCATCCAGGCTCACAACCAGGAACCCAAGAAGTTAAGTTGCAGTTCTTGTTAGGCTTAAGGTAATTACTTCCTCTTTTCCCTGAAGGATCGTTGATTAAGCCATTGGAGTAGAACTTCGCTTCTGCTGAAGTGCACACACGCCGCATAGCATCACCTATTCATTGATTAGCAAGAGTTTCATATACAACTCACCAAAAAACAGTCTAACTAGCAAGAAGTGATGAAAAATATTAAACTACAGCTTCTAGAAGATATTGTCATTGAATTCCATAGTTCAAAATTTGCTGAACATACCGTCAGTCGCCTTAAGGCATCTAGACAAAAACTTGGTGTTCTTTGAAAAATTAAATGCTGCATTCCATTCAGCATCCCTGAAACACATAAAATAAAGAGTTTGTGGTTCACTAGAAATACCTTTCATCCCAAAATTATTAGAAAATAAAAACAATCACAATATTAAAACTTCTCATTTGTCTATGCCAGGTAGCTTGACTGACAAACTCATGCATTATACTCCAATTAATAACCACATCAACTAAGAACAAAAAAAAAGTCTTCTTGTATACATACATATGATTCTCATTTGTTAAACGGGTTGTCTCCAAAATCACATCTTTGGGTTAATTAATTTCCTACAAGGGAAACCAAGACCCCTAAACAAGAAAATTTTGAAAGATTCCCTAACGACTTCTATTGACAGCACAAAATTGTTTTGTACATCCATTATTGATTTTATGTTTTACATGGCACCATAAAATTACTTTTGGCACGCCACAAAATAACAATTTATCGTGAAATGTATGAAAGGTCCCTATAATAGTCCTTTCATCCCACTAATCATATATATAAATATGTTGTCATCTATAAATTTGTGGGGTGCTATGTTAGTGCCGGAAACAACTTAGTGATGCCAATTAGAAGCCCCTAACAATAATAACCCTAGACTTTGAAAACCCTTGAGACATCAATCCCGATTATTGCAAACATGCAAGAAAAAAGAAAAAAAAAAAAAAAAAAAACCGTAAAACTTACACATTTTGAATGCAAAAGCTCACTTCTTCAAGCATCTCTTCGCTAAATAAAAAGGTGACATTGTTGAAGCGGTTCAGAATGGCATCCGTTAAAAGTGCCGTCGCAGCTGAATCGTCTCCGTCGGCTGTATCCGCATCTGTCATGAGATTCCCCGTTAACAAAATCATCAAAACAAGCAACTCTGCCACCGCATTGAGCCGTTGTCTCTTTTTCTTCCCTAACATTTCCGTTAATCTTTGATGTTGGTACTTTTTTTATGGGAAAAGAATCATTGGAGGAAATGATTATGTATGTTGTTTTGTTTCATCAAGTGAGAGGGGGGGATTGAGAAAAAAATTGGCAGAGGTGAAAGAAATGGCGGGGAGGTGAAATAGGATGAGAGAATAGAATATAAGAAGTTGGATGACAAGTCATGTGAAGCTTTAAACCGTAAAATCAAACAAAGCAATACCCCACCACTGAGCGCAAATTTTATGACGGGAAACACTACCGATACAACGACGTAGATATTGCCTCTGTCTCAAAATATAACTCAAAACATTTTCATACAAATTAAATTGGTGGTTGAATGCTATAAATTTGAAAGTTAATATCTAAAATGTTTTTTGACTATCATTAATGTAATAATTGTTAAGTCGTGAAAAGTGGTGGGATTGATAATAAATGAGGAGTGATAGATTCACAACCAATGTACGACAACAATGATCTACACCATTGATTATTATGAGACATAAATCAATCAATATAGATCTCACAATAATCAATTGTGTAGATCATTATTGTGGCACATTGATGTGTATTTTCGTTGTGACTCTATCATTTCTCATTATAAATTAAGGGTAAGATGGAAAAAATGGTAATAAATTTTACATTAGTAATGTAGAATAACTTATTGTGTGACAAATTTAAAAGTATGAGATAACTTATATTTTGGACGGAAATAGTAATACGCTTTTATATGATTGAACATAACTACAATTAATTAACGGTGTAAATTGTGTTGTGTAGCCCATTATCACACCATCGCTATGATCAGTGACGGATCTAGGGAAAAAAAAAGACTTCCTCTGTCCCAAAATATGAGTTTGTCTCTTATTTTGAGTTTATCTCGTAATATAACTCTTCTTACAATACCAATTGAGCATTTTTTATATTATTCTTCATTTTACCCTAACTTTATTATCAATTCAATAATTTTTCGTCACTTTACTATTATTGTGTTAATGATAGAGTGATAGCTGAATGGTATTTTAGACTTTTTATCTATAAATTTTATAACACACATCTACTTTTTAAATTGTGTGAAAAGTCAAAACAAACTTATATCTTGAGACATAAAGAGTATACTGCAATTTTCCCAAAAAAAAAATAAAAAATTCAAACATACACCTATTAAATGGTAGAGGGGAAATGACATTATACTCTATATGGTTTCCATCTCTTATTAATAAGAAGACATGGTGTTAACCATGTTACACTTGTTTTTTTTTCATTGGTTCTCTTCTTCTTTTTTTTACTGTTCATCGGCCCAGTCCATTTTTTTTACTGTTCATCGGCTCGTTCCTTTTTTTAACTGTTCATCGGCCCAGTCCAGAATTTTTTAATTTTTTTTAGAAGAAGGGTTTGAGTTAAATTCTCCATTTTGGAGGACTCAATTGTATCACCTTTTTAATGTGCGAATATATGTAGCAAAGGTGTGACTATTTTCAAAATATAAGGTCACGACTTGTTGCCGACACGATCTTTGTATCATGCCAAAAAAATTGTGTTTGACGTTTACAAGAAATATTATAAATTTCTTAAAATAAATTAATTTCATAAAAAAACATATCGTTTGTACACGACGATATAACTATTTTCAAGATGTAAGGCCACGACATGTTGCATGCATGATCTTTATATCATGCCAAAAAAAATTGGGTTTGACGATTACATGAAATATTAAATTTCTTGAACTGAAATTTTTTTCGTAAAAAAACATATCGTTTATATAAATATTAAATATCCTGAAAAAAAAATTATTTCGGCCACAAATATTGTTAAACTGGCTATAGTGTATTGTTGATTTAAATTCTGGAAATTCGAATTGTGTATTTTACCATGGCCGTTAAAATTAGCCTATATCTGAGAATACAAAAAAAGGGTTCAGTAGTGTCGAAAGGTATCTATTTTGTGTCGTGGAGTGTTGACAGTGTGTTAGATTTTAATTAAAAATTTTAATTAATATTCATTTCATCAACCGACAACTGTTGAATATGGCGTCGGGGTGTATCGGAGCGTGTCGTGTCGTGTTTTTGGTAGAACAAGTGTTGTTGCAAATAATGTCGAAGATAGCTTCATTTTTTCGGTTAAAATAGATTTAAGTAGAAATTGAACAAAAAATTGTTCAGTAGTGTCGAAAAGTATCCATACGATGTCGGGAGGTGTCGAAGATGTGTCGGATATTCATTTCATCAACCGACACGTGCCGGACATGCCATCGTAATGTATCAGAGCGTATCATGTCGTGTTGGTTGTCGGACACGTATCGTATACCTTTTTATAGTTTACTCGGGTTTATTATTTCAGTCCTCTATGATTATTACATTTGCTGATTCACTTTTGATTTTCGCATTTCGGTGATTATAAAAATAAATCGGACCACCAATAGTGCATAGCACGAATGCTTTTCTTCCTAGTACTAAATATATAAACACTCTTTCTCTTGTTTATTAATACATGTTTTGCCTCATTATGGTTTAACATATAACGTCTTTACTCTCATACGGTATATTAATATATGCTCTACCCCTATGTTTTCTTTAAGGTGTGTAATAACAAGGGATAACATGTATATTATAACATGGGAATAAATGTTTTATATGTTTTTCTTTTCTGAAGATTATGTTTTATATGTTAAACCCCAGAAGAGTGAAGCATATATTATATGTATCATATGATAGTAAATGTTTTATATGTTAAAACATAAATAGCTAGATCATATAGTATTAATATACCACGGGGAGTTAAGTGTTTATATGCCTAATTAAAAAGACAGTTAGCTAATAAAACAAATATTAATATTAATACATTTATACAAATTTTTTTCTTTCGAACTGTTGGGATGGTTTTGAAATCACCCCATGGACTTACTAGGTTAGCCCTGGTTGCGACAACAATATTACCCTTTACAATGGTCACTAAGGGCCTGTTTGTTTACCTAAATAAGCACTTATTCTTAAAAATTTAAGTGACGGTTAGAATTAATGGTGTTTGATAAATTTTTTTACTACTACTTAATTAAATAAGTACCACTTAATTTTACATGGAAAAAAGAATAAAATTTTCAGCGCTTACCACTTCACTTATCACTGAAAAACAAATGCGTCGGCAGTTCCTCCTTTCATGCTAACGTGCACACTATTTTTCTCAATCATCCACGCAGATCAATCTTTTATGTAGTATATAGTATTTACTTGGTTTATATAATTATTTTGTATGTTTGTGTTTATAGTTCTTTGATCCTATCAAAAAAGTTTATACACTTTCGATCAAGTGATGTTATTAATTGCTTTAATCAATGTGGTATTTTTGTTATTTCTTATCGATTTAATTTATGTTAAAAATTGAAAATGACCTATACATTTTTCCTTTTAATTCACAAAGTATTAACGAAGTATAAATACATACAAAGAAAAAATAGTAGCATAAAACTTACGTGTGAAGTATGATATCATTAAAAATGTAGCATATAGCATATTTGTATTTATAACAACAACGTGTATGTATAAAATTGTAAAAACAAATGTAGCATATTTGTATTTATAACAACAATGTGTATGTATAAAATTGTAAAAACAAATTATTTTTAGTTTTGATTTTTTGTGTTATCAAACGATTTAAGCACTTAAATTATTCAGTTACTTAATATATTCAGATTTCAGATTTCAGACTTTAGACTTCAGACTTCAGACTTCAGTTTTAACAAACGACCCCACTCTGATAACTTTTTCTTAGATACAATCTTTGTAGATATATGATGTAGCATGTTTTCGTTGTATAGAACATACCAAATTCTCCAACTCAACAGCCATGAGGTTAGTCATAACCAATGAAGTTTCGACACTTGGCACTAGTGGCGACTCATGTTGTCGAGGGGCATGTGGCCTTTTTGAGATGTGAATTTTTTTTCGTTCCGTATTTAGATGTTATAGTTTTGTTTTAAAAAAATTACAAATGTCATTTGTGCCTCTATTGAGATAAGATTTTTTTTGTTAAAACAATATGGTTTTGCGTTAAAAAAATTATGAATATCACCAGGAGCGTCTCTGTCCAAATTTAGGCTCGGAACAAAAAATAAAATTAGGCCATTTTAAAAAAAACTGTAACAAAAAAAAAAAACATTGCAGACCTACTTGCTATTTGCTGTTTATATGTGAAAATAAATTGGGGAAAATTGAAAGAAAACATACATGTTCAATCAATCTGCAACTATACTTTGATAATGTCAAACATCAATATTTGAAGATTAAGGCTCCGTTTGTTTTGGCAGAGTTTTTTTGGGAGTTTTTTTTCCATCAAATCACCAATCATTTCTTACAATTCTCTTACCAATCAAATTTTCAACTACAAATAAAAAAATATTAAATCATCTCTCATCATTTCACTTTATCAACTTTATTACATTTTTTACCATTATTTTATTCATTATTCTACTTTATTTCACCAATCATTTCATAATCTACACCAAAATATTATTCTACTTTATTTTACCTCATCAACTTTCTAATCATTACTTCAATCATTTTATCTAAAAAAACTCCCAAAAAAACTTTCAAAAAAACTATAACCCAAAACAAACACAACCTAAGGTTTTCTATCTTTGGGGGGGAAATGCGAAGTGTTACTAATTATTGAGGCAGGCAGGGGCATTAACGGAATAATATATTTTGGGATTGGAGTTATCAATTGTGTAATGTCCCACATAGGAAAAATAGTAGAATGCTTACCCCCATATAAGTGTGAGACATAAATGTTTTGTCAACTCGGGTTAGCCATTTTAGACCAAGCGAGGACGACAGTCTAAGCATTTGACCGGACCATTATGACTCATTTGGCGCTTCCAAGCCCAATGTCTGGGGGCGTTACAGAATGGTATTCAGAGCCGACTATCATACGGAACTATGCCCTGGCGAGGACGCTGGTCCCGTATAAGGGGGGAGAACGTAATGTCCCACATAGGAAAAATAGTAGAATGCTTACCCCCGTGTGAGACATAAAAGTCTTGTCAACTTGGGTTAGCCCTTTTAGACCAAGCGAAGAAGACGGTCTAAGCAGTTGAAAGGATATTTATGACTCATTTAGCGCTATCAGGCCCGGGGGGTCTGGAGGTGTTACAAATTGTTTATTGGAACTTGAAAGTCAAATGTCAACTATTTCAAAAAAAAAAAAAAAAAGGGGAAAATTGAAAGAAAACATACATGTTCAATCAATATGCAACTATACTTTGATAATGTTAAACATCAATATTTGAAGATTAGGATTTTCTATCTTTGGGGGAATGCGAAGTGTTACTGATTCTTAAGAGCAGCAGTAATGGTTTGATCTCTCTCTCAATTGATTATGACAATAAATTGCCACTTGGCATTACAAGAGTGGAAGAAAATTAGAGAAGAAAGTTACCGAAAGAATTTCATGATAAGATGTGGTAATAGTCCCATTAACATTTCTCATCCCTCCACTAGCCCCTTCCTCACAACCACCGCCGGAACCACCACTGTCACCGCCGGAATCATGCCAATATTTCTCCTCCCCCTGAGATAAACATATACATCAGAGATATTAAAACCTCACAAACAAAATTACAACATTAGAAATTTTGATTTTCATCTCTGCTGAAGGAAAAGTGAATCCTCATGACTACACCGGTTGCAAATCAAAGAAAAATAAATGAAATTTTCTCATGTAATGCCTTCCGGGTTGCCTCAAGCATGGATGGATTCTCAGGAAAAAGAAAATATTCATGATCTTCATAGAAATTTATAGATCCTTTCAAGCAAAAGGAGGTGGAAGGAAGTAGGTGATGTTTTTCATTTTAGAAAAAAAAGGAAAAGTGGCGTTGATGATGATTTTTTGAGAGAGAAATCTTCTATGGCATTATCTAAAAATGGAGAAGAGTGTAGAGAATGTCTAAATTTTCCTCTCTATTTAACCTCTATTATTTTGTAATTGTACATTCTTGGCTATCTATTCAGCAACTTTATTAGTAGATTATCTCCAAAACCTTGCCACTATGGTTGCTCTAAGGCAGGCAGGCGCATTAACGGAATAATATAATTTGAGATTGGAGTTGTCAATTGTTTATTGAAACTTGAAAATCAAAGTGTCAACTATTTTTATTTTATTAAAAAAAACATAAAAAGCTACATACAACAAAGCTTGAATCCTAGTCCCTTGCCAGCTAATACTCTAATACTCACCACTAAGACGATACCTTGTTGTTTGATAGATTATTGAAACCCAATATAAAAATATAAAATAATTATCCTATTGGATAAAAATTTGACAGGACCCTTAAATTAATCGATTTTGGAGGGGCCGTGGTCCATGGCCCCGTTGCCCCCCAAGGGGCGCCCCTGAATAGCATTTATACAAAATCGGTGCCCCCAGTTGATCAGTTTTATAGATCCGCCACTAGGTGGCAATGGCACTACACCCATCCATTACATAATAAGAGATTTTATGGTGCAACAATTATAGGAATGTTATACCAAGTGTCATACATTATAGCCACATACAAATACAGTTTCATCATTTGTTAATCATGATGTTGACCGATGGGTCAAATTAATGATCTTGAATCATGAATATCAATCATTGTTGAATTAATGCTAATTGAAAGAGATTATGAAGAATAAACTGAAAATATTTTGCTTCATGTTCAAATCATTGTTTAAGGTCTTGTTTGGTTTCAGGGATCCAACCCGATATTTTATTCATTTCACTATCTTATTTATTATTTTTGTATTGATTTTATTATTTTATTATAAATTCTCTCATCAATCATTCAACATTAACAAATAAAATAATATTAATCAATTCACTTTATTCATCACTACACTATTTAACCATTACTTTTTCAATATAATACCTCATTAAAATTTCTCTCACCAATCATTTCTTCAACTACATAAATTTCAATGTAAGGGCACTCCCAGTAGAATCCCTATATGGTGCCATATCCTTAAAATGAAGATAAAAAATAGAGTTTGCCTCAAAATAGCTTCCACAGCAGAGTCTCTATCCCTATTTATTTTTAGGGATATGAGCAGTGCATCCCTAATTGTGGGGATGCACTATTCACGCCCTAAACATATTTAATTATTAAAAATTATAGGGATAGGGATGCTTCTGGAGTGAAATAATAAATATTTAATGTGTATAAATAGGGCTGTGAGGTAGAATATGTATTATTTAATATTATTTGAAATGTTACAGGGATAAGGATAGAGATGCTGTTGTGGAGTTTTTTGAATTGAGATGTTGTAAAATATGGATATGTATTATTTTATATTATTTTAGGGATAAAATTTGGGGCCTCTGCTGGGACTGCCCTAACATATCAACTTTATAATCATTATTTCACTATATTTTTTTTTTACTTTCTCTTTCTTGAATCCATTCAATCCTAATCCAACCTGAAACCTATACGCATACTAAAGTAAGTTTTGAGACCATAATTTGATTTTTTTTTTCCTTCGTATTATTGCAGTAGTCTCTATATTAATACTAACTTGTTTTACCATTAATAAAAATGTTAATATCCTAGGTTTGATTCTTTTTTTCCCGGAAAAAAACAAAAGATTTTATTAAAGCCGGACTAACACCGGAAATTACACAGCAACGCTGGACAACGTCGATCAATGCTCATTGCCCGGACGAAACAAAGAAATAAAAAAGAAAAGGAAAGCAACACACTATACAACTAATTGTCAAGCACAAAGGTCTCTACGAGACTGACTTGACAAATGAGAAGAAGAGGCCTATGAGGCTGATAACTTCTTCCGGAAATAAAAACAAAACAAACAAAGCTACAGAGACTAGGAACTGAACAACGATCCGGAGAGACCAAAGCAAAAGTCAGCCACAAGCGGATGTTCGCCACCGCCGACCGCCGTCACCGAACGAAGAGAGAAGCCCGTAAGAATGACTAGCACCTAGGTTCGATTCTTATTGCTGGCAATTTTTAATTGTTCGCAACATTTTTTGGTGGGTTCTATAGGCACTTCAATTTTTACTTTTGGCCCTATATTATTCCCGGCTTCACAAAAAATTACTCCGGCACCACGATGATTTTTGATGAGCGGAATGTCAGTGACATTGACGTTGCTATTGAAAACCAACATCAGTGACACTGACGTTGGTGTTAAAAAACGAAAGTCAATAACACTGACGTTTACGATATAAAAGTGTCACACTGATGTTCCATATCAACGTCACTACCACTAATATTCTGAAGTAAAAGTGGAGTGTCTTTAGAACCCACCTATTTTTTAATTTTTAAAACCTTAAACTAAGAGCATCTGCAACCGTCGGCGGCAAATACTACACCAAATCATCAATTTGGTGTAAGTTTTACATCAAAAATTACTCATCATCTCCAATGGTTCTCCATCAAATAAGAATATTCTTGGAATATTCCATTTAATTTATTTTTCTTCTCCACAAAAAAAAAAAAAAAAAAAGAAGGGGGCTACAGTGTTTGCTGGGAGATGTATTTTGGCAGCAAATTTGCCGGTGAATTTCGGATTTACACCAATTTGCTGGAGAAAATGCCGATCCATTGGAGAACTATTTTAACAGCAAATTGATGATTTGCTGGTGGATTGAGTTGCTCTAATACCCTAAAATCAAACTTCATACGACAAACCTCGCTCGCCACCCCCTGGCGCCCCTGCCGCAATTTTTCTCAACAGTGTTCGCCCCCTGCCGGCGCCGGACGTCCGTGCTCCAGCCTCCTACAAACCGTCAGTTCCACAACAGCTCACAATTGCTTGTCTGCTGTGCTGCTTTCATTTTAGGTAATTTTCGATTTGTTCTTTTTTATTATGTTTTATTTTCATGTGCTTGGTTGTTCAGTTGTTTTGGTACCATAGTTCCATTAACGTGATTTTTTTCGATTTGGATTTTTTTATACTTTATTTAAGTGTGTTGAATAAACTTTTGGTGGGATGCCCATTGTAGTTATAGGGATGTTTGTATGCTCAAGTGCAGCTTTTCAATTTAACTGTTGACTGTTGTGTTTTTTTCTTTTCTTTTGGGTTTCAGGCTTAGTGAGTCACTCACTTCGTTTAGTTAAATTGCTAAATGGTTGGTAAATGCTAAGACAATTTAAGTGCGGCGGACAAAATTAGATTAATTGATTACTGTTGCTACATTGCGGATTGGGAGATAAGTGTAATGGTGCTGCATTTCACATGTATTAATCTAAAATGACAAGTGAGAAGCTGCAATCAAAGAATTTTTTTTTATTGACACATGGTTTTCAAGCTTTTGATGAATGGAATTATTTTGCGTCAGTATTTTTTTTGAGGAGATATATTTATTCCTTTGAACAGTGAAAACCAAGGCCACCTCATAATAGTTTCCTTGATCTGCAGCCACTGGTAGTGCGTCTTCAGCATGTTTGCTTTTATCCACGTTTTAGCAAGCCCACATGTGGTGGAGCGATTCAAGTACACATATACATTAATCTTCTTTCTCACAATGAAATATTGGTTGAGATGGTGATTTATCGTTAGTTACTATGCTGATGAAATGTAAATTTTCCGTCTTCTTAACATTCGTTCTTTATAGAGGTTTTCCTGTGATTTTTGGGTTTGAAGTTGCATTCTTCTGAGAATGAGTGAGGTGTTGTCCACTTAGACACTTTCAGCTTATCGAGTCATAGGACGAGTATGTTGAAGGAAGAAGCAGTTATTTCTCACTTCGGTGAGACGTTGGGTTTTTGTGTGTGGAATCTAAAATTATGGTTCAGACTGTTCTTCAATAGATACACAAGTGCGTGAGAAAGAGAGAGATGATTTATTTATTGTAGTTATCTATGTGTGCATTTGTGTTGTCTTTCAGATATTTATGTGACGGGCTATGCATTTTTCCACTTTCTTGGTTCATGAGACAATGATTATGCCCTATTACCTTTCTGATAAATTATGTTCTGCACTTTGTAGCATTGATTTTTATCTGAGCGGTGCTTCATTTACGAGCTGTAACTCATTTCCCAAGCTCCCCACCCCTCTACCCCCTTAAGAAGAGAAAAAAAAACTGTGTTTAGACTACATCTGTAACCCCGGATTTTTTTCCGAAATGCAGTTTATTTGTAACTTTAATTTTATTAAATGAACTTGAATCAGTTCATCCGGAAATTGTAAACTTATAACATGTCAATGTAACGCTACAGCCTGTTGTTCATATTTTTCAAGGGGAGGCAGAGGACTTTAGTTGTAACCTGTCAATGTAAACTTATAACCTTATACACAGTTGCCTTTCTATCCATCCTTTTCATTTCTTACTGAAAGGTTCTACGGAAACACCGGGGAAAGTCGTTCTTAATATGTTAACTACTATAACTGCTGCAGAGGATAAAAAAAATAATGCCAACAGTTGATTCCGATTATGAATAGACTGAATAGTCCACAATGTTGTTTTTTGATATTAGGCTTCTGGTTTTAGCTGCTGTACTCAAAGGGGAAAGAGTTGACTAATCCTGATTACATGATATTTGTTTTTATTTTATATTATGTTGATGTCGATATTAGGTGAGTCTATGCTTATTTACTTGCAAAGCTATTGGATTTGTTATAGACGGGTGATAAGTGATTTATTTGGACCTGAATAAGTTCGAAACTGTAAATGCGCCACTCATCCTCTCTCCTATAAGTAATTAGCGTCAGTGGTTCTGTTTGATTGTAGGAAATCAGAAAAGAAAACCAAATGTCTAACAGTGAAAGAAAGGAGGTGATTGGGCTCTCATGGGAGCCTAAGCTACCCACACTTTTTGCATCATCATCATCGGCAACAGCATCAACGTTAAAGTCAACAGGGCAAAGAGTTGCCATTAGCAGTTCCGCCTATTTACCCAATTCAGAGCTTGTTGATGGCCTTTATGTTCCACCAAGTGACCCTAAGCAGCTTAACAAGCTGCTAAAGAAAAATGTCAAAGATACCGCTGGGAAGAATTGGTAGTTGTGTTTTTCCTTTCAGTTTTGTGTTTCTACAATGGAAATGACATTTTATCTTGAAAGTAGAGCGTTTTATGTTCATTTATAATTCTAAACAGTGCCAACCCCTTTTTCTGTTAGGTTTGATATGCCTGCTGCAACTATCACACCTGAGTTGAAGAAAGATCTCCAGTTGTTAAAGGTGTTCCTATATATCACATTTTGCTAGAGTTTATAATTTATGAAAAATATTTGCTTTTGTTTTCCTGAATGTGCCTGATCAATATGTCTTTGTGCCTAATCACTTATCAGATCTAACCTTACTCCATCATCTAGTTCATCTTTTGTATCATCATGATAACTGGGTGTGCATAGTGGCAAGAGATGTTGATTCATCATCTTATCAATTGACTACTGCTGAAAAGGGAATAGAAAATCATAGTGCTTAAAACCAACATGTGCTGAACTATATGCATGTGGTTTTCTGTTATTAGGAGCATAACTGTCGTCATTTCATTGTTCATTTTAACTGCAAGGATATCATGATATCAAATATACAACACTCCAGCTTGTCTCTATTTGGTGGAATCGGAAAGGCTCGAGTCTTGTGATATTTAGAATGGAGAATATTTTGAAGTTAACATGCATTCAAAAGATGAAAATATTGTTCATATTTTGCTTAGCAGCGGCAATAGCAAAAGCTGCTTTTGTGGAAAGGAAACTGAGGCAGTGTCTTTATCATACATATTTCTCATCTACAATTCATCTTCCGTCAGCTTAGCGATTTCGGCCACAAATATTGTTAAACTGGCTATAGTGTATTGTTGATTTAAATTCTGGAAATTGAATTGTGTATTTTACCATGGCCGTTAAAATTAGCCTATATCTGAGAATACAAAAAAAGGGTTCAGTAGTGTCGAAAGGTATCTATTTTGTGTCGTGGAGTGTTGACAGTGTGTTAGATTTTAATTAAAAATTTTAATTAATATTCATTTCATCAACCGACAACTGTTGAATATGGCGTCGGGGTGTATCGGAGCGTGTCGTGTCGTGTTTTTGGTAGAACAAGTGTTGTTGCAAATAATGTCGAAGATAGCTTCATTTTTTCGGTTAAAATAGATTTAAGTAGAAATTGAACAAAAAATTGTTCAATAGTGTCGAAAAGTATCCATACGATGTCGGGAGGTGTCGAAGATGTGTCGGATATTCATTTCATCAACCGACACGTGCCGGACATGCCATCGTAATGTATCAGAGCGTATCATGTCGTGTTGGTTGTCGGACACGTATCGTATACCTTTTTATAGTTTACTCGGGTTTATTATTTCAGTCCTCTATGATTATTACATTTGCTGATTCACTTTTGATTTTCGCATTTCGGTGATTATAAAAATAAATCGGACCACCAATAGTGCATAGCACGAATGCTTTTCTTCCTAGTACTAAATATATAAACACTCTTTCTCTTGTTTATTAATACATGTTTTGCCTCATTATGGTTTAACATATAACGTCTTTACTCTCATACGGTATATTAATATATGCTCTACCCCTATGTTTTCTTTAAGGTGTGTAATAACAAGGGATAACATGTATATTATAACATGGGAATAAATGTTTTATATGTTTTTCTTTTCTGAAGATTATGTTTTATATGTTAAACCCCAGAAGAGTGAAGCATATATTATATGTATCATATGATAGTAAATGTTTTATATGTTAAAACATAAATAGCTAGATCATATAGTATTAATATACCACGGGGAGTTAAGTGTTTATATGCCTAATTAAAAAGACAGTTAGCTAATAAAACAAATATTAATATTAATACATTTATACAAATTTTTTTCTTTCGAACTGTTGGGATGGTTTTGAAATCACCCCATGGACTTACTAGGTTAGCCCTGGTTGCGACAACAATATTACCCTTTACAATGGTCACTAAGGGCCTGTTTGTTTACCTAAATAAGCACTTATTCTTAAAAATTTAAGTGACGGTTAGAATTAATGGTGTTTGATAAATTTTTTTACTACTACTTAATTAAATAAGTACCACTTAATTTTACATGGAAAAAAGAATAAAATTTTCAGCGCTTACCACTTCACTTATCATTGAAAAACAAATCGTCGGCAGTTCCTCCTTTCATGCTAACGTGCACACTATTTTTCTCAATCATCCACGCAGATCAATCTTTTATGTAGTATATAGTATTTACTTGGTTTATATAATTATTTTGTATGTTTGTGTTTATAGTTCTTTGATCCTATCAAAAAAGTTTATACACTTTCGATCAAGTGATGTTATTAATTGCTTTAATCAATGTGGTATTTTTGTTATTTCTTATCGATTTAATTTATGTTAAAAATTGAAAATGACCTATACATTTTTCCTTTTAATTCACAAAGTATTAACGAAGTATAAATACATACAAAGAAAAAATAGTAGCATAAAACTTACGTGTGAAGTATGATATCATTAAAAATGTAGCATATAGCATATTTGTATTTATAACAACAACGTGTATGTATAAAATTGTAAAAACAAATGTAGCATATTTGTATTTATAACAACAATGTGTATGTATAAAATTGTAAAAACAAATTATTTTTAGTTTTGATTTTTTGTGTTATCAAACGATTTAAGCACTTAAATTATTCAGTTACTTAATATATTCAGATTTCAGATTTCAGACTTTAGACTTCAGACTTCAGACTTCAGTTTTAACAAACGACCCCACTCTGATAACTTTTTCTTAGATACAATCTTTGTAGATATATGATGTAGCATGTTTTCGTTGTATAGAACATACCAAATTCTCCAACTCAACAGCCATGAGGTTAGTCATAACCAATGAAGTTTCGACACTTGGCACTAGTGGCGACTGTTGGATCGATAATGCGCAGACAACACTCTAGAGGGGGGGTGAATAGAGTGTGTGGAACTTTAAACTCTTTTCAAAAAAAAACAACACAAGTACTAGTAATTAAATGCGGAAGCTCACTTAATTAACTATTCGCTTGTGTTATAAACACCTACGTGATCAAACGAGATGTGATTAAAGTGATCAAAACAGTTATATCACATAAACAAGTTTAGTGCACAATGATCAAGAAGCAATACAGCACTATTGCAAGACAAAACAGGTTGATTTAATCAAAAAGCAAATTGATCAAGACAGATTTTCCCTCAACATTAATTAATCAAGTTATATGTGATACTAATACTATATAATTATAGATTGCAGGCTGATTGAGTTAATTACAACCAAAAGCTTATAGTGACGTTTTGCAACAGTCACTAAAAGTCCAAAGAACAGCAAGCTAATTAAGGTCAAGGAGCAGGTTGCAGGTTGATTAAATCAATGCTATTAAAAGTGTTCCAACAGCTTTTACAAGACGAGGAAATAGACAGAAGCTGCAAGTGATATTCTAAAATAGATTACACTAAGTAAATATTCAATAGCAATACAGAGGAGAAGATTCAGAGAGCAATTCAGGTGATTACAATGTGAGGACTTGGCAGCAAAGTGAGTGCAGAAAATTGATGCACCAGAATTTCAGCAAATAAGGTGTTTCACAGATTCAACAAATCAAGTATATCAAATACAGCAGGTCACTATTACAAACCAATTCAAGTACAGCAAACCTTAAGCTATTACACTCAGCAGGTAAAAGGGCTTGAACATTCAGCAAACCACAAGAGTGATAATCTGGTCCAATGGACTGGATTATCAAGCTTGAAGTCAGAAAAGCTGAAAGAACAGGTTCAGCCTAACCTAATCAATCTGATGCCCAAGCTATTACAATTTGTTCTCAAGAAACACAGACTATCAAGGCACAGCAGCAGTCTTATAGCAGGCAGGATTGCAGAAAGAGATACAAAACTTGGCAAAAATAACTACAGAGTACAGCAAATTAATCAAACGTTAAGACTGAACTATCAGTCAAGAATCAAGCAAGATAATCTAGTTGAAACAAAAAGATTATCCGACCTGAATCTTCAAGTGTCTGAATACAAGGTTCAGCACCCTAAGCGACTAAAACCTATGCTATTACAAGGTGTTCCAAAAGTGCAGGTTCAGCGGGATATGCAGGATGATCAATATTTCAGCAAGTTCAGGATGCAACAAGGATGCAGCAAGAATAAAACAGATACAGAACTTGCAGAATCAAGAAAAGAATACAAGGAACAAATACAGGGGTGTTCTAAATTTGATCAATAGCAACACTAGGTGTATGCTGAGGTTCAAGTTTAGAACCAACCAAATTATGGGGATCAAACAAACCACAGAAACAATGGAGACCTGAGAATCTGTAGGTCAAACCACTTACAGTAAGTGCAGGTCTACAGTTTTGTAACCACCACTTACTGGGGCCTTGATCAAACAGACTTAACAGTCAACAAAGGATTCAGAACAAGCACAGAGACCAGAATCACAACAGGACTTCTGTCAAAGTGCAGAACTGAGACTTAAGGTGATGATCCAGATTAGACTCAAAGTATAGACAATGCAACCCCACTGGGCAGTCTTGACTTGGTACTTAAGACCAGACAAACTGTTGTCCACTACAATGATCAATTTAGGATTATCCACCAAAATCAAAGTTCACACAATGAACACACTCAGAACCTACCCAGCAAGACCAGTATCAAGACGCAAGACTACTGTAATGCTTAAAACAAGCAATCAACACAACATTCAAAAACACAGAAAATTGAAAGCTAAATTGAGTTAAGTGTCACCTTGCACAAAGGAACACAGAACCTCAATTGCAGGGATTCTATCAAAGCTATTGATCAGACCCTTACTTCTCAATAGCCAAGACTAGAATCAAGACTCCAACTTCAGTTCAAAATCAGACACCAAAAAGGAGAAAAACTTTAAGTGTTTATGGAATGTAGGATTGCACAAGAAAGTAATTCTGAGTTGTTGTTGCAATCCCATTCACTATACTAGTCTATTTATAGCCTAGAGGGCATGTAAGAGCCCTTAAGCAACAAGACTCTCATAAGTCAGCTCATTGACTTGAATTTCAAAAATCATTATGTACCAAATTAACTCAAGTGTTAAAACACTAATTTAGTACACTGATTTAACCCAAGTGCTATAACTCAGAATTGGTTCGGTTTATGTGTTTTGTTAACGCAATTCACTTTGTGCCACCCGGGTTGCCAATTAAGGCCGGTAATAGGGCTCTTTAGGCTGTGAATTTTGTTGAACCATTTAATTTGAACCAAACGAATTACTAACACTATGGGGAGCTATTTAACACTTAAGAGAGGTCTCCTAGACTAGATTAATCCGTCCCGGTTTGACCCAAAACTGAACCAAAAATGTTTTACACGTAACACGTAGCACATAGGGGTTCAGTATTGAAGTCAAAAATATTCTGACTCAGAGTTTGATGTAAACCGAGCATCAAACCCTGATGGTCGGGTCAAGCCACCATACCTGAGCCAACCCGGCTTAGAACTCGGATTGGGAGCCAACGGTCAGTCAACAAAGTAAACGGTCAAGAACAGGCTGGAATTGACATTTGATAATGCAAGCTCCGATTTTTCAGCTTTTAATGAATCTGGACATAGCCACAGCTTCGATTAAAACTTTGAATGCTTCAAGTTTCAATCTTTCAGTTCCGACTTTTCAGGTTCCTTTAACGGCTCGAATTGATCAAGATAGACAGCCCCAAATTCTTATCATTATCTGCACACAAAGAGACGTTAAATGCAATAATAGCATCAAATCGAAACTAAAAAAGGGATAGAGGATAGAACGAATTCACCGAATTCGTAGAGACTCAAGCCATCACGTTTTCTATGAAAAGCATTGCAGATTAAGTCGGATGAAGAGAGATGAACAACCCAATCCCGTAAATTTCTGAAGCTCGAACACCCATGGAAGATGAACAATAAAAGGGCCGGCTTTTCTGGGCTTACACGAAATCCGGCCATGGAAGATGATAATCGAAGCAACGGCTTTGAGAGAAATTAGGGATTTGGTTGTCAGAAATTCAGAGAACGGCGCAAATGAGGGAGATAATCGGGTTATTGGACAAATAAGAGGGCAGGCCGAATTCTAGATAATGTGATGAAAAAGGGCCGAGCTAGACTTAAAAAATTAAAAGAATAGCAGACTGAATATTTTTTTTTTTTAATTATATAAATTCAGGTCCAGCAAATTTAATCCATCAGCATATATGAGAATCCACAAATAATTATATAATTAATTATAAAATTAATAATTAACCAAAAATGGAAAATTAATTAATTACTTAATTTAAATACATGCAAAAATAATAACAATACAATTTTCCATATAATGTAAACGTTGAAGTTTCATCCCTCTTAGTGTGACATAAAGTGATATAATCAAATAAATAATAATCACGGATATCATCATATATTAAGTGCAGTTCATGTCATAATATCACATAGAGTACATATAAACATTATATAAAAGCTTTAAACAAAAACACTATATAAAACCTTAATCAAAGAGGGTGTTACTTTTGAAAATTAATCAACACAAAATAACGTAACCACAAAATACTCAACACTCTCCCCCTTTGATTCATTTTCAAAATAACTACATTAAAGCTTTTATTAAGGGACATTTTAATAACATGAAGAGTTACACTCCCCCTAAATATAAGCTCCGCCTTAAATAGGCTTTTCAACATAGAGTAAATTCTCTTTTAAAAGCTTTATACTACTCTCTCCCCCTTAGTTTGAAAATTAATCAAATAAAGGTTTAAAAGACGGGGTTGAGAGAAATGTACCACAAAATACTATAAAATAAGGATGTATAAGAAACTTCCCTATGTGGTATGAAGGAGTATGATACCAATTGCTTTTCAATCATTCATTGAGGGCACTATCATGCCAAGATATGTCATTTTAGCACGTAGGATTGGAAACCCGCAAGATAGATTTAAAAACTATGGTACCCTTTTACACTTTGGGTCCTTCGGGATTAGAATCGGACTTAAGAGAATCCTTTCGAACCCATACTTTTCGTACCCTTTGTTTATGCCCAGTCTTCTTAGTCCAAGTGGATGAGTTGACTGATCACAATGACGTGGGATGTTATTGTATGTGTTTTGATGAATTCTCGAAGTTGATCTTGCCAAAACGGAAGATTGGCTAAAAAGGGATCAAATTGGCGTTGTCTAAAAGTGTAATCGGGTGCTTGGTGTATGCGAAGGTCATGAAATGCAGGTGCATAAAAGCTAGGCGTATCATGATTAGTATGATAATATTGGTTCTTTTGAGAATAGCTCCTTGAACCTCTACGATCATACATATATGCATGATTACGTGAAGAAGAACGCTGTGAAGTGTGTGTACGTGTAGATGAAGCGTTCTTTGGTGGAGTGGGTTGTTTAGGTGGTGCCGGTGTAGCACGCTCTAAGGCAATAGGCCTTGGCTCCAAAACAGACTTTGAGGTGGAGAGTTCAGTTGATGTTCTAGAATCCACTTTAGACTCATCAACTTCCTTACCCTTAGATTCTTTGATTTTCGAAGATTGCTTTTCGAGCTCAGAACAACGCTCTACAAGTCTTAAATTGACTTGTTTGACTAAAGCAACTTCTTTTCTCAAAGAATCGTTTTCGATTTGTAGGTCTTGGTGCTTAAGTTGTAATTGACTTAGAGTATTGATTAGTGAAACGGTTTCATTGTTGTGTTGTGTCTCAACATCACTAATCAATTTATTTTTAAGCTTTAGAGTGGATCTTAATTGTCTAAGTTGTTCATGCAACTCTAAAACGACAAATGATGATACCTTAGATTCTGAGTTGGAGCTCGATTCGGAATTAGATTCTGAACATTGTGATTCATTGCCCGAGTGCTCAGAAATTCTGGCTTCAAGAGCAAATACGGGATCCGGGCTCTTAACCGGGGATTTAGTGCTATTGAACCATTTCTTGATTTTCCACGAGTTTTGATCACTACAACTTGGTCCAACTTCACTATTAATTGAGAAATTCTTTCGAGATCGAGCCATATGATAAAATGACGCCGTACAAGGTATTTAAAGGTATTTACTTGGTACTGTCTGCAAAAATACCAAACTCACAAGATACAAGTATATTATATCAAAGAAAAAAAAATGATTTATGTCAAACAATCTAGTATGACAGAAAAAGGAGCAATTCGATTATAATCCAAAAAGTGATTTCAAATCACAATGCTTAAGAAATAGATATATAAGAGATACAGAATGTGACCTAAATATACAAAAAAGACAAGTAGATCGGTTAAGCACTTATCAAAAGGGATTGATCACAAAAATAACTACCGAAGTTTGATCACTAGGTGACCTCGCTCCGATACCAATTGTTGGATCGATAATGCGCAGACAACACTCTAGAGGGGGGGTGAATAGAGTGTGTGGAACTTTAAACTCTTTTCAAAAAAAAACAACACAAGTACTAGTAATTAAATGCGGAAGCTCACTTAATTAACTATTCGCTTGTGTTATAAACACCTACGTGATCAAACGAGATGTGATTAAAGTGATCAAAACAGTTATATCACATAAACAAGTTTAGTGCACAATGATCAAGAAGCAATACAGCACTATTGCAAGACAAAACAGGTTGATTTAATCAAAAAGCAAATTGATCAAGACAGATTTTCCCTCAACATTAATTAATCAAGTTATATGTGATACTAATACTATATAATTATAGATTGCAGGCTGATTGAGTTAATTACAACCAAAAGCTTATAGTGACGTTTTGCAACAGTCACTAAAAGTCCAAAGAACAGCAAGCTAATTAAGGTCAAGGAGCAGGTTGCAGGTTGATTAAATCAATGCTATTAAAAGTGTTCCAACAGCTTTTACAAGACGAGGAAATAGACAGAAGCTGCAAGTGATATTCTAAAATAGATTACACTAAGTAAATATTCAATAGCAATACAGAGGAGAAGATTCAGAGAGCAATTCAGGTGATTACAATGTGAGGACTTGGCAGCAAAGTGAGTGCAGAAAATTGATGCACCAGAATTTCAGCAAATAAGGTGTTTCACAGATTCAACAAATCAAGTATATCAAATACAGCAGGTCACTATTACAAACCAATTCAAGTACAGCAAACCTTAAGCTATTACACTCAGCAGGTAAAAGGGCTTGAACATTCAGCAAACCACAAGAGTGATAATCTGGTCCAATGGACTGGATTATCAAGCTTGAAGTCAGAAAAGCTGAAAGAACAGGTTCAGCCTAACCTAATCAATCTGATGCCCAAGCTATTACAATTTGTTCTCAAGAAACACAGACTATCAAGGCACAGCAGCAGTCTTATAGCAGGCAGGATTGCAGAAAGAGATACAAAACTTGGCAAAAATAACTACAGAGTACAGCAAATTAATCAAACGTTAAGACTGAACTATCAGTCAAGAATCAAGCAAGATAATCTAGTTGAAACAAAAAGATTATCCGACCTGAATCTTCAAGTGTCTGAATACAAGGTTCAGCACCCTAAGCGACTAAAACCTATGCTATTACAAGGTGTTCCAAAAGTGCAGGTTCAGCGGGATATGCAGGATGATCAATATTTCAGCAAGTTCAGGATGCAACAAGGATGCAGCAAGAATAAAACAGATACAGAACTTGCAGAATCAAGAAAAGAATACAAGGAACAAATACAGGGGTGTTCTAAATTTGATCAATAGCAACACTAGGTGTATGCTGAGGTTCAAGTTTAGAACCAACCAAATTATGGGGATCAAACAAACCACAGAAACAATGGAGACCTGAGAATCTGTAGGTCAAACCACTTACAGTAAGTGCAGGTCTACAGTTTTGTAACCACCACTTACTGGGGCCTTGATCAAACAGACTTAACAGTCAACAAAGGATTCAGAACAAGCACAGAGACCAGAATCACAACAGGACTTCTGTCAAAGTGCAGAACTGAGACTTAAGGTGATGATCCAGATTAGACTCAAAGTATAGACAATGCAACCCCACTGGGCAGTCTTGACTTGGTACTTAAGACCAGACAAACTGTTGTCCACTACAATGATCAATTTAGGATTATCCACCAAAATCAAAGTTCACACAATGAACACACTCAGAACCTACCCAGCAAGACCAGTATCAAGACGCAAGACTACTGTAATGCTTAAAACAAGCAATCAACACAACATTCAAAAACACAGAAAATTGAAAGCTAAATTGAGTTAAGTGTCACCTTGCACAAAGGAACACAGAACCTCAATTGCAGGGATTCTATCAAAGCTATTGATCAGACCCTTACTTCTCAATAGCCAAGACTAGAATCAAGACTCCAACTTCAGTTCAAAATCAGACACCAAAAAGGAGAAAAACTTTAAGTGTTTATGGAATGTAGGATTGCACAAGAAAGTAATTCTGAGTTGTTGTTGCAATCCCATTCACTATACTAGTCTATTTATAGCCTAGAGGGCATGTAAGAGCCCTTAAGCAACAAGACTCTCATAAGTCAGCTCATTGACTTGAATTTCAAAAATCATTATGTACCAAATTAACTCAAGTGTTAAAACACTAATTTAGTACACTGATTTAACCCAAGTGCTATAACTCAGAATTGGTTCGGTTTATGTGTTTTGTTAACGCAATTCACTTTGTGCCACCCGGGTTGCCAATTAAGGCCGGTAATAGGGCTCTTTAGGCTGTGAATTTTGTTGAACCATTTAATTTGAACCAAACGAATTACTAACACTATGGGGAGCTATTTAACACTTAAGAGAGGTCTCCTAGACTAGATTAATCCGTCCCGGTTTGACCCAAAACTGAACCAAAAATGTTTTACACGTAACACGTAGCACATAGGGGTTCAGTATTGAAGTCAAAAATATTCTGACTCAGAGTTTGATGTAAACCGAGCATCAAACCCTGATGGTCGGGTCAAGCCACCATACCTGAGCCAACCCGGCTTAGAACTCGGATTGGGAGCCAACGGTCAGTCAACAAAGTAAACGGTCAAGAACAGGCTGGAATTGACATTTGATAATGCAAGCTCCGATTTTTCAGCTTTTAATGAATCTGGACATAGCCACAGCTTCGATTAAAACTTTGAATGCTTCAAGTTTCAATCTTTCAGTTCCGACTTTTCAGGTTCCTTTAACGGCTCGAATTGACCAAGATAGACAGCCCCAAATTCTTATCATTATCTGCACACAAAGAGACGTTAAATGCAATAATAGCATCAAATCGAAACTAAAAAAGGGATAGAGGATAGAACGAATTCACCGAATTCGTAGAGACTCAAGCCATCACGTTTTCTATGAAAAGCATTGCAGATTAAGTCGGATGAAGAGAGATGAACAACCCAATCCCGTAAATTTCTGAAGCTCGAACACCCATGGAAGATGAACAATAAAAGGGCCGGCTTTTCTGGGCTTACACGAAATCCGGCCATGGAAGATGATAATCGAAGCAACGGCTTTGAGAGAAATTAGGGATTTGGTTGTCAGAAATTCAGAGAACGGCGCAAATGAGGGAGATAATCGGGTTATTGGACAAATAAGAGGGCAGGCCGAATTCTAGATAATGTGATGAAAAAGGGCCGAGCTAGACTTAAAAAATTAAAAGAATAGCAGACTGAATATTTTTTTTTTTTAATTATATAAATTCAGGTCCAGCAAATTTAATCCATCAGCATATATGAGAATCCACAAATAATTATATAATTAATTATAAAATTAATAATTAACCAAAAATGGAAAATTAATTAATTACTTAATTTAAATACATGCAAAAATAATAACAATACAATTTTCCATATAATGTAAACGTTGAAGTTTCATCCCCTTTAGTGTGACATAAAGTGATATAATCAAATAAATAATAGTCACGGATATCATCATATATTAAGTGCAGTTCATGTCATAATATCACATAGAGTACATATAAACATTATATAAAAGCTTTAAACAAAAACACTATATAAAACCTTAATCAAAGAGGGTGTTACTTTTGAAAATTAATCAACACAAAATAACGTAACCACAAAATACTCAACAGACTCATGTTGTCGAGGGGCATGTGGCCTTTTTGAGATGTGAATTTTTTTTCGTTCCGTATTTAGATGTTATAGTTTTGTTTTAAAAAAATTACAAATGTCATTTGTGCCTCTATTGAGATAAGATTTTTTTTGTTAAAACAATATGGTTTTGCGTTAAAAAAATTATGAATATCACCAGGAGCGTCTCTGTCCAAATTTAGGCTCGGAACAAAAAATAAAATTAGGCCATTTTAAAAAAAACTGTAACAAAAAAAAAAAACATTGCAGACCTACTTGCTATTTGCTGTTTATATGTGAAAATAAATTGGGGAAAATTGAAAGAAAACATACATGTTCAATCAATCTGCAACTATACTTTGATAATGTCAAACATCAATATTTGAAGATTAAGGCTCCGTTTGTTTTGGCAGAGTTTTTTTGGGAGTTTTTTTTCCATCAAATCACCAATCATTTCTTACAATTCTCTTACCAATCAAATTTTCAACTACAAATAAAAAAATATTAAATCATCTCTCATCATTTCACTTTATCAACTTTATTACATTTTTTACCATTATTTTATTCATTATTCTACTTTATTTCACCAATCATTTCATAATCTACACCAAAATATTATTCTACTTTATTTTACCTCATCAACTTTCTAATCATTACTTCAATCATTTTATCTAAAAAAACTCCCAAAAAAACTTTCAAAAAAACTATAACCCAAAACAAACACAACCTAAGGTTTTCTATCTTTGGGGGGGAAATGCGAAGTGTTACTAATTATTGAGGCAGGCAGGGGCATTAACGGAATAATATATTTTGGGATTGGAGTTATCAATTGTGTAATGTCCCACATAGGAAAAATAGTAGAATGCTTACCCCCATATAAGTGTGAGACATAAATGTTTTGTCAACTCGGGTTAGCCATTTTAGACCAAGCGAGGACGACAGTCTAAGCATTTGACCGGACCATTATGACTCATTTGGCGCTTCCAAGCCCAATGTCTGGGGGCGTTACAGAATGGTATTCAGAGCCGACTATCATACTGAACTATGCCCTGGCGAGGACGCTGGTCCCGTATAAGGGGGGAGAACGTAATGTCCCACATAGGAAAAATAGTAGAATGCTTACCCCCGTGTGAGACATAAAAGTCTTGTCAACTTGGGTTAGCCCTTTTAGACCAAGCGAAGAAGACAGTCTAGCAGTTGAAAGGATATTTATGTTTATTGGAACTTGAAAGTCAAATGTCAACTATTTCAAAAAAAAAAAAGGGAAAATTGAAAGAAAACATACATGTTCAATCAATATGCAACTATACTTTGATAATGTTAAACATCAATATTTGAAGATTAGGATTTTCTATCTTTGGGGGAATGCGAAGTGTTACTGATTCTTAAGAGCAGCAGTAATGGTTTGATCTCTCTCTCAATTGATTATGACAATAAATTGCCACTTGGCATTACAAGAGTGGAAGAAAATTAGAGAAGAAAGTTACCGAAAGAATTTCATGATAAGATGTGGTAATAGTCCCATTAACATTTCTCATCCCTCCACTAGCCCCTTCCTCACAACCACCGCCGGAACCACCACTGTCACCGCCGGAATCATGCCAATATTTCTCCTCCCCCTGAGATAAACATATACATCAGAGATATTAAAACCTCACAAACAAAATTACAACATTAGAAATTTTGATTTTCATCTCTGCTGAAGGAAAAGTGAATCCTCATGACTACACCGGTTGCAAATCAAAGAGAAAATAAATGAAATTTTCTCATGTAATGCCTTCCGGGTTGCCTCAAGCATGGATGGATTCTCAGGAAAAAGAAAATATTCATGATCTTCATAGAAATTTATAGATCCTTTCAAGCAAAAGGAGGTGGAAGGAAGTAGGTGATGTTTTTCATTTTAGAAAAAAAAGGAAAAGTGGCGTTGATGATGATTTTTTGAGAGAGAAATCTTCTATGGCATTATCTAAAAATGGAGAAGAGTGTAGAGAATGTCTAAATTTTCCTCTCTATTTAACCTCTATTATTTTGTAATTGTACATTCTTGGCTATCTATTCAGCAACTTTATTAGTAGATTATCTCCAAAACCTTGCCACTATGGTTGCTCTAAGGCAGGCAGGCGCATTAACGGAATAATATAATTTGAGATTGGAGTTGTCAATTGTTTATTGAAACTTGAAAATCAAAGTGTCAACTATTTTTATTTTATTAAAAAAAACATAAAAAGCTACATACAACAAAGCTTGAATCCTAGTCCCTTGCCAGCTAATACTCTAATACTCACCACTAAGACGATACCTTGTTGTTTGATAGATTATTGAAACCCAATATAAAAATATAAAATAATTATGCTATTGGATAAAAATTTGACAGGACCCTTAAATTAATCGATTTTGGAGGGGCCGTGGGCCATGGCCCCGTTGCTCCCCAAGGGGCGCCCCTGAATAGCATTTATACAAAATCGGTGCCCCCAGTTGATCAGTTTTATAGATCCGCCACTAGGTGGCAATGGCACTACACCCATCCATTACATAATAAGAGATTTTATGGTGCAACAATTATAGGAATGTTATACCAAGTGTAATACATTATAGCCACATACAAATACAGTTTCATCATTTGTTAATCATGATGTTGACCGATGGGTCAAATTAATGATCTTGAATCATGAATATCAATCATTGTTGAATTAATGCTAATTGAAAGAGATTATGAAGAATAAACTGAAAATATTTTGCTTCATGTTCAAATCATTGTTTAAGGTCTTGTTTGGTTTCAGGGATCCAACCCGATATTTTATTCATTTCACTATCTTATTTATTATTTTTGTATTGATTTTATTATTTTATTATAAATTCTCTCATCAATCATTCAACATTAACAAATAAAATAATATTAATCAATTCACTTTATTCATCACTACACTATTTAACCATTACTTTTTCAATATAATACCTCATTAAAATTTCTCTCACCAATCATTTCTTCAACTACATAAATTTCAATGTAAGGGCACTCCCAGTAGAATCCCTATATGGTGCCATATCCTTAAAATGAAGATAAAAAATAGAGTTTGCCTCAAAATAGCTTCCACAGCAGAGTCTCTATCCCTATTTATTTTTAGGGATATGAGCAGTGCATCCCTAATTGTGGGGATGCACTATTCACGCCCTAAACATATTTAATTATTAAAAATTATAGGGATAGGGATGCTGCTTGAGTGAAATAATAAATATTTAATGTGTATAAATAGAGCTGTGAGGTAGAATATGTATTATTTAATATTATTTGAAATGTTACAGGGATAAGGATAGAGATGCTGTTGTGGAGTTTTTTGAATTGAGATGTTGTAAAATATGGATATGTATTATTTTATATTATTTTAGGGATAAAATTTGGGACCTCTGCTGGGACTGCCCTAACATATCAACTTTATAATCATTATTTCACTATATTTTTTTTTTACTTTCTCTTTCTTGAATCCATTCAATCCTAATCCAACCTGAAACCTATACGCATACTAAAGTAAGTTTTGAGACCATAATTTGATTTTTTTTTTCCTTCGTATTATTGCAGTAGTCTCTATATTAATACTAACTTGTTTTACCATTAATAAAAATGTTAATATCCTAGGTTTGATTCTTTTTTTCCCGGAAAAAAACAAAAGATTTTATTAAAGCCGGACTAACACCGGAAATTACACAGCAACGCTGGACAACGTCAGTCAATGCTCATTGCCCGGACGAAACAAAGAAATAAAAAAGAAAAGGAAAGCAACACACTATACAACTAATTGTCAAGCACAAAGGTCTCTACGAGACCGACTTGACAAATGAGAAGAAGAGGCCTATGAGGCTGATAACTTCTTCCGGAAATAAAAACAAAACAAACAAAGCTACAGAGACTAGGAACTGAACAACGATCCGGAGAGACCAAAGCAAAAGTCAGCCACAAGCGGATGTTCGCCACCGCCGACCGCCGTCACCGAACGAAGAGAGAAGCCCGTAAGAATGACTAGCACCTAGGTTCGATTCTTATTGCTGGCAATTTTTAATTGTTCGCAACATTTTTTGGTGGGTTCTATAGGACTTCAATTTTTACTTTTGGCCCTATATTATTCCCGGCTTCACAAAAAATTACTCCGGCACCACGATGATTTTTGATGAACGGAATGTCAGTGACATTGACGTTGCTATTGAAAACCAACATCAGTGACACTGACGTTGGTGTTAAAAAACGAAAGTCAATAACACCGACGTTTACGATATAAAAGTGTCACACTGATGTTCCATATCAACGTCACTACCACTAATATTCTGAAGTAAAAGTGGAGTGTCTTTAGAACCCACCTATTTTTTAATTTTTAAAACCTTAAACTAAGAGCATCTGCAACCGTCGGCGGCAAATACTACACCAAATCATCAATTTGGTGTAAGTTTTACATCAAAAATTACTCATCATCTCCAATGGTTCTCCATCAAATAAGAATATTCTTGGAATATTCCATTTAATTTATTTTTCTTCTCCACAAAAAAAAAAAAAAAAAAAAAGAAGGGGGCTACAGTGTTTGCTGGGAGATGTATTTTGGCAGCAAATTTGCCGGTGAATTTCGGATTTACACCAATTTGCTGGAGAAAATGCCGATCCATTGGAGAACTATTTTAACAGCAAATTGATGATTTGCTGGTGGATTGGAGTTGCTCTAATACCCTAAAATCAAACTTCATACGACAAACCTCGCTCGCCACCCCCTGGCGCCCCTGCCGCAATTTTTCTCAACAGTGTTCGCCCCCTGCCGGCGCCGGACGTCCGTGCTCCAGCCTCCTACAAACCGTCAGTTCCACAACAGCTCACAATTGCTTGTCTGCTGTGCTGCTTTCATTTTAGGTAATTTTCGATTTGTTCTTTTTTATTATGTTTTATTTTCATGTGCTTGGTTGTTCAGTTGTTTTGGTACCATAGTTCCATTAACGTGATTTTTTTCGATTTGGATTTTTTTATACTTTATTTAAGTGTGTTGAATAAACTTTTGGTGGGATGCCCATTGTAGTTATAGGGATGTTTGTATGCTCAAGTGCAGCTTTTCAATTTAACTGTTGACTGTTGTGTTTTTTTCTTTTCTTTTGGGTTTCAGGCTTAGTGAGTCACTCACTTCGTTTAGTTAAATTGCTAAATGGTTGGTAAATGCTAAGACAATTTAAGTGCGGCGGACAAAATTAGATTAATTGATTACTGTTGCTACATTGCGGATTGGGAGATAAGTGTAATGGTGCTGCATTTCACATGTATTAATCTAAAATGACAAGTGAGAAGCTGCAATCAAAGAATTTTTTTTTATTGACACATGGTTTTCAAGCTTTTGATGAATGGAATTATTTTGCGTCAGTATTTTTTTTGAGGAGATATATTTATTCCTTTGAACAGTGAAAACCAAGGCCACCTCATAATAGTTTCCTTGATCTGCAGCCACTGGTAGTGCGTCTTCAGCATGTTTGCTTTTATCCACGTTTTAGCAAGCCCACATGTGGTGGAGCGATTCAAGTACACATATACATTAATCTTCTTTCTCACAATGAAATATTGGTTGAGATGGTGATTTATCGTTAGTTACTATGCTGATGAAATGTAAATTTTCCGTCTTCTTAACATTCGTTCTTTATAGAGGTTTTCCTGTGATTTTTGGGTTTGAAGTTGCATTCTTCTGAGAATGAGTGAGGTGTTGTCCACTTAGACACTTTCAGCTTATCGAGTCATAGGACGAGTATGTTGAAGGAAGAAGCAGTTATTTCTCACTTCGGTGAGACGTTGGGTTTTTGTGTGTGGAATCTAAAATTATGGTTCAGACTGTTCTTCAATAGATACACAAGTGCGTGAGAAAGAGAGAGATGATTTATTTATTGTAGTTATCTATGTGTGCATTTGTGTTGTCTTTCAGATATTTATGTGACGGGCTATGCATTTTTCCACTTTCTTGGTTCATGAGACAATGATTATGCCCTATTACCTTTCTGATAAATTATGTTCTGCACTTTGTAGCATTGATTTTTATCTGAGCGGTGCTTCATTTACGAGCTGTAACTCATTTCCCAAGCTCCCCACCCCTCTACCCCCTTAAGAAGAGAAAAAAAAACTGTGTTTAGACTACATCTGTAACCCCGGATTTTTTTCCGAAATGCAGTTTATTTGTAACTTTAATTTTATTAAATGAACTTGAATCAGTTCATCCGGAAATTGTAAACTTATAACATGTCAATGTAACGCTACAGCCTGTTGTTCATATTTTTCAAGGGGAGGCAGAGGACTTTAGTTGTAACCTGTCAATGTAAACTTATAACCTTATACACAGTTGCCTTTCTATCCATCCTTTTCATTTCTTACTGAAAGGTTCTACGGAAACACCGGGGAAAGTCGTTCTTAATATGTTAACTACTATAACTGCTGCAGAGGATAAAAAAAATAATGCCAACAGTTGATTCCGATTATGAATAGACTGAATAGTCCACAATGTTGTTTTTTGATATTAGGCTTCTGGTTTTAGCTGCTGTACTCAAAGGGGAAAGAGTTGACTAATCCTGATTACATGATATTTGTTTTTATTTTATATTATGTTGATGTCGATATTAGGTGAGTCTATGCTTATTTACTTGCAAAGCTATTGGATTTGTTATAGACGGGTGATAAGTGATTTATTTGGACCTGAATAAGTTCGAAACTGTAAATGCGCCACTCATCCTCTCTCCTATAAGTAATTAGCGTCAGTGGTTCTGTTTGATTGTAGGAAATCAGAAAAGAAAACCAAATGTCTAACAGTGAAAGAAAGGAGGTGATTGGGCTCTCATGGGAGCCTAAGCTACCCACACTTTTTGCATCATCATCATCGGCAACAGCATCAACGTTAAAGTCAACAGGGCAAAGAGTTGCCATTAGCAGTTCCGCCTATTTACCCAATTCAGAGCTTGTTGATGGCCTTTATGTTCCACCAAGTGACCCTAAGCAGCTTAACAAGCTGCTAAAGAAAAATGTCAAAGATACCGCTGGGAAGAATTGGTAGTTGTGTTTTTCCTTTCAGTTTTGTGTTTCTACAATGGAAATGACATTTTATCTTGAAAGTAGAGCGTTTTATGTTCATTTATAATTCTAAACAGTGCCAACCCCTTTTTCTGTTAGGTTTGATATGCCTGCTGCAACTATCACACCTGAGTTGAAGAAAGATCTCCAGTTGTTAAAGGTGTTCCTATATATCACATTTTGCTAGAGTTTATAATTTATGAAAAATATTTGCTTTTGTTTTCCTGAATGTGCCTGATCAATATGTCTTTGTGCCTAATCACTTATCAGATCTAACCTTACTCCATCATCTAGTTCATCTTTTGTATCATCATGATAACTGGGTGTGCATAGTGGCAAGAGATGTTGATTCATCATCTTATCAATTGACTACTGCTGAAAAGGGAATAGAAAATCATAGTGCTTAAAACCAACATGTGCTGAACTATATGCATGTGGTTTTCTGTTATTAGGAGCATAACTGTCGTCATTTCATTGTTCATTTTAACTGCAAGGATATCATGATATCAAATATACAACACTCCAGCTTGTCTCTATTTGGTGGAATCGGAAAGGCTCGAGTCTTGTGATATTTAGAATGGAGAATATTTTGAAGTTAACATGCATTCAAAAGATGAAAATATTGTTCATATTTTGCTTAGCAGCGGCAATAGCAAAAGCTGCTTTTGTGGAAAGGAAACTGAGGCAGTGTCTTTATCATACATATTTCTCATCTACAATTCATCTTCCGTCAGCTTAGCGATTTTCAGCAGCAAGCTGTACTTTTTGAAATATTTTGTTTGGTTGCAATTTGTACATGTTGCTGTATATACTGTTACTATGTACTTCGGCTCATTTTTTGAGGGGAACCTTATTTGGTGTTTGTGATTCCTGTTTCAAGTTGCTTTTGTTTGCTGTGTGTTAGGATTGTTCCTAACTAGGGTTTTTAGAGAGAATTAAGGAGAAAGAACGTATAGAGTCGAAGTAGAAGTTTATTGATATCCAAAAACATAACCAAGCTTACAACACACGCCAATCCTTATACTTGTTGGCTCAACACAAGTACAGGCTGTTCACACACTCTAACACCTGGAAATACCCACACACAGCTAAGCACAGCCTATATGACAGCTAACAACAGCCTAACAACATCGGATATTTTAGTTCCTAACATCACCCTCCCCTAAAGATCTTTCTTGTCCACAAGGAAGAGGAAAATCAGGGAATTTGGATAAAATGAAATCAGCATCCTCCCATGTTGCCTGAGCTTCATCCAAATTAAGCCATTTAATCTGCCACTGTACAACAGCCTTGTTATATCTCTTAACAGATCTGATTGCTAAAATCTTTTCTGGATACACCACAACTTCCCCTCCTTGATTAGTGATTGGTAAATTGACAGAAGGCTGAATCTCTGCTCCAATGTATTTCTTTAGCATAGAGACATGAAAAACTGGATGTATCTTGGATTCTGGAGGTAGTTGTAGTCTGTAGGCCACTTCATTGACTCTGTCCACAATCTTAAATGGACCAAAGTACTTAGCAGAAAGCTTGAGGTTCTTCCTTAATGCAACCGAGTTCTGCTTATAAGGTTGCAACTTCAAGAATACATAATCTCCCACAGAAATTCTTTATCTTTTCTATGCATATCAGAATAAAATTTCATTCTGGACTGAGCCTCTTCTAATTGATGCTTGAGATCCCTTACCACTTCTTGTTTCTTCTTTATAAACTCTTCCACATCTGTAATCTGACCATCAGCAAAACTCCCCAAAGGCAGTGATGTAGGCATGTAACCGAACAGAGCTTCAAAGGGAGATACATTGATGGCAGTATGATAATTGGTATTGTACCAATACTCGCCAATGCTAACCATTGTTTCCATTTTTTTGGTCTCTGAAAAGTCATGCATCCGAGATACATCTCAATGCATTGGTTAACTCTTTCTGTCTGACCATCTGACTGTGGATGGTAGGCTGTACTATAGTTCAATTTCACCCCTGCTAGCTTCATCAGTCTGCTCCAAAACTCAGAAGTGAATACTTTATCTCTATCACTTACTATATTGTCTGGTATACCATGCAATCTAAAGATTTCTTGGAAGAATGCTGCTGCAACAGACTCTGCAGTATACCCCTTTTCCAATGCCATGAAATGAGCAAACTTAGTAAACCGGTCTACCACTACAAAAATAACACTCTTCCCTTCAGATTTAGGTAGTCCTTCAATAAAGTCCATACTGATTTGTGACCATGCTCTCTCAGGTATTGGTAAAGGCTGCAATAAACCTTGGGGTTTATCATGTATAGACTTACACTGTTGGCAAGTAACACATTTCTGAATCAGTTCTGTAATCTGCCTCTTCATATTAGGCCAATAAAACAACCTTTTAATCTTACTATAGCATGCCCTTATTCCAGAATGACCACCCATAGGGCTGGAATGCAACTGATCCACCAATTTCTGCCTCAATTCTGTGTTAG
Source organism: Gentiana dahurica var. dahurica (assembly GCA_024500145.1). Lineage (NCBI taxonomy): Eukaryota > Viridiplantae > Streptophyta > Magnoliopsida > Gentianales > Gentianaceae > Gentiana > Gentiana dahurica. The sequence goes on along the minus strand of CM044898.1, from coordinate 6,968,605 downwards.
AACCTACATAAATCCTCCCTTTGTATTTGAGAATCCCTTGCTGTAAAGTGTAATGTGGTACAGGTGCTATAGCAACCATCAATTCTCTGAGTTTTTCTTCAACAATAGGATCATTTTTATAGCTGGATATGACTTCTTGCAACCAGGAGGGAGTAGTCACACTGATCAGATTGAGATGGCCTTGTTCATGATTCTGCCTTGATAATGCATCAGCAACTATATTCTCAACCCCCCTTTTATATTCAATAGAGAAATCCAATCCCATCAATTTAGTTACCCTTTTTTTGTTGTAGGGTAGTATTAGCCTTCTGATCTAATAAAAACTTCAAACTTTGCTGATCAGTCTTGATTACAAAGGGTCTACTTTGTATATATTGCTTCCATTTTGTCACTGCCATCAATACAGCTAGTAGTTCCTTTTCATAAATGGATAGCCCCAACTCCTTAGAATTGAATGCTCTACTTAGATATGCCACTGGTTTCTTATGTTGATGCAAAACTGCCCCCAAACCTTTACCACATGCATCTGTCTCTATACAGAAAGGAGCCTCAAAATCTGGAAGTGTTAACACAGGTGACTGAGTCATAGCCTTCTTTAACCCTTCAAATGCTTCTTTGGATTCAGGTGTCCAAATAAACCCTTCCTTTCTAAGCATATCATTCAAAGGTTTTGCTATTATACCATAGGATGGAACAAATCTCCTATAGAAGCCTGTTAGACCCAAAAAACCTTTCAGTTCAGTAATATCCTTGGGTAATGGCCACTGCAACATAGCTTCTATCTTTGATGGGTCTGCATACACCTTTCCTTCTTTAATAACATGCCCTAAATATTCCACTTGATTCTGCCCAAAGGAACACTTAGATAATTTTGCATAAAACTGGTTCTGTTTCAATACATCTAACACTTGCCTCAAATGAACTTGATGATCTGCCATGTCTTCACTGTAAATCAGTATATCATCAAAAAAAACCAATACAAATTTCCTCAAAAATGGCCTAAGCAACTCATTCATATTCTTTTGAAATGTGGCAGGGGCATTAGTAAGCCCAAAGGGCATCACTAAAAACTCAAAATGCCCATGGTGTGTAATAAAGGCTGTCTTTTGAACATCCCCTTCCTCCATCGTAATTTGATGAAAACCAGACCGTAAATCTATCTTGGTAAACACTCTAGCCTTTCCCAATTCATCTAAGAGATCATCAATTATAGGGATTGGATATCTATCCTTAATGGTTAGTTCATTCAATCGTCTATAATCCACACATCCTCTCCATGTGCCATCCTTCTTTTTTACCAGCAGCATAGGAGATGAAAAAGGGCTTTTACTGTGCTGTACAATGCCCTGTTTTAACATGTCTGCCACCAAAAGCTCTATATCATTTTTCTGATGATGTGAGTACCTGTATGGTCTGAGTTTTACAGGTTCAGCTCCATCCTTCAATATGATGGGATGTTCATGCCCCCTTTTTGGGGGTAAACCAGTAGGTGCTGAAAATATATCCTCATATTCCTTCAACAAAGGCTTCAACTCCACAGGTACCTTAGTGTTTGATTCAGTGTTTAGCATATTAAGACATCCCATCAGACTAGGTACCCTTTTTTATGGTTTCCACAAACTTCTTACAACTAATGAGTTTGAGTTGTCCCTCATCTTGACCCCCACGAAGTAAAACCTGTGTTCCATCCTTAGTAAATGTCAGGCACATATTATCAAAATTGAAAGTTACTGGACTGAATTTTCCCATCCAATCTACCCCTAGCACCATATCACAGCCCCTCAATCTGATTAATCTGATATCATGACTGAATTCTGTGCCTTGCATCATCCAAGACAGATTTGGACATTTGAACTCACTAGTAAGGGTATTCCCATTGGCCACAGATATAGTCATAGGATGGCTAGGCACCATTGTACAACCTGCATCCTTGGCCACTTTGTAATCCAGGAATGAATGGGATGCCCCACTGTCGATTAGTATCACTATTGGCTTCTTTTTTATCAAACCTCTGATTCTGAAAGTATTAGGTGAAGACTGCCCTGTTAAAGAATAAACTGACACTTGTGATGACTCTGTGGATCCTCCATTTATATAATCTTCTTCATTCACAAATTCCTCATCATCTGCTAATATAAGATGTAAATGCTTCTGTTTACATTTATGCCCAGGTGTATACTTCTCATCACACCTGAAACATAGTCCTTTAGATCTCCTATCTTGGATTTCTTTGGGTGTAATTGCCCTCTGTAGTATAGGTTTATTCTCTGGTTGAGGCATTTTATCGAACACTTTAACTACAGCCTGCTGTTGCTTAATCTGTCCATTAGAATATGATATCTTGGGCAGTTGTTTTTGATGCAAGGATAAAATGACACATTCTTGACACCTGGCTGCTTCAATTGCAGCAGTCATAGACCCAGGGTGCATAAGTCTAACCATAGATTTGATTTCAGGCTTAAGTCCCCTAATGAAACAAGTCACAAAATGATATTCTGTAAGTTGAGGACACTGCAATTGAACCAGTGCTTTAAGCTCTTCAAATTCTGCTAAGTATTCGTCTACATATCCTACTTGTTTCAATTGATGAAACTCATCCACAGCCATATCCATAGATTTACACCCAAATCTTTTAAGAACTTCATCTCTCATCACTTGCCATGTGAGATACGGATAACTCATCCTTAATCCCCCAAACCACACATCGGCAGTGCCGCGAAGATGCAATTCAGCCATTCCTACTCTCTGATTTTCAGGGGTTTCATGCATTTGAAAGTACCTTTCGCACTTTCGAACCCATTCTAATGGAGAATCACCATTGAAAGAAGGAAAATCTATTTTAGAGTTTTTTCCTAGAGACTCGTACCTTTCATGCCTCATTTCGACCGGATTCCTTTGAGGAGTAGGAATTATACCATCATTTCTCTGCTCAGCTGCATTTTGCTTTGATGGCGTAGGAAGTAAGCCATCACCTATTGTCACAGCTGCAGTACCGATTGTAACTTCAGGCCTCTTATCAACCTTTTCTAGCACCAATTGTACCATTTGCATCAGAGAATCATACTGATTCTGAATTTTCTTATCCAATGAACCTTGAACTTCACCCAATCTTTGTCCGAATTCATCTAATCTCTGATTAAACTCCTCGGTCATCTTCTGCTGAACTGACCGCAACTCTTCTATTGATTTAGCAGCCATTTTAGTAGGATCAAGCTCTGATACCAGATGTTAGGATTGTTCCTAACTAGGGTTTTTAGAGAGAATTAAGGAGAAAGAACGTATAGAGTCGAAGTAGAAGTTTATTGATATCCAAAAACATAACCAAGCTTACAACACACGCCAATCCTTATACTTGTTGGCTCAACACAAGTACAGGCTGTTCACACACTCTAACACCTGGAAATACCCACACACAGCTAAGCACAGCCTATATGACAGCTAACAACAGCCTAACAACATCGGATATTTTAGTTCCTAACACTGTGAAGTGTGTTAATGTTAGCTATTGATGTTAATTATTGTGTAAACAGCTAAGGAGTGTCATTGATCCCAAAAGACATTATAAGAAGGGCGATACAAAATTAAAAACGCTTCCCAAGTACTTCCAGGTGACACCCGTGAATACTGTTGACTTGCCTTTTAGTTAATGTTTCAGTGATTTGAGGCCTTGACATTGACATTTGGTTGGGAAATCGAACAGGTTGGCACCGTAATAGAATCTGCTTCAGAGTATTATTCAGGTAGACTTTCAAAGAAGGAGAGGAAACCAACTATTGCAGATGAGCTGCTGTCTGATTTCAACCATTCACAGTATAGGTATGCATGGAATGTTATACCTATGTGAACTATTTGCCGTTGTCACAATGAGTCGATTAATTATGCAGCACTAATCATAAAACATGTTTTGGGTATAGGGGGTTTGTCATGTCATGAGAAACATGTCTAAAACTAATTTTTTTTTTCGAGGCTTAAATGATTTATTGATCTACCTGGAAAATCAAATGCAGAAAGCGCAAGATTCGTGAGATTGAAGAACAGAACCGACCTGGTGGAGTGGACAAGTGGAAAATAAGGGGTAATCAATCAAGAAGGCGTGCAAAACAAAGTAGGCATTGAATGCTGAGTAACCATGCCTGCTATTTATTATATTGTGATCCCTCCCCTCACACAGATTTATGTAACAATGCTGTATTTTGAAACTTGCGTGTTGACCGGATGCCCCGGTGTTTTGGGATATTATTGATAGCAACTTATATTATGTTGGTATCTTGTGAATTTTTCCAGGGAATTTTGTGTTGCCGAATCCCTTCCCAGAATATTTAAGTATCCTTTTTTCACTCATTCACTTTTGATTCAACAATTTTGTGCTTTTCTGATGTGCATTGTCCCACAGAATTCAGAGAATAATTACTTCAGTGAACATAACAAATACTTCGAATGATACGGGTTTATCAAAATGTTCAAGACAAGTTTTATAATACTGCCGCCTCAAAAAAATTAAAATAAAATATATTACCGCAGTACAAAATTTGTATAAAATGATATTCATATGTGTTGTATATATATATCTATATATTCATCTATAGTCTCTTTCTCTTTCTCTTTCACACAGTAGGATGATGGTATAAATAGGTTTTTATTTATACTCTTTCACATAGTAAACCTATTTATACTCTTTAACATAGTAAGCAGATTGTTCTGATTTTAAGTGTCATATCTAGGGGTGGCATTTGGGCCGGGCTAGCCCGACCCGCCCGACCGGCCCGGTTTTTGCAGGCCCTAACCCGCCTGAACCCCCACCAGCCCTAGCTTCCCCAACCCGTGACCCGCCTGGCCCGGCCCGCAACCCGGCCTGCAACCCGGCCCGCCAGACCAGCCCGCCCAGCCCGGCCTGAACCCGCCCGCCCGCCCGCCCTCCCCCTCTTTTTGAATTTTTCCCCTCACACTTTCCCCTCACACTTTCCCCCCCTAAACCTTTCATTCTACACCTATAAATACCCCTCTATATCATTCATTCTCCTCACACCTCTCTCTCTCAAATCTCTATCATTCTCAATATTCTCAAATTCTCAATATTATTATCTTCATATTATCTTATATAATATTAATTACTACTTACTAGTTTACTAGTAATTGTAATTTACTACTACAATATTAAATTACTCTATCATATATTCATACTATACTCTTTACTCATTTATAAATTTATACTCTTTTATACTCTCTAGTCTTTACTATCTACAAATATGGATAATAATTTTGCACAAGCTTTCGGTGACGAAATTTTTGGTGATATTCCCGTATTCGACTCACAAGATGTACAAGTTTATCCACTTTCCCAAGATTTTTCGAATTCGAGTTACGGTTCGACGCCACAATTTCAACAATTTGGTATGTATCTATCAATTATTTTTGTTTTAATTTGTTTTAATTTATTTTTGTTTATTTTAAATTCGTTTTAATCACCATATTTAATTTGTTAGGTGGCGGTGCCGGTAGTGGTAGTGGTAGTGGTGGTCCTAGTGGTAGTGCCGAAGTACCCTTGGAGGAAACACCAAGTTCTTCCACAGTTCCCGCGATAAAAAAGAATCGAAATCATTAATTTGGAAATATTTTGAAATTCATGATCTACCACAAAGGGAAGGTGATGACCCTAATATTAAAAGAACTAAAACTATTTGTTTAGTGTGCAGGAAGAGAGGAGTCACGAAAGAATTGTCGTGGATTCGGGGTCAAGGCAACGGAACGCAAACTCGGCATCTCAAAAAAGAGCATGGTATACAATACCTTGCTAATGAGAAGCGGATAATACAAGATGGCGGTCATGGCTCTCAAACCCAACTCGGGGGGTACATGTCTCAAAATCCCGGGGGAGGTATGCCTTTTACTTATGATAGACAAAATATGATTGACCGCATGACTCGTTATATATCAATTGAAGAAAAACCATTTAATCACGCCGAAAGTCGCGCTTTAGAAGAATTTAATAAAATGTCTTTAAATCCACAATATTCATCCGTTTCACGAAAAGTAATTAAAACAACAATGAAAAAACAATATGAAAAAATGAGGAACGAATTAATAGAAATGTTTTCCAACTATAAGGGTCGTGTTTCCTTAACAAGTGATTGTTGGAAATCTCCCCAATATGAGGATTATATTTGTATTACTGCACATTGGTGCGATCCCTCATATAACTTACAAAAAAGAATTATTGCTTTTGATCTATTTGACGAGTCTCACAGTGCTATTAATATATTTAATAGAATTAAACAAACGTTAATAGATTTTAAATTATATAATAAAATTTTGTCAATTTCATTTGATAATGCATCCGCAAACACAACGTCAATACCATACATGAAAGAACATTTATCATTGTTACTTGAAGGTTCACTTTTACATGTTCGTTGTTGTGCACACATTTTAAATTTGTGCGTCCAAGATGGTTTGTCAAACATATACGAAGTTTTAGAACCAATAAGAACTATTTTAAAATCGTTTAGATACAGTGGCAATGTTAGCGAAGATTTAAAAATTATTGTTCTCAAAACGGTTTAAGGCCCCGTAAATTTTCATTAGATTGTAAAACTCGGTGGAATTCCACCTACAACATGCTTATAGAGGTTTTAAAATATAAAGATGCAATTAGTACATGTTTTAATGAAGAAATGATAAACAAGGGTAATACTACTCGTATTACTTCGGAACTTTGGCAACTTGCTGAAAAATGTTGCACTCTTTTTGAAAAATTTCATAAAGCAACAAAAGTTTTTTCATTGATTTATGAACCAAATGTACATTCAGTTATAGTAGAATGTTGTCAAATAATGTCTGCTGTAAGTGGTTGTACTTGGTTAACAAATGAATTAAATGCAGTCATTCAATCTATAAAGACTAAATGGCTAGCATATTTAAAAACTTTTCCTCACATATATGGTATTGCCGCTATGCTTGATCCCGGACTTAGAAGAGAAAATTTAACAGATTTATTAATTGCATATTATTCATTTTTAGAAATAACAGATTTTGACGTTGACAAATATGTAACGGAGTGTTATAATATTTTAGTTAAATTATATGATATATATTATGCTGAGAGAAACCCCGACGCTAGTACTAGTGGTCGCCCACCTAAAAGCAGTAGATTTGGTGCCTTAGGAAGTATATTAGGTAAAAGTAAAAGTAAATCAACTTCCATAACATCGAACGCAAGATCCGTAATTGATAATTATTTAAACACTGATGATATAATTGACGAAGATAACTTTAATATTTTACAATATTGGCGTAGTAAAGAGACCCACTGGCCCATTTTAACCGCAATAGCTAGGGATATACTTGTTATTCCTGCTTCTACTGTTGCGTCCGAGTCTGCATTTAGTTCAGGTAGAAGAATCGTCACCGACTACCGGACGAGTTTGACCGCCGAGTCGGTCAAGATATGTGTCTGCAATGGGATTGGGAAAGAGCCAATAGACGGACACAAGACATGGAGTTCGAAGAAGATAAAAACGACGAAGAAGATCCGTGGTTAGAATACACAACATCCGGATCGGGATCTCCATCAACGAATGATTATTATGAAGACTAAGCCCAACCATCTACCAATCCATCCAATGACCAAGGTAAGTGACACGTAACTACGTGGGCTTTGATTCTTTTGAGATACGTAGGCAGCCTAATTATTATAATTTACAAAATCATACTTCCTCCATTCCATTGAATTAAATTACCCCAAGGCCCAAAGTTCTAACTCCCAAACATACTTATTAGTTATTACATTCATACCTCCACCTCCACTCCAACATAGTTACATACTTACTAGTTAGTAGTTACTACCCAAAAGAGCCAAAACTCAAATATACTACCCCCGCAAGTCTCCAACATACTTACATACTAGTTAGTTACTACCAAAAAACTCAATCATCATACCTATTACCTCCACATATTTACTACCCAAATGCCAAAACCCAATTCTACCCCCGATATACTTAGCACTTACTACTTACTAGTTACTACCAAAAATCCAATGGAATTGAGGAAGTAATTTTTGATTATTATAATAATCGGGTCCAAGCCCATTTATTTATATTTTTTGTTGTAATAATGTAATTTTTTTATGTAAACAATAGTTGTAAAGTTGTAATAATGTATTATGTAAATGTAATTTTTATTTACGATTAATAAAAATATGATCTTTTGATAATATTATATGTTTATGTTTATTATCATTTATTATATTATCTTATAATAAAAAAACGTAAATGTTTGATTATATGTATTAAATACATGTATTATATGTTTATATGTATTATTAAAACATGTATTATGTTTATTATCTTTTTATGTAAATGGTTATTATCATTTTTTTTTTTAAAGTTATTAACATTTTTTAAATTTGCATAAAAAAATAAAAAAACAAGGGGGCAGGCCCAATAGGAACCAAACCCCCCGGCTGGCCGCCCTGCCAAATTGTATAGGTCTGGCCCGATCCCCAGGCCAATAGCCGCCCGCGGGTCAGCCCGACCCGGCCCGGAGCCACCCCTAGTCATATCCAATGTCGGGTAGAAAAAATTTCGACTAAAACGAATTCACAAAACTTGCAACATTCTAAATTCAATCAAAATTAACGAGTGCATAAAAAGATGAATTTAAATTTAAGGTGTAAAAATGAACAAAAAATGTTACTCCCTCCGTTTTTTTTAACCGTCACATTTGGAGAATAAATAATTGTCGTTTTTTGGATGAACCTCATCACTTTTTAGCTTAAGGCTAGTCATTTTTTAGATGAAACATGGTCAATTATTTTTTATCCAAATGTGACGGTTAAAAAAAACAGAGGGAGTATGTATTAAGAATTTAAATAATGTAATGTAAAAAGACACTATAAATAAAAGAATGCTTATGCCACTTGATACCATCCCACTCTATGTGTAAAGCTAAGGCACTTGCACTACATTTAAGTTTCAATCAATGTATATTGGAGGGAGACTATGTGTAAAGCCGAGGCGCGCGTGTACTAAATTTATGTTTCACCTCTATGCGGTGTGTGGCCGTGTACTAAATTTAGTTTTACCTCTAAGCTTAAAGCTGAGGCGGGCGTGTATTACATTTAAGTTTCACGTCTCAATCAATGTACAACGGAAGGACCTCTCTATATTTGAAGTTGAGGCGCTCCTGTACTGCATTTGAGTTTCACACTTCAATCAATGTAAAAAGGGAGGGATGGAGGGAGGGAGGGTGGTATGAGGGTAGGGAGATTATTCCATTTAAGTTTCCCGTTTCGACCAAAGATGAAAATACTGACCAGCATATATATAACCGGTAAATTTTATGGTGGTCATTCGACATACTAATGAGCTCACCATCCATCTTTCAACAGCAAATAGGTGTCCAATATACAAACTATAAAAACGTGGAAATGCGGTATAAAGAGAACTGCCATCAAACATTTACAAGACCTTGTCAGTCAGGAAAGAAGGGGGGGAGGGGGGCATAAAGACAACGAAAAAGAGAGCTGATGTTATATATAATGAACAAAAGATTGAAGTATATAGGCCCTCACTAATTTAAGTAAAATCCACAAAGGCAGCACACCCCTAATTTAGGTAGGCAAAATTTCTTCCTGAATAATTTAGTTTGACAGCATGTCTCCATACCGAATTGGTGAAAACTTATGACCGAGCTTTTCCAATAATTTGATTGATGAAGAAAAATTAATCCACCCATCATGTATATCCACACCAGTCTTCTCTACTCTGACTCTGAACCAATTGACAAAAGTAACCTTGGTCTCACTGAACGTTTTTGACGAGGAAATACAAAAGGGTTATCTGACCTTTCCCGGCTTGGCTTTGTAGTTCTATTGTCATTATCATTCATGCCCAGAAGCAATGAGGCTGCCCAAAAAACAAAAAAACAAAAAACAAATATTTGATAATGATTATTCAATTGTATAACTAACAGATTCTCAAATGATATTACGAATACACAACATTATTTCTGAAATGTTATTCCAAACAACAAAATGATGGAAATGTTCTCAACCACAACACTTGTTCCTGATAGTGTAGATCTTAAAGGCACACACGCACACAGAGATATATATATATATCATGATACACAATATTTTGATTGGAAAGCTCTACATTTTGAATTTTTGGACAAAAGGTTGATATTGGGTGCTGGATCAAACCACACTCAAAGGAAGGGCATCTACCATTTTTTTATATACGAACTTAGATAGTTAGATACCAAAAACAACAGTATCTCCATATGATAAATTAAGTCACTTCATTCGATTTTTACAAAACTGATTCAACAGCATAGATTCCCGGAGCTATTAATCTTACACACTGTAACTATTGTGTATACGATTATGTAGAAAAAGGACTTAGAGAAGAGAAAGATAGGAAGAAACTCTTGTTTTATTACTTAGATACTTATCGGGTAGATAAGAGATGAATACAATATATAGAAGAGGCTTCCAACGGCTATAAAAGTAAACCCAACGGCTATCTGCACAGTAAAAGCAGTTTACTGTTGCTAGATAGATTAAGCACTAAACAAAGGCCAAACAAGGTAAAAAAGACACAGAACAAGCACAAAACAGGTGCTGAATAAGTCTAACATGTCTAATATTCAACAGATTATCATCATTCAAGAGAAAGCTGACATAAAACAAAGACACCCCCATGAGACAAGTAAAAGAGAATTCAATGTAAGAGTTAGTCACCTGCAGCTAATGAATTCATGTCACTTTGCTTGGGCTGTTCTGGCTCTTTGGAAGTCAACCCATTTATAGATGCGGCACTCGCACCACCACCTCCAAGACTTAATTCAATCCAATCTTCATTCTGGATACCATTTGACACATCTAGCTGGTCTCTCGATTCAGCCTGTATTGATGCATCTGTGGGTCTTGAAGGAAGAAATATTTGAAGAGACGGATCATTACCACTGAATGCTAAAGGATTATTAACCAAACTATCAGAAATATCACAATGTGCATGTGGTTCAACAGATGAGTCGGGAAGCAGAGCAGCAGGTCCCATTGCACTCTCTGCACCCAGCATGTACCCGTTAATGGAGGGACCTGGCTGCATATCAACTAAAGAATCAGTGGCGTCCGCATCAGAACCGAATAACTGGAAGCCAGGGACACCTTGGCTGTTGGAAGGAAGCAAAGACCACATGTGCATATAATCGTCATCATTGCCATTGAAAACGCTGGGAGGATATGCAGCCCCGCCGGTAGCAAAGACGGTATCTTGATAAGTGTCAGGAATTTCATTAGCAGCAGCTGAATAGGAGACACCAACACCATCCGTCTGATGACTTCTATTTATGGTTGCAGGAGAAATCGCCTGCTGATTTTCGTCGTCTGAATCACTAAGAACAATGACTTCAGCATCCTGCAGGGGCGCTGGCTCACAGTATGGGTATTTGGGATGAAGAGAAACAGATTCAAGTTCAGCTCCGTTATTGGTCGAACAATCCAGGTTTCCACCACCGTCCTGGTTCACACTGGGACTTTCACCGTCTTTACCACTGCCACTGGCACTGCTGGTCATGTGAATAACATTCTCTAATTGGTGAAAGTTATTTCCAGGTGAATATGTTTGCATATCATCCGGTTTGCTGATCTCCCAGATGCCATTTCTGTTCTTTTTCATTCCAAGCTTCAAACCAGAATGAAAGTCAGGACCAACTTCCTGTTTAACCTGTCTTACAGCATCGGGATTCGGTACAGATTCATTATTCCTTGGTGTACAAAGAGACCCGTCGGGTGCATGCCATAGTAAAAGATCCCCAAGACCCCTGCGGTCACCACCTTCTATCTTTGAACGCCAAGAACCATCAGGTTTCACCTCAACTTCATTGATATCTTCGCTACAATTGTGCAACTACTCCATAAAGGTTGAAGGAAAGAGTCAGTAGAGATTGGTTACAGAAAGAAGCAGACAGCACAAAGATTATTGAGCACATGCTTACCTTTGATGTTATGCGATTGAAATATGGGTCGATGATTGCATTCTCTAAAGCATAATTTTTCAGACAAATGGGGCACTGCCACTGCAGTCATAAAATATACGAAACAGAAGACCATCATAAAACCATAAAGCAGACAACAATGCAAACAAGCAACACAAGTTTTATATCAGCTTGCCTTCCGAGACCGCTGATTCATTTCCACAAACACATCCAGATCAAAACAGCCCATGTGAACACATGGTTTGAATCTTCCAGCAACCTTCATTCGTGAGCCACTCATCTGCAACACGTGCACAATCAGCTACTTCCCCAAGGTAACAGAAGCAAATAAACAGCAAGCGATGGTATCTAGTAATTTCTTATATAAATGTGCTAAGTGTTGAATCCCCCCGAAGGCTGCATATGTCCCATTAGAAAAAATCGCATGAATTACAGACCACGACAAAATAAATATAGGGACTTTGATAAATGTTTTTTCGTGTCAATCTTCCGTACGAAAAACATATTTTCAGAGTGAAAAACTTCTTCAGAAGCAATATGCACAATGCTTTAATCACATGTAATTACACAGGAACAGAAGTGACTGTATGTGCACTGTCACTAATAGACTGTATGTGCACTGTCACTAATAGAAATGACTAAACAATAAATGCAGCCCAAATTGACCACCCAAAAATTTATGCAAAGAACCAGTTAAAGAGTAACGTTAACACATCAACGCACATATCAGTCACAAATGGAACTAGAAATAGCACAGTAACTGATCTACTAATAGGAAATATCATTATGATAATATATGTAGACACCAGAAACAGGTCAACACTTTTAAATGCCTATACAGACATAATCAAGACTACAAAATGCTAGGAAAGGAAAATTATAAATAATCGATATTATGCACATGTTGTACCACATGAAATGCACAAGTCAAATGACACGAGTAACAATTTTTCCCTTTATCTTGACGTTATGGGGAATAAATGGCAGCGATTGGAGGAAAAAAACAGATAAGCCCTTATTAGTATGGAACTCAGAATCTACGGCCTGGTGACAGGTGCTTTTGCTGACTAAGCACTATTATAAAATTTAACACAAATAACCAAGGACATTCATACAAGCCAATTAGGAATAAAACAATCTTACCATATAAAATTAACCCGGTGCTTAAAATGCTAAAATATCTTCAACATACATAGGCAAGCATTATAATTAGATGGCACAATATCTCCCCATTTAGTTCAAATCTTATGATTACACAAATGCCTAACAAGTGCATCTAATAATTGTCCATGCACATTGCTAAGCCATCACAAACAAGGAAGTCACTGATATATCAAATCAAGCAGAGTGTTACCCAGGAAAAAAAGAGGGTAAAGTATTATTCGGGTTTTTCCGAAAAATTGAACCGGACAAGACTAGGTTAAGAAGTTATCTACCAAAGATAGCTCCAGGGTGCTCACAACTTGAATGAGGTAAATGAAATGAAAGGGAAATAGGGGCCAAGGTCACATTCTTGTTAGCATTTGTCCAAAAGAAAGGCAGAAGAAAAAACGAGGCTTCCACCAATGAAGGTCAAAGATTGCAATCTTAAAGCGCTGAAAACATAACTGATCTATCCATAACCACAATATATATCGACTCCGAGACTTAAGGCAGTCCTCACTGAATGCTAAATAAAATGAGCCACCAGAGCAAAGACCTCCATATACGCATTTTCAACTCTCTGATTTTAGATAGTCAACTTCATTTAAAATCACAAGCCATGCCTTTATTATGTGGGCTGTGATTGTTGAAGTGAAAAACTAAAGAGTGTTTGGCATATCTGAATTTCACAAGACAGCGTTGGACTTTCCTCCATTCTGCATTTACCTCTGCCTTTTCGTTTTTAGTTCCTTCCTTTACCACCGCTATCTTTAACGAAGCATAGTCAAGTGTGTCATTTTATACACAGGAAAATGGGTAAACACAAAATAAGGGAGATAAATGTGTCCCTTGCTTCCAGAAGTATTCCAGCAATTTCAAATTCCAAAGTAGGGTTTCTAATCTTTTGGGGTATCAGTAGGTTGCTTCATAGCAAAAACAAATTGACGTTATTCTTTGATGAGAACAAATAAATAGTAATGGGTGAAATAAAAGGTATGGCTATGCTCAGCTTGCTAATTACAACACTAGAATACTTGGACACCTATAGCATGAAGAAAGGATGATTTTCTTTTTTACGGTAATTAAGGATGGGATTAATTGGTTTCCTAGAAAAAACAAACCATACCAATATGACAAAAGATAAGTATCAACAACGAACCATCAATCTTCTGTTTCCTATTAACAAAGACGCAAACAGTAAAATCCTTACAGGACAGCGAAGATTGACAGGAATAAAATCAGCCACAACTTCCAGGTCACTGTCGCTATCATCAGCATTTTCTGTGGGTGTCCCACCACCAGCACAACGCCTGACACGAGCCAGTGCATCTTCAAACAACTCACCCTCGGATTCTTTGGGTATCATATTGAGAATCTACCAAGAGAAAATACAACAGCATCAGAGAGAAGCAAATTCCTAAAGAGTCACAGCAAATGAGACCTGAGCCGAATGGTACTCCCTCAATTCCTATTTAACTGAGGGAGTTGTCAAAATTATTTGTTACTATTTAGCTGATGGAGAACATTTCCCAAAGCAACATTTATTATCCATTTCCCTACTTAACCCATATTTATTACTAGGTGAGAGGTATAAAGTAAAGCTACATTAATGATATTCAAGGGTTCTTTTAGTCATTTTATTGGTAAAGACATGTTATTAAATCTCTTTCTTAGTAACCGTGTTTTTTTGCAACTCCCTCAGTTAATTAGGAAGGGAGGAAGTAAACAATATCTGTCCCGAAATATAAGTAACTTTAGGTTTTCACACAAACTAAAAAAATAGGCAAATGTCGTAAATTTTAAGCCAAAATGTTCAAAATACTCTTTAACTATTATTAATGCAATATGAGTAAAGTAGTTGGAAGGATGATAATTAAGGTAATAAAAAGAAGTGCATAAATGCTCCATCGATTAAAAAAAGACTGATATTAAGTCATCAAATCACAAAAACAGCTCGGAATTTGTGGTGATGATAAATTCATGAGGAAGAAGAATACGAAAGCCTGTTGTATTATCCGGGAACTTAGTTCCTTAAGCATCCTGAAAATCCTGGTTTACATGAGCTGCTGACCAGCAGAAGATATACAACAGGCTTTTATATGGGTGCATTTCGATGGGTCACCACTTCAGATTCATGTATGTAAATTGAAATTAAGAGGGTTATGTTTCAAAAAGTAGAAGACAAAATCCTTCGGGTCAGCTGTCTAGTGAGCACGGTGATACAATAAAAAGAAACAGAGTCTAGGAGAGCAGGCTAGTGTGGCAGAAATGATAGAGCTGGAAGCTAGAAACAGCGGTAGATGAGGGCTTGAGATGCAGATACTTTATGGATTTGAAACTCGACTCTGTGTTGTCCAGAATTTATTGTGATGGCATGGTGCCATGGGTTCCCTATAGTTATGGGGGGCTTCACCATCAAGAGTGCTGTGTAATTTTAACATAACAGGCAGCAGGATAGGTGGGGAGAGCTGCCTTCAAACATACATGCTAACCAAGCATCAACAAGAATGTAGAGTACCTGTTGCACAGTGCGACGCTTAACAACTCTGACTCCAAAACAGAAGATGCGCGCATCACATGCTGTCAAGGAAATTCTATTAATTCCATCTCTGGTGCAAGTTGTGATCTGACAACACAACAAAACAAGGACTGAAAATTTGATTAACCAGAAAAATAGCAAAACTAGATTGTGGAATGGAGAAACAAAAAAACGTAAAGCAGGCAAGCTATTGCCAATTAGGTTTCGCAATAACAAGACAATTGCAAATTAAACATCAATAGTCCAAGAAAGATAATTAACATTTACAACGTACAATAGGTCCGTCATCCCGACCATTAGCTCCAAGTAATTGAGACCCTGGCCTGTTTATTGCCCGCACAGGTACCCCTGGCCATTTAAGATGGTGTAAGCAGAACAAAACATACAATACTGCCATAGACAAAACCTCATCAAGAAAATCCAAGCACTATGAATAAATAAATAACAAAAAAAGAGGAAATTCAAGCTCAAAGCACATCCTTATTCAGTCCTACATAGCTACTAAGCCGCATCGCACAAAATGCCTTACTATCAACCCAGAACTATTTTGAATTAATAACTATTGCTTAATTTTGAGTGCAACTATTAATCCGAAAGACCTGTTTTTACTAAAAGGCATACATGATACATTTTAAAGTGAATACACTGAAAAAGGTTCACACACCCTCTAATATGGTCAATAATCTGCCAATGTGAAACATCCAAAATTCTGTCAAATACTCATGGATCGGCTTTATTTCACAAATTATACTCTAGTTGACGCACATTACAATTTAAGAAAAATAGATATCTTGGCACAAGCTCAAATTAAATGTTTATGACCGACAGTGGCGAATGATAAAGTTGTGCATAAACCTAATTATTTTCTAGAAGATGTAGTTTCAAAGAAAAAAAAGTATACACACCACCAATGTGTAATCTCCTTCTAGAAAGAGAAATGTTTGTGCCACAACAAAATGTGCACAACAAAGTACCACAACAACCTTTCCTACCATTGATTTTTATGGGACCCATTTGAATCAATAGGTCCCACATAATAATCAATGATCCAAAAGTGTGTTGTGCACTTTGTTGTGTCCATTTTGTTGTGGCACTATCACTATTCAGAAAGAGAAATGGGGTTAGCTTCTCTTCTTTTCTTTTGTAATTATTACTTTTCCCTTTTTGGTGTGTCCAGAAAAGAAGATGGTATAACACGGACACCTCCAAATCCAATCCCTCATGAGTGGTTCATAAACTTGCATGCATATTCATGTTAAAAGAGACCAAAGAGACCAAAGAGACCAAAGAGAAAACCTTACTATTCCCTCTGACCAGTATTTGGCACCCTTGTCTCCATTTTGTAAGGTCCAAATTTGTGTCAGGTGTGCAACAAAAGTGATCAATCTTAGATTCAGACATAACACGACAGCATATGTGACATCAAGGTAATTTTGGCAACACTTCTACCCAAAAAATATTTATTGGTGGAATTTCTAAATCTAAAAAAAGAAAAGAAAAAAAGTGTGGCTAATAACTTAGCTTGAATATTAGTGTTGTGCATAAAGACATGGGCAAATAATAATTGAAATTGAAATATATTACTTGAAGTCAAATTTCTCAAAAGACATCTCAATTCAGTCCAACAAATTGGATACCGTGTCACTCCAATAAGAGTTTTCAACTATTTTTTTCTCAATAGAATTATGCATACGACTTATGTTTCTTTCCTTAAAGATCTCATAAGTTTAGCAATTTATCTAAATAGTAACATTTTCCTGAAAAATATGATGATTATGGAGACACCAGACCCCACTTCATGAGTTACTGGATATATATTCACATGGAATAGGTAAAAAACGGATATATCACCACAGTAAAAGTAGTATCTCCTTGAAACTTCTAATCTTAAAATAAGGTTGGGTTATAGATTAGGGAAAGGACTGCTGCCACCATCAAGGAAAGTTTTAACATACCGTTGACTTGGAGATCTGCATATTGCGGCCACTGCATCCTAAATGGAACCTTGTCATTAAGCAACATGCACCAAGCCTGGCCAAGTAGACCAGCAAAAATATCTCAAAAATGCACAAAAGGAAAAGAAGGCTCCCAGACAGAGATGAACAAGACCATAAAATGCACTTTTCAGCATCAGCCTAAAATTTGCCAACCTGTACATCAAACTCTTGCTTTGTCAGCAAGTCTCTGTCTGCTCTTGTGAGCTGAAATGTCTTCTCAACAGTCTGCACGGGGTTTGAGCTAGAAGTAAAAAAGCACAAGTGTACATGAGTGAAAGCCAGGCAATCAAGCACTAAGAGAGAGATGCAAAAAGGAAAAAAAAGCTGGGATGGAGGGGTTGAGAAAATACTAAAATAGAATGGCAAACATGAGACTCATTAGCCTAAAAAATTTCAAAAGCTTTAACACCTATTTTATAAATGAAACTGCTAAATGACTCCCTTTCTCAGGCAATTGAAACACATGGGAGTACATGATTGAAGAAGCTTATAATTCAACGACACAAACTTTGTGCCTTTTTTAACATCCACTAACACAAGTGTACTTCATGATTAGGAGTTATCAGCATGATAATCAGAAGATACAACACTGCACACAAATTGAGTAATCGACCCATTCGGAATCTCGTTCTCTCGAGTTACTCGGAAGAATATATAGAGGGGTAATGTGGCGCGATGTAATTTTCTCAAATAATTCATTAGCTGGCAAAATTGATAAATACCAGAACATAAGGTATTTACATATTCACATTGAGAGAAGAATGACAGACTTCAACTCACCCGTCAACAGCAGCATTTGTAATCATCAATTTCGTAGGAAATAGAGGATGTGACATTGTCAACCAGAATCTGCGAATTTGAAAATCGGTTGAAATTGCATTCCACCAAAAAAGTAAAATGAACAAAAGGGAAAGCGAACCAATGAGATTTTAAAATCAATTCAGGCAATTATGGCTTAATGATATCATATAGTAGGGTAATACAATCAAATCCCACCCCAAGTAAATGCAAACAAATCAATCCCAGCCCTCGAAAATTTGTAATGAAATGCGCAACTAGGATAGACATCACTGAGGTAAATGCACAACACCACTAGAACCATAGTGGTTTACTGATATCAGACCTTAAAGAATATACAGTGCAAATCATTACATCTGAAAGTTATGCCCTTGGGTGAAAAAAAGAAATGCAAGCCATAAAAATCCATGCATTAGGGATGAACAAGATATCACGTACGGGTCTGCACGAGTCAATCTACACAGTTCACAGTAAAATAAGCCTGGAATAATTGATGTAGCATCCTCATTCGGTTTCTCAGGAATGATAACACAACCTATGTGCTGCCACACCTTGCACCTAGAATCATCACACTGCAGTAGAACACACCATCAATAAGTTAGCAATATCAAGATCCAAGAGCAGAGAGCACACCTTTAAAGTATGCATGTAGACAGCCAGTTTCATGATTTAAAGCAAGCATACCACACATGCATAAATACATATATGCAGCTAAACACATATATACGTATATATATGTGTGTGTGCGCTTTATGTATATGTACACAAATGGCAGAACAAGCTTACAAACAGATGAGAGAGCAAAGAGGCTCAATTCCACATACAAGACAACAATCAGATATGTGAGAGGTGAGAGAACGCTAGACAGAATGCATACTGGACCTGAATCATTGAATCATTCGATAGTGTGCTGCCACATGGGCACCGAGTCTTTTCTGATGTTTGACAAGAGTCTTCAATTTCTTCCTTGAGCTTTACGTTACTGGCTTCTGAGACTCCTTGTGATTTAGAAGCTAAATCCGTAGCCCCTAGGCCCTGCATTTTCCTGGAAGCGCAGAAGAGATGAAACCAGTTTGCAGATTTCCAGATATTTTAGAAAACCTACCAGCATAGTTATTTCTTCGATATGCCGTACTTCATCTCATTAGTTAATTAGAAAAAAACATGAGGCTCAAAAGTAGAAATCATTTTCAGAACCATATAGCACAATTTCGCTGGTGTAAACACATGTTACCTCATTCACCCAAAATGGACACTAAAATACATACCTGTAAGTATCATCTACCAGTTTTGCAACCACATCCCTTCCCAAGGCATATTTCTTCAAGCTCGATCCTGTAAAAGCAACATATCAGAATCCAAGTTAGTAGATGACACTAAAGAGCAGCAGTTCATGGAAGCATGCGTCCCCCAAGACCCAGGGAAGGACTGAGCCACTTGGGCCTAACGTACGTAGTCTTACCTTATATTCCTAAAAGAGGCTATTTCAACGGCTTGAACTCGTGACCACTAGTCATAGCGACAGCCTTACTGCTGCGCCAAAGCCTCCCAAAAAAATAGAAATGTTTTTTTTTAAAGACACCAGAGGGAAGTACGCCCAAGTTAAAACTCATGTCTTCAAAAGTCATAGATCAGCACAGAAAGAAATTCAAGGACAAGGCATCTATGATATAGGAAATACATGAGGCGCACAACACCTATACTTTTCCTAGAGTCCAGAGAAAGAATAGGTGTAACTTAGCTGGGGGGCATCTTGTTGGGTTTCCTAAACTGACCCCAAACCCGATAAAAGATGCAACATAATGTACAGAGCATGACATCCAAGAAACCAAATCGGAATGTCCGTAGCCACTTGGGATAAAAACAAGAAACTAAATAATTAGGGGTGCATACATACACACTATAACATTCAATCCCCGGACCTCCTGTTCAATACAATGAAATTATGTCTAGCCTAAAAGCTTAAGATACAAGGAAGGAGTATTCTATGGGTTTATACACTTCAACAAAGTCAACCAAAACCAGTTGGCAAAAGTGAATAAAAATGAAACAAAAAACACAGTTAGAACCAACTCATTAAAATCATATCCAACATTTCCAAATGTCATCAGCATTGCAAAGCTACTTAGAGAAAATCTGAAATCAAAATGAAGCTAGTACAGAAAAAATTTGAACATAAAATAAGCAAGTACACTACAGGCTATAATATAGTTACAATACAATATCCCATCCTTTTGATAAGACAATAAAGTGGAAACGCACGAATAGATTGGTCACCTTGATCATTAGAGAGAGCGCCCAAAACACGGTCAATAAGGTCCTGCAGAAACCACATATGGGAATCTTAGAACAATTAATTCAAATGCCAAAGCAATCTAGCAAGAACAAAAACTCCTATCAAAGCCAAAAGAACCAGAGCCCTCACATCTGCCCAAGTGTGAAAGATATTACACTACAAATAATATAATTGCAACATGCATCACATGACACAAATCCCATGTTGAAGTGTGTTGTGTACATGTAAC
Organism: Gentiana dahurica var. dahurica; assembly: GCA_024500145.1. Taxonomy (NCBI): domain Eukaryota; kingdom Viridiplantae; phylum Streptophyta; class Magnoliopsida; order Gentianales; family Gentianaceae; genus Gentiana; species Gentiana dahurica. Next base: position 6,947,606 of record CM044898.1, on the reverse strand, counting down.
TATCATCTCTTCCAAAAGCTTAAGCTAATAAGGAGGTGACACGAGTGTTTTACATAATAAATACAACACATTTTGACAAACTCTGTCAAGTGTGGGCATAGTAAGCTTTGTGAAAGGGCATGAGCAGATGGAAGGAGGAATGAGGTCGACAGAAGAAGGTGAAGAAGGGATAGGAGGAACAGCAATGGAAGAGGAAAATGTGCCAGAAATGGATGTGGATGGAAAAATATTGACGGCAATGGAGGCTGCTGTCAGTATGATGAAAACGAGTCTTTTAATTGATTCCAAATTTGCCCAAGACCGGTAAGTACTAAATCAGAAAAAGAGGCCAGAAATTCTCTGGTAGACAGATCGTGGATACGTTTCTTGTCCGCGGAGTTTGATACTAAAAATAGTTTGTGGCCTAAAAGGGCATTACGAAATAGTTGGCTAACTTTTCTGGCTATTTGCCCTAAGCTTTATCAAGAAGAATATTACAATGTAAAACTTAGAACACATGTAAATATTTAGTTCAGGATTCCAGAAGTTGCCACTTAGAGAATGGCCTACGACTAACATAGAAAAAGCGCCTTTCCAAAGTCCATATGTATATACATACATTACATTTGATCCATTTGCCTGCTTCAATCCTCCTCTAGCGTTCATTCGAGCTCATTGAGCCTATTACGACGAAGCCTTAACCCAAAGACATTTAACGAATGTTGTAGAAGCTCAATTGAGCTTTCTTAAGCTTCTTCATAGCGAGAGCACGTATAAACTCAAGTAATATTGTTTGCATAAGACAATACTCACACTCCAGCATAGTACTTATATATTGAGCACAACCCACGTAATAAACAAATGAATAAAGCTAAAGCAACACAGCTCAAATAGGCTCTACTTATCAACATAAGATGGACCATAGCTTCGATCATGTACCAAGATATCTGAAAACTCAACATCCCTGGCTTCAATTGCATGTGGCTTCTTCTCTCAGATTTAGTTACTACAAAGGTACCCTTTTCTCAAACACTCTTCTCTGATGAATAACTCTATATGCTAAATAAACTAACAAGGCATTTCTCATAACACATTATTTTAAATATTTTATCCAAGGAGAAGGATAATTCACAAAATTTTGGAATATGTCAAATTTAAGCATTACTTTCACAAGGATATTCTCCAATGCTAAGACCCATGTACACGAAAAAAATAGTGGCTCCATGACAATAGGTAAAGCAATATCGCATAAAAGTACGTTCATATCAAACCTGCTTCTTTCCTTGTTTTGAAATCCCAAGTTGTGCAAGAACATCCTTCAGCTCCTTAATTCGGAAATAAGCCAATTTTTCCTACATAGAGAAAATATTATCAGCATCCTATTTATTAATAGTTAATATGCATATTTCAGAATCAGGTTATTCCAGATCACCCTCTCCTCCAAAAGGAACCAACACAAGATAACAAATCATACAAGAGAAAATTGCCAAAGAAAAAGATTCTGTATATCATATGAAACATTCTGCAGTGGTTTTTATATCTAAGTAACAACCACAACAGTGAGAAAATATTATAATATTATCCCCCATACTAGATGTCCCTTTACCAATCAAACGGAAATCTTATATTTTCTGAGCTACTGAAAAGAATAACAGCTGAAATGTTTCCGATTACTTCATTCACGCCTTCAGAAAGTAGCAATTTATAAGGTCAATTCTTCAACGAATTTGCCTATTACAGAAGGAACAACATATGAAAATAGTCTACTGCTTCCCCTCGAGAAATATGAACAATAGGCTGTAACATTACATTGCCAGGTTATAAGTTTCCATTTCCCGACGAACTGGTTCTTATTCATCAAATAACATTAAATTCAGAAACAAACTACATTTTGGAAACAATTTGGGGGGTCACAAAGATAGTCTAATCACGTTTCCTTTTCCTTCCCCCTTTTAGTGTGGAGGCAGGAATCTGGAGAAAGTGAGTTACATCTCGTAAATGAAAAACCACTTAAAAAAAGCATTGCTACAATGTGCACAACATAACTATTCAGGAAGCTAATAGGGCATAATCATTACCTCATGAGCCAATAAAGGGAAAAAAATGCAAAGACCGTCAGATACATATCTAAAAGACAACACAAATATACAGTCAGAGAGATCACTACATTACCCTCCCTCCCTCTCTCTCTCTCTCACAGGAGCATCAATCGGAAAACAATTTGAACTTCAATTCTACACACACAAAAAATCAACTCCCCAAAATGAGAAAGAATTGCGTCACTCTTGCTTCAACATACTTGTCGAACAGATTAGCTGAAAGTGTCCGAGAATACAAAGCCTCACTCATTCTCAGAAAAGTGCAACTTCGAAATAAGAAAACGCAGTAAAACCGATGGCATGTTAAGAGCACAACGGAAATTACATTTTATCAGCATGGTACTAGTGATAAATTACCGTCTCAACTAAAAGTTGATTCTTAGAAAGAAGATTCATGTATACGTGCATTTAACACACTCCCCATGAGTGATCTTGCCAGCATGTGGATAAGAGCCGACATGTTCAAGTAGAAATACAAATAGCATTTTGCAGCAGAGAAAGCATGAATAATTTTTTTATTAGTAAAGAGGGCAGTGAGGCTTGATTCTAGAAAATTACCATGATATAGTGTCACATCCCTCAGAAAAGCTTAAGCTGTTTACGAATAAGTATTGTAATTTATCATGTGTTTAACAATAGCAAAATCAACAAAAAATCTAGAAATGACACACCAGAAAGCAAACACCTTAATAAACATAATACACTAAGTTATCTCATACCTTGCAACTAGCCACCAAATCCATCAGCAAAAATAACCCTTTGTTATCCCAGCAAACATCAATGAGCTTAATCCTTCCCTATCAATGCATCGGCTGATCTATTACAATTAAACTACAGAAAGAAAAAAAAAAAACTAAATTCAATTTCCAAACAATCAGTCAAGGAAAAAAAAGCAGCACCAAATTGAAAAAGACAAAAAATTTAAACGCTTATCTAGCATCAGTTACTGGTATGAGAGCTCTAGAAAGCAAAATAAACATTATAATAATACTTGAAAATTCAAGGATACAGAACATACAGTGGTAGGGATAATTAAGACCAATAGGATGAAATCGTTGATGGGTTTTAAAAGAACTTACGGATTCGGAAAACAGAGGCGGCGCCGCCCGCAATCACCTGGGCTTTATTTGGGTATTGGGTAAAGGTTAGGTGCTGTCAATGCGCCTTGTAATCTATGTTCTTGACTGGAAGATGGAGGAAGGAGGGGGGCTGTCATGCAATAACTCACGGACGCATACTACGTTTCTCAAACGGGGTTAATTCCCGTTTCACAAATCCGGGGTTTGTTAGCCTACAGTCGCGTGCATTTTTTTTGTTGTGCTCAAGCGTTTTTCTTTGGGTTTGATCGAGGGTGAGTATCGAAACCGGACACGGATCTTTGGCGTGGTCTTAAAGAAGTCAACAAACGTGTTCGGTAGGGTTTTTTTTTTTTTTTATTTAATTTTTTTAAGGAAACGATAGAATTTAAAAATAAATAAATTAAAATACAACTGCGGCTGATGTCACAAGAAAATAGGGTAAAGTTGTGTCCTTTTTTTTTGTTTTTTTTTTTTGTTGTAAAACATAGGGTGAAAAGGTTTAACTTTGTTAAAAGCATTCACGTTAAATCATTATTTTCATTTCCTTAAATTATGGATGATTAATAGTTATTCATAGGGAATTAGTTTTATTTTCATATGTGATAATAATGTTACATATAGTTTTAAGAAAAAAAAAATTTTATTTTGTGAAACAATAAAATATTTATACAATAGTCCATGTTATAAAGTTATAAAAGTTTTTGTAAAGTTGTAAATATTTTATGTAAAAGTTTATAAAGAAACGTTTATACGCTGTATGAAGTGGATCACTCATAAGGTTTTTAAAAGTTTTATGACTAGAGATCCCTGCCGGAGTTCCATTTGCCTAGAAATCTTTGAGAGTAGCTTAGAGCACTCGCATCAGATACTCTTAACGAATACTCTATTATATAGTTTTAAAAACATGTTTTTCTAGTTTACAGAATCTTTATTTAAGATGAAATGCATCACTCTTTATTTTACATAATGCGGAAGATATAAATGGAAATTTACAAAATCTGGATGAATACGGTAGATGTAAAGAAAATTTTAAAGAATCCGTAGTTTACGGTAAAAAAGAGTGTACCTGCAGTTCTATTTTTCCCGTTGAAATCTCTATAATAGAGTTTTAATTATTTACAGTAGCTACTGCAAGTTCTTTTATGGGAGCTAATTATTCATTTATTTTGTGGAACACAAGTGACTAGACGTCGTTTTTTTTTTTTTTGTCATTTTTTTCTGACAGCCCGTGTCGCTCTTTTGATTCTGATTAATAATAAAAAATGTGGGTTTTATTGGCACACTCTTTTTTATTATTGGCACCCATTTTTTATTATATTTTAGGGTGAAAAAACGTCGGTGTCACTGGTGTTCCTTGTTGAACACCAACGCCATCGGGTGCCGAAGTAATTTTTTATGGTATCGGAAGCAATAAGGTGCCGAACATAAATATGGGTGTGCAGATAGAACCCCTAAAAAAAATATACAATTAAAAAAAATATTCTCCAGCACACAAAATGGAAAATTAATAAAAATAACTTTCAATCACACCCAAAGTATCCTCCAACACCTGACAAGATTGGAGTATTCGACCAGGTTCTGTACTTTTCTTTTTTCTGGCTTGGATACAATCGAAAGGGAAATGCTTTGTGCACTATACAAATGTGTAGTGCACAAATCACTACTTGTGTTGTGACCACGGATTAAAAAGATGAATAGTTTTGTATGATGGGTCCCAACAGAATATATGGTGTTGATTGTGTTGTGGTTGAAATAGTAGTGGATGTATCACCACTCCAATCGAAATGACCTAGGGCTCCGTTTGTTTTGGGGTGAAGTTTTTCTTGGAGTTTTTTTTGGAGTTTTTTTTTAGATAAAGTGATTGAAGTAATGATTAGAAAGTTGATGGGGTAAAATAAAGTAGAATAATGATTGGTGTAGATTATGAAATGATTGGTGAAATAAAGTAGAATAATAAATAAAATAATGGAAAAAAAGGTAATAAAGTTGATAAAGTGAAATGATGAGAGATGATTTAATATTTTTTTATTTGTAGTTGAAGATTTGATTGGTGGGAGAATTGTAAGAAATGATTGGTGATGTGATGTTAAAAAAACTCCCAAAAAAACTATATTGCAAAACAAACATAAGCCTAGACTCTTTAGGATTGCAGTGTGCTGGAGAATACTGCCAATATACTTTTTTTTTTTTTTTGGGTCTATTTTTAGTAGCGCATATAATACATACCCTTTCCGTTTTTTTTTATATGTCACATTTCAGTTTTTGCCATATTTTTATCTATCTGTCATTTTACATTTTCAATGTAGCATTTATTATTTTTTCCTCCTTTACCAACAAAATTTTTACATCTACAATAAAAAAAACACAATTCCAATACTAAAAACTCTTTTACCAACAAAATATTTACATATCCAATAAAAAAATACATTTTCAAGACACATATTAATTACTTTCTTAATCTGTGTGATTCTTCTCTCTGCGACATATATATAAAAACGAAGGGAGTATGATACAAGTATGTAACGCGGAATTCTAGTACGGAGATTCTAAATAAGGAGGTCCAACTCCAACTTATATCCAATCAAAACATGACGCCCAAAAATGACTTCTCCAGTTGGGAAACGCATTAGATATTTACCTAAACCAATAGGGCCTTGAGCGGATCTCATATTAGCCTCAAGACGTCGGTCTCGAACGAGAAAAGTAAATGCTTGAGCTAATTTCTTGAGTTGAATATTTGAAGTATTTAGAAGAAAATTAGAAAAAGAAATACATAATAAGAAAAATGATATATTTCGGTAGTTTTACTTAGTGCATATCTTCCTTTTAGTTATTCCTCTCAAAAGGGTAAGACCTGGTGAATCGGAAACAATAAAAATCAATTAGGAAACTAAAAATTTGTCCTTTGCATTGAAAGATAAAAATTTTAAATCGTATGATTCAACCTCAGACCCATTTAAATGTAGCCAATAACAACGGGGCACGAGAATTGATGTGTATTCGAATCATAGGCGAACCCGATTATTGCAATTGCTCAGGATATGCTTTTTTAGATTCTATTTAGCTTCTAGGGTCTATTTCTTAGTTCAAGATCCCTCTTACTAACTGGAATCAAATAATTAGTAGACCTGTTTTGCCCAAAATGGGAATGGGTTATGAACTTATAATCATGTCCGGTCTGAACTCCTCACGCCGCTGCCGCCGTTTATAGGACCGACCGACACCTCACCTGCAAAGGTATCTACATAGTTTAATGTCGGTCGCACATTCAAAATAGCGTTCGGACTCATGTGCCTTCCAGAACCAGGGGTCGTCGAGCCTGCTGCGTACCAAAAACAAGTCATTTATGGGTATTATTACGAGGTCCGTACAGATCCAGTCCAGTCTCCCTTTGTGTAAAAAAAAAAGTTTTTTTTACATACCCGCCCAGTTTATTCAATTTTTTAGAAAGAATAACAAAAAGATTCTTGTTGACACTAACTAAAACTTCCCTTTTTTACACCCAGTTAAATAAATTCATAAACCAGATACAAATGAGTGAAACAAATTCCTTCATCCAACTATATAAACCAGAATTATTACACATTCATATTGCACAAATGGCAGCCTTAAAACTAGGCTCCATTGCTATGTGCTCTGCTTCCCCCGCTTATTCTTTAAAAAAGAGGACAAAATTTGCATGGTGTAATATAGTATTAGTCAAGAGTTTGTTTACTCTAACTATGAAATACTTTCCTAACACCTCAATGCTAATTTACTTACACGGATTTCACCCGAGAAAATCTCTGAGAAAGAAATATAGAAAAAAGTTGTCAGTAGAACTCTAGGATCCCGGTTAGTGTGATACGAGGATCGATCTCAGCACGTGTAGCCTTCCCCTCTGAATGCAACTGTGCCAATGCGTTGGCTTCTTTTGCAGGTATTCCTTCTGCGGTCCATAGAGTGGCATGAGGCCATTCGTTCTTTGAAGTTACCTTTTCACCCTCCACGGAACCAGGGATAGCTTCCAATGCTGCCAATGTATCGGTAAACAGCAGGGCGGTCATATCCACGGGAACCTTTTTATGGATAAATGAACCATAGTTTGCCACAGCAGCAATACCATGGCTTCTCTTGTGTGCAAGGGTCACATGGGCCTTTGTTAAACTGCTCTTCATGTTCTTATCCTTCAAGAAAGCTTCAACTGCTGGATCCTTGTTTGCCAACTGCATTAATTCATTATGTTAGCTTTAAGAGAATGATATTGGGTAGAAACATCAAGATATATAAGATGAAGTGGAATGGTGGAGGGCGAAATGCAGTAACGGACAGAACAGACAGCAATATAGGACATACAACTTTGTAAGGATATTTATTATCTTACATCATGGAGGAGCTGGTGGATGTCTGCAACACGAAGGGTTACAGCAGCAAAAACGATAGTCCCAAGCTTTCTCTTCTCAATCAGTTGTCTTGCGTACTCACCCTTCGCAACAACTCTCAGTTGTTTTAGTACTTGTTCAACAGCTACTTCAAACGGAACCTGAATGTTAACGAAAGTAGATTGAAGGCTAATACTATACAACATCTAAGAATTCAGATTACCAACAGTAAACAGAGTTGGCATGTCTTCCACCCCCCCACCCCTCCCTCTCTACCGCACATTTATCATGAGAAATTGATTTCGGGGGGTGTGCTGAGGTGCAGTGTCAGTCTATAGTCTATACATATAAATAAATTAACTCTATGTGGGAAACTGAAGCTCAGTATGGTTCTGGGCATAGCAGGAGAGCCATTCTAAAGGATTTAGTCCAATCAGTCCTTGTCAGCAAGTCCAGCATATTAATGCAATGAAATTAACCATGGTACTGATGCCATATATTTAATTCTTACACATGATTTCCTGAAAACATATTTTCTTTACTTAGCACCATCCACGTATGAGAAATAATAACGTGAACACTCCAACAGTAGAGCAAGAATACAAACTGAAAACAGGAAGCTATGGTGTAGGATTGACCTGAATTGAGGTAATATACTCGGCATTTTCAATCATTATCTTGCGCAATTTCACCTCCCAATTAGTCCAGTCTCTCGCATAGTCTCCCTTGGTCGACTCTAATCTGACAGAATGAAGATAGACAAAGGAATAAGCACCCTTTGATGTCAAAAAATTAAACCATGACAACAAATATGATCATCAATAATGAGAAGCCAAGTCTAGCTGAGAAAAAATGAATTCATCAATCAGCCAAAAAAACAAAAAAACAAAAAAACAAAAAAACAAAAAAACAAAAAAACAAAAAAACAAAAAAACAAAAAAAACAAACACAGCAGAAATGTGCTACTTAAGAATTGAAACAAGACATCGCAATGTTGAATATTATAGTCATTATTATATTTAGTTGATGGTCATGGAGAAAAAATGATTCAGCAATAGCTTATGGATGCAACCTATGAACTGAGAGTCCTATGGCTATGAGAGATTTTGTTTTTAAGAATGGGTTCAAGAGAATTTCCCACTCACATCACACAAATCTTCATTGCCATGCTTTCTATCATGTCGCTCACCTTATTTGTGGGTCTTTATCTGGCTTTGTGTGGCCATTGCTGGCCTAGCCTATTTTTTGCCTTTGTGTCCTTTTATGGCCAGACTATTTCTGTAAGGCCCACACGTGAGACTGTGAGAGGGTGTGTTGATGTTAATATCGAGATCAATTACCTCTCCAATAGCTTAAGCTTTTGTGAGAGACGATAACTTAACACTATCAAAGGTTCAAAAGCCGATAGTGAAGATCCAATATTTCCTAGTTTTTATCTTGTCTAATCATGATACGTGAACATGGTGATTCCCCAACTCTTCAAGTTTCAGGTTACTTTTCTCAACTAAATTCCCATATTACATACGCTCATCAAGATAAAATTTCGCTGTTTTCTAAAGATGAATTAACATACAAAGTAACATAAAACTTCCTCCCTCCCTAAATATAAGTCATTTTAGCATTTTTATTCGTCCTTTAATGTAAGTCATATTACAATACCAAGAGAGCATTAATTAACTTTTTCCTCAACTTTTCTATAATTTAAATCCATCTAACCACTTCTCTATACTTTACAACTATTGCATTAATGATAGTCAAAGGGTGTACTAGACATTATAGCCTAAAATACATGACCTTTGACCACTTTATTAAACCGTGTGAAAACTCTAGAATGACTTGCATTTACAGACAGAGGGTATGATAGAAACAAAAATTTCAGTGTGTGATTGTTTGGCTTGGGTTGGCTGCCACAATATATGGACTGTGGCATGAGAAAAATAATAGAATACTCCAATGCACAAGGTTCAAGACATTATCTCTAATTTTTTGACCTTTTAATTTGTGGAGAGTGGCTAGAAAGAGAAGGACAAACTGTAAAAATAATCTAAATTGTAATAATGATCATAGTTTTTTTTCGGGGATGACATGGGGACTTTGTAAATTTTGTTTTGTTTCTCATGAATGAAAGCTTTATTATATATGTGTGAGTTTGTCTACATGCATATACACATACATACATAACAGTCCAACTCAACCAAAATGTAACCCTTCATAAGCTTTCTAGTATATTATACATTTGAAGAAGAGGGTTAAAGGAAGGTCAAAGATGCTACCAACCTTCCAAACCGTTCTCTGTGCCGCTTGAAAAGATTTATCCCTTCCTCCAAAACAGACTTAACTGGATCAGGTAAAGGAGACCTACAAAAGAGAATAATGAATGAAAACAATTCAATAAGGCACAAAACTAAGTCCCCGAAAGCATATTCTTGGCAGAGTCGTCGAAGGCACAGCTCACATGAAAGTGCTGGAAATAAATGTCGTTTTGAAGATCAATTATGCATCTTCTACCAATAACCAAAACCACTTGCAGAATTTTAATTATCACATGAGAAAATTGCATGAAGAAGACACGGACCTATCGGGATTCAGTAAAGGCATCTTAACAAGTGAGCCAAAGCGTTCAATCAACTCACTTTCAAACTCCTTACGACTCTGCCCAATATAATAAACAAGTACCGGTGAATGAATAGCTGCATGAAACCACGGTGCGAAGATGGATTATATTATTACAGATAGAAAGGATCTTACCTTCCCATCATAAAGGTGATAAAACATTAGCAATACATAACCGGCGTTCGGAGAGGACTTATCAAGATTACCCTGTTAGTTTCAGAAAATTCATTAACCATAACTTGTGCTGAAGTAAGATAGGAACAAAAATTCAACATTGTAAAAGCCAGGTTACCGGGTGATTACTACGTTGAAGCACCCGAAATACGAAAACGGCAAGCGCATCAAGAGAAAATGGATTTCTTTCAGTTCCTGCAGGCAGAAGCCCAAAATAGGTTCAATACGGCGCTCTAACAACTCATGCTATCATGTAACGTCAATGTGAAAAGTAGAATCTCTAATAATATCTTATTTATGCACTAAACCAGGATGAAATGTACATGCAATTGAATAAGTCAAACTGAAACAAAGTGCTCGAAGCAAATAATGGCAAAAGTCTTGATGCCCATACTTTCAAGTGACAGGTTTACGAGATTGAGGACATTGTCCGACTGACTGAACATGTTTGGAGTTTCTGTTGTTTTTTATAAGAAACAACATGATCATGTAATCAGTAACCATCAATCGCTTACAATTTGAGGTAATTCTTTTATGTTGAATATAAGTATATTTCGGAAATGGTTAACCAAGAAAATGTGAATCAAGAAATGCAAGCCTAGATCAAGGGATGTAAGATGAAGTCGGGTGGGGAATAATTGCAGTGATGGACAGGTACAAGCAGAAATAAAGAAGAAAGCTAGTACTACAAAGAGAATCGGTAATTCGAATCCTGTGTTGAAGTTACTGAATTTAAAGAGCAAATTTTGAGGGAAAAACGAAAAAAAAAAAAAAACCTTCCGAGTCAGGTACAACAGGAACTGCCGATGCTTTGGTGGTTCGACACATGTCCTCAATCTGTAAGAGTACACATCATCAGTAAGCTCTATCAGAACTTAAAACGGGTGTGTTGTGTGTGTGCATAGGGGGGGCACTGTGGAATGAAGCAGGTAAATACCAAAAAACCAAAAGAAAAGAAAGTGCAGGGAGAGGATTTCCAGAAGAAATACCGACACAAAAAGCAGAAAGTACTAATTGATTTGATGGCCTGCGTAAGGATGTTAGAATGAAAACTAAGATGGAAGAAGGGGGAGGGGGATGCAAATGTTCGCTGATTGATAAGTGTGCCACACATTAACAAAGAAAATAAGAATATACTGAGGACCAGCACAAGAATACGAAAGGAGCTAGCACTCATAATTCATGTGTACCGTAGATTGTACTTAAAACAATAAAAACTCAAGGTGGACAAATAAGCTTCATGTACAAATAGTAAAATTCGCTCTGCCATAGATTTTCACTTATCATAAAGGGATAACAAAAGATGGAAAGGGAAAAAAGGTATCAATATCACCACAACCTTTATAAATAGAATTCACTTGTCAAAGTAACATGAAAAAGGTTCGACACCCAAAACATCTTCCTCCTGTTTTCCACTTATACAATAATTTTAACCGCTGACTTAAGCAAGTAATTACATTATTCCCTGGTTGCTCAGCGGAGGCAACTCCCAGGAAATGAAGACTGCAGAACACGGGACAAGTGAAAAGAAGGTACCTGCTTCCAGACTTCCTCGTTTGGAGCATTCTTGTCGGCAAGCAGTATAGAATATGGCTTTCTTCGACGTTCATCGGCAATCTTCTGCCAATATCTTCCTGTTAATACAGCTGAACCAAAATTAAAAAAAATTCGGAAGCCGAACCAGTTATATTGGGTGCTACTTACAAAACACCAAATTATTCAGAATGCAATCATAATAGTTCTAGAGGAAATTGTAATTGAACAGTCACACTCATAATTTCTAATGAGGTGGAAATGTTATAGTTGAAATCCAGGGGACAAAAAACAAAATTTTTCACAATTTTGGCCTCCATTGCCCCCTAACATGAAAAAAAAAAAACTAGACTTATAAACCTGCAAATGGCTTTTATTGGGATACAGACAGTGACAATTCTAAATTGTTGGGCGAATTTCCAGAATCGTGACAAAAAGAATGTATAAAGTTCTATAAAAAGGACCTACGGTCTAAGTCTTTTATCATTCAGTTTGGTTATTACCTATATTCCTACCGTGGCACGTAAGACCTAAGGTCTAAGTATATTATCAGAATTTTGATTATTAATTCAATTCCTAAAATGGCGTGTTTTCCCATTTGCCGGAGAATGATTTTCCCCTTCGCTGACTCGAGTGTATATCAAAAAAACATCCTTTCACGCGTATATACGGACAAAACTCATTTCCCTTTTTGCTTACAGTTCATCGTCACAGCCTAAAAATATTAGAAAATAAACATGCATGTACCAAGATACCACAGGAAAAGAAATGCCAGAATATACATAGATAGGGAGAACAGGGGGAGGGGGAAGAAGGGGAGGTGTGTGTGTGGGGGATCATATACATACATGTACGTATGCCTGTGTATACACACAAAAGCACGAAACATACATGATAGGGAGAGGGAGAGGAGAGGGAGAGGAGAGAGAGGAACTAGAGATAGACATGATGATTCCAATATAACATTCAGCAGAACTGTCAGCTAACAGTATATTAACTTAGGAAGCATGTAAAAGTTCAATTGCCATGTATGTCTGACATAACAAAGAGTGAATCTGTACCTTTAATAAGATCACCCATCAAAGTATGAACTGGTCGATCATCATCCAAGCCCCTTGGGCATTCAAAATTTCCTTACAAAGTGCAGATTTGGCACATCCAGGAATTCCTGGAATAACATAAAGATTGGTGCGTTTAAACATGATGAGTGAAAGCTTATATAGCAGGCGTCTTTTCCAACTTACCAGGAAAAAAGACAATGATGCCCTCGTCCTTAGAAACACTATCCCTAACAGATTTACTTGGGCTTATGGATTCAATATCTCTCTCTTGTTGAAGATCCCTTCTTCATCTCGGCCGCTCAATTATGGCCAGGAAATCCTCGGCACAAATTAAGTTCCCTGCAGCTCCTATTAAAGCCTGATTCTGCGGACTGCGCTTTGCATACTGTTCAAGGAAAGGCTCAGCTTCAGATAGGTATATGGAAGAAGACAACTGTTTATGTCCACACTTCCTTCGTATGTATATAGCCCTGGAAAGGATGCAGTATTTTCAAATTTCAAACGTAACAAAGCATGAGCCCATGAGTTAGAGAAATGTAGTTATAGTAGAATACTACCATTCGTCAAGCATTTTACTCAGTTCCTTTGCTTTCCAGGTGAAGTGTTCCATATCTTCATCTGCCTACAGAAACAACAGCCTTTAAGGAATACTACTTCAAGCACTTGTAACAAAAGGAGCAACGGAGTTCATTCCAACGGAACTGCACGTTCATGTAGCATAATTGTTCAAAAGAATGATTAAATGACTTTTTGCCATTGCAGTCGCATTTAGGCCTCTACTACTTTTGCTTGTTACCTAGCTAAATGGACCCAATGAATGATCTTATCCTCAACGGAAATTTTGGGCGGGATATAACATATGGAATTAGAATTCTGGAAATTTGAAAGCAGAGCAATACAACCAAAATGATCACAAATTTATACAACTATTTCAAGGAAATTTGGAGTGTCAGCCATGTGACAAAGTTCTAAACCTGGGAATGAACATGCAGCATTGCATCATAGCAAATGAAGGGAAACATACTATACCTCAAATAGTAGGCCTTGTATGCAGATGGGCCCTCTTTAAAAAGAACAGACAAACCATTCCTGATCAAAAATGTCGCAACTGCATGAAAGACATCAAAATAAATATTAACTTTCTTTCATGCTTCTTTGATCACAGAATTCAGATTCTTATCGTGACGAGGAAAAAATGCACTATAACGATTTCACATGCTCACACTCCCATTTTTCCAAATGATATATTCTGCTTTTGTTTTGAAAAGAAGTCCCACCCACCCACCGCCCATAGAAGGGGATGGATGAGGGAACACGAGAACATCTTGGGAGCTGATAGGTGTTTACACATTTAGGTTGCAATAGCTTTGGTTATGTTATTATATTATCCAGGAGCTTAATATGGTATTATTCCTTCAGAATATTCTCTGAAAGTTTCTGGCGGTATGTCTCACTCGTGAATCTATAGAAACGAATGAATAAAGGGAGAAGATATAGACATCTCCTCGCCTTCTTTTATATTTGTCTACTTCTAGCATGGTATAAGAGCATTTCTCACACTTCAACATAAGTATGAAAGTCTTATGAGTTTGGTATGCTATGATCCCTGAGATGATGCCATGAGATTATTCTCATGCATGGCGTTATAAAAGTGAACGAACAACAGAAATTACGATCTCCTTCTATTTGTGTACACGTGACAACTCGCATACCTTCTTCCGTATTTCAAAAAATTGTATTGAAGAAAACAAACCTCGAGATAATGGTTAGCGGCTAACTGTAAAGAGATACAATGGGCCAAAAGTGTACCTATAAACAAGCTAAAAGAAAATTATCCCCAAAAGGCACCTCCAATAGAAGAGAAGTCACAATAAGTGCAGAAGAATTTCACTAGCTTCACAATGGCCAACCAAAGAAGTTGTTAGAAGTCCTAGAAAATCTGACAGCCTACACTTTTAAATATTGTGGAGATAATGATCTCCTTAATCTCTGTAACTTGAATGTTAGGAAAGTTGTAGTCCAAATATTCTGATATTTTGTTCTTTTAAATACCTTAGGAGATTCTGTATATAGAATATGGTTACAAGAGATCATTCCTAAATTGTCACTGCAAATTCTAAGCCTTTACGTACAAAGGGCTTTTGAATGGGATAAAATACCAGCCAGCATACTTATAAAAGGTTTTGAGTTCCTTGAACTCTAGATAGAAGGTTCTTGCTAGTGAGAACATAGAATTTGAGTTCCTTAATTTCAAGAGGTCAGGAAAATCTAACTTAACGAGATCTCATCCCCTACAGCAGTCATATGTTCTAAACGTGAAGGAAAGAATTATAACAAATCCCTCAACCCCAACACTTCTCTTCAAGATATTCTAGCCATTTAAGGCTAACTTTGCTTCTAATTTAGTGAAGGAAATCTGTGGGGATAAATCCTTCCCTAGCTGGCTTATTCAAGCCGTTATATGATGTAATCTAATGTACTCCTTTTACACAATGAATGAATTTCGATGCCGTAAAAAAGATATTCAGGTTAGTCACCCCATCAAAAGATCATAACAATACTCTTGTAGCACTTAAATAAAATAAGAGACACACCCTCTAACTAGCATAAAATGGGACCTATAGTATTTTCTACCTATGTTTCATGCCAAACTAAGTTTCAAAAAGCGTTAAAGAAATTTTATGTAAGCCATATAGACAAAAATTCACACCCGTATAAAGGTCCTCTAGTCACTTACTGCAGAAAGACTTGAAGTTTAAGAGCATATTTTGGTCATCAGAAGTGAAGTATATATGAGGAAAAGACATGAAACCATGGTTTAACTGCAATATAAAAATGAAACCTCAATATCAAATTAATGTGAAAAGACATGTTCTTCCCCTTAAATGTAAGATTTTTTTTATTATCATCAACTGAGAAATTTCATCAGCTAAACCATCTTTTCTTTATATGCCGTACATCCATGTGTGTTTTGGTAGTAGGAAGAGAAGTAAACATGGGCAGTTTAACTTCAATACAAAAATGAAACCTTAAAATTCAAATTAATGCAAAATGATTTGAACTTCACCTTATATGTAAGAAATTTCAATTTTATCATCAAATTAGCATCTTCATCAGCTAAACCATCTTTCTTTACTGTGTCGTCCATGCCAGAAGCGCTTATATTCTTGACATCTTTTGCAATTTTGTCAGTTTGTTCCTTATTTGCCTTGAATAAGTCTAAGTCAACAAAGAAACCTACACAAGAAGAAAAAAAGCATAGAATGAATGGTCAGGTGGAACTTGACTACAAAATCAAACGCACTTGGTGTAAAGCAGAATTTAAGAACAGAAACAAAAAAATTTAAGGGCAACATAGAAGGTTTACATATATTCTTCACAAAATCTAAACAATCTCCATATATCAGGATTCCAAGCAAACCACAAGAGAGAATGAATCCATCCAAAAGGGCATAGTTCTATAATGTTGGAAAAGATTTACCATATACGCAACACCCCTACTCCCCACCTGAAAAAGAGAAAAATGCATGACCAATAGCAAAAAGAAACAGAGTCTACCTCGACAGAGAGGCCATAACCCGGGGTTGTACCTGAAACATGCAGATCAGGGCTATTTATATCAGCAAAAGATTCAATAACTAAATTTTACAGCATAGAAAACTAGTTGAGCACCAAGATAAACTTTACTTTCATTCAGATAAAAATTACAAAAACATTCACAAGGAAAAGAGTGGAAGACCTCATCTCCTTTTGGTATCGTCTAAAGACTGAATCGCTATGTACATGGATCACCATTTTGAAATGAAGATTGTCGCTGGAAACCGTGTCTATCTTGTGGAAGTTATGGTAGCATTTGAAGGCAGCAGGATACCGTTTCTCCCTCATCAAACGTACCATTTCCTGATTAAATTTGAGATCGCATGCTAAATCATTAGGACTAAAACAAAAAGGATTATTGAATCAAAACAGATCTGTCTTCAGGTGTAAATATCGAACGGGCAAAACAAAGAAATGTCCGAAGGAAGACACGGTTTTGGCAGCAAGTATGATGTTATTCTCATCGAGGCTCCAAGCTAACTTATCATACTTGTGCATGCACCATGCAGCCAGACTATAATAACTAGTATGTGAGATGAAAAGGATAAAGAATAAATTCCCAGGAAAACAAAACAAAAAAGCAAGCTTCGATAAAAACAAAAAACCAAAGCTTACACAAAAAAAAGTCTGCAAAGTTACTTGCAAGTTTACTTCTCTTGCTACACATCAAATCTAAATGTGCTAAGTATGTTGCGAAAAGAAAAAAGCACCTGTAGTTTTGTTGTTGAAAAATCACTAGGATGTGCTTGCAAAAACTTTGAAAGAACAGATCGATCAGCATTTCTTGCATGTGAATCAGAGCCAATGCCAAACCAATCCACAAAGTTTGGGCAGAATGAGCTACCGATATTTTGAAGAAGAGCCTTGATTTGCTGCATGGACACATATCCAACACCGAATTTTAATTCGACGCTTAGACAAATTTTTAGTCCACAAAATCAGCAATTTTACAGTGACAGACCTGCTTCTCATCTGATCTATTAGCTGCACAAATTTCTCGAAGGCTTGGCCCAAGGTCAGCAGTGGCTGCAAGAATTACAGTTCATAGATGTTAAGAATGTGAAAATAGAACACATATATGAAGCTTTTTATCTCCCACAGTAGCGGCATGCAGCATTTTCGCGTCATAAAGTGCTTGGTTAAGCCAAACAGGCATGAATTAAAAGTAAACATTAGCATTAGCATATTAGCATGTGAAATTTTGGAGCTCACTTTCAACTACAAGGGCATAATAGCACATAAGCAGCAAATATTCACTTCCCAGTTCGATCCCTAGCACGGCTATAATAATACACTTTACACAATTATTTTCAAGTAACAAGCAGACGACTAAGGACAATTCAGATCCAGGTTCTACGAATTAAGTAAATTACACAAAAGGACTGACTTAATTCCCTCAAAGTCATTAGCGCTGGAAAAGAACAATGCCAAGTAAACAAAATCATCCTTCGGGTCTCCAAAGCTAAAGCCACTCCTTTTTCGACCTTCAGCAACCAACTTAAAGAATAAAAAGCTCAAAATATGGGGGTGCCCCAGTGAAATTCTTTTATGAGCAATCCAATAGAATATGTGCCGCAATTGGCACAGGAACTATATATGGTCCTATCACTTAGAGATGAAATCAAGGAATAGAGCACTGGCATCCACTTAATCACTTAAGAGTGGATGTACAGAATAAATAGGGCTCACTCTTTGAAAATCACAATCTTAATCAACATAATACATAGTTTTCAGTTAATGCTTGACGAAACTGATTAACAAAAATTAGGAGAACGAAAACATACCAACCACTACCTGGAGACAGAAAATATACCTTCCTCGCTTGTTGCTAAAGGGAAATCTTTCAATACTTGTTCCATGTGCTTTGGGCTTTCACTGCTAACAATGCGAGCTACCAGACCTTCCAGAATTTCACCCTGAGCCTTTACGTGATCTTTTGACCCTGTAGTCAAGGCAAAGGATGAATACCAAAAAAGGAAGAAACACAACTCAAGAGTTCAATGGAACTCACCAAGACACCAAGATCACAAAAAGTTTCATATCTAGCCCCTTATCAAGATGACAAAGGTATTATACCAGATGAGAAATACCAAGCAAAGTAAATATAGCACAATATGCCCACAAGACAAACACGTGCATTAATTCATGCAGCAGTTTAAGTGTAGAGTAAATTTGACGTTCAATCCTATAGTTGAATATAATGCACAACTTAAGTGTAGGAAAGGAAAAGGAAAAGAAGAGATGTTGATCCCTAAGAGGTAGGTGCAACAGTACTATGGGAGTGTTTCTCCCAAGCTACCAATTATAAGAACCCATAGTAAAGCACAATCAACAGAGATGGGCATGAGCCTGCATCTTAAACAGCATCCCTGAAAAAGCTGCAAATAATCACCAGAGAGGGATAATTATATAAATCTCTACCCACGAATCGACCTACCTCTAAAGCTTTTCACCCTGAAGGGCAAATCGATAGGAGACAGGGAAAATATACAGAAGATGGAGAAAGAAATTTGGATAAACGATGTAAATACTAAATTCCACTATGTAGACACGCTGCTCCTGATTTTTAGAAGCAGAGTTTAGAAATTTGGTGACGGCTACAAGAAGCAACATAGGTCACATGTTTCACTGAAAGCAGAAGGATGACCTACAATTAAGTAGTTGGTGACTGAAAGTACATAATTCAAGAAAAGTGCTGATAAAAATAACATCAATCAATAATAAGTATAGGAGAGGTCCTAAAATAAGTTAGCGCGCACACACACACACACACACAAAAAAAAAAAAAACTAATACTGCAACTGAAAATGTACTAAAGATGTTGCCTGCGAAGTAACTCGCCTGGTATTGAAATATCTGCTACTTCATCAAGAGCCTTGCACACTGAGGTTGCAGTTCCTTCCTCACACAGAGCATCATAGGCAGCAAAAAAGGATGACGCTGACTTCCTTGTAGCACCAAGATAAACAAATTACATAATTTATTACAAGATGAGGAAAATTACCTTAAAGCATGACCAGCTAAAAAAGAACTCCAACAAGAAAAAAAAGGAAGTAAATATATAGGGTTAAGAAAAAAAGGAATTAAATATATAGGGTTAAGGAAAAAAATACACAAACAGGGCTTGCTGGAAAGATGGAAAACAACTATCATGAAGATATAATCTCAAGACCTTCACAAATAGCAGGCAATCAGAGAGGAGCCTGAACCTGCTATTCATTAATCACGGTCCATAACGAGTTTCAGCTCTAGAAGGAGCAACCCAATTGGCCAATTTAAGTAAGCAATAAGGGGAAATGTAAGAATTGAATGTGGTGTATGGAACAGGCCAGAACATTTTTATGGCAAAAACAAACGAGTGTTTATCATAGTAATCCATTGCCAATTATCTTGACAAAAAGAAATGTGCAATTCACTTCTAGAAGTATCTTGCCCTTATTTTTTTCGCATCCCATTCTTAGTAAGTATCTGTGAATATACACAAGAAACGTGTACCTGGTAGAGAACAACCAGACATGGTTAGTTGGTAGGCGCCATGTCCGGCAAAATGCTATTATCTCTGGAGTTGAATAGAATTTTGGCTTTCCACTGCCCAAGTCTGAGACTGCAGTCACAACCACTACAACCAAAAAAAAAAAAAAAGATCAAAGGGATAATACATTCCAAGATGTGCCTTGCCAATACAAAATCATTTTTCAGTTTTTTTATGTTTTATTTCTCAGGTTTGTTACAGACAAATAAATGGACATTTGATGCCTAACTACGCGTTTAATTTTGGAAGCCACCTTGAATTCCAAAAAGTATTACAAATATGCTGCTGTGTATAGGACTTCATGGGAAAAAGGGTCCAAAGAAGTGCTTAAATTCAACGATACCTATAGGCAATATTCCCGAGGACATGATCTCAATTAGCATCAAATGTAACACAAACAACCACTTATTAGACTGCTAAATCAGAATCAAGTGGACATGGATAAACAATTCAAAGCAATATTATCTGATAATAAATTATCACGAAGGTCATGCCCTCTGGCTCATCAAGGGACTGAGCAGACATTTTATAGAGTAGAGGAAATAACAAATTTCCAAAGTTTTTGACAAAGACGAACACTTCAACCTTCGAAACATATTCAACTTTTCAAAAAAATTAGTTTATGCCTCACCAGCCATCAAAAGAAAAAGACAAGACATCTGGATTTCTTCAGTAAACCACTAGTCTAATCAGAATAGGAAAATACGTAGAAGACAGCACAGGATTCTGTTCAATTACAATAAGTGTCCAGCATCCACCCACTTACCATAGTCTTCTCGTGGACGTTGTCCATGGTCACCCAGTACAGCAGTCACTAGTTCCATTGATATGCACATACGGTTCTTCTGCAAAAGTTTCAATTGGTCATTTGACCCATTTACACACCACGAGAAATACCATCCTTTTTAAAAATCAAAATCCTTGATGTGTAAAAATAATTTACAGGAAAAATTAATAATCCAAACCCCTAGTAGGCAGTGAAGAAGAGAGACCCTTAAATACATTATACATACAAACACACATATACACACACGTATATATATATAAGTACAGACATGAATACATAAAAGAGAATACGAGTTCACAAAACCAACAGCATAAGCATTTATAGCAATAGAAAGGATGCAACATCTAAACTTTGAGTCTCCTAATTTGATCTTTCACAAATAAAAAACAAGCCAGGCCAACTCGAGAGCAACACAACTAGGCACTTGATTAATCTAAAGAACAGTTGAAACTCAAAAGATCCAACAATACTATTATCCTAGCTCACAAGCATAGTTCTGTACTCATTACCATAAAAATGAATTGCAAAGTATCATTAGCCTTTTTGTAACTCCATCTGATCACAAATGTGCATAAAATCTAGATAAATTAGATATCATTTATGATCAGATGTACTCAGGATTCAATTTTATTAGCAAGCTAATCTTAATTCAAACAATGAGTATGTAGACATTATTGCATACGCCATCAGAAAAATAACGTACTAGGCTATCTTGCAAACACTTCATAGTTCCATCTTGAAATGCAGACATCATGAGAACAATTGATAATAAGAAAAAAAAATACTATAGAAGTACCTCGAGATATGCATTGAACTCTAATTGCTTCTTAACTGCTTCAGTACCCCATGCCTCGTTAAATGTCTGGCCAAGAACAAAGACACCAACAGCAGTGTACCTGCCACATATATTTCATGAGACAAACTAAATTGCTATAATAAAAGCAAAAACAATCACCAAAAAAATCACACAGATTTGATTAACAAACATCACCAAAAAAACTGACAGCAATTCGATCTACATCTTAGTCATAAACATAAGATACACTCCTTGCATAGGAAAATTTCAGTGACATGCCCATAAAATATTCCCTTCATCCAAATTACGAATTGTCATTGACTGTCGCAACTCAATAAAGCACTATATTTGAAGGACCCCACCAGCTCCAGCTACAAAACTCTCAATGGTGGTACTAAGTGACATGAGTAAAAAGTTAAAAGTTCATCGTCAACAATTATGGTGCTCATACTATGAAAAGTGAGCATGTCTATTGTCTAGCAAATGAATTGTTTACAGCAGTAACACGAGGAGACCAAACATAACTACATACCCCTCAAAAAATACATAACTACATTATCAACTTTAGACCAGACGGCAAACGTTTACTTGTGTAATTCACTTAACTCCAAGCTTGGCAATTTCATATGGAATCAAAAGTAAAGGGTTACATATTTGAATATGTCAGCTGACAATCTGATATTTGCTCACCACTTTGGGCCCATAAGTACTAGTGTGCCCTGACAAGATCCAAATGCGAGTTTCAAACAACATGCAACTAATGCAATTGGTGCTAGAATTATAAATAAGTGGAAGGGAGAGCAAGGGGGAGAGACATAGGGCGTACACATTTCCGAAGCTGTTTTTAGCATATGCTCCTCCCTCGTGACCAGCATACATAAAAAGCGATCCAGAATGCTTCAGTGAGACCTATTACCACATCAAGTTCATGAGAGAAAAGTATCAAATATATAATCAGGTATCACAGGTAACTATCAAATAGATGTTCCTGGGAAAGAATGATATCGAATAGAAGTAAGCAAAACCAAAATACATATGCATACCTCCATTGTAGCCAAACCTTTTGAAACCATCTCTATCATCCTAGTTCTGATCTGAACAAGTTGCACAACAAGTGTTTAAATGGAAAAGCGAGCAAAAATTAGCAACCCATCAACATCTTAGCAAATTCAAGAATGAAGGTACCTCATGGTCAGTCTTCTCATTTTCAAACTTTGGATAGAATGTAGCTCTTACTTGTGCCCGTGCATAAGTTGCGTTGTCCACCCTAAAAGTTTCCACCAAGTTGCCACTAAACAATTTGCTCAATGTATCATTACTGCTTTTACGTGATGGTTTGTGGCCTCCATCCCCTAGCCTTTCACCTGCCACTTCAGCAGCTGGTTCTTTATCGGTTTTCAGTACTGTGCCCCCGCTTATTGTTCCGTAAGACTTGGGTTTCCAAAACGTCTTCTGACCTTTAGCAGGGCCATGGTTCACCAATCCAACACTTCCAAACTGCAAACCTGCAGCAGTATCACTAGATTGTCCGCTATTCTCGCCAATACTCAGTCTAGTAAGTCCATCTGTCAGAGCTTCAGAAACTTCTGTTGAGATGGCATCAGCCCCAGTGGACGAATTCATTTGGTTCACATTTGACTTCTGGATCCACTTTTGCTCTCTAGAACCACCACCCCTTCTCTGCAAATTCAAATGATTAGCAACAGATTAGCACTCTCCACAAGGAAGCCTCAGGAGAAAAAACAAAGTGACAAAAAAAATTGATGAAATAAAGAATAATGTAACAACTAACAAGTACAGAAAACAATCACTGGTTAATTAGTTTTTTGTTCAATAGAAAACGGACGTGCAGTGTATCATAAAGATGAATTTTTTTCTGGTTCTTAATTAAGGCTTTCGATCAAGCTATGTGTCTGGGTTGTAAGGACTGATTATCGTTTAATAAAAGCTTTCTGATTCACACAGTACACGAAGAAGGAGGAGGAGTAAGAACAGGGATTTTCCCAGGAAGCAGCCATTTGAACGGAATACCAAAAAAATGGACGTGAAATCATCGATTTTTACCACAAATGTCCAAAAATTATAGCCAAAAAAAAACACAAAATTACGTGCGATGCGTCCACGTTTTGATGTGATTACACAAGTCTTACCATAGAGAAAATTTACACACACAAAAAAAGATTGATAACTTCCATACAAGAAGATTGAAGCGTAAAAACACATACAGCTACCAGCTCAATATGTCAATAAACAGTAAAACAAACAGAATGACACAATCACCGATCAAAACACGTTCAAGAGAACAATAGCGAAATTGTACCTGGTTACGAGGCATGGTTAAACTGAAAAAAGGACCACCGCAATGACGAGGATGAAGAAAAAGGAAGTTTCGGGAAGGATATGGATGAAAAGATGAACACTGAGTGAAAGTATAAAGTAGTTTCTGCAAAACGGACATTTATTTATGGGAGAAAAAAAAAATGAGAGCGGGGTGAGCACGTAAATTCGCAGTTGACACGACAGCCAGCAGCACCGCCGTTGAATCGGCCGAAGCAGTTACTGCTCGTCGACCATTTGCTGTTTGCTGCTCAAGTCCCGGGGTGTTCTACGATATTTTCTGGTTTACCACCACTTTCTGGAACAAATTGTGAGAATACCACCCAAGGCAAAAAAAACCAATTTTGATTCGCGATTTTCTCCCGTTTTTTTCACCTTTGTGCACGATCTTAAGGGACACCCTTCCCCTATTGGGTTCCCCTTCCCAATTAGGGTTTAGTTTGGTTCAAAAAACACCTAAAACGCGAAAATGAGAGTGGTATTTCGACAATAGAGTGGTAGTCGCACAAATGGCCCGGCAAAGTAGTGGTAGATCGGCAAAGCTCCCGTTAACTGGTTCATCAAAAACGGCGGTTTCCATTTATAGGTATCTAAAAATAAAAATTAGAATAGAATAAAAATAGGGGTTCTATTTGCACCCCTTATTACTACTTACACCCATTATTTGATTTTTTTTTTACTTCTACACACCCCCATTTTACTTATTACACCATACAAAAATAAAAAAAGGAAAAAAAAATATACTTTAGTCCCTCAACTTTTTTAAACTTAAATAACTACATCATCTTCCGTCTTCTACGCTTTTCACACCTCCACCCGCAATTTTTCCGGCGACCCCGTTTTCCGGCGTGCCTCCCAAACCATCCATAGCTACCACCATTTCCCTCTCCTCTGCTGCGTTTTTTCTCCCCTCACCCAGCTGCAAATCCGCCACCCAAACCACCCCGCCACCCAACAGATCTGCTCCAGTCCCAACCATCATGCATTCATCCATGGACGAGGCGTGTCGATTTGCAGGTGGGCTTCCAAAAAAAAATGGTGCTGCATTGGAGCCTTTTCCGGCTGCTGTTAAAGGGGAGGGAGGAGATGGAGCGTCGGGCCACTGTTTTGCAGAGGGGAAGTGTAACGCCCCGTTCCGGACACCGAGTCCTTATCCGGAAAGAACGCCCGGCACGCATATATTTTTTTTTTCTTTAATAAATCAAAGAAGTATATATACGTAAGCCTACGTCATCATACATTAATATCAAAAGCAAAGCGGAAGACTCAAAAGAACAACTCGGGAATGTCAAACGACAAACAAAACAGATCGATCAAAGTTCCAAACCAGTCTAAGAACATCCTCAAAAGAAACAACAGAATTAAATGTTGTTTAGAACTATTACAATCCCAAATAAAAAAGATAAAACGGGAGGCTAAAAGTCTAGTGACACCTCAAACGTTAAACGTTTACAATTCCAAGGTAATATTGAAACAATGAAAATTAAATTAAACTTCATTTCGAACTCCAAGCTCAAACGTCTGCATCTTGACTATCGTCATAGCCAAACTCATCTACCTGCCAATCTTCTCGGGGTGGGGTACAATAAGGAAAAGGGGTAAGTACATTTTGTACTTAGTAAGGGGTAGAAGAAACGGTTACACACAACATTGCATATCATACATAACAAGATAAGTTCTACAATCTCTACCACGTAGGTTGCATTGAGATACACTCCCCTCTGCTAGATCTTCTAGCACCATCCCGAGCAATTATGTATGTTACATTGTAATTCAAGGACACAATGCCCGAATGATGGGTATGCACCGGGACATATTCAGCACCTCATATGGCACGGATAGTTCCGTGTGGAACAATTCCCAAAACCCGAATATTGTCCGTTACGTATGAGAAATGATACCATGCTGCGAATCATAAATGTGCCTCACCAAGAATTACAACGTTTTAGCTTTTAGACTCATCACATATGTTTATTACGTAGTTAACCTAACCACCTAAATTCATTCACATATAAGGCTCCTTAGGGACTTCTAGTCCTAGACATCTAACTACACTACTTAGCACGTTGTAAAAGGCGTCAATGACCGCTAAACCAATGACCCCGCAATGTCTAAACAACCGCCTTCTGGGCTACCACCTTCTCCCCGCAGAGGGTCTCAATTGTGGCGATTGATGCTAAGGCACCTGAAGTCGGAAGTTAGACTTTGCAAATTAACATTTAATGTTCCACAAGAACATATAAGCCATATCGTCTCAAATAAATACACAAACAATTTTCCAGTAATAGTCTGTATACATATATAATATTACCGTGAATCTTTTTTTTTTTGGAACAAAGGGGTAAGTAAATATATATACATATATTCTTTCCCTGCCACTAGCTTTCACTATTATTATTTATTTTTATTTCTATTCAGAACCCCATCGTGCTGCATAATAGGATAGTTTTTCCCCTCCTTTTTCTTAGTAGCCGACGTCATACCTGGAATTGATCCCAGGTCCAATTCGAACATATGGTAATCTATATCTTATATTATAAGAAGCTAAGGATTTAGCTCAAAGAATTGGCCACATAGGCACAAATGAATAGGAGATTTTTTTTTCTTTTTTTCTTAGCCTTTTTGTAATTGTTTGGTTTATTGGTTTGATTTTTTCTTTTTTTTTTTTTTTGGGATTTTTTGCAATTGTTAACATACACATATATTACATTCTTACATAGATATGTAACATTTTTAATTTTTTTAAGTTACATATGTAACATTTCAATATTTTTATTATTATTATTATTGTACAGCTAAAATGCTTTGGGATGGTTACTATTTCCTTCATTGCGACATTTTTTGGTACATTGGATTGACATAATTGGTGTGATTTTCGGATTATCTGTATCTGTATAAGATATAGAGAATGTAGATCAAAAATCTTTGAATAGTTTAACTAACCTAATCATTCCTACTCATCGTCAACGAAGAGCACACGTTGCCTACTTTCCTTGGAAAATTGATTTTATGTTCATGTTGTTGTCTTAGTTTTGTTTTTTATATTCTTGGGTTAGTTTTGTCTCTTATATAGTAGTTATAAAATTATAAATAATTATTATTATATTATATTTTTTATGTTGATTTTTAATTTATTGTTTGAAGAGCTTGAAAAAAATTTGTCCTTGACCCTCACACTTTACCATGCCGGTCTTGATTATTGTACACATAAATGTTACTAATTCCTTCGTTGTGACATTTTTTTATTCACTGTGTTCATGTGTTGTAATATAATATACAATATAAAGATATAAATATTGTATTTGTTTGTTCAATGCTAATAATGATAAGATATGATACAAAAGTTATATCAATATTTCGTTTTCCAATATTACGTAGAACAGTGTATTCTGTTCGGTTAACCGAAAAATCAAATGAAAATAATAAATCATTCATAATAAAGCAAATTCTAAACATTTAATTGAATCTGAACTACTGAATTGAAATAAAAAAATTAATAATCTTAAACGATTAACTGTGAATATAGAATCGATATAAATGACTGTTAAATTCAAATTTCGTCCACGAGGTTTCATAAAAATACATTAAAACATATCATAATCTAGAATAACATCAAAAGATTTAAATAAAAAAAATTTGATAGTCATTATTCGGTTCGATTTTCGTTTTTATAATACTAACCGCCCTCGATTTAGATAATTTTATATATGTACCAATACAATATAAAACAAAACCTTCTTATTTATTTACTCAACATAGATTTTTTCCCCCTTTTTTCTCATAATCTAGCCTTATTACGTGTATTCTATACAGGTAGGGTGAATAGTTTTTCAACAGTCGACCCAACCTAATCAAACCTTCTCCTTCTCTCACAAACCTTTTCGCTTTCTTCATATTCACAGAGAGTAGGTGCCACCTTCGCTGGAAATCAGGGTGTTTTCAGAGCAAATCGTAGAAAACCTACTCTTGTCCAGAGCGCCGTACCGATAATTGCTGTTTCTAATCATGGGTTTGTTGAAATTTCTTCACACTACCCAATCTAGGCTTATAAATCAACTCGATGTATCTGCTTACTACCCACCACGAATTTGCCTGTCTAACCAAGCGAAGAGAAGAAGAAGAAGGATTTTTTCAGCTACAGCTCTTCCACGAAATAGGTAGGCCTTGGTAATTAATCTGTATTTTAATTGTATAGTTCTTTATTATTTAAGTTTACAATTTTGATCTCAGAAAGAATAATCAAAGAAAAGTGGTAATTGATCTTCTCTGTGTTTTGCATGTACGGTTTTTATCTGGATTTGCTACTTCCGATGCTTGATTCAAATACCATGGTTCTTTCAAGGTAAAGGTAAGTTCTTTTTATGAGATGACTCTGTTTTTACTCTGTGTATTCTGTTTGCCAGAATTCAGGGATGTTTAAATACACCTGAGAATCTGCATATTCTTGATATTATGCTTTTGATATCAAGAATATGACCGATTTTATTTGCTTATAATAAGAGGAATGTAGTATCTATTTTGCTTTGGTGTTAATGATAGAAAGGAAGAAAGAGGTTAGAGATATAGTTTATATATATATATATGTTCATAGATGAACATTTTGATTGATATATGTATGAATCAACATTTGTAGCTGCTATATATCAAATCTAAAATGGCAGCTAAATTCTTCTTATATATTTTATCACTCTTTCTTCTTCTGCATATTCACTTTCTTTGCTTAGTTGGATCATTGCTTAAGTTAAGTAGCACCATGGTTTGACTGTCTTATGCCTCTTATTAACTATATCCTGATGAAAGTTATGCCATAATGTTTCTGTTGCAAGTAGCTGAATTTTTTTGCTCAGGATTGTGTCTTTCTATATTGTATCATGTTGTTTTTAAAATTTACAGCTATGAAATTCTTCCTGTATTCTGTCTATGCTTTTTTAGAACATAGCATCAGGTTAAATTGTTTCTTTTTTGCGTGTGTTTTGGTTTTCCTTCATTGCTATTTATGTGATTAGTATTCTTAGTAGTCCGATGGGTAAATAGTTGTGTACTTGCCATGTTTAATCGTTAGGGTATGTGTTTTGCCTGCTAGATAATAGGTTTAGCTCACAAAAAAAATCATTCATTCCACATAAATATACCTAATATAAAGAATTTCCTTACCTTCAACTGCCTAGAGTTCATTTATTCTGATTATTGTCTTTAGAGAAATCACATATATACTTTCTTGGCTATTCAACTGCTTCTCTGTGCTTTAACACTCTGTCATAGCTTCTATGATGACGGTTATTCTTTTAGCTTTATTATTATGCTTTAATACTCTATCATAGCTTCTATGATGCTAGGTATTCTTTTTGCTTTATTATTATGCTTTTGATGTCTAATGTTTCCTCCCTTTTTGTTTCTGCAGTTTGGGGCATTGACGGTGTTTACTCATCATCCATTAGGTGAAAGAAAAATTGCTACAGGTGCGTGTAGTTAGGGGAACTACTGCAAACCCCATAGTTAGGGGATCTATTGCAAACCCCGTAGTTAGGGAATCTACAGAAAATCCCACATTTTTAGGTCATGATAATTCTATGATGGTAATTTCTACTTTGAATGCACATTCATTCTATCGTTAGCTTCTACACAACATTAGAGTGTTCTTCTGTTTTTTTTCCCTTTATTTATTTTTTGGCTCTTCTTCTCTAGGTGAGTTAACAACGTACAATGAAAGCTAAAGGTAAGGTGGAACCTAAACCTGTATCTGCCTCGGCCACTGCCACTCCTCGGTCACACATGTTAGGTCTTAGGGCTGATAAAAAGAAAAATAAAAACAAAGCAATGTCTATGAATACTCTATGCAGTGCTCTAACCTCCAACACAGGGCCAATGGCTACTTCTGTGAGAGAACAACAGCTACATGCTTCTCAGCCATATACCTGTCATGTGCCAGCGTTGCTTACTCGCAGCGAGTATAGAGCTATGGCTGTTTTAAAGTTTAGGCAAAAACGTAGCTTAGCAAGATTAGCTTCTATGAACCGAGTCTCTAAGGATGTTAGCATGGCTACCCCGAAAAGAAAAAGACAGCTTCGTGGGGTTAGGAGGTTGTGCCTTGTACCAAAATCTTACGAACTGTTGAAGGAGGTTCCTAACTGCAGGCACTGCTTGGCGATTAAGTTCGTCTATGAGTCGGCAAATTTATGCTGCTCAGACGGTGATATTACACTTGCTTCTACTCCCTTGCCTGTAGAGTTAGAGACGATGCTGTTAAATTCTGACTGTAAAGAACCTAGAGGTTTTAGAGTTATGATTCGAGCATACAACAATCATCTTTCATTTACATCTCTTGGTTTGAAATATGATAAGAAATTAGCGCAGAGGAGTAAAGGAATATATACTTTTAGGATTCAAGGACAGGTCTATCATTGGATCAATGACCTGATGCCAGACGAAGGTGTGCCCAAGAATCTTCAGTTTTACTATCATGACACTGATTATGAACTAGAAAATCGCTTGTCTAATGCTCCTGAGTTAGACCCAGATATTCTTAGGAAGCTTATGAAAATTCTCGAGGTTAACCCTTATGCTAGGTTTTTCCGCTCTCTATCCTCAGTTCCCGATCTAGAAAATAAACAGATCATCCTGAAGCATAATCCTTCAATCAATCATAAAACATATTCTAGACCTACTGTCTCTCAGGTTGCTGTGTTGTTAGAAGCTGATGAAAATAATCCAGTGGTGACACCCAGAGACATAAGGGTTTACAAACATGGTGGTGGAGCAAAAACGATACCATACCATTCTGCTATCTATGATGGTATGCAATACCCCCTCATTCATCCCATAGGTGATCCCGGTTGGTCTCCGGGGATACCAAAGAATGATGTGAAACAGAAAAAAAAACGAACGTCTATCCTCACCAGACCACCTCAAAGAGTCTGTCCTTCCAACTACTCAACTGCTGAAGAATTGTTGGGTGATGAAGAATTAGGTATAGTGTGCTCAATTCTGGTTTTAATAAGGTGTAGCCATTTATATTCTAACTTATCTGATTCTATTTTCCTCCTTTGACAGCTACCGCTGAATCACATACAAATTATGGCTGTGTGTCAATGAGGGAATTTTATTCATATAAGTTTCAGATTAGAGCTAACGATCGTAGCCATATTCTCCGATTTGGTAGGCTGTTCCAACAATATTCTGTGGACATGTATGTGAAGCTAGAAACTCAGAGGCTTGACTTTTATAGGGCTAAATCTAAACAAGAAGAGTTTAGGCAAGAATTTTACCAGGGAATTGTTGATGCCTACGGTTCAGGTGAGCGTGAGCCAGGAAACATAGGGCAAAGGATTGTTTTACCTGTTAGCTTCATAGGAGGTCCGAGGCATATGCGCCGTAAATACCTAGATGCAATGACGCTTGTCCAGAAATTTGGAAAACCTGATATCTTCCTCACAATGACATGCAATCCTAATTGGAAAGAAATTAAAAAGCATTTACTTAAAACAGAATTAGCTCAGGACAGACCAGATTTACTTGTTAGAGTCTTTCGTGCTAAGGTAGAAGAGCTTAAGAATGATCTCATAGATAATCAAATATTTGGTGAGATTGCTGCATATACGTATGTCATCGAGTATCAAAAAAGAGGTCTTCCACACGCACACTTTCTCCTTATTTTAGCAAATAGCCATAAAATGTACGACCCAGCCGACTACGACAAGATTGTTTCTGCTGAGCTTCCAGATAAAGAATCAGATCCGTGGTTATACGAAGCTGTCGTTAAACACATGATCCACGGACCATGTGGTCAACTTAATCCATCTAATGTTTGTATGCGAAAAAATAAGACATGCAAAGACTCTTACCCTAAGGAGTTCTGTCCAGAAACAATGTCCTCATCAAATGCATACCCAACATACCGTAGGCGTGCTGATGGCAAAAAGGTTAAGGTTAGGGGTTTTTGGGTTGATAACAGATGGGTAGTGCCTCATACTCCTTACTTAGTTGCTAAATATGACTGCCACATAAACGTTGAAATATGTGCTTCTATCATAGCTGTTAAGTATATTTATAAGTATATATGTAAAGGCAGTGACAAAATCTTATTCCATCTATCCAGTGGATCTGTTGAAACACATATTATTGATGAAATTGACCAATTCGTTTCAGCTAGATGGATTTCACCTCCTGAGGCGTTGTGGAGATTGTACAGATTTCCAATGAGTGAGATGAAACCTCCCGTTATTTGTCTTCCACTCCATCTCGAAAACTACCAACCAGTTAGGTTTACAAGCACAGAATGCTTGTCTGACGTACTCGATAATTCAGATCTATTAAAGACGATGCTAACTGAGTTTTTCTATATGAATAGAATCGATAAAAATGCTCAGAGGCTTAGGTGCATTTATGCTGATTTTCCAACATACTTTGTTTGGAATTCAAGTAAGAAACAATGGACGATAAGGAAAAGAGGAGAATCTGTAGGCCGGATTGTCACAGCACATCCATCCGAAGGTGAGAGATTTTATCTTAGGATTCTTCTAAACAATGTAGAGTGTCCAACATCTTATCAGTCACTTAAAGTATTTGACAATAAGAGTGTGACAACTTTCAGAGAAGCGGCGTTAATAAGAGGTCTATTACAGGATGATAACAGCCAACAATTGTGTATGGAAGAGGCCTCTGTTTTCCATATGCCTTTTCAACTTAGGCGCTTGTTTGCTACTCTGCTGGTGTACTGTTGCCCAGCTGAACCTGAAAAGTTGTTCTTGGATTTTGAGCAATCTATGTCTGAGGATTTTGCCAGAGATTTACACCTCGAAGGTAGCGAAATCCAGTATAAAGTCCTTGGACAGATCGACTCTTACCTAAGGACAATGGGGAAAACCATTGACACATATCTTGGAGACCTCATGTCAAACATTGGAGATTTTCCTCAGGATTTAGCAAGAGAACTTAGAGCAGAAGCTGATATAGTTATTACCCCTGACGAGCTAAGTTTGCAGTATAGGCTTAATGAAACACAGACAATTATATTCAAGCAAATTATTGAGTGTGTCTATACAAATAAGCCTGGATCTTTCTTTGTAGACGGGCCTGGTGGTACTGGTAAAACTTTCTTATACTGAGCATTGCTAGCAGAAATTAGAAGCAAAGGCTTCTATGCACTTGCAACCGCAACATCGGGAATCGCAGCTTCTATCCTTCCAGGTGGTAGGACTGCACATTCTAGGTTTAAAATACCGGTAGATAATGCCGAGTTCCCCACCTGCAACGTGAGCAAACAATCTTCTTTAGGTACATTAATAAAGGAATGTAAGATAATCATTTGGGATGAAGCTCCAATGGCCAAGCGGTCTGCTTTCGAGGCTCTTAACGAAATGCTTCAAGATTTGATGTCAAGTACTGAATTATTTGGTGGGAAGGTTGTTGTCTTAGGTGGAGATTTCAGACAGGTATTACCCGTGGTTCAAAGAGGTAGTAAAAAGGAAGAGCTAGATGCATGTCTAATCAATTCTCCGTTGTGGCCACAAATTATAAAGCTGTACCTAACCGAAAACATGCGAGCAAGAACGGATCCTTACTTTACATCTTTTCTTATGACTGTAGGTGAGGGAAAAAACAACACAGAAGACACTGGTTTCATCACCCTCCCATCGTCTTGGGTTATAGGAAACAAAAATCATGACAACACAGCTGTCTTAGATCTCATTAGATCAATATATCCAGACCTCCAACAGACACCGAGAGATACAACATATATAAATAGAGCCATATTAACAACTAAGAATCACTTTGTTGATGAGCTTAATGACATGATGGTTGACATGTTTCCAGGGGAAAGTACTAAATACATAAGTTTCGACGAAACCGAGAATGTTGATCTACAGGGTCAATATCAAGACTTAATAAACAACTTAACACCAAATGGATTACCTCCACATAAATTAGTTTTAAAAGTAGGTACTCCAATCATCCTCTTACGGAACCTAAACCCTTGAGAAGGTTTGTGCAACGGAACACGCATGACCTGTAAAAATCTAGGACGTAATGTCATCCAAGCTGAAATAACTCTAGGAGACTTTGCGGGAAGTCAAGTTTTCTTACATAGGATTCCTCTTCGACCTCCATCAAACGAGATGTATCCAGTCCCTTATAAGCGTGTCCAATTTCCGATAAGACTATGCTTTGCAATGACTATAAACAAGGCTCAGGGCGGGACTTTAGATTCTGTTGGAATCTACTTGAAAGAGCCTGTTTTCTCTCACGGGCAGCTCTATGTGGCATTATCTCGTGCTAAACAATCAGCGTCTATTAAAGTCGTTATTAGGAAAGAACATAGCGATGATACACCAAAGAATGAAACCAAAAATATTGTCTACAAAGAAGTTCTACAGAGACCATAAAGCTAATGCTAGGACAAAAGATCGCTCATTAAGTGTACGTGAATTCTTATAGATACTTATATACATATCTTCTCTTATCAGCAAATAAAGCGTACTTGTACTTTGGTATAAACATAACTCTATCTTTACCTATTATCATGCAGTGACTTTTTTGAATCCATCAGCAAAATACATAAATAGATATCTCTTTTCTGTTTAGGTGCAATGGCCACTTCGAAAGATCAACCTATACTTGCTGTATCAGCAATAAACCGCCAAACAGTGGATTGGACTGCACTGGTGCAAGTCGTTGAACGTCACCGAGTACAGGTTGGAACTCAAAAGAATGACAAGCCAGGAAAACGCTATAGGCGCTATGTCTTTGTTGACGAGCATGTAGTGAACTCTTTCTCACTTTTATATTCCTTTTTAAAAGTTACTGTTTTATTGGTTATACCTTTCATCCTGCTTCAACTAATGCACATATGTACTGTACAGGGAACCAAAGTCTCAGCCATTGTTTTCGAGAATGATATCAATTTCTTTGAACAGAGGATATTGCCTTTTAAGCGCTACAAAATTGCTAAAGCTGGTCTCATAGACGCTTACTCCTTCTTCAAAGTTAGCGATTATCCATTTACTTGGGTTCTCGACTACAGGAAATTAGTAGCCCCTCTGCACGAGGAAGTACCTCCATGCCTCCCTTTCACACACACTGTCTGCCCTTTTACGGATTTCTTCAGACACGCTGATGCTGAGAGCTTTTTTGGTACGCCTTTACAACAAACCCTAAGTTTATGTTCTCTTACGAAATATATTCTTAATTGTATTTATGTACAGATGTCAAAGCAATTGTCGTCCATGCATTCCCTCTAAAGCAAATTAAGCCAAAATCATCCCAGCGCGATTTGGTGATCATTGATGAAAGGTCATTATTATTTATATTTTTTACACATTGCTTTTGTGTTTATATATGCTATCATTGATTTAAAATTTTTAACATAAATCTGGTATGTTTCATATAGGAAAATTCCACTTATTATGACTTTATGGGACGATTTTGCGAATGAAGAAGGTCTTCAAATAGCAAATCTATTCCCAGCAATTACAATCATCATCGCACAGAATGTTAAAGCTACAACATTCCATGGAAAGTACCTTGAAGCTCATGCATGTTGCTTTATCTTAGAACCAGTACCACATATACACAATGTCCTAATGTTTCTCCTTTTACAGGTCTCTCACTGTCTACCAGGAAGTACTCTTACTTCCTAATTAATCCTCCTTTGCCTGATAGCCTTCCTCTACGAAGCTGGTAATGATCAACGCTTAAACCGCATATACACTTAATATGCTCACCTAAAAGTCTACTAATTTGTCACTTTTTGTGCTAGGTGCCATGACAACAAGGATGAAATAGACACGATGCTCAAAAATAAAACCTATGAAGATCCATCGGTGTTGTTTCCTGCACCTGCTGCATCAGATGTAATCACAGTCAATCAGGCGCTATCCACGCTGCCAGTTGTAAGCACATTTACACTAATAATACAAAATCAAACCCAATATAGTTATTCTTTTCTTTTGGCATCTAAATACTGCATTATAAAGTGACATCATGTCTTTCCCAATAAAGCTTACATCTTGTTTTCCGATATTATTCAGAGAAAGACTGCTTGGGTTATTGGTAAACCCAAATTTAACCCCACGAAATATAAGTTATGGACAGCTGCTTGCAAGGCCTGCAACAGCGCAACTGACATTCCCATCGACTGGCTATTTGATTGTTCTGTTTGTGGTAGTGCAGATGGTTTCTACCTAAGGTTTGTCGGTTTGATACTGCTATTTTTCTATTTCTGCTTACTAATCTCAAAGCATGCAATATAAAACTTTACCAAACAAACTCATACAGGAGCAGTGTACCAATACAGCTAACAGAAGGCGAGAACATGCTATCTGTCACTTTAAGATCACCAGATGTACAAATTCTGACGAATATCACGCCCCAGAATCTTAAAGACTCTGCTGAATTTGTAAGTTTACGCCATAAATCGTACCACCGTATATTAAATTGTATTTTTTCCTAAATACTAACAAGTCATTTCCTCTTTTCCTTTTTTGCTTAGGGGTTAACCGCTCAAGAAGAACTAAAAGTTGCATTGGAGAATCTCACATTGGTGTGCTTCTTGAGAAGCAAAAAGAAAAAAAACAACGAACCAGAGGTTAGTGAAGCTGTGCGCTATACATCCGTCAAATCATATGATGCTGCTGTGATAGGGATTGGTGACAACTTTTGTTCTCCAACTAAAGAACATATTGTGCCACATGATGCCTCAGCTGGAAAACAGTTAT
Source organism: Gentiana dahurica var. dahurica (assembly GCA_024500145.1). Lineage (NCBI taxonomy): Eukaryota > Viridiplantae > Streptophyta > Magnoliopsida > Gentianales > Gentianaceae > Gentiana > Gentiana dahurica. Next base: position 6,910,945 of record CM044898.1, on the reverse strand, counting down.
TCACCCCTACTTTCGGGAATTTGGTTGGGGAAGTAGAAGCTAAAGGGGATCATGCTGAACGCTCTCCACGTACACTCTCGCCAAAAGAAGCATCGCATTTGTCTCACAGGCTACTACATCTGATCAGTCAACAGAAGCAACACATGAAGAACCAACTACCACCGATGCACTTATGCGCTTACCTACCATTGCGAGTGATGCAGCAAGTCCCTCGAAGAAAACGAAGGATAAGTGAAACAAAACTAGGTTGCTGCACATCAATAGACCATATAGCTGTCTTTTGGTTTGGAAAACACAAGTTACTACCTAAATTTCAATCATGTGCTTTTTGTTTTGTATTACATCCCATTACATGTTATGCTATGTGCAATGGCCTGTAATACATTTGCAGCTATATTGGTAGTGTTGTACTTGTATGGTTCTCTAATTAATTAGGCTCCTTATTATGTAAACTTATCAACTACTTTTGCTACTTGGTGTTACATGACTGTAACTCTTTTTCTTTTCAACCAATGAATTCTACGTGATTTGTATCTCAATGTAATATATTGTTAGGCCTTGTTAAAATATCTTTTTCCCACGATACAAGCTGCATGGGCAGCCCGTCGCCGTCCCTTGGATGGCTAGGATTCACTAGTATAACTATAATAAGAAGAGAGGAGGTTTCCCCCAAGGCCTCCACGTCTCCTCTCCCTTCATATTTTTTTGTTGAACCTCATGCTGACACGTGGCAAGCTCCCAGATTGACACGTGTCAGTATCAACCCCCCCCTTTTTTTTTTTTTTTTTTTCCTCACATTTATATGTTTTTTTATTAAAAGTTAGAAGGATATATATATAAGATGTAAAATCATACATACATATGCAACAAATTTATAATAAGAAGAGAGGAGGTTTCCCCCAAGGCCTCCACGTCTCCTCTCCCTTCATATTTTTTTGTTGAACTCATGCTGACACGTGGCAAGCTCCCAGATTGACACGTGTCAGTATCAACCCCCCCTTTTTTTTTTTTTTTTTTTCCCTCACATTTATATGTTTTTTTATTAAAAGTTAGAAGGATATATATAAGATGTAAAATCATACATACATATGCAACAAATTTATGTATAACATGTGTTGTTACACATGATCTCATAATTAATAGCGTATGAGAGACATCAATCGATCTACTTTTACATTTGACATATATACTTAAAATGAGTTTACGGATCCCGTTAAAAAATGACATATCTGCCACTTTGCTTGTTTTATGAATTGCGATAAAAGATGTAATGCTTTATATTATTAGTTATAATTTAAGTCGGTATAAACAATTAAATATCTATCTATTAGTTTTCATGTCTGCGTGTGGATAGTTTATCGCTTCGTGCTTGCGCTTTTTTGTATTTTCGTAGGGCTAGAAATTTACATGCTCGGTGGTTTGTCTGTTGATAGTTTATTTTTAAAATGTTGTTGTTTCTTGTTCACGCTTTTTGATTACGGTTTTTAAGTTTTCATTCTCTCATGGGAAAAAAAGATTTACTTATCGTGGGGAAAAAAGATTTACTTGATTATTTTAATAAAGAATAGCTTAGATATTCGATGTATGCTTGTGTACTTTACGACAACGTAAAAGCCGAGTGATTTTTAAATATCCATTCTACGTGTAACCTTTATTTAATTTTACTCAGCACTTCTGTCGTAAAAAGTGGTTGTCAAAGAAGAATTCCATGTATTCTTCAATCATGTATGACTACATAAAAAAATATGCGTTACTACAGTATTTTTTATAATATGCATTGTGGTTGAAAATATATATAGCAACATTATATGCTATTATTACATTATATTACATTACAATATAGCAATACTCCATTACATTGAGTGGAATGTATTTGGGTTCCGCGGTGTAAGTGATGGGATAATTATACTATTTCCGTCCTAAAATAAGTATCCAGATTTTAGCGAATAATTGTCCCATTAAAAAATTTCGCATTATATATTATTAATGCATCGTTTAATGTTTACTTTCCAGATATAACCTTAATCTAACATTTATTTATGTCACACATTTTATATCCCGAAATAAACATTTATTATTCGTTATAGATAAATATGTCAATGTAGTATCAAATACAACACATTATTTATATTTATTAATATGTATAAAAATAAAAAAGTAAACCATTTACGTAATATTGCTAAAGTTAAGAAACAATTGGTAAAGTTATGCACATCATTGTCAAAACCTACCACATTTCTCTCAGAAAAAAAAACCTAACACATCTACTCTGCTCTTCTTCCCAAGTGAAAAACAGCCCCCAGCATCCCCCCTCCCCCTCATATCCAGCCGCTTCCATCTCTTCGCTTCCAACCACCATGTCAGCCTGGCGTTTAGGAGCCACAAAATCTATCCTCCCTCCTTTCATTCTGTACAGATATGACGGGAATGAAATCATTCCCTTACTAACTCTCTTCAACAATTTAACCACTCAGCCAATTATTTTTGGGTCGATATAAGGCACGAACTTGAACACTTTGTCATTCCACGCATCAATTCAAGTGCAGGTAATATCCATTATTTGATTTAGAGGATTTCTTACAGATTATATTTGCAGATTAGAAACTGAAATCTAATTCATGTGTTATTTCTTTTTGCATGCCTTATCTACGATTAGAAGCTGCTTCAGAAGGAATCATAACCAGAAGTTGCTGTGGTAAAGGTGTGTTCTCTTGATCTGTTCTTCTCAAATTTACATCAAATCGGTGATGCCTATTTTGGGTTTCCGTCTGTTTAAGGTGTTTTATGTGATTTTTTTAAGCTGGGTTTGCTAAAAAACTAAAAAAAATTACCAGTGGTTTAATTTTTCGGGTTTTAGATAAAAAAAAACAACTTTTCTCTTCATTGGAATGGCTATTCGATAGTTTAAGCTGCTTGTCATTCTGGGATTTTGACTTTGTACCTTAGTATCATCTTACTCATATGTTTGGGAGCTTTTAATGCTGAGTTAAGCATAATCTGTGTGGTTTATTCCCTTAATTGACATGCATGCTGTGTTGCTATCTGGGTTTGAATGCTGTGGGGTTGTACCTTTGAGATATAGTTGCTAGGCTTTGCTGCCCTGTGCCTTAATTAATGTTAACCATCTTCAAACATAGGTTTGGGTTATTCTTGGGCAAAAAATGCAAAATGCACTCTTGATATATTTTTGAGATTCTGTATTGGTGAGAAACCAAAAAAAAAGGTGCAGCCTTTATGTTTGACTGATTTGACTCTGTGTTTCATGGAAATATACATAAAGAAATACTATATGAGATTTATGTCTTGTGTCTTGTGGTCAATAATACTATTTCACAGTTAGAATTGGACTGTTTATTGTCAAAATGGGGGAACACGTGCAGAGTTTTTGAATATACTTGAACTCCTTTGTGCATTGTATTTGGTTATTCTATAACATGGAAATTAGCTCCTGCATATTCCTTTTATTTCTTTTAGGTATTGTGTGTATTGAATAAGTGATGTGTATATGTTAATATGTAGGCTATCTTTTGACTTTTTTGAGTCTAGAAATCACACAAATACTCTACGTTGCTTGAGGCCTGTTCATCTAATTTTGTTTGCAGTGTTCTTCGATCTGCACCTTGTTTGTTCTGTTTTATTTAAATTCCCAGTATATACACTACCAATATGATTTTTTCCCTTGGAACCCCACTTACCTAGCTGGTATTTTTCCCAGTTTGTTTTGGAAGAAGGTGTTGCGGTTTCTCTGTCTCGCGAACAAGGAAATTGCTTCAGGTTTGTGTAGTTAGGGGTACTACTGCAAACCCCAATAGTTAGGGGATCTATAGCAAACCCCGTAGTTACGGGATCTACAGAAAATCCCGATTTTCTTGCACACGTAGACACTACATACTTATTTGCACCTGCAATGTATGCAATACTTATCCTTACAATTAATAGGTTTTTTATATGAGCCTTTCTTTGTTACATAATACTATTGCAGGATCCACTCATCCACCTGTAGGTTATCTTTCTGCTTTAGGATTTACTAGATACAGTAAATAGTCTTTCCTGTGTGGGTAAATGTAACAGTTACGGATTTTCCTCTATGTTTTGCTTAGGTTTTCTTTGGAGCTGATCTAACTGTGAATTTTTCACCCCATTTTAATTTTCCCCACATTACTCCACACTGCTTTACATGCTATCTGAAAGTTCTTCACAATATATATACATACAGTTTCCTTTTTAGCCTTTATGCTGCATCTAAGTTGTTGTCATACTGCACTGTATTCTTGCCATGCATTATTCAAGCACAATAAACTCTAGCCACAATTTGAAGTTGGTTAATTGAAAGTAGGAAACAATAATTAAAAAAACACTCAATAGCATATAACATGTTTGAAGTTGTATAGCATTTATGTACCAAGTATTCATTTGCATTAGTGTCTAGACATAAAGAAGATTTAGATTCAAACATATTTCTCGTTTGTTTTCTTTTTTTAGGTTACTTAGATGTCTCTTCTACTCCATTAAATAACCTTAAGGTGTTATGCTTTCTAAAGTATCTATTTTGAGGGTACTACAAGAGAGAAATCTTTGTGAGCAGCCTAAAGAGAAGCTTTCTTTTATCACATTTTTCTTTCCATTTCTTAATTTTAGATAACCGTTCCGCTTGACTGTTGTTTAATTTATGGGATGTGAAAATATTGAGTAGAGAATTTCCTCCTACGACAACACATAAAGAAGACATACCAATATCAATTTCATTCATATCACTGTCATGCATTTCCAATGAGGCTACACTAAGTGTTTGTTTACTTACTTGACTGTACAATTTTCCCATGTTCTCATTTTTTCCCCTTGCATTTTTTCTCCTTCCATTTAGAAATCGCCATTCTTTTTTCTTTCTTTGTATGCGTATGCTCTACTGTTGTAGCTGAACTTGATGGGAGGTAAATTTAAGTTTATTTGAGATAGCTGTGATCATACATTTCCATGTATTTATCAACTTCTTTGTTTATGCCTGATCTTAAGATCCATAAGCAGAAAATAATGATCATTCTGTTTCATGACTATTAAATTTCCATTACATGATGGCTGATTTATTATAGAAAGTGCTTTCTTTTTTCACATCTTTTGTTTAGATAAATCTCTAAGAATATTACTTGTTATATGCTACGCAATAGAATCCAACTCCAGGATATATCTAAGACATTTCCAGAAAGTTGTATTCCTTATTAATATCAATCTGGACCACTCGAAATTCTATATTTATTACCAACTTTTCATAGGGGCTGTGAGGTGCTCACTAAAACTTGTGTTTTGCCTCAGCTTAGTAGTTTATTCCGTTGTCATTCCATTTTACCTGCAAAGTATTGTGTGGCATATGTTTGTGTTTACATCATTTGGATCAACAATCTGTTTCTTCATGGCTTTCATATGTAGTTTGGCTGGTCTTATGCATAAGTAAAAAAAGAGGATTGCTGTATTTGTTGGTTAATCTTCAGCAGCTTTGATGGCACTTCAACAGGTATGTTTCCAGTAAAATTAGTATTCATTACTGTTTTCTCACTTGATTCCTATTTTTTAAACTAGGAGATTCATGCTGCATATTCTCATTGTTCATTGTTCTTCTTCATTGTTGATTGTCATTACTACTTTGTGTGAGAAAAAAAGGGGTATCTATGAGCATGGAATCTTCAGGTCATAGGTTAGATTTGTCGTCTTCAAACTCACATTCACCAGTAGATGAATCTTTAATAAATGAAGCTAAGAAACACATGGCTGTTTGTAGATGGAAGCAGAAAAAATATAGGCAGACAAGTATTGAAAGTAAAAAAAAAGGAAAAACTGAGGTAAACAAAGAAAGGACTGATATAGGCTTATTAAAAAGGATTGACTGTAGTAAGCCTAAATTTACTACTGGTATGTCTTCCTCATCTGCTGTTGTAAAAGACAGTTCTGCATCTAACATTTTAACAGGTAGTAGATTACATAATGAATCTGAAAGAGCTATGAAATTAAAAAACTGGAAAGAAAAATGTGCTAAAAGAAGATTAAAAACAGATCTCTCCTTAGCCTGTTCTAAAAAATCTCTTACTTGTGATAATTTAAAAAAAGATTCATTAGAAAACAAGAATATGTTAATGGTGTCTGCTGAAATTCCAGAATCATCAGAGCAACCTAGAAAGAAATAAAAAAAAAACATGTTTGACCTTGAAACTTCTTCAGGCATAGAATCTAATAGAAATGAACAAGTAGCCCACACAAGCTATTCAGCTTCTGTTTCATTAAATGCAGAAAATTCTAAATTCAACTCTTCAAATGATGGAGTGATCAGTAGAGCAATCAGAATACAAAATTGGAAGAAAAAAAGGCTAAACAGAATACATAGGCTTGTGCTAATATTATTCTAGATCAAACTTCTAATGTGATACGTATTAATAGTCAACGCAAGAAACATAACAAACAGAGGCATTTATTAAGTATGATAGTTGATAAAAGTGACATTCTAGCTAAAGTCAGTGATTGTGTACATTGTACTGCTAAAAGATTTCCACATGAAACAGCAAATTTTTGTTGTTCAAGTGGAGATGTGATCTTGGCTAGCACTGAATTACCTCCTGTAATTGTTCAGCTCCTAACATCTTCTGAAAATGAGGCAGTAAATTTTAGAACTTCAATCCGAACATACAATAATCATCTTGCATTTACGTCATTCGGTGCAACTTATGATAAGGAATTAGCTAAGAGAAACAAAGGTGTCTATACTTTTAGGGTCCAAGGGCAAGTGTATCATTTTATGAAGGATCTTATAGAAACCCCAGAAAAAAGTCAGAATGTACAATTTTATTTCCATGATGCAGATTATGAATTGTCAAACCGTCTTGAAAAATGTCCTAGATTGTTTGAAGCAACTTTACAAAAGATCTTAACAGTATTGTCCCATAATCCCTATGCCAAATTTTTTAGAGACCTAAGGAATATTCCAGATATTCAGGAACTTGAAATTGTATTGTTTTGTAATCCAAAAATTGATCAAAGAGTCTATAATAAGCCCACTACTTCTGAAGTGGCTGGCATATTAGTTGAAGGTAATGACAATACACAAAGAAGCATAAAAGTATACACACATAGTGGAGTTTCACATTCTGTCCAATACTACTATGGTTGTTATGATCCTTTACAATATCCCCTTATGTTTCCTTATGGTAATCTTGGTTGGCATCAAGGCATAAGTAAAAAAGACATTAATACTAATCCACGAAAAAGGAAAAAGAATAATGAAAATAGTAGAATACTTAATCCACAAAATGCAAGTACTGTTCTTGAACTTCTAGAATCTGAAAACGCAATACTTTTAAATGATACATCACATGATCCAACTTATGTATCCATTAGAGAATACTATTGTTACAAATTACAAATTAGGGATAATGATAAGTCTTCCATACTTCGGTTTGGTCGCCTTCTTCAACAATATGTAGTAGATATGTTTGTTAAGTTAGAAACACAAAGATTAGATTACTTCAGATCACAGCAAAACAATATTAGACAAGAATTTCTTCAAGGTATAGTTGATGCTGTATCAAATGGAGAAAATGATGCAAGCAAGATCGGTCAACGTATTATCTTGCCTGCATCGTTTACCGGAGGGCCTAGACACATGAGGAAAAAATACTTAGATGCAATGTCTTTAGTAAGAAAATTTGGTAAGCCGGATATTTTTCTAACGATAACATGTAACCCTAATTGGCCTGAAATAAAGGAGATGTTATGCAATGGAGAATTGGCTCAAAATAGGCCTGATTTGATGGATAGAGTATTTAAAGCAAAATTAGAAGAACTTAAGATTGAGTTATTCAAAAAAAAATTATTTGGAAAAGTGGCTGCCTATACATATGTAATAGAATTTCAGAAAAGAGGTTTACCACATGCTCATTTCCTTCTGATTTTAAAACCACATTATAAAATTTACAGGCCTGAAGAATTCGATAAATTTGTGTCAGCTGAACTTCCAAATAAAGAAGAACAACCTCATTTGTATAATTTAGTAGTTAAACACATGTTACATGGACCTTGTGGAATTTTAAATCCTAAGAATGTATGTATGGATAAAAATAATCGTTGTAAGAAATCATATCCTAAAACATTTTGTGATGAAACTATTATAACAGCAGATGCATATCCAATATACAGAAGACGAAATGATAATTCAAGAGTTAGGGCTAGAGGTGCATGGTTAGACAACCGATGGGTTGTACCGTATAATCCATACCTCCTTGCAAAATTTGACTGTCATATAAATCTAGAGATTTGTTCCACTGTAAAAGCTGTAAAATACATCTACAAGTATATATGTAAAGGAAGTGATAAAATTATGTTTAATGTAACTGATCACACAAGCAATGAAGAAATTAATGAAATCGAACAATATCAATCTGGAAGATGGATTTCTCCTCCTGAAGCATTATGGCGTATTTATAGATTTGCATTAGGAGATATGAAACCTCCTGTTATTCAACTTCAAGTACATCTTCAAAATTTTCAGCCAATTAACTTCAATAAAAAACATAAACTTAAGAATGTTGCAGATAATCCATTCAATCGTAGAACTATGCTGACTGAATACTTTGAAATGAATAGACTAGATTCTGAAGCTCAAAAAAGGAACTGCACATATGGTGATTTCCCAGACTTTTTTGTATGGGAAAATGATAAAAAAAAACGTTGGAAAGTAAGAATGAAAGGTGATTCGATTGGAAGAATAGTATCAGTGAATCCAATAGAAGGTGAAAGATACTTTTTAAAGATTTTATTGTGTAATGTTAAGTGTCCTAAATCCTTTGATCATTTAAAATATTTTAACAATGAAATGTATAACACGTATCATGATGCAGCACTAGCTCGTGGTTTGTTAGAAGAAAACAATAGTCAAGAATATTGCTTATTAGAAGCATCGTCATATCATATGCCTTATGAATTAAGAAGGTTATTTGCTACTTTGTTGATTTATTCATGCCCTGCAGATCCTTTAAAATTATGGTATCAATTTGAACCCTTTTTATCAGAAGATATATCTAGACAAACACATCTTTCAAAATCTGAAATTAGAAAAATTGTACTTCAACAGATAAATGTATTCTTACAGTCTATGGGAAAAGATATAACTTTATTTGGTCTGATACCTCCAGATATGAAAAACAGTGATTTTGAAGATCTAACTAAAGAATTAAGAGCCGAACAAAATATCATAATAAGCGAAGCAGACATTAATTCCAAAACACTGCTTAATAAAGAACAAAAAACAGCATTTGATTCTATTCTTGCATCAGTTTTTAAGAATAAGGCAGCATGTTTTTTTATCGATGGACCGGGCGGAACCGGTAAAACCTTCTTATACAGAGCTTTATTAGCAGATGTAAAATCTAAGGGCTTTATTGCTTTGGCTACAGCTTCATCTGGTATAGCAGCTTCTTTATTGCCTGGAGGTAGAACGGCTCATTCTAGATTTAAGATACCAATTGATATTACAGATAGTTTCACATGTAGAATAAGTAAACAGTCTTCCTTAGCAACCATGATTAGAGAAGCAAGATTAATTATTTGGGATGAAGCACCAATGGCAAAAAAAGCAACAATAGAATCTTTGGATAATTTACTAAGAGATTTAATGGATAACTCGGAATTGTTTGGTGGAAAAATCGTAGTGTTAGGCGGTGATTTCCGCCAGACTTTACCGGTTATTCGTGGAGGTACAAAGAATGAAACTATCAATGCATCATTAATTAGATCTTACATTTGGCCAAACTTAATAAAATTTAAACTTGTACAAAATATGCGAGCACGATTAGATCCTACTTACACTAAATTCCTGTTAGATATAGGTGATGGACTGACTCAAATTGAAGACGCTGAAAACATTGATTTGCCTATGAATATAATCAGTGCACCAAAAAATGTTGAAGATGGATTAGACAGTCTTATAAAATCTGTTTTTATAGAAACAGAATCATTTTCCAGCAGTCCTCAACTTTCAATTAATAGAGCCATATTGACTACAAAAAATCAGTTTGTAGATGAAATTAATGAGATTATGATTGATAAATTCCCAGGAATAGAAACAGAGTATGTAAGTTATGATAAAGCAATCAATCCACAAGATCAAGGACTATATGAAGATATATTGAATAGCTTGACCCCCAATGGTCTGCCACCTCATAAGTTAAAGTTAAAACCTAATACACCAATAATTCTACTTAGAAATTTAGATCCAACTGAAGGATTATGTAATGGAACACGGCTAATATGTAAACAGCTAGATAAAAATGTGATACATGCAGAAATTGCAATTGGAGATCATGCTGGAAAAAAAGTTTTCTTGCATAAGATACCTTTACAACCATCTAATGATGAATTCTCCCCGATTCCTTATAAAAGAATTCAATTTCCGATAAGACTTTGTTTTGCAATGACAATAAATAAAGCACAAGGTCAAACATTAGATTTTGTTGGTGTCTACTTAAAAGAACCTGTCTTCTCTCATGGTCAACTATATGTGGCGCTTTCACGTGCAAAAACATCAAATGCTGTAAAAGTATTTATTGTTCCTACATTCTTTGATTCTGAGAAAATTAATGTTACGCGTAATGTGGTATACAAAGAAGTGCTAACTAATGCATGAATATTTGCTTCTTTTATTGGATTACAGTAATTACATGAACTTATTATTCTTTTCATACCATATATAATATTCTATGTTTTGTATATTCTACATGTGATATATAATAATATATGCAAATTATGTGATTTCCTTCGTGTAGAAGACAGAAGATAGAAAATTGTACAATGCAATGCAAGTTAGCTTTACAACTGATGATTGGACTGTCATAGTTCAAGTTGTAGAAAAACATAAAACCTCTGAATCCCAAAACAAAGGAACAATGTTCAAGAAGTATGTACTCACAGACATGGAGGTAAATACTCAAAACACATTGAATATTTTCTATTCTATTATAATACAGACATTATGCTGAATGATAATTTTGATATGTTTTTACTTATCACATTATCTAGGGCACAAAAATTGCAGCTGTCACTTTTAATACACATTGCACCTTTGGAGAAACTGCTGATTCCATTCAAGAGATATAAAATTGCTAATGCTAAACCGAAAGTGGCGTAACCGAAGTATAGACTTGGGGAATATGGATACGAGTGGATCTTATCCATATACAACTTGATTGATCCTATTCATGATGAGATCCCGCATACTTTGCCGTGCTCATATACTTTTAAGAAATTCTCAGAATTGCACCGCTTTGCAGAACATTATGAATATATTGGTAAGTTTTCATACCTGCAGCTTTATCATTAATATTAATAATAACAGCTTTTATGTTGAAAAGTAAAATACATCCAATAGCCTTAATGTAGTAACTTCATTGTAATTTCTATTTACATCATTGATAAATATATACTTTCTATGTTCATTCTTGCTGAGCCTACTAATCTTTGTACTATGCTGTTTCTTTTAAATATCGGTTAGAATTTACGATTATTAGAAATGGTGCTGTGATTTTTTCCTGTATTTCTTCACTTTTTAACTTCCACATATTCATTGATATTTTCATAATGTATTTACATGATCTACCAAGCATAATGATAGTGGTATTTATTTGTTACTTATGAATTAAGGTTTTTTGGGCATTAACCTTCATATGTATCCAAAATGACTTTTAACACCTTTAGATTATATATATGTATATAATCAAAAAGGAGTTAAAACTTCTAACAGCATTTTCTAAATTCTGTTCAGTCCATGCACATAACCTATCTAGATAACAATAATCTACTAATGATTCTAATTCTACTAATGATTCTAACTCTACAATCATTCTGTTTCATTCATGTCTAATATCACACCAGCTATCAAGGCATTAGTCATCCAGTCGCATGCCATTTATGGTTCAAGCAACTCAAAAGCAAGAGATTATATCTTGATTGATGAAGAGTAAGTATAATAATTTTATTATATACTATATTGGTTACACACTAGAGTAAAAAAAACATATATTAAACATACATTGTTTACTGAAATTTCTTGAATAGGAAAATCCCGATGGTTTTAAGACTTTGGGAAGATTTCCTGGATAATGAAGAATTCCAAGTCTCTGCAAAGCTTCCAGAACCAACATTGATAGTGGGTTTAACTTTGAGGGTAACCACTTACCATGGTAAGAAAATTCCATATTTACATGTATGTAATGGAAATATTACTTAAAATCCATTACTTTTCCTTTCTCATATTTATTATTATTACTTAGGTATATCCCTTACTACACCAAAGTACAATGCCTATTTCATGGTGAATCCTCCATTGCCAGATGCTAAACATATGGTGGAATGGTATGAATTAAATTTTTCATACATACATATAATTTATGAAGCTTGTTTATGATTTTTTTTACCCCTTTAAAATAGATTTTAATATATTTGCACTATAATCTTTCAAATAGGTATAAAGAAAACAGTGCTGAGATTGCTGGATTATTAGCGAACAAAGCATATGATGATGCTGACATTCTCCTACAACCACCAAAAATTTCAGATTTGTCCAAGATCAAAGATGTGACTACCAAGATTGAACAGGTATATATATAGGAATCTATAATATAACTAATTTTCTACTTCCCTTATAAATACCTGATCAGCATTTTGTTATATTCATGATAACATATATATTTGGTAATTCATAAGATTTTCTGTTTCTTGTGGATAGTACAAAACAGCCTGGATTGCAGGCAAATTGCAGCTAATGCCTGGACACGAAAAGCTTTGGCAAAGTGTTTGCGGAAACTGCAAGAAGTATCGTACAGGAAAAGTAAACTGGAGCTTTATGTGTAATTCTTGCGGCAAGAAAGCAACGGTCATTCCACGGTAAATATTTGAACTCTATAAATCTCCAATGTATAACCATTATTATTACTTAATAATCCATTATAAACTTCAATTTTTGCAGTGGGCGTATGGATGTTTATTTAACCGATGATTCTGGCACACTTTCTGCCACACTGTTCTCTCCAATCTTCGAAAAACTCACTGCATTTACTGCTACTCAGCTTTATGAAGCAGATGTTAAGGTACAACATTTATTCTTTCCCTTGAAAATTTATCTGTAGCATGCTTATAATTAATATGGATCAAATATTATTGACATTGGTTTCTTTTTATGGAAAAAGTCCCTATCCTCCATGCGTCAGCTAGAACATGTAGGTTTATGTACATACTATACTGATGCATACATATGCTTCTATGTTAATAATAAATACAGAATGTTGAATTAAACGATTACTGAATTACATCATCCTATAAAAAAAATGCTGAATTACATTCACTTCATCATGCTTGAATATAGTCTACTGGTGGTACAATCAAAAAATTACATTCATTTCATAATCCATGCTGAATTATATTCACTTCTTGGATTGCTGAATTACATAATCCTGTCCAAAAATTCCAGAATTCAATATACACTCACATTCCCTTCCATACATGATGTCTCAATATAGATTGCTGAATTACATGATTCTTCTTCCATATATAGTTTCTTCTCATCCTAACATACTATAACTAAAATTTACACAATCTTTTTCACAGGGCCAGTCATTATTGAAGGAGGTGGAAGCAGCTTTATATGGCCAAAAAGTTTACTGCTTTGTCAATTTCTTTGCAGCTGAGAAGAATTACACAATTCTACAGCTCTACAAAGAAGACTCAATTCCTACCATTGAAGCTGTTCAGATGCAAGTACAACATAAGGACACAATAGAAGCATCATCAAAAGAAACCACCCAGTTTTTCAGCCCCACAACCAAGGCTGTTCTTCAGGAAATTTCTGATTCTGCCGAGTTACAAAGTGAGCCACATACCCATTCTCCACAGTCTAAGAGAACACTAATGTTTGGTTCAAAACCTACAACAATCCCGTCAGCTGCTACACCTGAAAGAATTCAATCAGTTTCTCTTCCACAAAAGAAAGATGCAAGTGAAAGTCCAGTTAAAAAGCTGAAGAATAAGGATCAAGATGAATCAAAGACCGACTAAGGATTTCTGTGTGTTTATGTGTTGTATTTGCAGCCATGATTGTTTTGTATGTTTTCTTTAAAAGCCAAACTTTGCCATAGTGGGGAAACATAGTTAGTATATTATCACCATTAGCTTTTAACATAGCTAAAATTTAATGGTGTAGTAATATACATAACTATTAGAGCTTGCAATCACCATATTCCACTATCTTTTGTGAATTATTGTATCTAAACCTATGTATCTTTTTAACTATCTGGCTTAGTATAAATAAAAATGCATGGATGTAGCTATTTGGTTTATGCGAATGCTTCATCTTTTAAACTGTATGATTTTCATATTTTTCCAACTTGTACGTTTACATTGTCACGGGCACGCCGTGCCTTGCACGGCGTACGATTCACTACTAGTAATAGTAATATAACAACATTATATTCACTGTACCTGTCCTAACTAAAATGTAAAATAAATTATATCAGCTAGCCGGCTGAATCTATTTAATCCCAGAATTAGCCAAGAATAACAATTAATTTCCACGCCAAACTATCACCTCCAATTAACACATTAACAATTTATTATATAAATTAACAATAGCACAATAATACACCGATTGAAGAACACCCCCTTACCTATGATTCTTCAGAAAAGATCCAAAACTCAAAAGAATCAAAGAGCAGCCTTGAATCCTTGCTTCCACTACGAATTCTACAAATTAAAGACACCAACTACGATCACTAAACAGTTTAAGGGCATCTAAAAACACTAAAACACCAAGAACGATCTCTAATCAAAAACTGGTGCTAAAAACGATCACTTACCAAATACGATGATCTTAGGATCAAAAGAAAGCTTGCGATGAGATGATCAATTTTCTCTACTGCGGTCTGCACAAAATATCAACCTTTAAGCCTCGAATTTGAATTACGGTGCCCGAACTATTATTATTATTATTATTTTTTTAAGCGGCAGAACTTCTCCTCTTTTCTTTTCGGAAATTAAGGGGTGGGGGTTTCAGATTAGGAAATTAAATAGCCAAATATTAATTTCCCATTAATTCTTAAAAAAAATCTTTAAAATAAAAGAAATTCAATATTAATTAAAATATTAAAAAATCTTTTACTCTTTTACCCTTAACTGAAATATTGGGATATTACATCCCTTCCCCCTTAAGAAAAGTTTCGTCCTCGAAACTGAACGTACACGGAAGGTTCTTGAAGTCTGGGAACTCAACAATCATGTCATCTTCTTTCTCCCATGTTGCCTCTTCTGGTGTATGATTACTCCATTGAACCAACACTAGTTGAACATCTTCACCCTTGGCTTGCTTTACTTTCCGTTCCAAGATACAAACTGGTTCTTCTTGGTAAGTTAGGTTCTCTTCAACCATTTCAAGGGCAACGTTTGCTTCCGTATCAAAATCAGTCAAACATTTCTTTAGCATTGACGCATGAAAGACGTTATGAACTCTTGACAAGGACTCTGGCAATTCCAAACGATAAGCTAAAGGTCCCACTTTAGCTAAGATCACAAAAGGTCCTACATATCTGGGGCTCAACTTGCCCTTCTACCCAAACCGTCTCACTCCTCTCATTGGTGATGCCTTGAGGTACACTTTATCACCGACTTCAAACTCCAACAGTCTTCTTCTCACATCTGCCCAACTCTTCTGCCTGTCTTGAGCCACTTTCAGGTTTCGACGAACTACCTCAATCTTCTCTTTAGCTTGCTGTATCAACTCTGGCCCCGTTATCTGTTTCTCCCCAACTTCATCCCAAAACACTGGTGTTCTGCACTTTCTTCCATATAAAGCCTCAAACGGTGGCATCTTGATGCTTGCATGGTAACTATTGTTATACGCAAACTCTGCCACTGGGAGGTACTCATCCCATGAGCCTCCTACTTCCAAGGCACACGCTCTCAACATGTCCTCGAGAGTCTGAATTGTCCTTTCTGACTGCCCGTCTGTCTGGGGATGAAACGTTGTACTCAAATCTAACTTGGTCCCAAACTGCTTCTGAAGACTCATCCAAAATCTGCTAACAAACCGACTATCCCTGTCTGATACGATAGAAACTGGAACCCCATGAAGCTTCACTATGTTGCTGATGTACAAATTAGCCAACTTCTTCAACGACATATTCTCCTTAACTGGCAAAAAATGCGCTGACTTAGTCAACCGATCTACAATCACCCAAATCTTGTCATATCCTGTCTTGGTCTTCGGTAATCCACTAACGAAGTCCATAGTGATCTTTTCCCATTTCCATTCGGGTATCTCTAACGGCTTTAACAATCATGCTGGTCTTCTATGCTCAGCCTTCACTCGCTGGCATGTATCACATCTGGCCACAAACTCTGCTATCTCAATTTTCATTGATGGCCACCAGTAATATTGCTTCCGCTCTTTATACATCTTGTTTGCTCCATGATGAACTACAAACGCAACTTTATGGGCTTCATCCATAACCATATTCCTTAAGTTGTCCACCGAGGGACACACAAACTATTTTGATACCAAAGGTTACCGTCAGATCTAACTCATAGCCACTGGCTGGCTTCATCCTGGCAACTCTCTTGTAGTCAACCAAAACCGGATCTTCATCTTGCTTCCTCTGAATCTCAACAACCAACTCTGAACTGGCGATCAACGGTGCAAAACAACCAACCTCTCCATGTGGACCGATATCCTGAATGTTCAAGCTCTCCAACTGATCAACAACATCTGGGACGCTGATAAGTGAACTCACTGGTCTCCTGCTTAAGGCGTCCGCTACAACATTCGCCTTTCCTGGATGATATTGAATATCAAGGTCGTAGTCCTTAACATACTCCAACCAACGCCTTTGTCTCATATTCAGCTGCTGCTGCTTAAAGAAGTACTTAAGGCTATGATGGTCGGTGAAAATATGAGCCTTGACTCCATACAAGTAATGTCTCCAGGTCTTCAACGCAAAGACAACTGCTGCTAACTCAAGATCATGTGTCGGATAATTCTTCTCATGAATCTTCAACTGCCTTGACGCATAAGCTATGACCTTTCCATTCTGAGATAACACACAACCAAGACCTTGACCCGAAGCATCAGTGTAAACATCATAATTGTCAAACACTTCTGGAAGAGTCAATATTGGTGCTGTGGTTAATCTCTTCTTAAAAATCTGAAACGCTTCTTCGCACTCCTTAGTCCATTCATACTTCACTCCTTTTCGAGTGAGACTTGTAAGTGGCGCTGCTATTCTTGAGAAATCCTGTACAAAACGTCGATAGTAGCCTGCCAAACCTAAGAAACTCCGAATCTCTGACACTGTAGTAGGTCTAGGCCACTTAACTACCGCTTCAATCTTAGCTGGATCCACTTTAATTCCTTCACCTGAGATGACATGACCCAAGAAACTCACTTGGTCTAACCAGAACTCGCATTTACTGAACTTGCCAAACAACTGCTCCTCTCTCAAAGTTTGAAGAACAATCCTCAAGTGCTTCTCATGTTCTTCCTCATCCTTAGAGTAAATCAGAATGTCATCGATGAACACTATAACAAACTGATCCAGATATGGCATAAAGACTCTTTGCATAAGATCCATAAATGCCGAAGGTGCATTTGTGAGACCAAATGGCATAACTCTGAATTCGTAATGCCCATATCTAGTGCTGAATGCTGTCTTAGGAATATCTGATTCCTTAACCTTCAATTGGTGATAGCCCGACCTTAAATCAATCTTAGAGAATACCTTCTTCCCTTGTAATTGATTAAACAAGTCGTCTATCCTCGGGAGTGGATACTTATTCTTAATAGTGAGATTGTTCAACTCTCTATAATCTATACACATCCTCATGCTCCCGTCTTTCTTCTTCACAAACAACACTGGAGCTCCCCACGGTGAAGTACTCGGCTGGATGATCTTCTTCTTCAACATATCCGCAAGCTGCTCTTTCAACTCCTTTAATTCAGCTGGTGCCATCCTATAAGGAGCTTTAGAAACTGGTCCTGCTCCTGGAATCAATTCTATGGTGAACTCGAAAGCTCTATCTGGCGTGTCTCCTGGTAACTCTTCTGGAAACACATCAGGGAACTCATTCACTATAAGGATATCTTTTAACTCTGGCCCATTCTTCGATGTATCAACCGCGAAAAACAACAAAGCAGCACATCCTGCTTGAATTGCCTTGACTGCCTTAAGTGCAGAAATTATCGGATAATTCCTAACACTTGAATTCTTGGCATTACCCTGAAAAGTGATAGAAGATTTTCCTGGTTCTTTGAACATCACCTTCTTATCCTTGCAATCCAGATGTACATGATTCTTTGACAACCAATCTATTCCTAGGATGACGTCAAAGCCTGAGAAATCCAACACAATCAGATCATGTTCACATCTGTACTCACCAACTTGTATCTTGCATTCAGGAACCATCTGATCAACCTTAGAAGACTTTCCTAATGGGGTATTAATCTTTAAGGGCTTCCTTAACTTTCCAAAAGGCATCCTAAGTTGCTCGGCTACCTTAGTTGACACAAACGTGTTTGAAGCGCCAGTGTCAAACAAAGCAGACACAAGTAAACCTCCTACTTGTATAGAACCTAGTAGGCAAGGAAAACAACATGTATTCAAGCAACAAAAAATGCACACTCAAAACACATACTGAAAGGAACCAAAAACTTTTAAAAGTACCTGTGACGACTGCCTCATCTGACTCATATGCTTCTGCATCCAGTGCAAAAACTCTGGTAGGTCCTGACGGCCTAACTTTCCCTGAGGGTGGTCTAGAAGCTGTAGATGCTGGAGCCTGAGTGTTCCTCCTCTTTGGGCAATCTCTAACCATGTGACCTGTATCACCACAGTGAAAACATGCTCCTGTGCCAACACGGCACTCTCCAACATGAGATTTGGCACACTTAGGGCAAGGCGGTGTCGTTGCTGCTGGTGGGGCTGACGGTCTAGCTGGAGCCCTCCTGTAGTTCTGCTGCTGTGCTGGCCTGCGGTTCTGGCTCACCTCAAAAGGCCTCTTCTGACCTACCGTGACGCTCGGTTTCGCATTGTGAATCTCAATTCTCAAACATGTGTCCATCAATTTCTTCATAGTATCTGGCTTGTTGCTAATCAACTTATCCATTATGTCCTTGTTCAGCCCTTCCATGAACTTATCAATCTTAGCTTCCTCAGTCGCAATAGTGTTAGGGGAATACTTTCCCAACTCATAGAACTTCCTTTGGTATTCCATTATCGACATACCTCTCTGACGTAAGAAAAGAAACTCCCTAGCCTTAGCATTTCTCAATGCGGTAGGGAAAAACTGATCGATGAAGGCTCCCTTAAATTCTTCCCAATCTTCAATCTTTCCTCTCGTATCCTCTATCATATCTGCCCATTCTTGGGCTGCTCCAATCAACAGAGAATTGGCCAAGTTGGCCCACTTATTCACCGGTAACCTCATCTGCTTGAAGCTTCTTTCGACTGTCCTCAACCAACTATCTGCCTCAATAGTAGCCGTCTGACCATCAAACTGCTTAACTCCTGATTTTTGGACATTTAAAAACCTCTGTGCCTCCTCCTGTTCCTCCCTGTTCGGGGGTACTGGTGCATACTGCAAAGGTCTAGGTGCGGTGGGGTAAGCAGTAGGGTACCCGGTAGTTCGTGGTGGTGGAGGTGGTATATAAGTGTCAACTGGTGGTCTATAAGGATGGTATCTTTGGTTAGGTGGTGGTGGAGGAGCTGAGTAGTAAGGCTGATAATTTGTTGTGGTTTGAGCGGTGGTGACAATAGGTGGCGGTGAGGTAGAGTGCTATACGAAGTGTAGGCTGCCTGGGTGGGGTAAGCTGAATACTGAGGCATATATGTAGTGGGAAGAGAAGCATAGTCATACTGAGGGTGTAGGGTTGGCTGCGATGAGTAGGCCATTGGAATTTGGGGGTGGAAAGTGGCAGATGGATATGCAGTGGGGTGAACTTGGTTATTGGTGGTGGCTCTGTAATGAGGGATGGATGGGGCTGTGTAGTTAATGGTCAAAGGGGTGGTATAGGTAGTATTAGGAACAGCAGTAGTACCTCCAAATTGGGGCAAAGAAACATTAACCTGTGAAGTTGGCACTCCAGAAGTCTGTACAACCTGCTCCTGAATGAAAACAACATCCTGATTCTGATTCTGCAACCCTTGAGTCTGATTCTGAACCAACCCATGTTCTTGACCCTGTTCCACACCCTGATTCTGAGGCCGCAACCCTTGAGAAACCGCAACTCCCTGAGTCCAACTGGACTCACTACTGGCCGTATCTCCATCCTGAGGTGCACGAGATGGCCCTGGGACATTAGGATGAGCTCTGGTGCCGTATCTAACCATATTCTGTAATAAGAGGCAAGATAGAATTAGCTAAGCTGCTAAAGAAAACTATACATTAAAGCTTAATTACGAACTTAGACCTAAGAAAGGAAACTTTGTTCTCTGATACCAACTGTAACGCCCCGTTCCGGACACCGAGTCCTTATCCGGAAAGAACGCCCGGCACGCATATATTTTTTTTTCTTTAATAAATCAAAGAAGTATATATACGTAAGCCTACGTCATCATACATTAATATCAAAAGCAAAGCAGAAGACTCAAAAGAACAACTCGGGAATGTCAAACGACAAACAAAACAGATCGATCAAAGTTCCAAACCAGTCTAAGAACATCCTCAAAAGAAACAACAGATTTAAATGTTGTTTAGAACTATTACAATCCCAAATAAAAAAGATAAAACGGGAGGCTAAAAGTCTAGTGACACCTCAAACGTTAAACGTTTACAATTCCAAGGTAATATTGAAACAATGAAAATTAAATTAAACTTCATTTCGAACTCCAAGCTCAAACGTCTGCATCTTGACTATCGTCATAGCCAAACTCATCTACCTGCCAATCTTCTCGGGGTGGGGTACAATAAGGAAAAGGGGTAAGTACATTTTGTACTTAGTAAGGGGTAGAAGAAACGGTTACACACAACATTGCATATCATACATAACAAGATAAGTTCTACAATCTCTACCACGTAGGTTGCATTGAGATACACTCCCCTCTGCTAGATCTTCTAGCACCATCCCGAGCAATTATGTATGTTACATTGTAATTCAAGGACACAATGCCCGAATGATGGGTATGCACCGGGACATATTCAGGACCTCATATGGCACGGATAGTTCCGTGTGGAACAATTCCCAAAACCCGAATATTGTCCGTTACGTATGAGAAATGATACCATCCTGCGAATCATAAATGTGTCTCACCAAGAATTACAACGTTTTAGCTTTTAGACTCATCACATATGTTTATTACGTAGTTAACCTAACCACCTAAATTCATTCACATATAAGGCTCCTTAGGGACTTCTAGTCCTAGACATCTAACTACACTACTTAGCACGTTGTAAAAGGCGTCAATGACTGCTAAACCAATGACCCCGCAATGTCTAAACAACCGCCTTCTGGGCTACCACCTTCTCCCCGCAGAGGGTCTCAATTGTGGCGATTGATGCTAAGGCACCTGAAGTCGGAAGTTAGACTTTGCAAATTAACATTTAATGTTCCACAAGAACATATAAGCCATATCGTCTCAAATAAATACACAAACAATTTTCCAGTAATAGTCTGTATACATATATAATATTACCGTGAATCTTTTTTTTTTTGGAACAAAGGGGTAAGTAAATATATATACATATATTCTTTCCCTGCCACTAGCTTTCACTATTATTATTTATTTTTATTTCTATTCAGAACCCCATCGTGCTGCATAATAGGATAGTTTTTCCCCTCCTTTTTCTTAGTAGCCGACGTCATACCTGGAATTGATCCCAGGTCCAATTCGAACATATGGTAATAATAGTAATATAACAACATTATATTCACTGTACCTGTCCTAACTAAAATGTAAAATAAATTATATCAGCTAGCCGGCTGAATCTATTTAATCCCAGAATTAGCCAAGAATAACAATTAATTTCCACGCCAAACTATCACCTCCAATTAACACATTAACAATTTATTATATAAATTAACAATAGCACAATAATACACCGATTGAAGAACACCCCCTTACCTATGATTCTTCAGAAAAGATCCAAAACTCAAAAGAATCAAAGAGCAGCCTTGAATCCTTGCTTCCACTACGAATTCTACAAATTAAAGACACCAACTACGATCACTAAACAGTTTAAGGGCATCTAAAAACACTAAAACACCAAGAACGATCTCTAATCAAAAACTGGTGCTAAAAACGATCACTTACCAAATACGATGATCTTAGGATCAAAAGAAAGCTTGCGATGAGATGATCAATTTTCTCTACTGCGGTCTGCACAAAATATCAACCTTTAAGCCTCGAATTTGAATTACGGTGCCCGAACTATTATTATTATTATTATTTTTTTAAGCGGCAGAACTTCTCCTCTTTTCTTTTCGGAAATTAAGGGGTGGGGGTTTCAGATTAGGAAATTAAATAGCCAAATATTAATTTCCCATTAATTCTTAAAAAAAATCTTTAAAATAAAAGAAATTCAATATTAATTAAAATATTAAAAAATCTTTTACTCTTTTACCCTTAACTGAAATATTGGGATATTACAGGAAGGGGCGGGGTGGTGAAAATGAAAAAAATTGATTTGGGGCTGTAAATTGGGGGGGGGGGAGGTCATCGGAAAAAATGAAAAAAAATGATTTGGGGCGGAGAAATGGTTTGGGGGGGAGGTCATCGGAAAAAATGGGGGAAAGAGTTTGGGGAAGAAAAAGGTTCGTCTCTTCATAGTTGTATTTCTTCAATTGGTTGATGCAATTTGAAATGTTTGGAGAGGAAGAGGAGGTTACGGGGAGCTGATTATTTTTTTTATATTTTAAATGCAGTTTGATGTTTGTTTTTTGGGTGGTGTTGTGGTTGAGGAGATGGCGGAGGGAGGCCGAAGGAGATGGCGGCGGCTGTTGAGATGGAGATAGGGTTTAAGGTTTGAATTCCGCCGATTTTTGAGCTGGGAAGAAGATGAAGGCTTGAAGGTGGAGATGATTTTGCAGGTGGGGGAGGAGGGAAGGGGCGGCTGAGAGAGTTGGGGTGGCTGGGGAAGGAGGAAAGTGGTGGACGGTGGTGACTGGAAAAAATGAGGGGGGTGAATTTTTGGGGGGACTAGTTTGAATTTTTTATAAGTTGTGGTGAAAGTAGTAGTTTTTTTATTAATTGTGTAGTGTGAGAAGTATAAAAATAATCAAAATAATTTTATGGTGCCAAAAGTAGAATTTTGTGGTACAAATAGTAAATAGGTGCAAGTAGTAAATAGGGGGTGCAAATAGAACCCCCTAAAAATAAAACAAAAGGATAGGGCGTATCCGTATCTGAGTCCTATTTCATTCGGTAAACCCTACAATTGCGATGGGCTTTATAAGTTTGATTTGGTCACAAAAATTTACACAAGATATTATGCGCACAAAAAAATGATTATAAGTATAAATTATGTTTTTCAAAAAAAAAAGTATAAATTATTAATTAATTAATTAATTATAATATATGGCTACTTATTAATTGCTATAAACAACACTTACACTCTTCCAAAAAATATCAACAAAAAAAAAAATGTATACATTGATAAAAACTTATTGTGTCGTTCGATCTATTCCTTAATCGGTAAAGAAAATTGTTTATTCTTTCTTAGTTGCGTTTCACATTTTTTAATACAATATTTATTGTATTGTATTTTAGTTTTATTCTTTATCATGTGGTGTAACAATCGGTTTTCGGCATCGAGCCCTTGACCGAATATAAAATGTTCAGCACGTGAATTTTAGAATAAATCTTAAAATTCATATAAGTTTGACGTCGTATCAGAGTACAATACGTGGAAGAAAGAAACAGATGAAGCTCGGGAAATTCATCATGATCTTAATGCGTGTCATGTCCACAACTATCGTCTCACTGTATAAGAACCGATTGCACGTCACCGGAGCAAAAACACGCACTCTAGAATTATCATTGTTGCAAGGCAACTCATATTTAACCGAAATTGTAAATTCTCAATTACAACATAACCATAAAAATGAAATACTAAAACAAAACTTGGCACGCAAGCCGTACAAAAAAGAAACCAAACTACCACCTAGGCGTCAAGATAGAGCATCACCCGTCTATCTTATGCTTGCTCTTTAGAAATGTCTCGTTATCCCTATAAACCATGCACATACTTCTCAATGAAAAATGAAGTGAGCTCGTGTACAAAGCCCAATAAGGAGATTCATGTTTGTCAAACTTATGTAAGTTATTTTTTAATTCGTACTTTATTTGTCAACTAATTAATTGTACATACTTACATAGCATGTTCATGTTTCTTGTCTACTTATCATTCCAGCTTGTTCATGTTTTATGTTCTTGTTTCAACACATAATACCATACAATCAAGGGTAATGCTTGCTACCACATAATACGAGACAATCAAGGGCAATGGCACAATTTGGAGAATATATGACTAGCCAAACATCTCACGTGACAAGCAGTGGCGGATCCAGAAATAATGTTCAGCGGGGTCCGTAAATCTTTTTCTAAGTAATCTTTTTCACGGTGTCCGAAATATTTTTTTATACATAAAATGTTGAGTATTCTTATTTTTAACGGGGTCCGCGGACCCCATATAGTATAGTGTGGATCCGCCTCTGGTGACAAGTATGATCACGATATTTGGTACAATACATTAAGCTGCAACACGGGTAATCCAACTAGTTATACATCCAACATGATACGAAGATCATGGTAGTCGGGCAAATAGATGTGCGTTAAGTCTGGTCGCTTGGGCGTTGTACCTTTTGATTATGGTATGGTATTGTCAGATCCAAACATAGGGCTACTTTATTTGTTTGCCATATCTTCGCTAGGTGTTTATGGTTACCCTGGAAATACTAGGCTAACACATACATTATGTAGGAACACATAAAAAACACAAAGATCATATTCAAGCCATGTTTTATCTTATGTGGTCATACAAAAGGTCTATAGCAACATCATACCACCAATCTATCTCCACCGACATCATAAAACCTCCAAATTCAAAATGATGATGTCCTCGTAACAAATTATAATCAATGTAACTCGAGTAGCTGGATGAATGAATTCCTAATGCTAATTTTATGTAGAGAAATGCCTGTTACAATCAAATAACAAGTGATACAACACGTTTTTACACTGTTAATTTTTACGCCGTTAATTAATCGTATTGTCCGATCTCTTGAAGGCTATGCTATACACAATTTGACAATATCATCGGGACACTAGCATTTCCGCTGTATGATATTCTTCTATTGCTATATACTGCCTTTTAGCCTGTCTTGTTATTGGAAAACTAGGAAAATAAACAATCGTGCTCCGCACGAGCGTTGTCCCGGTCTATATTTAATTAACTCTGATATATTACGATGGCATGTCCGGCACGTGTCGGCTGATGAAATGATTACCCGATACATCTTCGACACCTCCCGACATATATCGTATGGATGCTTTTCGACACTACTGATTTTTTTTTTTCAATTTCTACTTAAATCTATTTTAACCAAAAAAAATGAAGCTATCTTCGACATTATTTGCAACAACACGTGTTCTACCAAAAACACGACACGCTCCGATACACCCCGACGCCATATCCAACAAGTGTCGGTTGATGAAATGAATATTAATTAAAAATTAATTAAAATCTAACACACCGTCAATACTCCACGACACAAAATCGACACCTTTCAACACTATTGAATAGGCTAATTTTAACGGTCATGGTAAAATACACAATTCGAATTTCCATAGAAATTAAATCAACAATACACTATAGCCACTTTAACAATATTTGTGGCCGAAATAAATTTTTTTTCAGGATATTTAATATTTTATATAAGCGATATGTTTTTTTACAAAAAAAATTCATTTCAAGAATTTTAATATTTCATGTAATCGTCAAACCCAATATTTATAAGCATGATATAAAGATCGTGTAGGCAACATGTCGTGGCCTTATATTTTGAAAATAGTCATATCGCCGTGTACAACCGATATGTTTTTTTATGAAATGAATTTATTTTAATAAATTCATAATATTTCATTTAAACGTCAAGCACAATTTTTTTGGCATGATACAAAGATCGTGTCGGCAACAAGTAGTGACCTTATATTTTGAAAATAGTCATACATTTGCTACATATATTCGCACATTAAAAGGTGGTACAATTGAGTCCTCCAAAATGGAACAATTTAACTCAAACCCTTCTTCCCAAAACAAAAAAATTTATGGACTAGGCCGATGAACAGTAAAAAATATATATATTAGAGTGGGCCGATAAACAGTAAAAAAAAAAAGAAAAGAAGGACCAATGAAAAAAAAAAAAAAGTGTCAACATGGGTTGAACACTTGTTTTCTTATTAATAAGAACTAGTAAAACGGGACTCCGTGCAACGCACGGAGTGCCCATGCTAGATGTTTACCTTAATGTCAAAAACTATTAAATATAAAATACATTTCAACTAAAATATCACTCTACACATTTTAAGTACAACATAATATAAATGACGAAATTTAACACGGAAAAAAAAATTGAAAATTTTTTTTTTTTAAAATCCGATGAACAGTAAAATGCATGGTTGATGTACAGTAAAAAGAAGATGGACCGATGAACAGTAAAATGATGAACCAATAAAAAAAAACACGTGTCACTCCCAAAATCCCTCCCAAACACTTTCCTTTCTTATTACTAGTGAAACGGGACTCCGTGCAACTCACGGAGTGCCCATGCTATAAGTTTTAACTTATTTGACGATATTAATTACGAAGAAATGTAGCATGTAACGAACCGTTCAGAACGCAATTTTTAAGCGCAACAAGGAAAAATAAAACATTTTACGTCAATCTCCCTTCGACAATCGAGATGTTAATAGATCGAAAGAAAGAGGAAAGGAAGAGGTAGAGGGTAGAGGGTAGATGGTAGAGGGTAGAGGGTAGGGGCTTGTACGACAACCATCTGAACCACACAACCTTGTTTTATTTTATATATTTGGCTATACTTCTCAACGAAGGTAACAGACATAACATTAATATTTTATTACTCCATCCATTCTTATTTATATGTCGCAGTTGCCAAAATCAATTTTTTTTAATATGTCGTAGTTACATTTTCAATACATATTTTAATAGATTAAAAAAGTGATTTATTGTGTTGACTTTTATTATAAAGTTCAAAAAAAAACTTGAAAAGTCTAGAGGTGTATTGAATATGAAAAATTAATTGGTTGAATGAGCCTACGAAGTTGAAAAATAATATTTAAAAGCGGAAATAGTATTAAAATATGTATTGAAAATGTAACTACGACATATTAAAAAAAAATTGATTTTGGCAACTGTGACATATAAATAGGAATGGATGGAGTAATAAAATACTAATGTTATATCTGTTTCCTTCATCGAGAAGTATAGTCAAATATATAAAATAAAACAAATAAAAAGAAGGGGTGCGTGGGGTTGTTTCCGATCCGTTTTTCTTCTCGGTAATGATTTTGGTGTCTATCTCGAGAGGGTTGTTTGGTTCAGACACAAAGCAAAAAAATATGTAATTAAATTGGAATCAGATACATCTTAAGCACAACACACATACTGTAATAAGATTAAATTAAAGGCTAATATATGTAGATTAAATAAAATAAAATATATTTAAAATAAAAAAACCCCCGATGAACAGTAAAATGCATTGGCGATGAACAGTAAAAAAGATGGGCGATGAACAGGAAAAGAGATGAACAGTAAAAAAACTGGGCCACTGGGCCGAAGAACAGTAAAAACGGGAACCAATAAAAAAAAAACAAATGTCACTCAGGCCATTCATTTCTTATTACATGGTAGAGAAGCAGAGATAGAGACATAGTAGAGATAGAGAGATGGATATTGGGCTAATAAAAATAACAATTGGTTAAATGAACTTTTATTATTCGGCACGGAATGCCTTCAAACTTAAACGACACAAGACTTCTTTTATAATAATAATAAAATAAAAAAAGGATGTTTGAAAACTGGTAAATATTTTCGGCACCATACAAAGAGGCTACATTCTCTCAGGAATGAAAACATAAATATCTTTCACATTTTTCAAAATGCGCAACCAAATAGGCAAACCAATTAATATTTTCGATGTTTTCTTTTTTTATTACATACCCATAACACCAAAAGGGTCACTTGAAAGTCAAGTGATGAAATAAAGGATTTCTATGAGAAAATAACATCATCTTCAGTATCCCCAGTAATCATTTCGGATTTCATCATCGAACTTTTTCTTCAGCTCTGGGTGTTTCTCAAAGTATTCGTCTGCTGTCATTGTACTCAGCTTTGCCTGTTAAACCAACCACATATATATCGACCTCATCAGTCATCATAGTAAATGCAAACGCCATTCGTGCAATGAAAACACAGTTTAGACAAGGTGATTCTCTGGTTCAGCTTCTGTCAAATAAAACAATTTATTCATTCTATATTAGAGTGATTTTCTCTCTTACTTTTCACCTCGACACAAAACCCAATACAAACCAAGCAGCATTTCAACCAAATTTTATTCCATGTATACGAGTCGCAATATTTCATGTCAAACGATACCATAAATGATGGCATTGACTAAAGAAAATAAGACAATTCATACAAAAGAATGAGAGTTAGTTCATCACCTTAAGCTCTTGAACATCTGCGATTTCCTTCTCCAATCTTTCAGACTCCTTCAGGGATTTCTGCTCGGTTTCTTTCAGTTCCACCAACTGTGCCAAAGAAATTATACTCAGATTTATCTCCGGTATTCAAGATAAGGATAAGGAAAAGAACACTAGGACACACAGGTGCAGTAAGAATAACCACGCTAATTTTCTGTGGTTACCCTTAAATCAACAATTATATACAAAATGATATGGAAACCCCAAATGTTCCGCAGCTTAAATCAGTGCTCAAGCTTCCAGAAGGGTCAAACAAACAGTGTTATCCTTTTATCAAATGCATGCACCGATGTTCTAAGCGGATTGGGAATTTGTATTTTGTAATTAAAAGTGCGTCTTATCTAGGGGAAAGCAAAAGAACAACACTTTAAGCTGAAAAGAACACAAATTGCCAACAAGCAGGTAAAAAGACAATATCTTCATTAAAGAAATACTAATGGTCTGGAAAGGGTATGAGATAGAGAGAGGATCTCTGACCAATTGATCGAATTTGGGCTTATACTCAGGAGTCACTGTGTCAACGTACTTTGGAATTTCAATGCCTGTGAAAATCCAGAAAAACACCGTCCGGAATGTTAGAGAAATGAAAACTACTAAAACAAAGGTAAAGAGGTAAATAACGTTCAAGAAATTATCTGCAACTATTATAAGCAAGGAATTACTGTTTGAGCATATACATGCCAACAATGTCATCACACTTCATGAAAGATGGGATGGAAATAGTAGCCATAAAGATAACACATTAAGTAAAGCAAAAGAGCATAGAAAACAAGAAACAAACATTTCAGATCTGTGGATGTTATTGCTAGAAAATCTACATGACCCAAAAAAAGGGATAAGATGAGAGACAAAACTAAACTAAAAAAGTAATATGGGAAAGAATATGGCTGATAAGGAAAAGGGTGAGGGGAGGTTGGGAGTAGTAGGACTAGAAAGTAGAGAAATTGGGGAACAAAATGCAGCAAAGGGAATAAATTGCAAAGAAACGGGAAGAGTTGAGGCCTAACGGGAGGATGAGAGAAGAAAGGAGAAAGGAAGACCCTCCAGTTTCAGTGATCGAGAGAACTGAAAAACTTTGACAAGGTAAAATCATAAGGATTACTATTTCTCAGAGTTGAGGTTTTATACTCTCTAATTACACCAGATATTAATTAAAAGAACACAGACACAGCGTAGGTGACAAAAAAGAATAAAAGACACTCCTTAACCTACTTACACTACACTACTATCTCAGTGTTTAAAATGTTGTATGGCTTGACTTCGCTACTCAGAAGCATGCCTTCGATTGTTTCAATAACTTGGCCGTAAAAATCAAAATTTGACTTGTATCAATACAAGAAAAGGAATGGAAGCAGCGTGCCTCTGATTCTCGTGGATGCAAATATTCTGATTATGAATCGTTTTTAAATCTGATTTTCAGAATGTTGCCCTCTCTCCAACTTACGTGTGATTTACTTATAAACGTAGCAGTGTATTTATTCTGATTATATTGTGGTGTTTCATGTATACGCCAGAAACCACACAACAAAGGCATTCAGAACGATAATTGAAAGAACTATTGATCGAAGCAAAAATCACTTAAACTAGATCAGCAAACATATCGATTCAAAAAAAAAAAAAAAAAAAAAAGTGTTTAAAGAAAACATGAAATGAGGACGCAAGAAAGACATAAGATTAACAGCAAGAGAACCATACTCTCATATGCCTCTTTATACATGTCAACCAATTTGGATCCAATTCCTTTTCTGTAGCCATCCCAGTCTATGGGCTCTGGTTCCTGAATAATTCAGAAAAATGGTTAACTAAGCTTTTCCCGCAAAGAAGTGGAACATCAAATATCAATTTATTTATTTTTTTCTCAAGAGAACGAGTAAAAAAAAATACACTGCACTCAACAAGTCAAAGTGCCCTACTATTAACCGTCTGAGTTTAATGAATGCAGAAGTTCCCATATCTCAGGTTGTGTTGATCTCATGAAAGGTAGAATAACTAAAAAAACAAGTTACCAAGATAAATGAAACAGGCCACTTTGAGCAATCTTTCACATGACCACCCGCATTAAAACTTAAAAGATAGAGACGGTCAATGCTGAAATACTCAGTCATGTGGACACAAAGAAAGAGAACTTCGCTGTTTACCAAAGGTAAAGAGAAATAAGTAGCATCTTGAAAAAGAAAGGCTCATCAAAATGGTTATACAGCTTGATCTTTACAATAAATGATGGGGCGTTTGTCACTATTTACAACTTCTTGACGATTCACACATTTAATCCCTTCCAACAGAAAAAGTACGACAAGGCTATTACAGGGAATGGAAACCATCAGCACTCTAACAATAGCAAAATCATACTACCTTTACTCCATTCTAAGCATGCACATATAATTATTGCAGAATTAATATGACATACAATGCCAATTTGCACTATGCATCCTATGGATCTCCATAATGCCAATCACCCATCCAAAGGTCCAACTTTG
The DNA here is from genome assembly GCA_024500145.1 of Gentiana dahurica var. dahurica. Lineage (NCBI taxonomy): Eukaryota > Viridiplantae > Streptophyta > Magnoliopsida > Gentianales > Gentianaceae > Gentiana > Gentiana dahurica. The sequence continues at coordinate 6,879,678 of CM044898.1, read as the reverse complement.
CTGGAGAATCCAGATAATGTGAAAGATTGCTTTTGTGATGTGGATAATATGTTACGATAGCAAAAACAAGGATCTAGTTAAATCAAAACTACAACTCCAGCACAATCATCTCAATCTCACTAATTTCGTTTTTCAAAGAACAGAACATCATATTACAAGAGGTATGTCAGAATGAACCTAAATTTTCACCCCTTGATATTGAGGCTAAAAATATTTCAGGTAAACGACCAATATTTACACACACAAACCAGATCGAATCACAAAAGCATTAGAACCGACCATTTCGATCAACGAGACGCAAATCACTCAATACAACTTACATCCGCCGCAAAACAAGAGGCAAAAAGGTCCAAAAACCATAGTCACTACAGAATCGGCAAAACCTAGAGAGTGATAAAGAGAAATAACCTGGCTAAATTTGGTCTGGAGCTGGGAATTGACATCCTCGAAAGCACGGCGGAGATTGCTGAACTCTTTCTTTGCCTCATCGGTGACAATTAGCTTGGCCATTCCATCCCAATCGATGTTCTTTCCAGCCTTGATAGCTACGTCGGCCACCTTCTTCCCTGCTCCGCTCATTGTTTTTCTTATCGGACTCAAACTCTCTGAGGAACCGATATCGTGTTGCTGGTGTACTTTCCCTTTGGTCACAGAGTGGCGATTGCACTGCTACGCACAAATGCACTTTTGCTTTATTTGGAGACCTAATGCTTCGTTTATTTTGACATAATTACTTAATATTCCGATTTAAAAAAAAAAAATTTATTACTATCCCCCAAAACGTAAGTCCGTCATGTATTTTTGAATTTATCATATAATATAATTTCATTTAGAATAACAATAAATTATTTAGTTTTTACCTTTACATTCACCTTTTTTATAATTTCTTTTTTTTATCCCGAATTTATTATACATTCATTAGTTTATTGTTAATAAGGATATTTACACAATTTCATTAAGCTAGGAGTCCAGCTTAACATTTGATAAGTCATTAAGCACAATGACATTATTTAATACCTAAAATACCCTTACTATTTTATTTCCCAAAATATCCAATATAATCAATTTCTTTTTCTAATCCCAGATTTATTCTGCAAATAAAAAATCCCAAATTTTTGAACGATGAAAATTTCTCCCCGATCTTCTTCCTTTCCGATTTTCGCGTTGATCTTCTTCCTTTTCCATTTTTCGCTTTGATCTTCTTCGAATCTTCATTTGATTCGTATGAGTGTTTGCGTATTCCATTAAATTGCTATTCGGAAGCATCTTAATCGATTTCGGGGCTGCAACTCGATCTATTAAAGGATTTTTACCGATTTCGAGACTGTTCTTCAATTGATATGATTTTTTTTATTCTTTGATCGATTAATTTCGGGGCTGCAACTCGATCTATTAAAGGATTTTTACCGATTTCGGAGCTGTTCTTCACTGATTTGATTTTGTTTTTTATTCTTCGATCGATTAAGTCACCACTCGATTTATTCAGTGTTTGAGTATTCCATTAAGTCACCACGAATTAACCAGCTAGCATTGCTCTGAATCTGTTCTCTTAGGATCGTCAATGATTCCTTCTTCCAATTCAGTAAGTTTCCTTTTTTATTTTTCCAGAATCATTTTGTTGTTTTGTCCTCTCTGTGAGTTGCGTTTTTCCTGTGTTATTGATTCAAGTATAGTCATGTGTTTTTGATGGATTTTGTGAAGCAATTGTCTATCTGTTTGAATACATTTGTAAGAATATGTGTTTCTATTTTATAAAACAGTGAATCGTGATATATTGATATTGCAGAAAGAAGCATATATTACATACAAACATTGAACCATATATTACATACAACCAAACATTGAAGAAATGTAAGTATTTGTTCTTACATAGTTAATTAGGTTTTATTGTCAATCTTACATTCTGTCAGTTTTTTTTGTGTGACTTACGGTACTTTTTACAACAGTGAACCAGATTTTTGTAAAGATCTTTTGTTTTTTTTTACCTTGCTTGCCTCTTTCATTGCTTCCGGGGTATCCATGACAATTTCATTGTTGTCTTCCAGCCATTCATTGCTTTCTTCTTCAGCACTGCAAGCATCTATCACAGCCTGCAAATCATTTGGTTCAAATTAAGTTACTTATGTGAACTAGGTATAAAACAGTGAACCAGACTTTGTCCTCAAGTGTGAACAGTGAATTATGTTTGTTCTATTGCAATTATTGTTTGTTCTATTTCAATTACTGAAATGAATCCGTTGCATTCAGTAATTGAAACTGAATCCATTGCAACCGAGTGTAAATCACCTTCGTTCCACCGTTCTTCTTCATCTTCTGTGTTTTTTTTCCCACTTCAATCACCATGGTCGGAGATGAAGTTGTTGTTTGAGTATTTGGTTAGGTCTTTAGATAATTGCGGATGTGGATTTGTATAATCATTATCTGAGAGCTAATTTTGTGAATGGAGCTTTCCAGCGGAGCTGTTTCACCTCGTGGATCAAATAGATGATTTTGACATTTATCTAAACTCAACATAGTTTAATATGGTGTTGAAAGCTATGAACCAAAGTAAAGATCAGTATTTGTCGAGGGATTCTAGTTCTACCACTTTGATTGCCTTTGATGTGTCACCTCATTGGGGTTAGATGCCTCTGAAAGGTCAATGTTTGTCATATGTGATATTCCATGAATGGAAGAATTTCTTTCCTTTTTTTCCTAGGACCCATAAACGAGGCAAGTATGTTTTGATATGTCGAAATCGCCGGAAGCGATTATAGTGCCTCAAGCACATGAGATGTGTGAAGCATATAAAGTGTTTGAAAGGCTGAAACACAAAGTATATAATACATGAATGGTCCCCGAAGCGGGATAATTTGTTTGATCTGAGAAAGTATGGATCCATTGTGAGACTCCTACAGAGTTACAAAAGATAACTGAATATGATTAATTGACTTATATAACCCAAAAATTGATCAAATAATTAATTTATTTAATCACTCAACTAGTTAAGTAATTAAATCTAGAGGGATCGAGAGAAAAGGACAAAAATATTTACAAAATGAATAAATAGGACACACTCTTTTTTACAAAATGATACAAGTTGGGCACACATCAAATGACCTAACATGAATGATGATGCTCTGTTAGTCATATCTTCTGCATGAGGCAGCGTAAATATAAAGATCCGTTACATGCACAAGAAAAGATATTTTTGGCCCTGAAGACCAATGATTGTACTCTTTTTCCCTTTAACAAGTTTTTCCCATTGGGTTTTCTTAGTTAAAGGTTTTTAACGAGGCAATCAGTGCACTAGGGCGCATATGTCATGAATCTTTTTTCCTTGACTGGTTTTTTTCCCACTGGGTTTTTCCAAGCAAGGTTTTTGGTACATGCCAAATATGTTATAGAATCAGATCAAGCGGAAAGCAAGTCGGGGACTTGTTAGTTACGCGGTTGGTAGACATTTATCGAACCCCCAAAAGGCAAGGCTTCAAAATTGGTTGTTCTTCACCAGTGGTGGTACATCGATTTCATAGTCTTTGGACATAGAAAATTTTGGTCACGACATCCTCAAATCATGGCGAAATTGTAGCTATTCATGAAACAAGTCAAGAATATGTTTCGTTCGGATCATTGGCACATTATACACAAGACACTTGTGGTTTATTCATCAAGAAAGAGAAGCTGACTTGATTATATGAAGATAATGCAGGATGTATAGCTCAATTAAATGGTGGCTATGTAAATGACGATCGGATGAAACATACTTCACTAAATCTTCATAAGAAAGGTGACATTAGTATTCAGCAGATAAGGTCAAGTGACAATCAGCAGATTTATTCGCGAAGCCATTACCTACCGCTACGTTTGAGAAATTGATAAAGAAGATCAGAATGCGTCGACTTAAAGACCTGAATTGATGCTTGGTTTAGGGGGAGTAAATTAAACAGATAAATATGTACTCTTTTTCCTTAACTAAGATTTTTTCCACAGGGTTTTCTCTTAGTAAGGTTTTAATGACGCATATCATATCTGTTGTATTTTAATAATAGATATCCAAGGGGGAGTGTTATGAAATAATATATTGATGGATTATCTATTATTCTGATTGATTTACGTAGATTTTGGATTAATTCAGATTATTGTGTTCACATTGTAATCTCTACTATAAATAACCTCTTATACCATTGGAATAACACAAGCAATTCTCTCTTCTTCTATACTTGTATTTTCTCTTGTTCTTCCTCCAATATTTTCTTAGTTTTATAACATAGAGGGAGTTATGTACAAGAATTCTTTTGTGGTAGGTGTTATGGTTCCAGGATTTGTTCAGTGTCTCCTCATTTTACCAAGTGGTCAAAAAGTGCTAAATTTATCTGCAAGTGCTTAAAATGTTAAGGTAAAATCTAAAAAGCAGCATCACTTTGATTAATGATGATCATACAAATGATTATACCAAAGATGCTTGATTATCATAAGTTTCATTCACTTGCCACATTAATCAACATGATAATGGGTTTTCAATACTTGAAATAAGAACTTGTAGGGTAAATGTCCTACCAAATCATGAGGAAACCCAAAGTCATGGACACCAGCAAACCGACCATTTTTATTCATAAATCCGACAACATTTTAATTGTAGGGAATTTCTAACATGAAGCATACTTACATAGTCATAGGTAGCCGGCCAAGCGGAAGTTTGAAGTACCCAATACGTACGTGCACTCAAAATATATCCACATATTGAAACTTTATCTAGAAAGTTTGAGATAGAGACGGATACATCGTACCCCACAAACCAAAATATTGGAAAAGCAGTCATTACCTTCACTGTTAACTACTCTTCAGGACCAACCAACATGCTTATAAGGTTGATTTCAACTAATTTGAAGTACAAATCAAATTATAAAACGATACAAAAGAAAAGGAATTGAAGCGTAGAATAGCTAAAACTCTGACTACTACGGAAACAAAAGTAGAGCTATGAATTCTTGCCAAATGCAAGAATAAGAAATTGTAGTAATGAAATATGTGTGAAAATAGAGAAATAAACAATCATATAGATACCTAAAATCCAAAACAAAAAAAAACTAACTGAAAGATGGATAACAAATCAAAATTACGAAGCAACTGCACCTGAGAATATGAGCCTGGGTAAATCGAGTCCTCTTGTAGATCTCCATCACCTTATTTTCCACCTCATGCACTATAAGGATCCATTCCCTTCGTTCTGAAAAACAAAAATCAATTTGAATGGAAGAAAGGAGATTTGGAAAGAGGAGACGACGATAATGGAGATGAAAAGGATGCGTCAATGCATATATGATGTGTGTATTGTTATGATGGAGCAAAAATGTGGAGCAAGATTGAACACGTGTTTGCAAGGTACCCATTAGGTGAATTATTGTAGAATTGATGTGACCGAATTTAAGGGGTTGTTTAATTGGAGGGGGGGGAAGACGGTTTGTGGGGTGGATAGCAGTCGGCGTACTCGAATTATATAGCAGATTGGGCCGGAAATTTCAAGCAATTTAATTGTTTCAGGTGGACACGGGGAAGGAGGGGTTTAAAACCCTTCCTTTCTATAAGATAGAGAGATAGAAAAGCTTATATGGTCACTTCTAGCAATCAAAATAATCAAGCCATTGTTTGGTATCTCTTAGGGTTTTGAATCAAGTCTTAAAAGATTGTAATGTGTCTGTGAATGAACAAATGCCTTTTTGTGATGAATTCCAATATGGTAAATTGCATGCTACTCCCTTTCCTGTGTCCTAAAGTAGAGCCTCACATGCTCTTGAATTGATTCATACTGATCTTTGGGGACCTTCTCCAATCAGATCCACTTCTGGTTATATGTACCATATACACTTTGTTGATGATTACAGTAGGTTCACTTGGATATATCCTTTAAAACTGAAGTCAGAAGCCTATGATGTTTTCATATTGTTTAAACAACTGGTAGAAACTCAGTTTAACACCAAAATTAAAACTATTCAATCTGATTGGGGAAGGGAATACAAAACCTTTCCTTGCCAAATGTGGTATTCAATTCAGACATCCTTGTCCTCACATTCATTCTCAAAATGGTAGATCAGAAAGGAAACATAGACATATAGTAGAAACAGGTCTCACCCTCTTAGCACAGGCATCTTTACCACAAAAGTACTGGTGGGACAGCCTTCTTCATGCTGTCAATCACATCAACATCCTACCAACCCCTGTCTTGAACAACATCACACCCTATCAAGTTCTCCATCACAAAAAACCTAGTTACAATCTCATCAAAACCTTTGGTTGTTCCTGTTTTCCATACCTTAGGCCTTATCATAATCACAAGGTCCAGTATCACACACAAAAATGTGTGTACCTTGGTCTTAGTCATGCTCACAAGGGTCATAAATGCATGGATACCACAGGTAGGATCTATATCTGTAGAGATGTTACCTTCAATGAACAAGAATTCATTTACCAGTCTATGCATCCCACAACTAAACACACACACACAGTCCTATATCTATTTCCAGTATCACCTGCCCTGTATCAAGTACTTTAGCTGCTCCAAATACACCAGATGCTCCAGTAACACCTGCTGCTAATGCCACTGATCTGTCTCCCACAGGTACATCTCTTCCTTCTCATACTACTCCTACATTCCATCCTGATTATTCACCTGTGCATTCCACACATCATGACACTGATCTCACACCTCATTCCAATGACACATCCACTTCTTCATCCAATCCTTCTTCACCCTCCACCACACCTCACAACTCTCCCACACCCGATCCTCCTGCATATAATATCCTTGTTACCACCAGCCACACTATGCAAACTAGGTCAAAGAGTGGCATTTTCAAGCCTAAGCCTATTTTTACACTTGTGTTTGAGCATTGTGCAGTTGACTACAATTCTGAACCATCATCTATGTCAGAAGCTTTGTCTCAACCTCACTGGAAGAAAGCCATGGAAGAAGAGTATGCTGCTATTCTGCAAAACAAGACCTGGGAACTGGTACCTCCCTCATCTAATCATCACCTAGTTGGCAATAAGTGGATCTTTAAAGTTAAACACAAACCAGATGGTTCTGTCTTAAAGTACAAGACCAGACTTGTGGCAAATGGGTATTCATAGCAAGAGGGGGTGGATTATTCAGAAACATTCAATCCAGTTGCAAAAGCTGGCACCATCAGAGTGTTTCTTGCTGTTTCTGTTCACAATGACTGGTCAATTAAACAAGTTGCTATCAACAATGCCTTCCTCAATATGAGACTCCAAGAGTGTGTCTATATGCCTCAACTAACAGGCTTTGTGAGTACAAGTAAACCAGACTATGTGTGCAAACTAAACAAAGCATTGTATGGTCTAAAACATGCACCTAGGACCTGGTTTGATGAATTGAGAACACAATTATTAACATGGGGCTTCAAACAAGCAGTTTCAGATACCTCCTTATTTATCTTGAAAGAGGGCTCTGTCATCTTATATATCCTAGTGTATGTTGATGACTTCCTTATCACAGGTAATTTATGGCAGTACATTCAGAAGTTCATTACACTCTTGCACACTAGATTTCCTCCAAAAGAATTGGGGGAGGTGAGTCAGTTTTTGGGCATGCAAGCAACCAAGGACTCAAATGGTCTGTTTTTGAGTCAGAAAGTGTATGGAGAGCAGATTTGAGTCAGAAAGAAATCCTTGGACCCGTTACCGGCTCTATCGAACAACATATTGCATGTAAGGTTTCTGGAGATCCCTTTTGAGAGATTGTCAGAAAATGCAAACAATTTAGAGAGAAAACTGATGTGTGATACAAGTGGCTTAGTATGCATGAGTTGGAAAGCAATGTCCCCGTCAGTACCCTTTTTAAGTTTATGAGATTTTCTTCATAGCTTATATTTCTTCCTGTGTTGATACCAAACATACATTTATAAGATTTGGTCAAAAAACAACAAATTTAAAATTATAAAAAAAAACCTTAAAAAAACACAGCTCTGTACAACCATGAGAGTATGGAAAAATGGAAAATTTTTGTGCTCCAAGGAAAGGGAGTACCCTATCTAATTGGAAAATTTTCCAGTGGTCTTCATAAAAAACACAGCTCTGATAACAATGAGAGTATGAAAAATACTCTTCTACTTCATCCTAGAGCGCATATGACATTCACATACAAGTACTGTCAATATTCACTGTAGTGAATATTCACAGTGAATTAAACTTTCAAGAACATAAGTGCTAGAAAACATTTAAAGCTGAAGAACAACATGCTAAAGTAGACACAACAAGTAAGGAATCAGCTGAATCAAACAACCAAATCTTGCTGCTATACAAAAGCTGAACAGCATCACCATGGTTACATGTAAGCATTGAATGAAGGTTAAAGTGAATTTGAGTGAATATTCAATACTGCCATAGTGAATTTTCTCAGTGAATCAAACTTTTAGGAACTAAAACAAAAAAATTGAGAGACATAGATAGGACAAAGAGCTACATTAATGTTTGAAAAGTGAACTAGACACTAACATTCTACAGATATTGGGTTCAATTAAATCCAACATAACCACACGTGTTCATTTAAATAAAGTTGAGTGAGAACTAATGTTAACGACATCAAACTGTGTGGCCAATTGGGGAAAGAAAACACAGATAATAATAAGCAAACCTAAGTTAGGCCAAAGGAGAAATTACTCACCAAATAGATCTCAAAGGAGAAATTTTAGTGAAAATTGTAAGCCCATCATATCATATATGTTCCACAAAGCACCAAGAATATACAATGAATATAGTTTGTTGTAAAATTCATTTTGCATAAACACAATTCACTTTGATTGTTCTCACTGAGAAAACAATCAAAACGATACAAATCTCGACCACTAAATAAATGAAAACAGAACAGTGAATTCGTCAAATTAGTACTTCTTATTAATGTGTTGACCAAATCTTTGATTCGCAGCTAATTTGGATCTTGTTTTCGCAGATTTCGAGCATTTAATTCACTTGTAATCCTCCTTGGTGAAAGCAAAAGGGGAAAAGTGAACCCGAACCCTAATTTTTCTAACAAAATGAATTTCGCAGAATTGGAACCCTACCTGAGATCGTACAGCTTCAAACGATTGTACAGCTTCGATATGAGATTTGAGCATTATCCTTCCAAATTAGCGATGAAGTTTGCGTTCTCATGAAAATCGGTCGAATTCGCGATGTTTTTTGAGTCTCACTGAACAATCCGTCCAATCCTTCCAATTTGCGTTCTCGTTAAATCTCAATGAACTGACAATTTTTTGCGTGAAAAGTGAGATGTGTAAAGAAACTTGTTTAATAAGGGTAAAACGGTCTTTTTAGATACATTTTTGTCCTTTATGCAACATTTTTCCAAACTTGTCATATCTCCTTAGAGTATCCACTGTGGCTCAATTTACCACAATTTGGAAAGACCCACTATTTGTACTTTTTGGTGTGTAGCCTACAATAGCTCAAATTTTCACATTGTGGAAGGTAATAACGTGGGAGTGGTGGTGGATCTCTCCGCATCAACTTTCACACATGCATGCAAACCGAGGTATATTAATTATTTTTTTGTGAACATGCATGTAGAACTATAACCTGTCTAATAGATTTCACCGTACTGCTCCTATTATTTTATTTTTGAAGGTGGGAAAAGTGGCTATAGTGTGTTCTACTTAATTCAAGATGTAAAATGGTTAGGCTGTCCACAATAGCACTCCCCATCACACTTCTTATTTATCTTATTTTCCGTTGCAAATTCACTTTTTCAACATCCTATAAAATAACCAACTCCAATAATACTCCCTATTACAATTCCTCAAAATTACTTTTCATTCACATCTCAACCAATTAATTTAACTACCAACACATTTAAATTTTTTTTTATACAAAAATCGAAATAAAATATTTTATACTTGCAAAATGAGATTTTAATGTCGTATCATTGTCAAAAAAAATGTCGTATGCGTTTAAACAACCAAATAGGGGATTATTAAATGTCCTCTAATAAATGTCGTATCGTTTTTATTAGAGAGGATTATTACTAAAGTTGTTAAAATTGAGTTTGGTATAGTTGAAGAAGATTATGATAAATAGGTGGAGAGAGAAAAGTGAATTGTGTGGTTAAAAATGGTTATTATTCACCTCAACCTTCCCCTTATAATTGGGGAATGCCTTAGTTTTAATTAGGGATAGGGAGATGGATAGGATGTTGTTGTGGGTTTAGGGTTGGGTATTCACCCTATAACACATTTAGGGAGATCGAGTCACTCTTAAAAATATGGCAGCTTTTAAAGTTAAACACACCGCATCTTGCTGCACCATAATGAATACTCTTAGTTAATGAAAGTTTTTTTTTGTCCTAGGGCCTCGTTCCTCAATAAACAATGGCCCTATAAGGCATATATCATTGGGCCATACAAAGGAACGTCTCTTTGAAAACCCAAATAAGAAAACGAAACCGACGGTGCAACTAAAAGGAGGCATTTTCCTTCTCTTTATTCATTTCACCGCATCTCCTACCTCCAGAAACCCTAAAATCTTTTGTTTTCTTCAAATCGTAAAACACCGATCGATATGATGGCGGAGGGAGAAGAGAAAATTTATTTTGAGAATCACGTCATCCAACTTTTGGAAAAGATGGAAAAGATTCCGAAGAGCGCCAAGGAGGTCTTTCTGTGGGATCTTATCCGTATCTCACGTGGCGTACATCCTCTATCCTTCTTGTTCTCTTCAATAGATCTGTTTTCTTTCGTTAAAATTTTGTTTTTCTGTTTTTTATTTTGTACGATTTCAACTTTTCTCCATCCGATTTGTTCCTTCTTCTTCGATATCTGAATATATATATATATATATATATATATATATATATATATATATATATATAGTCTTTTTCTTTCTTTCCGGAGTATGTTATAGTTCTTCTAATTGTGCTTTGTGTTTCTTCCTGTTATAGTTTGTTGTTGTTTTTGTTGTTAATCATCGATTGATGATATTAGGATCTTTACAAGTACCGTACGAATTTGGCTGACAAGACCAAGGTTGATGAAGAGGAACTTTGTATCAGATTAGTCACTAATGAGGAGAATAAGTCCCTGTCCATCATCGACCCTGGCATTGGAATGACAAAGGATGGTGAGTAGGGAGGGCTCTCTAATAATAGCTGCATCTAATAATTGTTTTTGTCGTGTCTGCTGGAAATTAATTATTGGTTTTGTTTGATATTGCAGAATTGATTGACGGAATTGGTAAGATTTCAGAGGATCAAGTGATTGAATACAAGGGTATCATTGATCAATATCTGATGAAAGGTGATCCCGACGCCTATCGTGTGTCCGACTCGAGCTTTTGTCTTGGTGTCTATTCAGCTTTCATGGTTGCTCACAAGGTTGTGATCAGTACAAAGAAGAATGGTCACGATCCGTATGTGTGGGAGTCAAAAGCAAGTGATGGTTTTTTCCGCATTGCCCCTGCTCCTGCTCCTGATACCAATGGTGATGATAAACTTGATAGGGGTACAAAGGTTACTCTATACCTTAATCCTGATGATTTTAAATACCTTGAAGAAAGCACATTGAGGGTTTTGGCTGACAAGCACACATTTGACCTTTGTCCTTACCCCATCTACGTTTCGGCTGAGGACGAGAGGGAAAAAAAGAGGCAACGCACAGCTGGTGCGAAGGAAAGGGAGGAAGAATTAAAGAGGTTTCAGGAAGAGTTTTGGGGTCTTCAACAGCTATGCGAAGAAGCTCTTAAAGGCATGGTGAAAGAAGTTGTTGTCAATGACCGTGTATTTGATTTACCTAGTAGTCTGTCGGCTGATAAGAAAAGGTTTGAAATCAACCCGAGAAGCCCCATAATGAAATCGTTATTGGAGGAATATAACGGAGACCCTGAAGGGGAGAGGGAGAGGTTGGTGGATACGTTTAAAGTACACTATTTTTTGCACATATTTGATACCAGGCCCTCGTACTTCGCTGAACCCATTTGCATTGATAGTGACGATGATGATACCAGTCTCAATGACCAAGTTGAATGTGGCACCAGCAGCACTACATGAGGGAGCAAGAAATGCTGTAGCATTGTGGATCTTCTGGTCTGATTGCTTTTTTTGGACTTGTTTTGTTTCTGTGTTTTATGTTGGATAATGTTCTATGGACATGCTCTTGTTTTCTGTGTTACTCTTGAACTTGTTGAGTTGCTTGCTTATAACTTGATGATTTGTGTGAAAGCCTTCTGGTTCCTGCAATCAATCAAGTTTGTGTCTATACTTGCACTTTTCAAATCTATCTATGGGGATTTAAGCTTTAGTTTCTTCTTAGGGCTAGAGATAGTGTAAAAGAATGCATGTTTGTCTATGTTGGAGTGGTCAACGTTGATTTTGACTTAAACCGGAAGTTTTATGTTGACTTCAACCTGAATATTAGCTGTAAACGGGGAGAGTAAATTAGTTTAGTAAATGTTATTTCAACTTAGAAGTATGTATAACGACTCGATAAGATTGTAAATCATGTGGTTGTTACAAGAATCGGGCGCCGGCAACCGTTTTTTTTTTATTTTCCTTGTTTTTCTTTGCAAAGAAAAGAAGATGCTAAAACAAATTCCATAATTTGATAACATATCTCTGCACATAATATTGAATCAAGATCAATCTGCATCATTAGATTCGTACACAAATGCATGAGCAAAACCCTTAAATCTCCTTGGAGACATTGCAAAATGAATCTATCTACTTTCTGGCTGCAGATGACCATATTTTCTTGAGAAAAGTAATTCATGAGCAATTCTTAATTACGGAACCGTAATCCATTCAACTCAAACCCCCCGGCCAGCTTCGATTCAAAAGCCTGCAATGAAAGTCCCAAAACCAATATTGGCATATTGAAATTATCGCAACTTGCAACAGCAATCATTGGAAGTAAATGTGTACATGAAAACTACATTGAATAGAATGGACCCATCGATTAATGAGTTTTCTGTTGTTTTTGTGATAGAAGATCGAAAACCATCTCCTTTGAAGTTGAAGATGACTTAGACACGGCTGGAGAAAGACAGAAGAAGAAGATCGAGCATCACCGAAATTGAAATCCTGTCTCCGTCCTCACCATCTCAATCCCGGACCTTTCTCTTCCCATGGTTTTCTCTTCTTGAAATCACCTCAAACACCCTCACCGTTTTTGCCTAGCCGATCTTAATTTCTTCTGCCGGCGGTCTTCATCAACCTATATCTATAAAATCATTTCCCCCCTTTTTCTGTTGCTCTCTTCTTTTCCGACTTAGACACGGCTGGAGAAAGACAGAAGAAGAAGATCGAGCATCACCGAAATTGAAATCATGTCTCCGTCATCACCATCTCTGTGGAAAATTACCCTGATAGTGTTTATTTTAGCCACCGGAGAGAATGTTTCGGAGCAGTCCATGCCATATGTCTGAGAGAACCCCTTAGCCACTAGTGTGGCTTTATATCTTTGAACTGACCCATCCGAGTTATATTTCATGGTGAAGACCCACTTACACCCCACATCTTTTCTCCCCTTAGGCAATTATACCTTTTCCCATGTCTTGTTTTTTTCCAGATCCCTCATTTCTTCCAAGACCGCTTCTTTCCGCCCAGGAACTGCTAGAGCATCTTGGATAGACTTAGGAATGGTTGTATTTGACATGGCTGTGACAAATGCTTGATATGAGGTAGAGAGGTGTTCATAGGATATGTATTTGGCTAGAGGATATAAGGGATATTTAGTGCAGGTGCGAACGGGTTTTCTAAGAGCAATAGGTTCAAAGTATGACTTGTCTTTTTCCTCCTCTTCATCAGAATATTCGGGTGCGTCATCCTCAGACTTTTAGATGGTGAGGGTTGTGAGCATTGTGAAGGAGAGTGAAAGGAAGTACTGATTTCCTTACCTTCATCATTGTTTAGATCAGACCCCCTTCCGAGGTGGATTGGTGATCTTTTGGATCAAGAGCTTCTAGATTCTGATTCAAGCCCCTCCTGTGAAAAACATTCCCTTTAAATTGGACCTCTGGAGGAGGAATAAGATGCCTTTTCATGACAACTTGATACTTTAGAATATTAGCTTGAAAGTTATCCTTTTCTCCTCCAGGGTTTCCAGGTTGTTGCTCAGTTCTTATTTGATCATAATTATTATGAGACCCCGACGCAGGTTTCAAAAAACACTCGGACCCAAACTCAAAATTAGACTCATCATTCGTATTAATGATGGACTCCCCCTTAATTTGCGTTTGCCCAAAAAACATTATGTTTTCAAAAAATGATGCATCCATAGTAACAAAAAAATTCTTGGTTTCTGGATCAAAGCACTTGTACCCTTTCTTAGTAGGGGAATACCCAACAAACACACACCTCTTATGCCCTCGGTTCCAACTTCCCTTGATCATATAACTTTGCAAAAACAGTACAACCAAAAATTTTAGGAGGTAAGTTATTGATAAGTCTAGACTCAGGATAACAGGTGTTGAAACAACTCATAGGTGTTTGAAATTTTAAAGTTCTTGAGGGCATCTGATTAATCAAGTATGCACCAGTTAAAAGGGCCTCCCCCCACAAGTACTTTGGACACTGAGAGGTAAACATCAATGCTCCCGTAACCTCCAGAAGGTGCCCATTTTTCCGCTCAGCCACACCATTCTACTGAGGGGTTTTTACACATGAGCTTTGATGTATAATCCCCTTCTCATCAAAGAACTTCCCGAGGAGTTGATTAAAGTACTCTGTACCGTTATCACTCCTTAAAATTTGAATTTTGACATTAAACTGAGTGTTTACCATTCGTAGAAAGTTTTTAAAATATGTTCAACTTCAGATTTTTCTCTTAGTAAACACACCCAACTAATTCTAGTGCGATCATCGATAAATGTGACAAACCACCTCTTCCCCCTAACGTCCGAACCCTTTCAGGCCCCCAAACATCGCTATGAATCATGGTGAATGGTTTTGAGGGCTTGTAAGGTTGGGAAGGATAACTTTTCCTACATTGCTTAGCCAGTTGACAAGACTCACACCGAAGAACAGAAATATTATTATTTGAAAATAATTTTGGGAACGCTCTTTTTATATATTAAAGACTAGGATGACCTAGTCGTCGATGCCATAACATAGTTTTATTATGATCAATAAGGGAAACTGAACAACAATTTGCTTTATTAGGATCCTTATCAGCATGAGGATATTGTTACAAAATGTATAGGCCCTCAATCGAATTGGACCTGCCAATCGTCATCTTCGAAATAGGGTCCTAAAATACACAACCATTAGAGGTAAAGTTAGCAATACAACCTCTATCTGAGGTTACTTTTTGGACGGATATCAAGTACAAGATAACTTGGGGACATGCAGAACATTTTCAAGAGTCGATTAAAGAAAATTGGAATGGAACCTTTCCCAGCTACAGAGGCAAAAGTCCCATCCGGAAGTTTTACTTTATGGTTACCGGCACGGGACTTGTATGATGAAAACAGTTCTGACAAACTAGTCATATGGTCTGTTGCACATGAGTCAATAACCCAGTTGACCTTATGACCCAAGGCAATAAAAGAGGCAGATATACATGATTCCACATACGTACATGTGGATGAGAAATTTTCTGGTTTTTGAGGATTTAAGAGTCTGCTCCATTGCTCTAGTTGTTCCTTGGTGAAGAGAGACGCCCCTGGTTCTATGACATCCTGATTGGCCGACTTTCCTTGGCTCCTGTTCTTCCAAGCGGGTTTCCGTGAATATCTCAGCAAGTATCCCAAGTATGGCCCACTTTCTTACAATGATCACATCTCGGCCTGGATTTATTCGTCTTTTAAGAGCCCTCTATTCTTCCAACAACTAGGGCCGAATTCTCCACCTTCGGTTCATCCACTTTGGCGGTAAGGCAACCCACTTTACCTCTCCCACTGGCGGGTTTTATCTTCCACTGCCGGCGATTAGGATTATTTTGAACCGAGCTCCAATACCATCTTTTTTATTTTGGAATAGAATTTAAGGAATATTAGGTTTTAGTCCACTTTCTGTCCTGTATATAAATTTTAATCCAGTTTGTATTTTTTTGTTGATTTAAGGACAAAACATTTTCCTTCGAACTATTTTGCCCTTTTTTTTAATCCCATTCAAAACTAATCGGACAGAGAGGTAGGTCCACGCAGTGTACTATCCACGCATTTCCATCTCAACATCCGGGGGATGGCTTCACCGTCAATACGCACACAAAAAGGTGGAATGCTTGTTTGCAAACGTGGGAAAAGTTCATAAGCCCAGTATACTAACGCAGGTGCCCACCCGTCAACCGGTGGCTTGTGCTGGTTTCGATCATGCTTTTGTACAGTGTACACTGAAGCGCTTAACGATCCGCATGGGGTTTGCTATCTTTTCATAAGTAATTCGCCACAAGTACTCCCCCCATAGAAACTCGTTTACAATATTCAAATCTTCAACGACGGAGAATATTTCTTTCGGGATTCCAATACTGTCATTCCAACCTAATAGATATCCAAAAATAAAATACACCAACGCTAACCGGTATACAATCTCACCGGTATGAGCACCGTCTCGAACAGGATGCTTAAATGCCCACTCCAAGTGTATTATGGTAATCGCTTGTTTTTTATATTTTTCCAAGTAACATCCGGGTCCAAAGCACATAGAAGTACCCGTAGCCAAATTCGGATGAAGATGGCCAAACCGTAAGCCAGATATCATGGCAAACTCTCTCTTGCCAAACACGCATGTTGTCCCCGGGTTACCAAACCTAAAATGTAGCTCATCAGGCTTGTCGGGGTATATTGGCGACAATATTATAATAAACGTAACGACAAAAATTTAAATAATAAATGTCTCGGATTTTATCAACGGAAAACAACAAGTAATAAATTATAAATCCGGTATACCCCAAGTGCAAGGATCGTAGTATAGCAACTAATACCGGGTCGATCTCACAGGGAATCGGGGTTGGTCTAGTTCTTAATTTTTCTAAAGGTTGTCACGAAAAATAACTAAAAACGAAAACGAAGAAGCAATAAACTGGACAGAGGGTTGTCAATCCAAAGCCAGGAAAGATAGTTGCGAAACCTAAATCTAAACTATAAACTAGAAAAGAAAACAATAAACAACTATAAGGTTGTGACGATGATCATGGTGATTAAACAACGAACAAGCAATGATCCACCGTTCCCGCAACCCTCAATTTCCTTTCTAAGGTTATCTTGTGAAGATTTAACTAAAATTGTGATTCACCTATCAAAAGTATGAATTTCTAATCTCTTAGATAATTCGTCTATTAATCTCGTCATCTCTCGATCCTTAAAGATTAACGCTTTCATAACCAAGGTGTAAGATTTATTCAATCTAGCAACCTAGATTTCTAACCTAACAACTCTCGTTATATATAGGTTAAAGATCCAATCTTTCCTATGGTGATCTAGTTTACACCGACTCTCGTCACATAGTAAACATCAACAACAATACATCTCTCGATTTAAATTGCATAACAATAATAAGCATATAGAAAAGATACGACTTTAATTAAAATCACAAAATAAACCAAAGATTGAAAATAAAGAACCTGCTGAAACGGTTTCACAGAGCTTGAACAAACTGCTCAGCCCCCAGTCATCAGCACAATCCAGGAACGGAACAAAATAAATAATAAATAATAAATAAAAAATAAAACAACCCTCGGTCGACCGAGCACCAGGGCTCGGTCGACCGAGCCAAACTTTTCTCGATCTAGGGTTTTCTCAGGCTGGTGTGTAATTGTGGTACATGATTAGGGTTTAAGCAATGCGCATATATATAGAAAAATAAGTCGGTTCTGCTAAGTCGGCCACTGGACGCTCGTTCACTATGCTGGACGCCCGTCCTGGTTGCTTGAAATCTTCGAGTCGGGCCGAGTCATGTCAGACGCCCGTCCTATGTAAATTTGGACGCTCGTCCAGCAAATTTGTCAAAACTCTGAATCCAATATTTCAGCCTGGACGCCCGTTCACTCTTCAGACGCCCGTCCGCATGGACGCTAGTTCAACGCTCGTTCAGAATGACTTCAAATCCGATTTCCATCTCTATCTTCAACCGACTTCATTTTTATCTCGTTTTCTTCATATAAATCCGATCCTTAACATCTTTTAATCCTCTTTTGAACCAATTTCGTGTATCTACAAGATAATAAAAACATTGCAAAGTGTAATCATTCAAATCAATAGAAAATCAACAATAAAAACACATAGTTCAACCAACTTTGCAATTAAACCACTTCAAACCTCACTTGCTCAATAAACCAATTAAACACTCAATTTCTATGCAAATTATACGAATATGGAGAGAATTGTTACAAAATATAACAATATAAATCATATAAAATCACCCTAAACAATAAACGTAACGACAATATTATTGGCGTTAAACAGCACTTAACGACAATATTATTGTCGTTAAACACATAATTAACGCCAATAACAACGAATATTGGCGTAAAATCATCCAAATATTGGCGTAAAATCAGCATTCAGTGCGTATTCATCGGGTTCTTCAGGAAATTCAAAAACAACCCCTAACCCTAAACAATTTACCCCTCCTTTTGCAAAATCTTGATAAACAACAACAGAGATTCTTACTATACATGCGTTTTGACCTCAAAGTAAACAATAATACTTACAAATTGCACAACAAAAATCAAACAATCAAATAGTCTAAGATTTAGCTTCTTATGCGAAAGAAATGAAAGATAGACATTAATATTAACCTCAAGGGCTATCTGCCGTTGTGCAATTTGATCCATTTGTTCCAAAGGAGCCTCAGAATCCATTGTGAAATCAGATCATTTTCTAAGAATTTTGGGGGAATTTGCAGCAGAATGATAATTTGAGGGAGAAGAAGAGTTTTCAACAATAATAGCATCGTTTAAACCATTAATGGCGTAACGAGGCTTATTTAACGTCAATAATATTGTCGTTAAGTATGCAACGACAATATTATTGGCGTTAAATAAGCCTCGTTCCGCCAATAATGTTCTATTATCTATATGGGTGGTATAACGACAATATTATTGTCGTTAAGAGACCTCAAACAACAATATTATCGTTGTTATACCTAAAATCGAATTTGGCAAAAAGCTAAACTTTCTTTACAAATAAGGGGCCGACAACACCTGATTTTCCAATTTCCCCTAACATTTACCACTATCGTCACTTGTTAGAGAAGTGATTCTAGCAAAATATCTAGAGAACATACTCAAAAGATGGAACCCTTTTTCGTTTCCATATATGCTTCCAATAAATTCGCATTATTTCGTTTACGTATATAAAAGATATATATAAAAAACATCCACATCGATCCCTTTGGTCAATCTTTTACGTAAGATACGATTCGAGCCGAACTTCGAATTAGTCGGATCAGTTGGTTCCGGATACCGGGGTTTTAAGAAAGAAAAATCGATCCGTTTGATCAATCTTTTACGTAAGATACGATTCGAGCCGAACTCCGAATTAGTCGGACCAGTTGGTTCCGGATACCGGGGTTTTAAGAACGAAAAAATAAAAAAATAACGTGACACGATCCTTCTTGCCTTTTCAATATTTTCAAGAAATCATGAGGTCTTATAATAAATAGTACGTAGTAGACACAATCAAAGACTTGTTACATCTAAGAAAAAAAAAAAGAAGGAAACATCGTGGTTCTAACAGAATGAACTTTATTAAAGTGTGTCTAACAAACTTAATCAACACTACATGTACACAAGTAGCAACAAACAAACAAAAAAAATGCTTATGCTTTGTTTCATAAAGTAAAATTGTTATAAATACACACGTAATATATGGATGTTTATTAGATATAATATCTACTACTTCGTGTAAAATACTAGTCCGCAGTTAGTTTACTTAATAACTATGTCTCGACGCAAGCACGGTAAATATATTGGATAAATATCGACGTAAATATATGATGTAATCGACGGATGTATTTACACCATAAAACCACGTATATTATGTCGTGTCTATATTAATCGGTGACGTGATTAGATAATCACAAAAATAGGATAAGCTTTGGCCGGCGGACTTATTCCCTTGGGATATTATATATATATGAGATACAAGTAAAATAGAAGATAGCAGGAGTAGTCATACCAATCCAATTGGTAATTCTCTTCCTAATCTACCTATTATATTAAAGGCTAAGAGGAAAAGCTTGTAAGGAAAACGATGTGTTTAGAGTGTGTGATTGGGGGCAACCAATTTCCGTTTCAGTTATACTTTATCATCACCCAAAAAAAAATTCACTCCAATAATCAACCTCTATACAACCCCCAATAAACAACTTTTCTCTTTCATCTCAACTAACAAACCTAACCATATCAATATATTATATCTTTTTTTAATTATCTTTTCTCTGTTATTTTTTTTAATATTTTCCTTTCACAAACTAACAAAAAAAATCCTATCACAATTAAATTGCTTATATCACAACTGGAAAAAAAATGCTTAAAGTAAAAATATTATAAATGTTTGCTCAAAAAAATTTATAATTTTAATAAACAAAGCGTTTTTCTAAATGAAGATTCCAAACAACTTCCTAATTTAAACATCACCGTTTCATATAACAAAAACAAGCCTAAAAATAAAAATCCAATGCAAAAATTGTTTTAGACCAAAATAAAGTTGCGAAATTAAATTCTATAACTCAGCATCCCACATCAAATGCCTTAACAAATATTAGATTACAATCAGTTAGAATAAAAATAAGAAAAACCTACAAAATAATTTTTACTGAAAATCATGAATTTTGCACTTATAAATTAACTGACCTCTCAATTGCTCAGCTAAAATCTGCCAAGAAAATGAGAAACACCCGATTTCAAGTGATATCAATCACCTTCTTCCTCCAATTTCACAGTCGAAGAAAACACCAATGATACATTGAAGATTTGGGTAAAGAACAGAATGAAGAATAATCGGTTGCTTTGTTGTAGTTGAAATAACTATATGCCTCAATCTTCCATGCTTCGATGAAAGGAGGGAGGAAGCTTTTTTTTTCAGTAAGAAAGAGACCAACATTTATTTTTGCAGGAACAAAGAGAAGTAGCTTTTGATTTGAGTAAAAGTTGGAGAAAGGAAAAAAAATTGACGCAAACTTGCCTCTTTCAGCCCCCTGAAATGTCAAGGCGAGGGTAGAGAAAATTTCAGAACGGGGGTGTACTGGGGGACCACTGTGGCATAAAGGCCCCCGAAATTTATTTTGGGGAGTAAATTGGGTGTCCATTGTGGACACTCTTAGTCCTTCTGTCTTCAAAATGAGTTTTGGAGGTTTAAGAGCAACCCCAATGGGTCACCCATAAATTGCTTTTAGGGCCCTGTGTTGCCATTTGAAGCCACAATGGACCTTGACAGCAACCTCAATATTAAAAATCCTCTAGACTCACGAATTTTATTTTTTTAAATGCCGAAAAATAAAATATTTATGGTTTCGGCGCTCATCTGAAACTATTTCCTGCGAATGGGTCCACGTCAGCATTGTTTACTGAAGCCGCTGGTTCAACCAGCGTCTTTACCCTTTTTTGTAAAACAACAAAGCCGCTGGTTGAACCAGCGGCTTTAACCTGGGAAAAAACGTGAGCATCCTGTATTGAAATGAAATCGGTACATAGGAAGAAGCCGCTGGTTCAACCAGCGGCTTTAGCAGTATATAAAACAAAACAGACGGGATTTTTCACCCATTTTCAGATTTCCAAACCCTAAAAACAAAAACCCCAAATTCTCTCCGCGGCGCCAACTCAAATTAGGCCATTTAGCATCAAGATTCTTACTTTCTTCAACCAAATCAAAGGTTTCATCCAAAGTTTATCAATCCAAAGGTATTTTTTTCGTTTTTTTTCGATTTTCTGCGTTTTTTTCCTTTTTTTTCCGTTTTTTTTTTCGTTTTTTAATGCCAATTGAAAGAATTCTTTGTTTGGATAACGAATAAGTGTTGATATTCATCGATTTGTGATATGTGTAGAAGGTTGTTTGTTTAATTTTATTAGTTTTCGATTTTTATTGTGTATGTGGATTTGGTTTTAGGTTTTGCTTGATTTGAGATTTTTAAAGGGATGGAGATATATAATTATCCGTTGACTTGTTGGTGGAATGGTGAAATAGTAATTGACGGTGAAAATGTTACCTACAAAGGTGGCTGTGAAACCTTTATTATTGTCAATAGTAACATTGGTATGAATGAGCTTAAGAATGAGATATATGATGCTATGGAGGTTGATAGTACTAGATTTGACCTAAACGTGAAGATGAAATTCCCTAGTGTGCGAGGCTATAAAGTGTTAGCTTTAAGTAATGATCGTGGTTTAAAAGCTATGTTGGTTTTTGGCTTGCATAAGGTGTTTTGTCACAAAACGTCATGGACTTTGTGTCATCTCTGACCGGCATGCGGGTATCCTATCAGCAATGTCTACAGAGGGTAGTGGTTGGGAGGAGCCATATGCTTTTCATAGATTTTGTATCAGACATCATGCATCCAACATCCAAAAGATGTTCAAAAATACGGATTTGAAAAAAATGTTTACCAACACAGCTATGGAACATCAAATTCGCAAATTTGATAAAGGGATGCAAAAGATCGGTGCACTCAATCCCCTTGCTAAGAGTGTGTTAGAAGGCATTCCTTTAAGCAAGTGGTCTCTTGCTCACGACGGCGGGTTAAGATACGGTATCAAAACCTCTAATTTATGCGAATGCTTCAATGGTGTGTTAAAGGGGGTTCGATTTCTGCCTATTCAAGCCCTTGTGAAAGCTACTTTTACTCGAGTAAACAAATACTTTGTCGATCGACGTGAAGTAGCAAGGAATAGGATGCGTAATGGTATGAAATGGTCGGAGAAGATAACGGTTCAACTCGAGAGAAATAGTGAAACCGCCGCTCACCATGAGGTTACTTGTTTCAATATACAAGAAGGTATATATGGAGTGGTTACTAGACAAAATCGTCATGGATGCATGGCTAATCGTAGTCACACGTTGAATCTTTCGAAGAGGACGTGTACATGTAACAAGTGGCAAAACCTACATTATCCATGTTCTCATCTTATAGCGGTTTGTCGCTCGCACTCCATAGACACGGATCAATATGTTGACCCTTTGTTCTCATGTGGGGAATACTTTGGTTCTTATCGTGCATGCTTTCTACCTGTGCCTGACGAGGATTATTGGAAGACAATGACGGGACCGGTATATAGTCACTAATGAATTGTGCTTTATTTATGTAGATCACATGGAGCCGGGACCAATTAATGATAGCGTTCTAAGACTTCAACAACAACACCGAAGCAGCATCATCTGGGAAGGAGAGGTAATATAATCGTAAATGTTTGCTTTTTCGCAATAACAATTTGTTTCTTTATAAAAAATAGTAACATGTTTTTTTTTGCAGGAGTGTAGGTCTCTCGTATGTCGCACGCATCTTATGTCAAAGCAACATTATCAGGTGCATGATTTGGTAGTTGATTTTTTGAGAGAGACACAGTTCTATGGGATCCACAGGTTGTCATTTGTCGCCATTAATGCCGATTTAATTACCGCATTAGTTGAGCGGTGGCGTCAAGAAACACACACATTTCATATGACAATTGGAGAGGTGGGCATAACGTTACAAGATGTTAACGTCTTGTTAGGTCTTAAGGTCGGTGGCTTACCTATTACGGGGACAACTGATCATCGATGGGCCGATCTCTTAGAGCAAACATTAGGTATAAGGCCACCTGAAGGCGCTTTTAAAGGTAATACCTTGAAATTATCGTGGTTAAAAGATAATTTTCAAGGGTTACCTGTGGATGCAACCGAAGAACAGATTCATAGGTATGTTAGAGCATATCTATTATATTTGATAGGAGCCGTCCTCTTCCCGGATAAGAGTGGAAATAGGGTTCAACTAATCTATTATCCTCTAGTGGTTGATTTGCACCGACTTGGTGAATATAGCTGGGGGAGTGGGGTACTCGCTTGTTTATACCGGAATTTGTGTGTGGCAAGCAAGAAAGGGGCAAGTGAAATCGGTGGATCTTTAGTGCTGCTACAGCTGTGGTCATGGGAGCGTATCACCATTGGTCGACCTACACGGATTAAGTCACGTGTTACGGAAGAAGAGGGAGTAGATTATCCACTTGGGTCACAAATGCAAGCGGGAGTTGACCCTTTAGGATGTAAGTGGCTACGAGTTGAGCGGATGTATACCGATCATTTATCGGGGTTGGTAACCTATAGACATGCATTTGATACTATGACAGATGCAATGTTCACATGGCAACCATACACGTGGGACATCCTTAGCCATCTTCCGCCTATATGTTTTGAGGACACCGATGAGTGGATTGTAATTGCTCCACTCATTTGTTTTGACGTGGTGGAATGGCATTATCCTGACAGAGTAGTTCGACAATTCGGTTGGCATCCAACGGTGCCTAATGAATGTGACACATGTGTCCATTTGCACACGCTTGATAGGCGGGGAAACACAACGGATTATGCGCTTAAGCACGGGGATTATATTCAGTTGTGGGCCGATCGCAAATCATCGTTGGTTCCACGTGGTGTTCCTTACAACGGTTATCTTCACCACAATGATATGTACTTACAATGGTACCGTCAGATCACCAGGCGCATTATTAGCCCTCAAAGTGCAAACGTTGTTGAAGACTATGAAACACAACACAATTTCTATCCTACCGCTGCCGACTATGAACAACTTGTAAGTATATTTTAAATTTTGTTTTCTAATTTCATACATAGAAATTTGTTTTATTTGTTTTGTGTTTACACATTTCGCAGACATCAGGGAATGTTTACTGCTATCAAAATACGACTAGGTTGCTTGCGAACATGCCGGATGACATCCCGATGGCACAAGTGAGGCTTATTCAACAAATGCAGTCGATGTCCCTTCAAGTGTTACAAAACACAAGACAGGGACATCTGATCCAACCTGAACCTGAAGAGGTCGAACATCCTAGCCCGGAACTTCCGCGATACGACTTTAGGAACTTGACAAGGGCTCAACTGACACCGATCGAGAAGGTAGACACACCAGCAGAATGTTCGTCTTCACGTAGAAGAACGAAGAAAAGTCGTACACGAACAAGTTAATATGATCAAACATTTCTTTTGTTTTGGTTGTTGTAATACAACAATAACTTTGGATATGGTTTTTTTTCTCTTTTAATGACGTAGTTTGCATGAATGTGTTTTTTGCAATTGATTTGGTTTTTTCCTTTTTAATGAATGTGTTTTTTATAATTGGATTGTTGATTTTGAGAATTTGAGGTGTTGAATATATTGTTTTGGGGCTGAAAAAGAAGATGCAGGCTGGTTTGAGAATTTGAGGTGTTGAATATATTGTTTTGGGGCTGAAAAAGAAAATGCAGGCTGGTGTTAACAGGTTGTGGTAAAGCCGCTGGTTCGAATAGCGGTTTCCGAATTCCAGGTTAAAGCCGCTGGTTGAACCAGCCGCTTCTTCATATGCACCAATTTCATTTCAATACAGGATGCTCACGTTTTTTCCCAGGTTAAAGCCGCTGGTTCAACCAGCGGCTTTGGTGTTTTTAAAAAAAAAAGGTAAGTCGCTGGTTGAACCAGCGGCTTCAGTAAACAATGCTGACGTGGACCCATTCGCAGGAAATAGTTTCAGATGAGCGCCGAAACCATAAATATTTTATTTTTCAGCATTTAAAAAAAAAATTGACGCAAACTTGCCTCTTTCAGCCCCCTGAAATGTCAAGGCGAGGGTAGAGAAAATTTCAGAACGGGGGTGTACTGGGGGACCACTGTGGCATAAAGTCCCCCGAAATTTATTTTGGGGAGTAAATTGGGTGTCCATTGTGGACACTCTTAGTCCTTCTGTCTTCAAAATGAGTTTTGGAGGTTTAAGAGCAACCCCAATGGGTCACCCGTAAATTGCTTTTAGGGCCCTGTGTTGCCATTTGAAGCCACAATGATTTGAAGCCACAATGGACCTTGACAGCAACCTCAATATTAAAAATCCTCTAGACTCACCTTGTAATCTTGGGTGATTGTTGGGGGATGCTTACTGAACAAAACAAATGTTAAAAAAAAAAAACTGTCTCTCTCCCATCACAAATCAAATTATTTCTTTCTCTTTTCGTATATTTTTTTTAGTATACGTATTTTATTTTCAGTATGATGGAAAAGTATAAATGAAAAAAATGTGATAATATAGTAATATTTAGGTTTGTTAGTTGAGATGAAAGAGAAAAGTTGTTTATTGGGGGTTGTATAGAGGTTGATTATTAGAGTGAATTTTTTTTTAATGTTGAAAAAGTGTAACTGAAACGGAAAACGATGTGTCTAGAGGGTGTGATTGGGGGCAACCATTGGGGTTGCTCTAAGGAAAGGTTGCCACGTAGGTATCTGTTGGCCACATGGGATTGGGAATTACCAAGTGAATGTGAAGTTTTTTTTTTTTTTTTTTTCTTTTTTTTCTTTTTTAATCTTCCCTTATCACGTGTGTGCTTTTTTTTTTTTCTCTTTTTTTTAAATTTTATTTATATTATTCACAGTCCACAGCTGTGATGCCGTGTGAAAGAGCTGGCAAGAAAGTCTTCACTTCTTTCCATGGTAAACAGATTTCCGTTGTTTCATCTGTCACCACCGTCATCTTCAAGACTTTTGGGTCCAACGAAAAAGCCATTTTCACACTTTTATTAATTAACAATCTCCCCCTTTTCCTCTTATCCTCCAAAACCCCACCAAATCCTCCCTTTTTATGCAAAATTTTATTTCTTTGTTGAAGATTAAATGTGAGGATCTGATGGCAGCAAGATGAACGACATCTAATTGGTGTTTTAGCTGCAAGAAGAAGGTTGAGGAGATGGGATTCAATTGTAGGTGCGGTTGTAACTTTTGTGGCGTCCATAGGTACCCAGTACAACATGCTTGTACCGTTGATTTCAAGAGTCAAGGACGGGAAGCTATTGCAAAGGCTAACCCGGTTGTGAATGCGGATAAGATTCAACGGTCCTGATGAGAATAGAGTAGCCATCATCTCTTTTCGGGTTTGGATCTTGGGTTTTCTGTTTCATTTAGTTTGGTTTGGTGCATTTGGGGGGTCACAGTTTGGAAATTTGTGATCTTGGGGGTCACAGTTCTCACAAATTTTATGATATTTTGCAGGTTTAGCTTTGAAGCGACTTTAACTTGAGGGTGAAGATATTCTGGTATGTATACAATTTTAAACTCCACCGACTCAGGTTTTTGTTTAGGTTTAATGATTCAGGTTGTTTGAAATTTGCAGGTTTAGCTTTGAAGCGACTTTAATTTAAGGGTGAAGATATTCTGGTATGTATATAATTTTAAACTCCATTGACTCAGGTTTTTGTTTAGGTTTAATGATTCAGGTTGTTTGAAAAAAATTAGCAGCGCCCTCTTTCTTCAATCATTTTCCTGTTCATTGTAGTTTCATATATGCAAGCTGATGATTTCTGTTGAGAGCTAACCAAGGTTAGAAATTTAAAAAAAAATGGTACTTCTAATTTTAATTTTAGAAAAAAGTGTCCGAGCCTGCAATAATTTCTTCAAATCCTTTACAAAGAAAGCTCAAATCATCATACATGTATTCAGTTTGTTCTGCTTTGTACAATTTTTCTATTGATGCACGTCTAGAATAAACTATTTGTTTTTGTTCTTATCTAGGCTGATGCTATTGATGATATCAAGGTATCTATAGGTACAAAGCTAGGACTGTTGATATGAATTGTTAACGAATTGAATGTCATCCTTATGGGATAACAATCCCTCCTTTGTTTTGCTTATTGGCCTTTTGGTCAGCTCTGCATTGCTTGGTCAAGGATTCATGAACGTAGAATTACTGATTATATGGTATGTGTCTGATTTCTATTTAGTAGAGAATGCAGATTATTTTTCACGATTGTTAAACAACTGAATTTATCATATGGTAATTTCTCGGTAAGTTCTTTGATTCGTTGAACAAAAAAAACTGCCTTGATGACACTTTTGGGAGGTGAATGTGCTACAAATGGAAGCAAAACATGCTGCAATATAGGTGGGTGAGGTGAAGACATTTAAACTCGATGCTATAATCAACTAAGAGGGATCAAATTCCAAGTGGAGCAGTAGGTTGGCAAATGATGATGAACACGAGAAATGGAGCTGAGTGTGATGATCCCGAGGCTAATCTGATTTGAATGGCGAAGTCAAATCATATGTTGAGGTGGATTCTGACATTTTGCTGCCATTGTAATGGTAAGAGTCGTGTCTCATTCCTTGTGAAATACATAGCAATGAAGATGTGTTTAAACAATAACTTAGATAAATACAAATATTTTGCACTCTGTTTTCGTTTTCTATGTGTGTAGTGAAGATATTATATGCAGTGTTCTAAAAATCGCTAGGCGAGGTCGGTACGCTGCAGGGGCGCCTAGCGCCTAGGCGGCGCCTAGGCGGCGCCCAGGCGTTTCTAGGGTTTTAAGGGGTTTTAGGGTTTTAGGCGCCTTACACTAACTGAGTACAAGTCTCTTGAGTTCCAACATTCAAAGTAATAGCTTTTTACAGTTTGGGGGAAAACTCTAGAGTGTAATATCTTTACTTTGGATGACTTGATCCGAAGAATTCTAGTTTACAAAGCTTTTGCCTAGATGGAACCCTAATTTCCTAGGGTCGCCTAGGCGGCGCCCAGGTCGCCCAGGAGCGCCTAGAAGGGCCTAGGAGCGCCCAGGAGCGCCTAGGAGCGCCCAGGAATGCCCAGAAAATCGCCCAGCACCCAGGTCGCCTAGCTGAGATCGCCTAGAGCAAAGTCGAATCGCTTGGGGTGCGCCTAGCGCCTAGGCGGCGCCTAGGCGACCGCGTTTTGCGATTTTTAGAACACTGATTATATGTTCTAATGAAAGCTCACAGCATCAATGTGATGTGTCTCGAGGATGAGATACTATGGAAGGTAATCAACACTCCTCGTAGTCAGGTGGGCATTCTTCTGTTTGTTGCGAATTAATCAAGTTGCCGGATACACGGAGAGTTATGGAGTAAACTTAACATTTGCTACGGTAAATATGAAATATCAACCTGTTGCACACTATATGTTCCCCTGGTAGTTCAAAATCGATCTTTGACGTTGACGATAGGGTCTTGGGAAGAACTCAAGTATTCCCCTCTCTTTATGATGACCGGTTTCGTAGCAATTTGTGTTATCCATGTATTTGCTGGTGTACGCGCAGCTGAATATTACAGGTACAAGGTATCAATTTATTATTCATATTTTTTTGTATTTTCCCCAATTCTGCATAGAAGGTTACAAAATATTAGTTCAAATAGATAAATGAGTTGTTTTAGAATATGATTATATACTAGATGTGATGCCTATTAGAATGCTTAATTTGATATCCAAATCTCAACGTTTGAGGAAGATAGACATCAAACTTCAGCCATTTCAGCACAGCTTTGTTTTTTATGCTCAATAATTTTTGACATTGGAGTCCTTTCTTGTGAAAGTAGAAGATATTCGTGCAATGATTTCCCTCTCGCTTTTGTCTATTTCAGCTTAGTGTCTTCACAAGCTCTTTTTTCTGATACTAGAGCACACATTAAATTGCTCGTGTTTAATCTTTAAATTATGTTACAGAAGGATCAATTCACTTAATTCATAGGAGATGATCCACCCGTAAATTGTGTACAATGAACTGTTTTCATGAATTATCCCTGCAGGGTGTAAAAAGGAATAGGCAATAGGTTCCAAGGAACTGTGCTTTCTCTTCCTATGCAAGTTGATTTGTTCATGCTGCAGGTTTCTTAATTTTTTTCCTTTAGAGAAACATTATTTTTTTCCATAGTAAATTGACTTTAAAAAAATCAGTTTATACTATCGATTTGTGTATGGAATATATAACCGAAACGAAATTTATAACTCTCCACACCAACACTTCAGTGAATATGTTATGGTGGTTCTGTCATGTAGCTTAATATATAATGCGAAATTAGGTGTATCCAGAAATCAGTGGAGGGAAGCATCTTCAGATGCATGCATGTCTATTGCTTCATATCCTACACCGACCAGTGCATCACCTATTCTGTTTTGATTCTCATGGCTTTTATTTTGTGCTCAACAAAAGACCAATGTGGTTGTATCTATCACGATTTGGCTATTGTCATGTTTTGTTTTTCGACCTCCTGGGTATTATTATATATAATGGTTGGATACTTAATTGCTATATGTGGTTGTAAATGCATACATGTTTTGGCATTTGTCTTATGATTTGTAGAATCGTTTGTAATAAACTCCAAAGGTGTTGTGATAATAAGTGGATGGTTATGATATTGGTTCCTATATTTGTGTATCCATTGGGTTACCAATGCAATTTTTGTTAAAATTGTAAAGCTTAAATCATACATTATCATGGCACACTTAAATTAACCGAGGGCGATCTACACGGTTTTCTTATCCCTCATACCCCAAATGGGTGGCACACATATTAACCGAATACGTGATCTACACGGTTTACTTATCCCTCATACACCCCTCCAATGGGCAGCCGTGCCTTGCACGGCATTATCGCACTAGTATATATATAAAAGCTTATCTTGCTCATACGGTTTCCTTTCATGTTTGCTTTCAATAGCATTATTATTTGTGTGAACTAAATATTTTATAACACATTATCAGCACGAGTCTCTATCGATTGAGCCGTGTGATAAAATTCTAAATTTCTTCTCATATACTCAGCCCTTCTCTTTCATTGCTCCCTCTCGATTATCAAAATTCCCCCACAATTATCCAGCTTATTTGTGGCCTTCTTCTCTCACACCATGACAAGAAATTGCTGGCCATGGAAAAATAGAAAAAAAAATCAGAAGTTGGAGATGGTGATGGAGGATTGATCTTAGTTATGAGAAATAGCAGATGTGGAAGCCGGAAGCAGCAGAGAGGATTTGTAGTGGCAGAAAATGAAACTCTTTGTTGAAAAAAAAAACTCAGCTTTACGGTTTTAAATTGGGGATTTTTTCCAGAACACCACCCATTTCTGTGGTAAATTGTTGGTGGCTCGGTTTCTTGATCATTCCGCTCTTTTCCTCGTGTTTCAATATTACTATGCCTCTCATTTCAGTTAAATGTGAGCAAAGGATTTGGACAGCAAGATCAAACTCTGGAGTCATGGTGATAGTTCCACGATGGTATTCTGGTGTTACGATATTATGTTTACCGAACCCATCTATCATTATATTGGACATATGGTATTCCGGTATATAGCTTATTCCGGTCTTCTATTATTTAATCATCAATCGATGATTATCTCTTTTTGACATTGATCAATTATTCTGGATTTCTATATTGATATGATCGGTCAATAATTTATGATGGTGATCATTTTATCTTATTTGATGTTATATTTGAGGTAAAGTATGGAGGTAAAAGTTTGTTTTACCTAATTTATTTATTATGATCAATATGATCATATGGTGATATTATTATATATATCGTAATATATCAATATTGATGAAAATGATGATGTAATACCATTCCTTGGAGTGAATGTGTATAAACGGTTTAAATGCATCAAATTATATAGGTCCGTTACCAGAAGTGAACGTGATTAAACTATATATTTAAGATGTGTCGGTTGACACAAATCCATTCCCAGAAGTGAATGAGATGAAAAGAAAATTCGAGGTGGATCGAATTACCAGAGTCCATTCCCGGAAGTGAATGAGACCACTTAATGAAATATATAAGTTACACCAGATTTTATAGGTTCATTCCCAGAAGTGAATGCGGCCTCATATATTTAAGATATATCAAACTACATGAACCGGTTTCCAGAAGTGAACGTGGCTAATTATAAATATTAAAGATACATTTAATTATATTGGCTCAATCCCGGAAGTGAATGTGAGTAAATATAATATTTATGATGTATCAGGTTGTACATGTCAATCCCTAGAAGTGGATGTGACTAAACTCGAAATTTATGATATGTCATAGTATACATGTCCGTTCCTAGAAGTGACAATTAAATATTCTAGACGTGTTGAGATACACAAGTCAATTCCCTGAAGTGAACGTGACAGAATCTAGATTTTGTATACCGATATTTAAAGATGTATCGAATCACGTTAGTCAGTTCCCTGTAGTGAACGTGACTTGAATGAGACTGTGATTTTAAAATCGTCAGAATATATATCACCAGAAGTGAGTTGATGATGCTAAGGGAAAATGATACATCAGTAGAACCCGACAAAATTGATTACTTGATCACCTGAAAATGATCATTCATTTAAAGTATATATAGATGGACTAGGAGTTCATCAGAAGCACTTGTATGCTTATAAAAGTGAATCTGAAATTCACAAGAAACAAATAAGGACTCGAAGTCCATATGAAATGGAATGATGTTCCAACAAATGACCTGAAGTCTAAAGATAAGAAAATTCAGTTAGAACATCGAGACACTTCTTTCATAAAAGGATTGTATTTATCGTTGTAATAATATGCTCCTGTAGTAGCAATATTGAAAGAAGTGGTTTATGTTCAACAAAATAATTATCATAGAATAATCATGAAACCCGATCTATTTGGTTTAGACCATTCCCTGACGTGAATGTCACTAAATTCGTGATATAAAAAGGATCAAAGAGTACTTTGATCAGTAGTAGTATAAATTGCTTATGCATTCCTTTTTGCAATATGATATAAATAGCATACGAGTAGTAATCTTACCTTTGTTATTTAATTTAGTACACAAGCGTGTCTGCATTCATAGACAAAACCATGGTTAATATATCCCTGACGGATATCACAAACGTTTGTCTCCTTGGAGAGGAAGAATTGTCCACCAGAAGTGAAACAAAGCGATATTGAATTCTAGATGAATAAAGAAAATCGATTTTCATATTGTGGTATTGAAAGACCACCGATCGTGTACTTGGCGTACGATGAATTGATTTTCTGGATGTGGCATTAAAATGCCACTGGTCGCGTACTTGTCGTACGGCGAATATCTGGTTGAGAAAATGAAGCTTCAAAGATATAGTAAAGACAATGTCATGACACAAATACTATATGTTACGGTCATCCTGAAGATGATCCGGATATGATAAAATTTGTTTATCATTTTTCAAAGTCTCAAACATTGTAAATTGTGCGGATATCCCATGATGCGGATATTAAATTGAGACATCGGAAGAATTTAAAAAGATGTAAATCTCTCGAAGAGATAATATACTTCTTCCTGATTGAGTAAATATCTCAAAATGTTTGTTGATACTCATATAAATGGATACACATTGAAATGTAGAATTCCATATAGGGATATCACATTGAAATGCTGAATCCCACAAAAGGGTTATTGCAAACTTAAGCAGACATGACTTGAGATGAAATGTTTTCCCGAGATTAGGGGGAGGAAAGTAAACTTGGAGTTTATAAATCTCGTGGAAAATCATTATATTAACGCATATTTTATCACTGGATGCATTTAATTACTCTTGAAGAGTGAGCAGCTGCAAATGCCCTGGTTGGATTAAATGTCGCAAAAAGGTTTGTCCCAGAAGGAAAAGTCCCAGTAGGACATGGGAAGGAAAAGTCCCAGTAGGACATGAGATGATATGTATCAAATTAATGAAAATAACGCTATGATCGTTAAAGACCAATTGGTTCGATATTTAGAATTCCTCAAAAGAGGTTATGGATATATTATTTATGAGAACTCTAGAAGAGTTAGAAAGTTAGAAAATGCTCGAGCAGGAAATAATATAGTCTATGGAGCTCTAGAAGAGCAATGACATATTCCTAATGAGTAACAAAATCATAAACCCATTGAAGAGGTCAAGGCTAGAAAATGTCAACAAGTGTTGATAAATAATATGTGTGGAACAAATAATATGTGGTTGTCATACATACATGAAAAGGAAAAATGAACCTGGAGATTCATTCCCTCGTGTTATTTTATTGTAACCTCCCGAAGAAAATGAAATGATTCCTGTAGAATCTCAAATTGCATATTGTTATATTGTTAATTATGTTCAACGCTTGGAGCGTGAGAAACATATTAGTTCCAACATATATAAATCTCATAATTTTGAGATAATGAGTTAATGTTATCATCATTTGAATAATGATATAGATAACGAATACAACACTTGGTTTATGAACGAGGTTCATAAAAGAGGCAAACATGTTTAGAAATGCAGAAACCGCCTGAAGTGAATATAGTGAGGCAAGCATGTTTCGAAATGTCGTGATCGCCTTAAGCGAATATAGTGCCTGAAGCATATAAGACGCTAGAAGCGTACCAGAAGCACATAAGACGCTAGAAGCGTGCCTGAAGCGTATAAGACGTTAAAAGTGTGTCCGAAGCATATAAGACGTTGGAAGCATAAAATGCCTGAAGCATTCAAAGTGTATGAAATACACAATATATGTTGCATTAGGTACCCTATAAGGGAATAAATAATTTTGATCTGAGAGAGTTTGGATCTGTAATTGAACTCCGGTAGAGTTACGAAAGATGATAAAGTATGAGTATTTGACTTATACTATTAAGATCCAATACTTGCACATGCAAGATGTCATTTGGCCTTGAAGACCAATGATTGTACTCTTTTTCCCTTTAACAGGTTTTTCCCACTGGGTTTTCTTAGTTAAAGGTTTTTAACGAGACAATCAGTGCACGAGAGCACATATGTCATGAATCTTTTCTCCTTGGCTGGATTTTTTCCCATTGGGTTTTTCCAAGCAAGGTTTTTGGTACATGCCATATATGTTATACAAATCAGATCAAACGGAAAGCAAGTCGAGGACTTGTTGGTTACACGGATAATGGATATTTATCCGCCCCTTAAAAGCAAGGCCTCAAATTGGTTGTACATCCACCAGTAGTGGTAT
The DNA here is from genome assembly GCA_024500145.1 of Gentiana dahurica var. dahurica. NCBI lineage: Eukaryota > Viridiplantae > Streptophyta > Magnoliopsida > Gentianales > Gentianaceae > Gentiana > Gentiana dahurica. The sequence continues at coordinate 6,844,817 of CM044898.1, read as the reverse complement.
ATCGATTTCATGACACTGGACATAGCAAGCTCTGGCCGCTGCATCTTCAAATCATTGCGAAATGATAGCTTTTTATGAAACAAGTCGAGATTATGTCCCATTCGGATCATTGGCACATTAGATCCAAGAAACTTGTGGTTTGTTTATCAAGAAAGAGAAGCCGGCTTGATTATACGAAGACAATGCAGCATGTATAGCTCAGTTAAATGGTGACTTTGTTTATGGCGATCAGATAAAACATATTTCATCAAATCTTCAGAAGAAGGGCCATATTGATATTCAGCAAACCAGATCAAGCGACAATCCAGAAGATTTGTTCAATAAAGTATTGACAACCTCTATGTTCGAGAGTTTGATCCAGAAGATCGGGATGCACCAACTTAAAGATCTGAAGAGATGTTAAAATCAGGGGGAGTATAACACAAATGAAGGGTGTACTCTTTTTCCTTCATTATGATTTTTTCCCACAGGGTTTTTTTCATAATGAAGGTTTTAACGAGGCAGATTCTTTGTGGATGGACATCCAAGGGGGAGTGTTATAAATACACACGTAATATGTGGATGTCCATTAGATATAATATCTACTACTCCGTGTAAAATACTAGCCCGCAGTTAGTTTACTTAATAACTAAGTCTCGACGCAAGCACGGTAAATATATTGGATAAATATCGACGTAAATATATGATGTAATCGACGGATGTATTTACACCATAAAGCCACGTGTATTATATCGTGTCTATATTAATCGGTGACGTGATTAGATAATCACAAAAATGGGATAAGCTTTGGCCGGGCGACTTATTCCCTTGGCATATCCTATATATTATAGGGCCGACTTATTCCCTTGGGATATTATATATATACTAGTGTGGTTTCGTCCTTGCAACGCAAGGACCCTTTAACGATGGATGTTAAAATCCATTTATATAGAAGTCCGTCGAAATATTAATTTCTAGAATTAACTGTGTTTCTGTTTTATCAAAAACTGATCCGAAACTGTATGGGACTTATGGCTTATGTATTTAAGAGAGATATATATCACATGCCCTATAAGTGGAAATCGATGATAGATCATTGGACAATACAAATCGTAAGATGACACTGTAACCATGAAATACGACATACAAATATTATAGTTTGGAACATCAAGATACTCAAGTCTATAGTGAATCAAATTGATTTTTACAGTAGTAAACACCAATATAAAGAGGAGCATAAACTATAAGATGCATAAGCTGTATGCTATAACCACAAGAACTGCCACAAACGATCATTTTCATCTTAAGGTTCAAGTATCCTCTTGAACAGAGCTGAAAAGATGGAGTGCAACTAAACACCAACAAATGTGGATATAGAAGAATCACACATGGAACCATCAGAAAATTTGTTCCCCAAGACCTCAGCAACAAATGTGGCCACAACCCGCATATTTTCAATTCAGACATCTCAATTAGAAAGCATATTTTCAATTCAGACATCTCAATTCGAAAATATATTTTCACCAGTAACTTGCTTAGAAACACTTCTATCTGAGTTTGGTGTGGCATGTTGGAGCTCACTACATTCTTTTTCTACCAAAACTCCGGTAGGAATATGGTTTCACAAAAATAGAATAATTTTCCATACCAAGACGGTACAAGATGTAGGGTTATTAATATAGTGCACCAAAAATTGAACCATAAATAGAAAGCTTGCTTTAAGAACGGAGGTAGCCAATTAGGATTTCACACATTATAGCAATGGGTGATAATATAGATACAATCATAACAGTCATACAAACTGCAATTGCATAGAGTAGACTTAACTCTAGCATAACAGAAATTCGAAAGATCGGATATCAATTTCATGATTAACCACCACCAAATTACATGTCTGACCAAAATCTTACTCTTTCAAAAACATGTAAATAAGGATTGTGCCCACCAAAGATGGTTGAGATGGCATCATTTCAAATCAAACCAACCAGCTAAAGTAAAAGGGAAAATTCCAAAATTGGTATTTCATAAGCATTCATAAAAAAAAAATTGATGCAAACTGCAGAACGACACAGTTGCAGGTTGATTTTGAAAATAAAAATGTTGAATCGAAAAATAAAAAAGTCGTTTAGTAGGTCCTCTATGTGCGGTCATGGCAAGCTTGGACATATAAAGTCCTTACCTTCCACGTACGTAGAACATTGTCATCGATATTATCAGAATATCGAACACAATGACAGTAATCTACGCTATTCCCCACAGAATTACAAGTCAAAAGAATCCACACAACTGAAAGGAACAACGCAAAATTGCAGCTTTACAAATTTTCACGGCCTTTGGGGGTGGGCTGTCTTACCTTGTTCAGCATGATCAACAACGTACAGTGAGAGTATCGAGTAAAAACAGTTTTTTTTATCATAAGAAGTGAAGAACAAGAGCAAAGGCCATCAATACATGTGAGAGTATCTCCCGTGAGCCATTTCTTGACATTTCCCGAATGCAAGAGGAAAACAACATCAAATACAACCGTTAGCCATAAATACTTGTATTTCTTCATCTCAGCTATTCACAAATGTGATCACTAAGACTTGAAAGAGAAAAATATAAGACCATCCACATAATTTTCAGCCTCGGAGTGAGAATAATAGTTTTTTTCTCAGGTGAATCACAATAGCATCAATGTTATAGAAGAGTTCCCTACATTTTTTCATACATATAATAAGAGGATGTCTAATGGAAGGACTGGTATGTCCAAATGTTTTACTTTTCAATTATAAGACTGTAACTTGTCTTTAATGATGTATTTTTTTGTGAAGCTAGGTAATGTAATACATCAATAACACATACTTGCATTCAAATTTGCAAGGTGAATAGTATGCACAATTGTCATAACTCATAATGTGAATCATGCATCAAAAGATTATTAGTAGCCTAAACCTAGCAGCCAAAACAAAAATATCTTAAATTCAAAATACAAAAAACTTTTTTTAATGGATGAGACAAATTGAGTACGTCGATGCACGATGCTATTCAAAAATGTATGCATCACATAGTTTACAGAAAGATATGATATTCATATTGCTAAATTCAGTACCACAAAAAATTGTTACTACCATTCTGACAATATTGTTTGATGTTCCTGATAGCATGACAAACGAATTGTATTACTTATCTCCGACTACATTTCATGTTCTTTCTCTCTACAAACATTAACAATAAAATGTACTAAATAGATAAGAGAATCAACTTCTAACTCAATAATTGGTTACATACCTCTATTTCCCTTAAACGGAACTTGGTAATGTCGTTTGAAAGGAGCCTTGTTGTTATGAGCTTTAATAATCATCTGCATATAGAGAAGGAATGGGAAAAAAAGTCAACCTAAAAGTTCTCAAAGCATAGCCTTGACCTGACAGTAAGAACTACACGGATGTACATACATTGAAAAATATAAAGCTGAAAAACTCAGAACCACACAAATGTAGAGACCGATTCTAAGTTATCAGAGTCATCAAGCCTGAAAATTCAAGATTTTTCAAATATTAGACGGAGCAACATGCATTGCTGCAAGTTTAAACAATTGTTTCTAAAAAGTAAAATCAATACCCATCCTAAATAAGATATTGTTGTATATTTTCAGGGTACATATGTAACAAACACTTATGTTAGACACATCACTCATTCAAATGTATATTTCAATAGCCGAGAACATAAGAAATACTGCATACCTAAGATAGTCACAACAGTCATTCAAATGTATACCTAAACCTGCACCTAAGATAGGAATACAAATAATTACATTGTTAGTTCATATTCACAGTAGTACAAAAAACACTCACAAGTTAGATTCCAACAGATTTTAAAATATTAATCAAAGAATAAGCAATACAAAAGAAAATAAATAAAAGCACAGTGTAATAGTGCCACCATTAAAACCCAAATTCCCAAGGAAAACAAACAATGTCGAGAAAACGAAACAATAAACGATTAAATACTCACCAGGGGTCACAATAAGCTCTTCAACATCTGTTAAAAAAATATATAAGAAAGAAGAATAAGAAAACAAAGTTGAGCAACATTCAAGTAGAAACCTTACGACCTCAATAAAAAAATGGTCAAGACAACGAAAAATAAGGAATCCAAGCAGCGAATATGTGCACAAATGTGACAAATGTAAAAAGTAATAGAGAGAACCAAAAGCAAAAAGCTTAAAGAAAGGTAAAAACAAAATTACGAAGATTCACCCGAGATAATGAGCAAGTTTCACCGATTTCCTGCCGATTAGCTGCAGAGAGAAGAGCAGAGCAGCTGTAGAAAACGAAGAGTTCAGCTTAGGTTAATAGAAAATCATGCTATCAAGTTTTCACCGGTGTAATGGGTTAGGCCAATGTTAAGTTTCTATTCATATTCTTTGAGTTCGTATATTGATCATTACTATCCAAATCTACCATTTCCCCCATATTCCTCAAAAAATCCATTTACTTCTAAATTATGCCATGAAAATTTAAGAAGTTAATCCATCCAGCTGTGAACATATTAAACAAACCAAAATCAAGTATTTTTTTTTACGTAACATAAAAAGAAAGTGTATCTCATAGGTAATATCATCAATTGTTATATTAGAAGCAATTAACTATATTGATCAGTGTCCGCTAAACAGCTTTTCACTATATTGATCTACTTGAAGTGGCAACTATATACTTCAACATCCGTTACAACATCAGCAATTGCTGACAACAATCAAAGATGATATGTTTACGATATCAACAATTTAGTCAAAAAGCTTGTTCCACGGCAGGTTAAAACAGATTTTCACATGGTTCTGATCCACATAAGTTGGCAACTTTATAGTCCAACAACACTATACTACCTCAACAAATACTTTCAACTTTCAACTAATCAACGGTCATTATCAACAAGGAGTATTTTTCCGAGAACAAATTTTTCATTGAAAACCTATGGAAACAGTTAACAATGGTTGAACATTCACACTATCCATGATTTCAAATCTCATTACAATCTTACATCATCCTGAACATGTAGCTGGAAAACTAAACAGACGGTTGGGAACATGAAGATCCGTAAATAAGAACCAAAAAATGAAAAAAAAAAAACAAAAAAAAAACAGAATACCATTACTGTTAATAATCCACTATGAAGCTGCAAAACAAAGATTAGTTAATTAAAAAGGAAAAAAGTATTCAGAAAAAAAAATACAAAGTGAACCCACCTATCAAACACAAGCATTCTCCTAAACAGAGAATCAACAAACTCACCATACCAGAAATTCCAATATCTTGAAAACGGTAGATAGTTAAATCATAATGGCCATTGTTAATTCATCCTCACCGACAAATAGAACACCTGGAAGTTGATTCGAAGTTTCCAACTAAATTCTGAGTATTAATCAAATTATAAACATAAAAGAAAAGAAATAAAATCAATGTGTTATGGTACCACCGTGAAAGGCTGAAGTTCCAAAATGAACAAATTATGCAGAGAAAGAAGAACACATACAGATCAAATACTCACCAGGGTGACATGGAGTGAATTCTTCATGATCCCAGGAAAATCATAAGAAGACAAAAAAGTAAACAAATATGAAGGAAAAATAAATTAGCTAAAAATGTAGTACTTTAAAAACAAAGAAGGTAGGCTAAAAATATACTTTGTATGAAGACGAAGAAGAGAGCATCTGCAAAAACGGGGAGAAAGAAACATAGATTAGAAAAGCAGCAACTTTACTTCAAGTTAGAAAGATTTCATACCAGGGCTGCAAATCTTTGAAAAAAATGGTAACCCCTACAGATATCAAAACATTAAAAGAAAAAAAATAATAAAAAAAAGTAAAAAATTGAACAATATCACAAGTATCTGCACCTCTTAAACTTCTTCATCATCCTCATCACTATCATCTTCTTCGCTTCCATCACCGTCGTCGTCATCATCGTCTCCGCCTTCGTCGTTCTCTTCTTCATCATCTTTTCCCTCCTCATCTTCATCGTCATCCACCACATATAGAAAGGGGAGTAGAAACTAAGAACAATGCAAAAGCGATTTTTTTTTTCAAAGAAGTTGGAGACAAAAGATCGAAGAAGGTCTAAACAGACGGCGGCGGGAGAAAGCTGGAGTCTTTAGGTAAGAGGAAATGGGATTTGAACGAAGAGTATTAGCTAGGTTTCAAAAAGCATATAACACCTATGGGCTATCCCAAGTTGAAAAGAAAAGGCCTGCAGGATTTTGGTGGCCCAGATTAAATTTTTTTTTTTGACAATTTTTAACCATTATTAATTTATAAACTACCCCAGATTACTTTAATGGACAGGGCCGACATGAATAGTAAAGGACTGGGCCGAGATGAACAAGAAAAAAAGGAACCAATCACAAAAAAACAAGTGTCAAAAGGAGGTTAAAGGCCTTCTTTTCTATTAGATAGGTGGTAGATGAGATACAAGTAAAATAGAAGATAGCAGGAGTAGTCATACCAATCCAATTGGGATTTCTCTTCCTAATATATATATATATATATACTAGTGTGATTTGGGCCTTGCACCGCAAGGCCCTGATAAGGCCCTCGCATAGAAACATTGCTTGAAAGTAAATATTAAAATAAAAGACATAAAACTTGGTTTGGGTAATACATTTTGGTTATGACTTAACCACACTATTGCTCCATTTTTCTCACAGATTTAGAATATATAACACATGCATACATGGTCTTAATTTGGTAAAGCTTAAAAGTTGCTTACAAACAAACAGATGTAAATCCACTTTATTCCATACAAGCAGAACGCAGGTTTTGTTTCAACAGACTTACATTTAGGTTTTATAAATAAGCAAAGTCTCCTATAGAACAAAACACGTTTTACATGCTATTAGTAACCATTAGGGTTCATTTTGTTGGATGAACAAGCTAATGGCTTCTAATACGTCATGGATGCCTTACAAAAGCAAAGTTTAATAGACAAAATAGGTTTTTCATGTATTACTTGAGCATAGGGAGATAAAGAGACACAACTAACTCACTTCAGCTTGCACTTGCTTTTCTTAATAGGGCTTTCAATGCTTGCAGAAGCTTTCTCCATGGACTGCATTGGTGAGTTATCATCAAGAGGCTCTACCTTAATAGTAACCATGTTTTTCTGGACATCTCCAAAAGACAGAACTCGATAACAACCAGATTGAGCTACATTATCAGTATTATTGTTCTGTGTCGAAGCCGAAATCTCTTCAATCAACACCTTAGTTGATGGTGTGAATAACTGAACATCATCTTCATCGCCCTTAGTGAGATCTACAGCCACTTTACCATCTACTCCGGTCATTGGGTCAGCATCATCTATGACAGGTTCAGCAGCAGGGAAAACATCTTTGTAGAGGTAAATCTTGACCAGTGGGTATTTCCTAGTGACTGCACATCGAATAAGCTTTTCAAAATACTTAATGTAGCACACGACATGTTTATTTTATAAAGCTGCCTCCAAATCTAATGTAACTGAACGCCCCTGAAATGGAATTTAAAATTTTTATATCAAAAGTCAAACACACACTTTTCAAACTTGATAATTTACAACATGAAACATAGCTAGATAAAGTCGATGTCTGGCAAACCTTTAATACTTTCACTCAAGCACAATGTAGCAGATAAGGATGTGAACGGTACAGAGCATATCCATACTCATATTGTAATACTATCTAAGTATTCACACTGTACTTTTGAACATGTAACAGATTCATTAGTATTGTGTCTGCTATTTTTGTAGGAAACTACCTCTTCTTCAGCCTCTTTTTAACTGTATGGCAGTGAATGGAATGAGGACCTCGACATCCGGCAAGTAAATTCCAGCATACGCAGTAGAAATACGTCAGCGACGAGAACACCAATATGGCATCTATTTAGAAACATATACATCCTATCATGTTTTTTTACTACAACATAAAACTCATACCTTAAAAAGGAAGGAATGCTTACTTCAAGCTAATAGGATCTGCTTGATCGCATGAAGAACAAGGCTTATCCGCTTCATGTCCAAGCCTCAAAGACCTGTGATGGTTTTTGCAGGCCATATACCAAAACATGTCTTGTCCTGAAATAAGTTTTAGTTTCACAGCAATCCAAGCAGTCTTGATCTAGAGTAAAGGAAATTAATAAAAATTAGTTTAGTAGAAGAAAAACTTTAAGAATTAATCATACTTAAACTCAATGCTTAATGGGTAAAAGAAGATTACCATATCCAACTGTGCCATTGCATCTCCTATGCCCATGATATCAGCAGCAACTGGTTTCCTCAGAAGAATGTTTGCATCTTTGTAGGCCTTTTTCGACAGCAGGTCATCAACGTTTTTTTTGTTCAAACCATACCTATGTTTGAAGAATAAACATAAACACAAATACATGTATAGCTGAGTTTAGTCCTTGAGTAAGTATCAATTTTTTCTTTTAGTTGTTCAACCAGAACTGACCACATAACATAATTGCTTTCATTTTACAACTTGCTTGTTGTACCGAATAAATTAAACCTCAGGTGCAAGACTTTTGAAATTTACCATTTCTTTAAATCCGGCCATTCAGGAATCAGAGATTCTTTCAGCATCACACTATTCAAACGCGATGAAAACGACAAACCTGGAACAAATAACAGTTTTCTTAGATATTAACCTAAGATTATTGGAACAGGCATAAGCCTTTAAATAACTGTATAGTGTATACATTAACAGAGATTTACAGCTAACCATTAAAGGTGGTTACTTTCATGTTCATACCAACAAACATTATTGCATCAGGAAGGCCTTCACATAAAACGTCTCTATATACTCTCTAATCGTTTCCTTCCACAAACTCATTATCATAGGAGTGTTTCTAATGGAAGAGAAAATCGTAAGAGTAAATAAAAATGGTGCATTAGTTATATACATAATAAAAGGTAGAGCCTAACATACTCGGTATCTACCACAATGAAGTCCTGCGCAATCAAATCCTTTCCATACAAATCTTGTCCTACCTTTTTTTCATCAGAAGCTTCAGCAATCAATCCCTTAATATATTCACATAAAAAGTACTTATTTCATCAGCCATTATCTTCTAACCGAGGTTGTTGAAGTAAAGAAAAAAGTGAGAAGATAATGACTTATTGATTGGAGTTTCGCGATCTGCATAGCGAAACAGTTCAGAGAATTGTTTGAACTGGAAATCATAAGGAATGTTTGGCGGCACAGTTTCATTCAATGGCTGTACAGTTGCGGTGTTATACAAAGTCCATGAGAATTCATAGTCACCAACCTCATAGCCAGTCCTCAATGGTTTAACATAAGCATTCGATATGTAATACCGTTTGTAGGGCATAAGCGATGTTTCGGAGTATGCAATATCTCCACCATAGCATACCTCTGAAACCAAAGTTCCCTACATAAAAAAGACAAATATTCCGTTATTGTTTCCTGTGAGAAGCATTATTTAACTAAAAGATGAGAATTGAATATTTTATAACTCCATCTCAAGCAATTAGTAAACTAATATTTAGACATTATTTTACAGAGAAGAGAACATCCTCACAAATTCAAACTTATGGAAAAGATAGAAATGCAGAAACGTAAAAAATTACCACTGTGTCAACAATCATGTAGCCCCTGTATTCTGTTGGATTTGCCACGGACCTGCTTGTGCCATTTTTTCCTCTCTAGAACCTGTACCAACACTTTCCAATTCTGTTTTCTCGGCAGTACATCTTTGGTGTTGCACACCTGTCTCTCTCTTTGCTATGAATTCCCGGAAAATATGTGAATGTTATAGCTATGAAAAGCAGCAGAATCACAAGACAGCAGCACGTACACAATTTGTTTTTTGGCAGAGCAAGGTTGAATATCAGTTTAATTTCAACCAGAAAATACAGGGGAATGAAAACCAAGACAGAAAAGCAGCCAAACATGACCAATCTAGCAGCATGATGAGCGACAAATTGTCAATCATTATTATGACATTTTACCCTAATATTGATAACACTTTGAGCATTATTGTATCAATTCAAGTCATAATTACTTAGTTTTATCAAAATATATAAGTAGTAATTATTATATAAATTATCGTGTTTTTATTATGTTTTTATAAATTTTGTACCGGTTTAGTAACCGGAGTGTCGTGTCGGATTTACATTTGGTGTTTTGGTGGTTCATTGCAGGATTATACATTGACCAAGATTCCACGTAACGACATGTTTTGAGCACTAAAGGATGGATTTTGAGGGAAAGAAGAAGATGCCACAAGCTTACAAGTTTAAAGGGTCGATTTTCCTACGTACTTATACCGTAAAATATCTTCGACGGATATTTGACCCGATTTAGAGGCATTTTCTGGGAAAGACTTCTTCATGAAAGTTGTAGATCTTCAAATGAGCTTTCCAACTCATTTTGAATCACGTCAATCGGAGGTCTACAACTCAAGATATGAATTTTTCAAGTTTCAGCTAAAAACGCCGGGAAAAGTCCGGATCGATACGGCCTGTTCCCAGCTTGATTATAAAATCGACATAATGGTGCATGTGATAACTCATCATTACACACGATAATATTTTTATTGTTCCCGGATCGATCCGGCCCTTTCCCGGATCGATCTGTCTATATTTATCTATAAATAGGCCCTCATTTCATCGAATCGGCCCCTCTCTTCTCATCTCCTCCCCATTTCCCTTCTTCTTCCATCTCCTTTCTTCTCTTTTCTTGTTTTCATCATTTTGGGCCCTTATATATATATATATATATATATATATATATATGTTTATATATATATATATAAATAAAGTAGTTATAGTATCGTTGTAATGGTGGAATAATTATCGAAGATTGTTGATTTCGAAGCTTTGTTATGCTCTATCCGGTGGAAACAACCCCGATTCAACAATTGTAATCGATAATATATTCTAATGTTATTATGTTTATTATTTCTATCTATTTATATATATATATTAGTATTAGTAAAAATATTAGCCAAAATATGTAATTGAACTATTTTAATCTTTTTGGTAAAATGGATGATTGACTATGTTAAAATGATTAAAATTGAATATGATGAATCTTTTTCTACTTGAGCTTAATGAAACGTTAATATTGACATAGCTAATCAATATAAACAGAATCGTAACCTAATGACGAACTAAACGGTGAAGTTAGGATATGAGGAAAAAAAGGTAGAAAAACTGGAGGGTAAAAATGGCCGAGTGAAAACGTGACAACGGAATCCTATTTCCTACCCGGGGGCAGATTTGTTTTGAGAGAAACAAATCTTATTAAAATTGTGCTCAAGATCTTATTACGTTAATTTACCTGTTCTAATCGAGATCCTTGACATTGACCGCATGACAAAACGGAGTACCCAATCTTTTGGATGACATTGGACAGTTGATGAGACATATGACAGTTTCGTACGCTCGTGTGAGAGGGAATTGTTGAGCTGAGGAGTGCACCGTTTCACATAAATTACACCTTGAAAAAGGAAGATCTGTCTCATCTATTAACTAAAAAGGGATCATGGTTCAATAACATTATCTTGGCTAGTTTCTATATATTATATTAGTATTTATATTATATATATCTATATATCTATATATATATTTATGTCTATGTATCTATATATGTATTTATATATTTATATATATATATGTATATTATATAAGTATTTATTTACTGTTTTACTAACATCTAACTCTAACAATCTAACCCTATAAAAGGTAAAAACTGCGACTTAGATCGAGTTAATAATAGCTTCTTGGTGTTTAACCACACTTTGAATTAGATTTTCATTTCTCTGAGGATACGACCTGACTCACCAGACTAGAACTACAATTTGACCCGGTACACTGCCGGTAAGGATTGTATAGCCTAGAAAACGTCCGTCAGCTTTCTGGCGCCGTTGCCAGGGAAACGACGCTAATTCATTGTGTCTATGGTTACTACTTGTATTAGCTCAAAATTCTCGAGGATAAGTCAACACTCTTCTTATCACATTTCTTTTTTATCTTTCGTTGGTATCTACCTTATAGGTAAGTTACCAATTTTTATTTTTTTTATCAATTTCGAGTTATTTTCTCTTTTCGATAGTTGATGACCAGAAGCGGTAAGACCCCACTCACTCCTTATAAGCCTGACATAAATACGTACGAAAGGCAGTTAAGAGTAGAGAGTAAACGAGTTCATATCAGTCAGGGAAATCCTGACCAAGGATCATCTTCAAATCGAAATACAGAAATGACTAAAGTCAGTGATGAAACACCGGAACAAGGGCTAGATCATGCCCAAGAGAATCTTAATAATCAGAATCAGAATAATAGAAATAATCAGAATCGGAACCAGAATAATCGTAATAATCCTAACCCACCAAACCCAAGACTTATTTGTGATCAGACCGTGAGAATGAACCAGATTAATAATCCAATTCTTTTACCCAATGAAGGAGAAAATAATTTTGAAATAAAATCTCATCTTTTTGGTTTAATTGACACACGAGCCCAATTCCTAGGAGAAGATGATGAGGATCCACATCATCACCTCTATCTTTTCAAAGAACTGTGTAATACAGCCAAAAGTCAAGGTGCTCATCGTGAATTAACGAGGATGTCTATGTTTCCTTTTTCTTTAAAAGGAAGAGCACGAGATTGGTTTATGTCACTCCCACATCATTCATTGACAAGTTGGGAAGACATTCAAACCGAGTTCTTAAAACAATATTTTACTCCGGGAATGAATTTGGAATTAATAGTCGAAATGGCTAACTTTAGACAAGGATCTGAAGAAACGTTTGGAAATGCTTGGGAAAGATTTAAAAAGCTATTACGAGCTTGTCCCGATCATGGTTATTCCTTAGATATGCAAATCCAACTTTTCTGTCGTAAACTAAGGAAAGACTCACGTGCAGATGTAGATCATGCATGTGGTGGTTCTTTAATGATGAGTGAAGCCCAAGTAGTTTACGATGCTATTGAAAAGATTTCCAAAAATAATCGAATGTGGGAAACCGGTTCTAGCACAAGAAAAGTAGCATTTGCAGGGGAATATACATCGAATACGGAAGTTCTAGCACACTTGGAGAATTTGAGTAGGAAATTTGACGGCTTATTAGCCAGTAAAAATGTAAACTCAGAAAATATCTTACCAAATGAATACTCAAGTCATGATAATGTGTCATTAGGGATGGAAGAACCAGAAGGATATTCAAGGGAAACGGTGAGTTTTTTACAACAACATAAGAATTTGAACAAAGCGTATTCAAACTCGTTTAATGCTATTAGAAGAGATCACCCTACTTTTCGTTGGTCTGAAAACCCTAGTAAGCAAGGACAACCACCGTATCCAGTTCAATATAAGAATCCATATACTAATAAGGTTTATCAAGGAGATACCTCGAATCAGAACCTACAATCATTACCTAGACCATATCCACAACATACCACTCAAAGCATACCAGTCACCCAAAGTTCAACTCAACCTGAAGGAGTTGATAAATGGGAGAAATTAATGGAAAATATGATGGGTGTGATGTCTACTCAAGCCCAAAATATGGAAACTATGATAACTTCTATAGGTACAGTCACTAAGGATATGAGTACGTTGAAAACATCTATGAGTGGACATGATACCAGAATCAGAATTATAGAAGCTTCATTAAGGAATATGGAATATCACTTGAGTAGAGAAGGAGAACGTAAAAATAGTAGACCTCCAGGAGGATTACCAAGTAATACTGAAAGTAACCCGAGAGAGGTAAAAGCTGTTATTACCAAGAGTGGAAGTAATGGATTAGAAAACTTCGGAAATAATGAAATAGAGGATGATTTAGATGGTAAATTTGAAAAGAATGTGGAATCTAAAGATGAACCTGAATTCACCAAAGAGGAAGAGGACATTATTGAAGATTTCCTAAGACAAAGCAGATATATTGAACCTGAAAGTGAGGATGAGGAATGGGTCAAGGTTCCTAGAATATTGAAAAATCCAAGACTGAATGATCTAAGGACCTTGTCCAATGAGCAGGTTAAAAAGGAATCAAGTTTGAAAGGGCCAATTCAAACCGAACCTTACCCGGCTCAACCCAAATTCACCTCGGTTCAACCTGACAGGGCAGCACCATATCCAGTGCAGATTCTGAAGAAAAAGGTGCAGAATGATGACACACAGTGTCCTCCAAATGCACAAACATCCAAGGAAGCTTCACCATCTTCGTCTAACGACAAGGGTAAGGGAAGTATACATTCTAACCCTAATTTAATTGATCTTGAATTACTTCCTTATTCCCCGAAAGAGGAAATGAAAAAGATGAAGTTGGATAAGAAGTACACACGATTTCTTGACACTTTTCGGCACTTAACTATTAATATCCCTTTCATTGAAGCTCTAATCAATATGCCGGAATATGGTAAGTTTCTTAAAGACATACTATCCAGAAAGAAACGGTTGGAAGAATATGAGACGGTGTGTCTAAGTGAGGAGTGTTCCGCCGTGCTTCAACACAAGCTTCCGCCTAAACTTAAAGATCCTGGTAGTTTTACTATCCCATGTGAAATTGGGGGACTTTTGTTTGAGAAGGCGCTTTGTGATCTCGGTGCAAGCATAAACCTCATGTCCTATAATGATTTCATGAAACTTGGCATATGTAAGCTTAAGCGTACGGAGATGACTCTCCAACTTGCAGATAGATCTATTAAACATCCTAAAGGAGTCATTGAAGACGTGTTGGTTAAGGTTGATAAATTTTACTTCCCCGTCGATTTTGTTGTTATGGATATGGAGGTAGGGAGTGCACCCCTTATCCTCGGTAGACCATTTTTAGCAACGGTGGGAACTGTGATCGATGTTCGTAAGGGAGAGCTTAGTTTGGGAGTTAATGATGAGTGCATTGTCTTCAACATTTACAATTCATTGAAATATCCATGCACTACACTAGAATCTTATTCTTGTGTGGACACTTTGTGTCCCCTTGTTATGGATTGTACTGTTGGAATAGTGTCCTAAACCCAATCGGGTTGGACCGGATCCGACCGGGTCGGATCATTTCTACTATTTCTTTATGTTTGTACATATATAAAATGGCTTTTCTGTTGTCATATATATGTTCTTTTTAAAGAACCAATTGTGAATTGTTATATGATAACGTCCTTAGTATTAAACTGTGGTAGAGAAACCAATGATAGGGGATTATGGTTGATGAGATCTCTAATCACTTTAATAAGTTTGATACTTAAATGTCTCTAGGCTGATGTACTATTAAACAGGGCATTGATAGTATAAACAGACTAGCACGTATTAGATGTCTTCTGTCTTTAGGGCAGGGATAGATCTCGTCTATCGAAGTGTAGAGACACTTGGACTGTACGTGGACGTGTATTAGAGAATGCGTACGTTAGACTGACCCACTTACACGGATAAGTGTCACACTATGTGACGTTTGTGTAATTATCCTTAAGACCGGAGTCTTCATGGCATCACGGTGTGGATTGTCATGCTTTGACACTATTGAGGTTTCCCCAGCCACGGGGCGATCATGCGGTAGTGATTGGGTGTAATCTTTGAAGCATGCGGAGTATACATGATTGGTCGTCCGGGAATCGCGTATCCTATGATTGGGATCGAATATCCGAAATGGCCTTCTTATAAGGAATGTCTTACTCTCGTGAATCTTTGCAAAGTGGGAGTAAATGAGTTACTTGAGAGCATGATATCCAGATTATAAGATACGGTCGTTGATGTTTTGACACTCGACTAACGACCGTATGGATATTATTACTGATAGGATTGTAAGTTACACCGATGGCTTTCACATGAAAGGTAGTAGTCATTGCATTTGACTCTTCCGATGATTGGGGGTCACGGTGTGTTGCTAGATGCTATCCCGTGATCGTTAGGTATGAGGCCATTTTCGTAATTTGCACTTTGTGTCTACGGCCAACATATTCGAAGCCTATCGGGTCACACACATAAGAACATCTAGCGGATTAAAATGTGGTTATAGATGATAACCAAATAAGGAAAGTTTATCTCGTACTATAAAGGTTATAGTGGTAAATTAATATGGTGGTATTTATTTATTATGAATAAATTAAATACAAGATATTAATTATATTAATTAAAGAATATTCGGATGCCAATTTATTGGCATATGGGGCGCAACTTATAAGTGTATAAGATACACTTGGATTGTGCAATTTAATTAATAGTATTACCAAATATTAATATTAGATATTAATATAAATATATGAATAGTATGTGCAAGTGGCGCACAATGCAAATTGGAGATTTGCATGCGCACCAATTGTGTATGTATATATATAATATATAGATTTATTTGTGTAATATATATGTGATATACACACATGTGTAAATTGATTTATGGTAATAAAATAAAGATAGTCAATATTAGATATTGACAATATCTTGGGAATATTCAATATAAGATATTGACAATATCCTAGATTTATTTGATATAAGATATTATAATAAATGAGATAAATCAATCAATTATATTTTCCTTATTTTATTGGGAAAAGGTTTTCTTCTCCTCCACTCTTTATGGGGCGCCACTTTCACTATAAATATAGTGTGGGTGTCAAGCTCTTTTGTACATAATAATTCCAAGAGCTAATAGTTCTTGTGTAAAATAGAGAGCATCCCATAGAGAGTTGGAGAGAGGGAAAAAGGCCGGTCTAGCAACCGGAGTTTTCCAATAGCAATCCATGATGGGATTCCGGCGGGCTGTTCGTGTGGACTAGCGGTAGAGGCGAACACTTGGGCGGCTCTATGCAGAACTACTCTTCTTAGACGGTCAAAGCGTCGATCTTATAGATCAACCAAGGTAACCACCGTCTACTATCGATTTGTTTATTGCTTAAACGAAGTCGATCTTGGGTCGAAGGAAATAAATTTTGAATTCAGTGCGTTCCCGCGTAGATTTCCTAACAGTGGTAGCAGAGAGAGATTCGAGCTTAAGCAATAAGCATGTTATTTTGCGTAGTTAATTTTATCGTTTAAATCACGTAATTAAAAGATGAAAGATTTTTGATTCGCAAATCGATACGAAAAGAAAAAAAAAATAAAGGGGCGGCTTTTGGGGTGCTCGGCCGATCGGCGGCGGCACCCCCACCGGAAATTGCGGCGGCGGCGGCTCCCCTTTGGGGCGGTCGACGTCGGCTAGTGCATCTTTTTGGTGGATCTCCAAATTTTGTTTTGTGTATTTTGTGATTCAATATGGTTCATAGTTGTGATTGATGAATCCTCCTTTGTTTAGTTGTGTTATGTGGCTAACCAATGGTTCAAATAGTTTGGGCCATTGGGATGCCACATGGCATTAAAATAATAATGGCCTTTCCAAACTTTGTTTGGAATAGGCCTAGGCCCTTTCCAAATATTTGATTTGGGAAAAGGCCTAGGCCTAGGCCACTTCCAAAATTTTGATTTTGGAAAGTGGCCAGGCCTAAACCAAAATTATTTGGCCTTTCCAAATATTTGATTTGGAATAGGCCTAGGCACTTTTCAAATATTTGATTTGTAAAAGGCCTAGGCCTAAACCACTTCCAAAATTTTGATTTTGGAAAGTGGCGAGGCCTAAGCCAAATTTGGTTTAGAAACCAAAGGCATCCCTTTGATTACGAATCAAAAGGAAAGAAACAAAAGAGAAATAATTTTAATTTTGATTTATTTTGGAATAGTTCTAATTAATTAAAATTAAAATTAAAATCGTTTAAAATTAATCGTTAATTTTATTTCGATTAAATCATTTAATTAATTAAATGTTAATTAGTTAATTGATTGGATAAAATTATTTAATAGATTAAATGTTAATTGATTAATTAAGACGCAAGTAGTTAAATTTTAATTTTATCTTTTTCATAAGATTTTATTGTATGGATTAGATATAGTAGATATAATATGATTATATGGACCCCGATTGATCATGGACTCGACCGATGGGATAGATGTGAATGATTTAATTTTTCTATTGGTTTAAAAATTGTCCTAGGCCGTTATGAAGAACGTGACCTAGTTTATTTTCTGCATTTATCCCATTCCGTTAGCTCCCCGTGTGCGACGGGTGTATTTATTTTATTAGATAGAATTAAATGTAACAAGAATGGAGCAGAAGATGGAGACCAAAGAAAGAAGAATAAAGATCCCATTGGAGAATGGCGCATTAAAGATCCTATTGGCGGTTGCAGCTACCTTAGATTGTGACCCGCGGTTTCGTCAGTTTGTATTCGAAACCGCACCTAGGAAAAGTCCATGATCATACCGGTTACTTTACGCATTTATTTATTTTGTGCTTGTATTTATTTTATGTGATACGATAGATGCATGACTAGGCACGATCTAGATAAATGTGTAGGATGTATGTCTATAGAGATAGATATATTTGATGAGACCGTAATAAAATTAATTAAGTGAATTAATTTACGTAAATACTTCCACAACAAAAATCAAGTCGAAATATTGTCTCCCAATATTATAGCGACGGTGAAGAGCCTTTGTTCGGATCCAACTGATCGGCCCTCGTCGGGAGTTGACCTACCACGGGTATATCGTCGTTATTGAGATATGATCGTATGAGATCTCGCGAATATTGGGTTATGACTTGACTTGAGTATTGCGGTGATTGGCCCTCGTCAGGACCGTCTTATTCTAGAGGCAAGGGGTTGACTACCACATAAAGATGTGAATTGTCAAAGAGTTGACTAGTCAACCACCAAGAGTCACATAGAGATGTGATTGGTAAGAGTTACATACCTTTCGAATTATTCCGGTTGATCGGCCCTCGTCGGGAATCGGGGTAACGAGATGGGATCTTGGCCACTAAAGAATTTTTGAAAGATTCTTGAAAGTCAATTGGGAGTAGTTGACTAGTGGGAGCAAAATCATAAATCAAAAGACCATTTTTTGATTTTGCGTGTATAAACAACAACACTCTTTTATTTTCATTTTTATGTTGTAGTTTTAGCAAACTTTATATTTATGTTTTATTCTCGATTAGTAAAACCAAATTATGACTATTAATTTTGAGAAACGTTCTCAAATATGGTTGAGTAATTTTAATCCTTTTAAAATAAGCAATGGCATGAGCAATCCCGTTATAGTAGTTAGAGACAAGGAGATTACATAATTGATGCAGTGCTCCGAGACTTTAATTATTAATGAAAGCGGAAGCTTATGATATGATTAAATCATTTGAAATAAGTTTCAACGAATTAGTCATATATTGGATACGATCCAAGATGATCATTCAGTCATACGATGACAATTAATTCAAACGTTGGATAAGAATGACCACATCGAATTTTGGAAAGGTTGTTTTCAAAATTGTAAGATTTAAGTATCGACTTATTTCTTTAATCATTGCTTAAAGGTTAATTAAATAGTTAATGTTTTAAATACGATTTAAAAGGTTAAATAAACTATTTAATAAACTTTAGATTTTCTTTATGAAAGGAAATCAAAGACATAGCTCTTGTGATCTTTTCTTAAGTCTTATGAAGACTACAATAAGAAACATTTTTTAAGTGCTTAAAGGATTGAAAAGGAAAGTTAGGGCATGTGCTTAAATAGAGAACTTATTGAAGTTTCTATTCTAGGCAATTGAGTTGAGATAAATCTATCTAAGTTCAAAGTCAACTCTAAGATATATGATACCTTACGAGTGTGATTAAATTAGAAAGATTGAATACAAATATGGAAGGTGAAACAAACGTTGTGACACTTACCATATTCTGGATCTAGTAAACTGATAAGGGAACTAAATAAATGTTATTATGTTCCGGTTCTTATGAAGAACGTACTTTCAGTTATCCGTCAGGATTTGAGAGACATATTCAATTGTAAAGAATAAATGTTATTCCGATAAAGTTGGAAGGTCACTGAATCTAACATACTAGATTGATGTCACTATATAGTTGATATATGTGATAAGTTCTCAACTAAATATTTGTGTGGCTGTTATCCTTAATATTTGTGGTTGTTCTAGACATAGTCTCTCTGGGAGGGAAGCGTGTAATTAAACGTCATTCTGATGATGTTGAACCATATGATTATGAATCATGTGGGTAATACGTATCTTATCTAAAGATGACTAAAATACCCTTTTATGAAAAGGTTATAAAATCTAGAAAAATTGTCTAAAGCCTAAACATACCGATGTTCGTTGGCTTATGACAATTAATGCCACAAATAATTGTTTATTAGTCTCTACGACTATTTTTAGAAATAGTCAAGTGTACTCAGTGAAGTGCATAATTCGGAAAACCCGAAAAGTTTGAGCTAGTACGAATATGAGATTGATGAGCTACTTAGGAATTAATCTTCAATTGGATTGAAGTAATTAATACCTGAAGGGTGTTTCAGAAGTCGTCTGAAAAGGAATAAGATTCTTCCTTGAAGGATACCATCTTTGGGATACGCAATTAGATTGTGCTCTAAAATGGAAACAACACTTTATATGATAAAGGTGTGACGCAAGCCATGCGAAGTATCCCTTACCCGTTTTGGGATAGTGCCCTTATACTTAACCAAGTTCCAAAGAATAAAGGTTGAATAAATTCCATATTAGATATGGAAGAGGATAATGTCAAATCTATCTTAACCGATGATTTGAAGTTGTCATAGGCAAAGTCAGAAAGGCTTGGAGCCTAGTACGACATATGCAACTTTGTGGAATGTCTTAGCTAGCACGCTGGATGTTATTTACTTGTCCGCAGAGCAAAATGTTTGTCTCCAAACATGTTGTCTTCAGAGGAAGTGTTTTCTTCCAAAAGAAACAGTGGGAGTAAATTAGATCTCAAAAGAGTTTGAGTACCACAAAGATATATTCAACCAATGGAACATGAGCAGACGCCGCATAGCGATGAGATGTAAAACAATGCTCAGTGCACACAAAAGTTCTATAAGTCTGTGGACAACCTCAAGCCTGAAAAGGTCGTTGGTATGTTCATCTTGAAGAATGAATATCTCACGACTTATGAAGGAATGTTTGAAAGGCAAGATTGAGAGATATGGCCAAGCCATAATATCTGAATTGGATTCCATCAGTGACAACCAGGTTGTGAACCTAGTCTGTCTTACCTAGGGGAATGTCCCTGAAAGGCTGAGCCCAGTTCTATTCAGATAATGCTTATTATAACTTGGTATCATGGCTATATGATAGTGTTGATGACGTTAGGCGAAGCTCAATGTTGATAGACGATAACATGATATGTATGCCCACGAGATCCATTTATGGACTCAAACAAGTTTCTCTAGACAATTTCTTTGTTTGATAATCAAAGGAGTTTGATTTAGTCAAAGAAAGGATATGCCAATGTGCAATATGGATAGTGGGAGTGTGTTACGCTTTTTGAGTAAGGTATTGGATATCTCTCTCGGGAATCTCCACCCCATGTCACAGTCAATTAATGTTTAGTAGTTCAAGGTCTTTACGAAAGCACTTGGATTAGCAGTTCTTATTTTAGAAATAAGAATCTATAGTGATAGATTTAATTGCTGTTAGATTATAGTTTACCTATATAGATGTGATGCTAAAAGATTTTAGCATAGATCGCGTAAGGAGATACTGCTAGCCGTTGTTCTCAAGATCTATCTATGTTAGGACGTTAGTCCTAAAGATAAGGTGAAAGATGATGATTATGAAAGGTTTCCTTTGCTACTGCGATTGGAACCATCATAAAGGAAATGCCGGATGTTCATAGTTCATGAATAGTCATGAGCAAGTATGAAATTAAATCTGGTGAATGTCGAGATTATCCTTAAACAAGTTAAGGAAAGTTCCTAGTTTATCGAAACTTGGAATCTAGATAAATATAGTTATACTGACGTATATCCTAAGTCTTACGAAGGCGAGTGGGAGCTACTTTCTGGGTTTGCAATCACTTTGATTTAGTGATACAATGAGCTAGAAATGTTCTAGCATATGGGTCACTGTAAATTCTACAACTAGGCCAAAACACAGAAGTGCCTTAGAGGCGCAGCGGGAGTAGTACATGGATCTAGAAGGTTCATTCCTGAACCTTATACGGTTCTTCCACCTTTTCTATATAGTTGATATAGTAAGTGGATTCATTGCTTGAAGCAAGGACCAGGGTCTCGTCGAATATTCGTGTGTGTGTTGAGGCGGTTCCTTTGACTTGGTCATTTGGAGTATGATATGAAGATAGTTTGAGTCCCCACGGATAGCGATCCGTTTATGGCTAGGGCTAGTTGCGAGTATTGCATGAGATTCTTGTGTTTCAACTTGGTCTTGTGTGTGCGAGTGATTGGTTTTAGGCCAAGTGGGAGATTGTTGAAATAGTGTCCTAAACCCAATCGGGTTGGACCGGATCCGACCGGTTCGGATCATTTCTACTATTTCTTTATGTGTACATATATAAAATGGCTTTTATGTTGTCATATATATGTTCTTTTAAAGAACCAATTGTGAATTGTTATATGATAACGTCCTTAGTATTAAACTGTGGTAGAGAAACCATGATAGGCGATTATGGTTGATGAGATCTCTAATCACTTTAATAAGTTTGATACTTAAATGTCTCTAGGCTGATGTACTATTAAACAGGGCATTGATAGTATAAGCAGACTAGCACGTATTAGATGTCTTCTGTCTTTAAGGGCGGGGATAGATCTCGTCTATCGAAGTGTAGAGACACTTGGACTGTACGTGGACGTGTATTAGAGAATGCGTACGTTAGACTGACCCACTTACATGGATAAGTGTCACACTATGTGGCGGTTGTGTAATTATCCTTAAGACCGGAGTCTTCATGGCATCACGGTGTGGATTGTCATGCTTTGACACTATTGAGGTTTCCCCTAGCCACGGGGCGATCATGCGGTAGTGATTGGGTATGATACTGAAGCATGCGGAGTATACATGATTGGTCGTCCGGGAATCGCGTATCCTATGATTGGGATCGAATATCCAAAATGGCCTTCTTATAAGGAATGTCTTACTCTCGTGAATCTTTGCAAAGTGGGAGTAAATGAGTTACTCGAGAGAGCATGATATCCAGATTATAAGATACGGTCGTTGATGTTTTGACACTCGACTAACGACCGTATGGATATTATTACAATGATAGGATTGTAAGTTACACGGTAACTGCTTCACATGAAAGGTAGTAGTCATTGCATTTGACTCTTCCGATGATTGGGGGTCACGGTGTGTTGCTAGACGCTATCCCGTGATCGTTAGGTATGAAGGGCATTTTCGTAATTTGCACTTTGTGTCTACGGCCAACATATTCGGAAGCCTATCGGGTCACACACATATGAACGTCTAGCCGGATTAAAATGTGGTTATAGATGATAACCAAATAAGGAAAGTTTATCTCGTACTATAAAGGTTATAGTGGTAAATTAATATGGTGGTATTTATTTATTATGAATAAATTAAATACAAGATATTAATTATATTAATTAAAGAATATTCCGGATGCCAATTTATTGGCATATGGGGCGTAACTTATAAGTGTATAAGATACACTTGGATTGTGCAATTTAATTAATAGTATTACCAAATATTAATATTAGATATTAATATAAATATATGAATAGTACGTGCAAGTGGCGCACAATGCAAATTGGAGATTTGCATGCGCACCAATTGTGTATGTATATATATAATATATAGATTTATTTGTGTAATATATATGTGATATACACACATGTGTAAATTGATTTATGGTAATAAAATAAAGATAGTCAATATTAGATATTGACAATATCTTGGGAATATTCAATATAAGATATTGACAATATCCTATATTTGTTTGATATAAGATATTATAATAAATGAGATAAATCAATCAATTATATTTTCCTTATTTTATTGGGAAAAGGTTTTCTTCTCCTCCACTCTTCATTGGGGCGCATATTACACTATAAATATAGTGTGGGTGTCAAGCTCTTTTGTACATAATAATTCCAAGAGCTAATAGTTCTTGTGTAAAATAGAGAGCATCCTATAGAGAGTTGGAGAGAGGGGAAAAGGGCCGGTCTAGCAACCGGAGTTTTCCAATAGCAATCCATGATGGGATTCCGGCGGGCTGTTCGTGTGGACTAGCGGTAGAGGCCGAACACTTGGGCGGCTCTATGCAGAACTACTCTCCTTAGACGGTCAAAGCGTCGATCTTATAGATCAACCAAGGTAACCACCGTCTACTATCTATTTGTTTATTGCTTAAACGAAGTCGATCTTGGGTCGATAGGAAATAAATTTTTGAATTCCGCTGCGTTCCCGCGTAGATTTCCTAACATGTACTAACACGCATGTAGTTGAAGAAGATGACTCCAACAATAATGTGAAAGCTCGCAAACCGAAAGCTCGAAAATCAAAGGAAAATGTCAAGAACCGTTGGATTCGACGACATTCGTCTAACATATGTTGGAGACCAGTATTGATAAAAAAGACGGATGCGGTGCGTGAGGATGACCCACCACCAGTGCATTAGAAAACCGAAGCAAGAGAAAGTCTAGCTATAGACTATAAATTTAGTAAATCACGGGTACTATCCTTCCTATTTACTAATTAAGCATTTATTTCTAGTTGGTTCATGTACTTAATTGCTACATGCTTTGGTGAGTAATTGTTAGAAGTATCCCATTTTGTTTAGTATATTATATTAATTAATCATCATCATTTTGGTTGTTTAAGTCTGTCGAGCAAACGACGTTAACCAAAAGCGCTACCGGGAGGCAGCCCGTAAAAATATTAAATATCATGTTTTAATTTTAATTAGCTTAGTCTTTTACCAGTCAGACATTAAAGAACTGGATGTTTTTTTAGATAAGATAGGTATTTTCTTGTTAGTGAGAAAACACAACCAAGTCCCAGGATGAATGGTTGAATATCATTAAAGAGGGAACGATTAGGTGGTTATCCGAAAATCCCGATGGAAATCAAAGAGAAAATTCAAATACATCATTTCTTGGACTTAGGTTGTTAGAACGATTTGAAAGAACCCTTGAGGATCTGGGGATAAAAGACTCTGAGTCAACATAATTGTTGAATATCTGGGTTTATTTAAATACTTGTTTGAATTATGATTTTGCTAGGATGATTATTAAGACTTGTTGAATAAAATTTGTGTTTTATGTAATTCTTGAGTGGCTTGAACTAATCTTTGACACACATTTCATATTATGATCTAGTCTGTTTTAAATTTCAAATAATGTGTGACATGTCTTTCTTATTATGTATTAGTTCAATTACTATGTAATGTTGTGTGTTTTAAATCAATAACAATTTATGTGGTGTGTTTATCTATCTCTTATACTACACTGTTACACTCCACACACTTTTATTTCATTTGCACACACAACGGTCATAACTTTGACCCGCCCACCCTCCCTGAACACTCTAATTACATAATCATTTCTTTGTCCATTAATTATCATCCTGTTATTCCTTTTATTTCCTAACTACTCATTTTACACTCATTCCACATTGAGGACAATGCAGATTCGTAAGTGGGGAGTGGAGTCGTAGTTAGTCAATAAAATGGAAATGCCATAAAATGTTTGAGAAAAAACACTTAGTTTTGTGCATTTTTGAACATTATTTAGTTGATTAAAATAAATTGTACAAGGCATATATTTCATGGATTTGAAGATGTAATGATCAATTTGGATGTGTATAACCAACGTGAACCGTAAGTGCATTTTAACCCCAAATTTATTTGTGTAACATGAATTCTTTCACGTAAGCCTTTGATATTGAAGCGAAAATTTTAAACTGTATCCATTCAGTATCCTAGTGGTTTATCCTAGAGAGACTTGCAGTAACTTAGTACCTAACTTCTGAACGTGTACTGTGAATATCTGAAGGTTTGAATGTGATAGGAAGGATATAAGTTAAGTTTATTGGGAAAATGGAATGAAAGGAAGAATACCAAACTAAGATGAACTATTTATATGTCGGATGTAGCTACTAATGATTTGAGTGCGGTAGGGCGTTATCACGAAACGTCCTATATCACTATGAGGCTTAAAAGCTCCCGACTGCCTGATGATAGTAGTCTAGCTAGGGTGTTATCACGAAACATCCTATTGCTGGGAATGAAGGCATATGCTACACATGTGAAATTAAGTAAAAATTGGCAAATGACAATGTGGAAAGTTGGTTAAGCATGGTTGAAAACTTAGTTATCTTCTGACTATCCCCAGTATAAACTGAATGATATGCATTAGGGATTATCCTAATAAGTACACGGGAGAACTTTGTGTGGAACTGTTACTGCCTATACCTAGGAAAGTCATTAGGACTGTCTGAATAGTTACTTGTGCGTATGCTTGAATTATTCAAGAGAGGATAGTGGAAATTGAAAAGGCTTGTCACACACACACTCTGTTATACATTTATATTAAGGTTAACGCCTGGTTGTAATTCGAATGGTTGCAACATCCGGTTGTCCCTTACATCTTATATCTTCATGAATTTGTCCCTCATTCAATTTGTTTTATCGCTTGTTTTGCTCGAGGACGACCAAAAGCTAAGTGGGGAGTTGTGATGAGCGACAAATTGTCAATCATTATTATGACATTTTACCCTAATATTGATAACACTTTGAGCATTATTGTATCAATTCAAGTCATAATTACTTAGTTTTATCAAAATATATAAGTAGTAATTATTATATAAATTATCGTGTTTTTATTATGTTTTTATAAATTTTGTACCGGTTTAGTAACCGGAGTGTCGTGTCGGATTTACGTTTGGTGTTTTGGTGGTTCATTGCAGGATTATACATTGACCAAGATTCCACGTAACGACATGTTTTGAGCACTAAAGGATGGATTTTGAGGAAAGAAGAAGATGCCACAAGCTTACAAGTTTAAAGGGTCGATTTTCCTACGTACTTATACCGTAAAATATCTTCGTCGGATATTTGACCCGACTTAGAGGCATTTTCTGGGGAAGACTTCTTCATGAAAGTTGTATATCTTCAAATGAGTTTTCCAACGCATTTTGAATCACGTCAATCGGAGGTCTACAACTCAAGATATGAATTTTCAAGTTTTACCGAATAGCTGATATTCCGGATCGATCCGGCTGTTCCCGGATCGATCCGGTTAAAAAAATCGACATAATGATGATTTTGCATAACAAACTCCCACATGCTAATTATTTTCCCGGATATCCGACCTTTCCATCGATCCAACCTCTCCATATAAACCTCCCCATATTTTACCTATAAATAGGCCCTCATTTCATCGAAATCTCGGCGCCTCTCTTCTCATCTCCTCCCCATTTCTTCTATTTCCCCTCTTCTTCCATCTCATTTCTTCTCTTTTCTTGTTTTCATCATTTTGGGCCCTTATATATATATATATATATATATATATATATATGTTTTTATATATATATATAAATAAAGTAGTTATAGTATCGTTGTAATGGTGGAATAATTATCGAAGATTGTTGATTTCAAGCTTTGTTATGCTCTATCCGTGGAAACAACCCCGATTCAACAGTTGTAATCGGTAATATATTCTAATGTTATTATGTTTATTATTTCTATCTATTTATATATATATATATATATATATATATATATATATATATATATATATAGCCAAAATATGTAATTGAACTATTTTAATCTTTTTGGTAAAATGGATGATTGACTATGTTAAAAATGATTAAAATTGAATATGATGAATCTTTTTCTACTTGAGCTTAATGAAACGTTAATATTGACATAGCTAATCAATATAAACAGAATCGTAACCTAATGACGAACTAAACGGTGAAGTTAGGATATGAGAAAAAAGGTAGAAAAACCGGAGGGTAAAAATGGCCGAGTGAAAACGTGACAACGGAATCCTATTTCCTACCCGGGGGCAGATTTGTTTTGAGAGAAACAAATCTTATTAAAATTGTGCTCAAGATCTTATTACGTTAATTTACCTGTTCGATCGAGATCCTTGACATTGACCGCATGACAAAATGGAGTACCCAATCTTTTGGATGACATTGGACAGTTGATGAGACATATGACAGTTTCGTATGCTCGTGTGAGAGGGAACTGTTGAGCTGAGGAGTGCACCGTTTCACATCAATTACACCTTGAAAAAGGAAGATCTGTCTCATCTATTAACTAAAAAGGGATCATGGTTCAATAACATTATCTTGGCTAGTTTCTATATATTATATTAGTATTTATATTATATATATCTATATATCTATATATATATATATATTTATGTCTATGTATCTATATATGTATTTATATATTTATATATATATAGCTGTATATTATATAAGTATTTATTTACTGCTTCACTAACATCTAACTCTAACAATCTAACCCTATAAAAGGTAAAAACTGCGACTTAGATCGAGTTAATAATAGCTTCTTGGTGTTTAACCACACTTTGAATTAGATTTTCATTTCTCTGAGGATACGACCGACTCACCAGACTAGAACTACAATTTGACCCGGTACACTGCCGGGAAGGATTGTATAGCCTAGAAAACGTCCGTCACAGCACCTCTTTATAAACAACATTTCTTGCTTTATTTCTATTGTTTTGTTCATAAAACGATGGGCTAAACAACACACATGCTCAGACGCAACGGTTTTTGCTCTAGACAAAGCAACATATAACTGACCGTGTGAAAATACATGTTCCTTCAGAAACTACAATAAATTTTTTTCTGCTCTTACTTCTCTAGCCAGGTCTATCTTATCATTAAAGCATTTAAACCTGCAGGACTCGACAGTCCAGATTCATAACCATACCTAGGGTTTGCTGTATTTTTTGTTCCCATGAGAAGCAGATAACCTAATTATCTTAATCAAGGCAGCGAGAAAAACTATAGTCTGTAAGAACCCAACAATAGAAAAAAACTCTAGACAAACCAACAGGCAGCCAACAATAGGGGAAAAATTAAGAAGGAAGTACCAGCAGCGACGTCATTGCGGTAAAGCACAGAACACACGATTGAGATTGATCCTATCCGGACAAAGACAAAAATAAAACTCGAAATTCCTGTAATACAAATTAACAGTATTTACAGTGAACAAATAAACAATCATATACAGATAAACGAAACAACGAAATACGCAATCAACAATATGAAGATGTAAATACATTAATAACGCAACATAAGCATGCATTTATCTAACCCAACGTTGATCCTATAGATAATTACCATTCTTAGCTCCAAAATCTGAAACATAAGCTCATACACGCGTGTCATTCACCAAAATTCAGGCACACCAGCAACATCAAAACCACCATTGTAGTAGCATTTACAAACAACCCCTAAATTTTAAAATAATGTAGTTGGCAGCAGAGTTATTTTTCCTCAAGGGACTCATGGCTAGTGGATGTCCAAAAGGAACACAGAATCCCTGGCTTAAACAACCACAACAACGTACCATTACACCAAATTTCAAGTTGATAAGAACAACCCTTTGGCCTGAAGCATACCCACAATCCTAAATAGAACCCTTCCTTCTAAATCCCTAAAAGCAAACCCTTAAAAGCATTAGTTCTATATATTTAAATAATAGCAAAGTACTTACGGAAGAAAAACAATTCTAAATGTCCAATTTTCAGACAAATGGAACAAAGATAAATTTATTTATTTGAACTACATAAAAGAATCTTGCGATTCTTACCTATGTGCTTTTGAATTTAAAGGGAGCATCGCGAGGAACAAAAAACGGCATCAAAAGATAATCGCCACCTCCACCTCCGCAACCGCAGCCGCAGCCATGTCTTTGTATTCCCCTCTTATATGCTTTCGCTTCTATCTAAAATAGGTTAAGGGATTGAGAAAACTGGAATTGGGCTACCCAAGTTAAATATTTTGTTTCGGTGGACTGGATCTGTTAGATTATAAAATCATGATCCCTTTGGTGTGTTTGATTAGTTACTTTTATTAGTCTTTTAAATACCTTTTATGTCCTTTAATTAGCCCTAATATCTATATAAATTAGTGGCTATCTTTCTCTCTTTTTGGCCAAGTAATAAACAGGAACACTTGTCCAACTTACCGTTGGAACAGTGTTTCCTGCTTTATTAAATATAGCCGTTGGACCCCTTTTCTATAAATAGAAGTGTGGGGGTCTTTATCTTGTAATGAGCTTTCTATTCTAATAAAACAAGAATACTTTCTCATTGCTTTGTTCTTACATGGTATCGGAGCTTTAGATTTTTTTCTGGGAATTTCTTCTTCGAAAATTCAAATTCTTTCTGATCAATGGCTGGTTCCACTGCAACTAGTGCATCCACTGACTCTTCTATGAAAATCCTATAAACTCTGGTAAGCTTCAAAACATTCATGCTGCTTACAAGCTGAATGGGAAAAATTATCTGAAATGGTCACAGTTTGTCAGAATCTTCTTGAAAGGTAGAGGCAAACTGAGCCATCTTTTAGGGACTGGTCCAGAAAGGGATGATCCCAGGTTTGATAGCTGGGATGAAAAAGACTTCGATGGTGATGTCATGGCTCTGGAATTCTATGACTCCAGAAATCAGTGACCCCTACATGTTCCTTAAAACAGCTAAAGAGATCTGGGATACTGCAAAACAGTCCTACTCCAAGGTGAATGATGCTGCTCAAATTTATGAAATAAGAGCAAAAATTCAAAGCACCAAACAAGGTAACAAGTCCATCATTGAATATTCCAATCTTCTTCAAGGTATGTGGCAAGAACTTGATCATTATCAGTGTATTCAAATGAAAGATAAGGATGATGCTGCCACCTTAAGAAGGATGATGGAAAAAGATAGGATTTTTTCCTTTCTCACTGGTTTAAACCAAGATTTTGATCCTGTAAGGGTCCAAATTCTTGGAAAAGATGATCTTCCTAATCTGAATGAGACTATTACTATTGTCAGAGTTGAGGATAGTAGGAGGGGTGTCATGATTGACACTCCCTCCATTGATGGCTCTGCTCTGATAGCTGGCCAGAAAAATCAATGATACCCTAAGATCAATGAATCAAAGGGATATCCAGAGAAGAAGTTTTCCTCACAAAAGGAAAATGTTAAACCTGACAGGGATAACCTGTATTGTACACACTGCAAGAAAAACAGGCATACCAAAGAGTTTTGCTGGAAATTGCATGGGAGACCAGGGACAAAAAAGGAGCCATTGGTTCACTCAGCAAACACCAGCAAGACTGACAACAATGTTCAAGGGATGGATCAGGTTTCTATGAATCAAAACCCTACTCTTGGACAATCTGAGATAGAGAAATTAAAGAAGTTCCTGGATACCTTGGAAAACCCCTCATCATCTATGGTGTTTTCAGGTATGGCTTCCTTAAATCTCTTAATTCAGACTATTGCTAGAGATTGGGTGGTTGATTCAGGAGCCACTGATCATATGACTCATGATCTTGCTTTCTTCTCTAATTATGTGCCCTGTGCTACTGAAAGGAGCATTACTGTGGCTAATGGCTCCTCAATCGAGTTGCAGGCATTGGAAATGTTGTTCTAAATAATCATCTAACATTAAAAGAAGTCCTGCATGTTCCTAATCTGTCTGCTAGTCTTATATCCATCGTAAAGTTAACTAGAGACTCTAAATGCTATGCTCTTTTCTCTACTAACTTCTGTGTGGTGTAGGATCTAGAAACCATGAGGAAGATTGGACTTGCTAGGGCTAAGGAAGGTCTATATATTTTGAAGACTGAAGACAATGCCAAGTCTAATTGTCAAAAGTCATCTTTTTTGTCTAAAGCTAGTTATGATAGAATTATGTTATATCATAGAAGGCTTGGCCACCCTCCCTTTCAGAATCTTTTACATCTGTTTCCTACTTTATGTAAGGGTTTAAATTCTGAAGGTTTCAAATGTAATGAATGTGAATTTGCTAAACACAAAAGAGTTTATTATCCTATCTCATCTAGCATTTCTAATGATCCTTTTAATCTTGTTCATAGTGATATTTGGGGACCTTCCACTAATCCTAACATTAATAGTGCTCACTGGTTTGTCACTTTTATTGATGACTGCACCAGGACCACTTGGGTATATTTGATGAAACATAAGTCTGACCTAGCTCAGATCTTCCCTATTTTCTATAACATGATTTTGACTCAATTTAATGTTAAAATCAAGAAAATAAGGACAGATAATGCTAGATATTACTTTAATAAGTTCCTAAATCCTTACTTGGAGGAAAGGGGAATTATCCATGAATCTTCTTGTGTCCATACACCCCAACAGAATGGGGTGGCTGAGAGGAAAAACAGGCACCTCATGGATACTACCAGGGCTCTTCTTTTTCAAATGAATATGCCCAAAAATTACTGGGGAGAGGCAGTTTTGACTGCTGCTCATCTTATAAACAGATTGCCTAGTAAGATTCTGGGAAAAGGAGTCCTATTGAAACTCTTACAGAATTTTCTAAAAACTGAAGGGGTTCACCCTAAGGTCTTTGGATGTGAGGCCTTTGTTCATGTTCACCAACCTAACAGGGGAAAGTTAGATCCCAGATCTGTTAGATGTGTTTTTATTGGATACTTTAACACACATAAAGGGTATAAATGCTATCATCCTCCTACAAGGAGGGTGATTATATCAAAGGATGTTACTTTCTATGAAATACATCCCTATTTTACAGGGAAATCTCTCATTCAGGGGGAGAAAATCATAACAGACTATGATCAGGATATGTGGCCCTCTCAGAGTGACCTTGATACATCAAGTACTCATGAGAAAAATCACAATCCTATGATTAATCATAGCCAGGATCCTTCTCCTACTGAACATGAGGTAAATGTGCCTACTATGGAACAAGTACATGAGGTTCCTTTCGTTGAAAAGCAAAGGGAAAAAACTCCAATAATCTATACCAGAAAAAACTGGACAAGATTAAAGGATGTAATTCCTATTGAAGCACCCATAACAAGTATAGGTGATCAAAATATCACCAGTACAGATGAAGATACTGAATCTAACAACTCTGAGGAGCATTCTTCCTCTGATAAAGAGGATCCTACTATTGTTATGTCAGTACCAAAAGAAAACAGTGGTTTCCCTCTTGAGGAACCCCCTATTGCTCTAAGAAAGCCCACTCGGGCCTGTACTAAACATCCTATGAAAAACTTCCTATCTTATGATAAGATGTCTACAAATCAAAAGAGATTTGATGGATCTACTCCTAAGAGGTTCTCAGAAGCCTTAGAGAATGAAACATGGGTTAAAGCCATGAAGGAAGAGATGAATGCTCTTGAAAAGAATGGAACTTGGGATTTAGTCACCCTTCCAAAAAATGCTAAGACTGTGGGATGTAGATGGGTGTTTACCATCAAGTATAGTTCTGATGGATCTATTGAAAGGCACAAAGCAAGACTTGTTTCCAAGGGATACTCTCAGACCTATGGCATAGATTACTTTGAAACTTTTGCACCTGTTGCAAAGATGAACGCTGTCAAAGTTTTACTGTCCTTAGCAGTTAACTTTGACTGGGATTTACATCAATATGATGTAAAGAATGCCTTTTTACAAGGGGACCTAGAGGAGACCATCTTTATGGATGTTCCTCCTGGATTCCAAAATGAAAAAGGGAAAGTGTGCAAGTTGAAGAAGGCTTTATATGGCCTTAAACAATCACCTAGGGCATGGTTTGGAAGATTTGCTAAGGCCATGATGAGCCTAGGGTATAAACAGAGCCATTCTGTTCATAAAACACAATACATCTGGAAAGGTCTCTATCCTCCTAGTGTATGTTGATGATATCATCATCACTGGGAATGATATTGACAGCAACCAGAACCTGAAAAAATTCCTATGTACTGAATTTGATATTAAAGAGTTGGGAAGACTCAAGTACTTCCTAGGAATTGAAGTTATGTACTCTAAAATGGGAATATTCATTTCCCAACAGAAATACATCCTTGATCTTCTGAAAGATAGTGGGAAATTGGGTTGTAAACCTATGACCACCCCTATTGAACAAAATCATGGTTTAAGTTTAGCACCTGAGGATGAATCTGTGGATAAATCCACCTATCAAAGATTGGTGGGTAGACTCATATATCTCTCCCATACTAGACCTGATATATCCTTTGCTGTTAACATTGTAAGAAGGTATACGCAAAACCCTAAAAGATGCCACCAGAATGCAGCAGAAAGGATTGTGGAATATCTAAAGACTTGTCCAGGGCAGGGAATCCTTTTTAAGAAAAGTGACCACAAAAGACTGGAGGCCTTTACTGACTCAGATTATGCAGGATGTATTGATGACAGGAGATCTACATCTGGTCACTGCATATTTCTTTTTGGGAATCCTATAGCATGGAGAACCAAGAAGCAGAGTGTTGTGGCTAGATCCAGTGCTGAAGCAGAATTTAGAGCACTAGCTATTGGGATGTGTGAGCTACTATGGCTAAAAATCATCCTGGATGATCTCAAATTACAGAGACAGATGCCTATGATTCTCTATTGTGATAACCAATCTGCTATTGACATATCACACAATCCAGCCCAACATGATAGAACTAAGCATGTGGAGGTTGATAGGCACTTCATCAAAGAAAAACTGGATGCATAACTCATCAAACTTGTCTTTGTCAACTCTCAGAATCAAACTGCTGATGTTCTCACTACAGGATTGCCTAAGAAGAACTTCCAATATCTTCTAAGCAAGCTGAGCATGATTAACATCACCTCTCCAGCTTGAGGGGGAGTGTTAGATTGTAAAATCATGATCCCTTTGGTGTGTTTGATTAGTTAGTTTTATTAGCCTTTTAACTACCTTTTCTGTCCTTTAATTAGCCCTAATATCTATATAAATTAGTGGCTATCTTTCTCTCTTTTTGGCGAAGTAATAAACAGGAACACTTGTCCAACTTACCGTTGGAACAGTGTTTCCTGCTTTATTAAATATAGCCGTTGGACCCCTTTTCTATAAATAGAAGTGTGGGGGTCTTTATCTTGTAATGAGCTTTCTATTCTAATAAAACAAGAATACTTTCTCATTGCTTTGTTCTTACAGGATCAATGATGTATATATAGTTTCATAAAAGAGTTTCCTGTATAACCATCGTTACATGATCAAAAGCTTCCAAATTTTTGTCCACTTCGTGGCCAACATGCACTTTACTATAGCTCACTTTTCAATAGTTCAAAAGCGTTTCAACATACTTCACCAAAAAATCACTCCTCATTTTGCTAAATGATTTATATGAAAAACAGTAGAGGGAGTTATGTACAAGGATTCTTTTGTGGTAGGTGTTATGGTTCCATGATTTCTTCAGTGTCTCCTCATTTTACCAAGTGGTCAAAAAGTGCTACACTTACCTGCAAGTGCTTAAAATGTTAAGGTAAAATCTAAAAAGCAGCATCACTTTGATTAATGATGATCATACAAATGATTATACCAAAGATGCTTGATTTTCATAAGTTTCATTCACTTGCCACATTAATCAACATGATAATGGGTTTTCAATACTTGAAATAAGAACTTGTAGGGTAAATGTCCTACCAAATCATTAGGAAACCCAAAGTCATGGACACCAGCAAACCGACCATTTTTATTCATAAATCCGACAACATTTTAATTGTAGGGATTTCTAACATGGAGCATACTTACATAGACATAGGTAGCCGGCCAAGCGGAAGTTTGAAGTACCCAATACGTACCTGCACTCAAAATATACCCAAATATTGAAACTTTATCTGGAAAGTTTTAGACAGAGAACGGATACATCGTACCCCACAAACCAAAATATAGGAAAAGCAGTCATTACCTTCACTGTTAACTACTCTTCAGGACCAATCAACATGCTTATAAGGTTGATTTCAACTAATTGAAGTACAAATCAAATTATAAAACGATATAAAAGAAAAGAAATTGAAGCGAAGGATAGCTAAAACTCTGACTACTACGGAAACAAAAGTCGAGCTATGAATTCTTACCGTTCAAAATGCAAGAATAAGAAATTGTAGTAATGAAATATGTGTGAAAATAGAGAAATAAACAATCATATAGATACCTAAAATCCAAAAAAAAAAACTAACTGAAAGATGGATAACAAATCAAAATTACGAAGCAACCGCACCCGAGAATATGAGCCTGGGTAAATCGAGTCCTCTTGTAGATCTCCATCACCTTATTTTCCACCTCATGCACCATAAAGATCCATTCCCTTCGATCTGAAAAAGCAAAAATCAATTTGAATGGAAGAAAGGAGATTTGGTAAGAAAAGACGACGATAATGGAGATGAAAAGGACGCGTCAATGCCTATATGATGTGTGTATTGTAATGATGGAGCAAAGATGTGGAGAAAATTGAACACGTGTTTGCAAGGTACGCATTAGGTGAATTATTGTAGAATTGATGTGACCGAATTTAAGGGGTTGTTTAACTGCGGGGGGAAGAAGACGGGTTGTGGGCTGGATAGCAGTCGGCCTACTCGTTATATATAGCAGGTTGGGCCGGAAATTTCAAGCAATTTAATTGTTTCAGGTGGACACGTGGAAGGAGGGGGTTTAAAACCCTTCCTTTCTCTAAGATAGATAGACTAGTGTGGTTTGGGCCTTGAACCGCAAGGCCCTGATAAGGCCCTCGGTATAGAAACATTGCTTGAAAGTAAACATTAAAATAAAAGACATAAAACTTGGTTTGGGTAATACATTTTGGATATGACTTAACCACACTATTGTTCCATTTTTCTCACAGATTTAGAATATATAACACATGCATACATGGTCTTAGTTTGGTGAAGCTTAAAAGTTGCTTACAAACAAACAGATGTAAATCCACCTTATTCCATACAAGTAGAACGCAGGTTTTGTTTCAACGGACTTACATTTAGGTTTTATAAATAAGCAAAGTCTCCTATAGAACAAAACACGTTTTACATGCTATTAGCAACCGTTGGGGTTCATTTTGTTGGATGAACAAGCTAATGGCTTCTAATACGTCATGCATGTCTTACAAAAGCAAAGTTTAACACACAAAATAGGTTTTTCATGTATTACTTGAGCATAGGGAGATAAAGAGACACAACTAACTCAACTTCAGCTTGCACTTGCTTTTCTTAACAGGGCTTTCAATGCTTGCAGAAGCTTTATCCATGGACTGCATTGGTGAGTCATCATCAAGAGGCTCTACCTTAATAGTAACCATGTTTTTCTGGGCATCTCCAAAAGACAGAACTCGATAACAACCAGATTGAGCTGCATCATCAGTATTATTGTTCTGTGTCGAAGCCGATCTCAATCTGTTTACCATCATCAGTATTACCCTAAACCCTACAGCCACTTTACCATCTACTCCGGTCATTAGGTCAACATCATCTATGACAGGTTCAGCAGCAGAGAAAACATCTTTGTAGAGGTAAATCTTGACCAGTGGGTATTTCCTAGTGACTTCACCTCGAATAAGCTTTTCAAAACACGACATGTTTATTTTATAAAGCTGCCGCCAAATCTAATGTAACTGAACGCCCCTGAAATGGAATTAAATTTTTTATATCAAAAGTCAAACACACACTCTTCAAACTTGATAATTTACAACAAGAAACATAGCTAGATAAGTCAATGTCTGGCGAACCTTTAATACTTTCAAACCTTTAATACTTTCACTCAAGCACAATGTAGCAGATAAGGATGTGAACGGTACCGAAAGAACACATTACAGATATGGTAGAGCATATCCATACTCATATTGTAATACTATCTAAGTATTCACACTGTACTTTTGAACATGTAACAGATTCATTAGTGTTGTGTCTGCTATTTTTTTTAGGAAATTACCTCTTCTTCAGCCTCTTTTAACTGTATGGCAGTGAATGGAATGAGGACCTCGGCATCCGGCGAGTAAATTCCATCATACGCAGTAGCAAATGCATCAGCGACGAGAACACCAATATGGCATCTATTTAGAAATTTAGAAACATATACATCCTATCATGTTTTTTTACTACAACATAAAACTCATACCTAAGAAATGAAGGAATGCTTACTTCAAGCTAATAGGATCTGCTTGATCGCATGAAGAACAAGGCTTATCCACTTTATGTCCAAGCCTCAAGGATCTGTGACGGTTTTTGCAGGCCATATACCAAAACCTGTCTTGTCCTGGAATAAGTTTTAGTTTCCCAGCAATCCAAGCAGTCTTGATCTTGAGTAAAGGAAATTAACAAAAGTTAGTTTAGTCAAAGGAAAACTTTAAGCATTAATAATACTTAAACTCAATGCTTAATGGGTAAAAGAAGATTACAATATCCAACTGTGCCATTGCATCTCATATGCCCATGATATCAGCACCAGCTGGTTTCCTCAGAAGAATGTTTGCATCTTCGTAGGCCTTTTTCGACAGCAGGTCATCAATGTTTTTTTTGTTCAAACCATACCTATGTTTGAAGAATAAACATAAACACAAATACATGTATATATAGCTGAGTTTAGTCCTTGAGTAAGTATCAATTTTTTCTTTTAGTTCTTCAACCAAAACTGACCACATAACATAATTGCTTTCATTTTACAACTTGCTTGTTGTACCGAATAAATTAAACCTCAGGTGCAAGACTTTTGAAAATTACCATTCCTTTAAAGCCGGCCATTCAGGAATCACATATTCTTTCAGCATCACACTATTCAAACGCGATGAAAATGACAAACCTGGAACAAATAACAGTTTGCTTAGATATTAAACTAAGATTATTGGAACGGGCATAAACCCTTAAATAACAATATAGTGTATACATTAACAGAGATTTACAGCTAACCATTAAAGGTGGTACTTTCATGTTCATACCAACAAACATTATTGCATCAGGAAGGCCTTCACATAAAACGTCTCCATATACGCTCTAATTGTTTCCTTCCACAAACTCATTATCATAGGAGTGTTTCTAATGGAAGAGAAAATCGTAAGTGTAAATAAAAATGGTGCATTAGTTATATACATAATAAAAGGTAGAGCCTAACATACTCGGTATCTACCACAATGAAGTCCTGCGCAATCAAATCCTTTCCATACAAATCTTGTCCTACCTTTTTTTCATCAGAAGCTTCAGCAATCAAACCCTTAATATCTTCACATAAAAAGTACTTATTTCATCAGCCATTACCTTCTAATCGAGGTTGTTGAAGTAAAGGGAAAAGTGAGAAGATAATGACTTACTGATTGGAGTTTCGCGATCTGCATAGCGAAACAGTTCAGAGAATTGTTTGAACTGGAAATCATAAGGAATGTTTGATGGCACAGTTTCATTCAATGGATGTACTGTTGCAGTGTTATACAAAGTCCATGAGAATTCATAGTCACTAACCTCATAGCCAGTCCTCACTGGTTTAACATAAGCATTCGATATGTAATATCGTTTGTAGGGCATAAGCGATGTTTCGGAGTACGCAATATCTCCACCATAGCATACTGCTGAAACCAAAGTTCCCTACATAAAATAGACAAATATTCCATTATTGTTTCCTGTGAGAAGCATTATTCAACTGAAAGATGAGAATTGAATATTTTATAACTCCATCTCAAGCAATTAGTAAACTGATATTTAGACATTATTTAACAGAGAAGAGAACAGCCTCACAAAGTCAAACTTATGGAAAAGATAGAAATGCAGAAACGTAAAAAATTACCACTGTGTCAACAAACATGTAGCCCCTGTATTCTGTCGGATTTGCCACGGACCTGCTTGTGCCATTTGTTTCCTCTCTGGAACATGTACCAACACTTTCCAATTCTGTTTTCTCTGCAGTACATCTTTGGTGTTGCACACGTGTCTCTCTCTTTGCTATGAATTCCCGGAAAATGTGTAAATGTTATAGCTATGAAAAGCAGCAGAATCACAAAATAGCAGCACATACACATTTTGTTTTTGGCAGAGCAAGGTTGTATATCAGTTTAATTTCAACCAGAAAATACAGGGGAATGAAAACCAAGACAGAAAAGCAGCCAAACATGATCAATCTAGCAGCACCTCTTTATAAACAACATTTCTTGCTTTATTTCTACTGTTTTGTTTTTAAAACGATGGGGTAAACAACACACACGCGCAGACGCAACGGTTTTTGCTCTAGACAAAGCAACATATAACTGACCGTGTGAAAATACATGTTCCTTCAGAAACTACAATAAATTTTTTTCTGCTCTTACTTCTCTAGCCAGGTCTATCTTATCATTAAAGCATTTAAACCTACAGGACTCGACAGTCCAGATTCATAACCATACCTAGGGTTTGCTGTATTTTTTGTTCTCATGAGAAGCAGATAACCTAATTATCTTAATCAAGGCAACGAGGAAAACTACAGTCTGTAAGAACCCAACAATAGAAAAAAAAACTCCAAACAAACCAACAGGCATGCAACAATAGGGGGAAAAATCAAGAAGGAAGTACCAGCTGTGAAGCCATTGCGGTAAAGCACAGAACACACGATTGAGATTGGAACAAGAGGTCCTATCCAGACAAAGACAAAAATAAAACTCGAAATTCCTATATCACAAATTAACAATATTTACAGTGAATAAATAAATAATTATATACAGATAAACGAAACAACGAAATACACAATCAACTATATGAATATGTAAATACATTAACAACACAACATAAGCATGCATTTATCTAATCCAACGTTGAGCCTATAGATAATTACCATTCTTAGCTACAAAATCTGAAACATAAGCTCACACACACGTGTCATTCACCAAAATTCAGGCACACTAGCAACATCAAAACCACCATTCTAGTAGCATTTACAAACAACACCTAAATTTTAAAATAATGTAGTTGGCAGCTGAGTTATTTTTCCTCAAAGGACTCATGGCTAGTGGATGTCCAAAAGGAACACAGAATCCCTGGCTTAATTAAACAACCACAACAACGTACCATTACACCAAATTTCAAGCTGATAAGAACAACCCTTTGGCCTGAACATACCCACAATCCTAAATAGAACTCTTCCTTCTAAATCCCTAAAAGCAAACCCTTAAAAGCATTAGTTCTATTTATTTAAATAATAGCAAAATACTTACGGAAGAAAAACAATTCTATATGTCCAATTTTCAGACAAATGGAACAAAGATAAATTTATTTATTTGAACTGCATAAAAGAATCTTGCGATTCTTACCTAGGTGCTTTTGAAATTTAAAGGGAGCATCGCGAGGAACAAAAATCGGCATCAAAAGGTAATCTCCACCTCCACCTCCACCTCCGCAACCGCAGCCGCATCCGTGTCTTTGTATTCCCCTCTTATATGCCTTCGCTTCTATCTGAAATAGGTTAGGGGATTGAGAAAACTGGAATTGGGCTACCCAAGTTAAATATTTTGTTTTGGTGGACTGGATCAATGATGTATATATAGTTTCATAAAGGAGTTGCCGGTATAACCATCGTTACCTGATCAAAAGCTTCCAAATTTTTGTCTACTTCGTGGCTAGCATGCACTTTACTATAGCTCACTTTTCATAGTTCAAAAGCGTTTCAACATACTTCACCAAAAAATCACTCCTCATTTTGCTAAATGATTTCTATGAAAAACAGTAGAGTGTTATGAAATAATATATTGATGGATTATCTATTATTCTGATTGATTTACGTAGATTTTGGATTAATTGATTATTGTGTTCACATTATAATCTCTACTATAAATAACCTCTTATACCATTGGAATAACACAAGCAATTCTCTCTTCTTCTATACTTGTATTTTCTCTTGTTCTTCCTCCAATATTTTCTTAGTTTTATAACACGTTATCAGCACGAGACTCTACCAACGGAGTATTCCATTGGTGTCCCTTTTGGCGGTTCAGGTAAAATTTTATTACTGTTCATCACTCTTCTTGTTTTAATGGCTAACATCACCAAACAAGACTTTGTACCCCTAAACATATCGGGGAAAAATTATTTATCATGGGCCATGGATGTGGAGATGCACTTGGTATCTATGGGTCTTGGCAAAACGATTGTCACAAATAATACTGAGACAAGCCAAGACCGTGCAAAGGCCATGATATTTCTCCGTCATCATCTGGATGAGGGATTGAAACATGAGTATTTAACGGTGAAAGATCCGTATGAATTGTGGAACCATCTGAAAGAGAGGTTCGACCACTTGAAGTTGGTTGTTTTACCGAAAGCCAGATATGATTGGCTCAACCTGAGATTGCAGGATTTTAAATCTGTCACTGAATATAATTCAGCTATATTTAAGATTACATCACAATTGAAACTATGTGGTGAAAAGGTGACAGATGAAGACATGTTGGAAAAAACTTTTTCCACTTTTCATGCCTCGAATGTGCTCCTGCAGCAGCAATATCGAGAGAAAAGTTTTAAGAGATATTCTGATCTCATTGCATGCCTTCTGTTGGCAGAGCAAAACAATGAGCTGTTAATGAAAAATCATGAGTCCCGTCCCACTGGAGCCAGTCCATTCCCTGAAGTGAATGCGACACAATCTTCAAATTTTGGCCGTGGCCGTGGACGTGGTCGCGGTGGAGATCGTGGTAGAGGCCGTGGTCGTGGACGCGGTCGTGGAAAATATGCGACACATCACAATGAAAATTGTGGTAAGAAACGAAGCGATCCACCAAGATCGGATCGCAACAACAATGAAAAGAAAGTCCATGGTGACAAATGTTATAGATGTGGAATGGATGGACATTGGTCCAAGTCATGCCGTACGGCAAAACATCTTGTTGATCTTTATCTGGCATCTCAGAGAAAGCCAGAAAACGGTGTTGAGGCAAATCTTATTGATCAGAAGATTGATGATCTGAATTTTGATATGCCATTGATGTCACCCATGGAAGTTGCTGATTTTTTCAACGACACCGCTTGAAGGCTCCGGTTTATTGTGTCTTTTGACACATTATTTCTTTTGTCATTCTAATAAAGTTGTTTGTGCCCTTTTGCACTTTAATTTATGTCATCCCAATAAAATTGCTTTAGCAATTGTTTTAATATTGATTTATTTTGTTTTTGATTGAGGTTGATCTATGATGTAATATGGAGTTTTATTATTAATAAATCCAAGTGGATATTTTGATTACCGATCATTGCTAGTTTTTCATTCTTTTACTTTGAAAATTAAAGGATACCATGTATTTATTAGTGTATATACTTGATGTCACATATACATTTGTATCATATCATATAAAATAAAACGCGTCATCGAGCAAATTTTGAGTCATTAATGATAAAATATTTTGACGCCCAAAAAAAAAAAGAATAAAAAAGAAAAAGAAAAGGGGATTTAACGTTTTAGATTGTAATTAATAAGATTGCATCATATGATAGATAATATTATGCGCCAGATTTAAGGGCCATTTTAATGCGGATTACAAAATCCAAATTATATTCACAAGAATAATGTGAGCCATTTTATGATTGCATCTTATTTTTTAGTTCGGACAATTAAACATATATGTTCATTTATTTATTTATTGCTGACACGCCACTAAACATTATCATCATTCGTGTTAAATTGTTATTCTTCATTTATCTATATCAATTAACTCCTTTGTTTCCTTGACTAACATATTATTGATTTTTTTGAAGAGAAAAAAAATGGAAGCCATATTATTAATTTCTTTTTGTTGGTGTATAATACATCGGATTATACATGTCAATCTCTAGAAGTGGATGTGACTAAACTCAATATTTACGATGTGTCCGTTCCTAGAAGCGAACGTAGACAATTAAATATTCTAGATGTGTTGAGATACACAAGTCAGTTCCCGGTGTGAACATGACAGAATCTAGATAATGTATACCGATATTTAAAGATGTATCGAATCACGTCAGTCAGTTCCCTGAAGTGAACATGACACATATGAGACTGTGATTTTAAAAATCATTATAGATGGACTTGGGGTTCATCAA
This sequence comes from Gentiana dahurica var. dahurica, assembly GCA_024500145.1. NCBI lineage: Eukaryota > Viridiplantae > Streptophyta > Magnoliopsida > Gentianales > Gentianaceae > Gentiana > Gentiana dahurica. Next base: position 6,801,011 of record CM044898.1, on the reverse strand, counting down.
AAGCACTAAGGTGCTCATAGAAATGAATATGAAATTCATAGAAATAAATATGGACTCGGAGTCCATATGAAAGGGAATGATGTTCCTACGAAAAACTTAAAGTCTAAAATAAGAAAATCCAGTAAGAACATCGTGACACTACTTTAACCCGCGGAAAAGAAAGTTATTCATTGCGATAATATGCTATTGTATTGTAGCAATATTGAAGGAAGCGGTTTAAATTCAACAAAATGATTATCAAAGAATAATCATGAAACTCAATCCATTTGATCTAGTCCATTCCCAGAAGTGCTTGTCACCAGATTCATGAAAGTGGTTGAGGTCATATACATGTCTGAATTCGTGGACAAAACTCTTGATTAATGTATCCTTGAAGGATATCATCAAATTTGTCTACTTGGAGGGGAAGGATTGTCCACCAGAAGTGGAACAAAACGAAATTAAATTCTAGATGAATGATGAAAATCGATTTTCATATTGTGGTATTGAAAGATCACTGATCGCGTACTTGGCGTACGGAGAATTGATTTTCACGATGTGGCATTAACAGGCCACTAGTCGCGTACTGGTCATACGGCAAGATATCCGGTTGAGAATAATGAAGCTTCATATTTATAGTAAAAACAATATTATGAAACAAATACTATATGTTACGGTCATTATGAAAATGATCCAGATATATATGATAAATATTGTTTATCATTTTTCAAAAGTCTCAAACGCAGTAAATTGTGCGATGTGGATATTAAATTGAGACATCGGAAGAATTTAAAAGATATAGATCACTTGAAGAGATAATATAATTCTTCCCGATTGAGTATATCTCGTAATGTTTGTTGATACTCATATAAATGGATACACATTGACATGTAGAATCCCACATAGGGATATCACATTAAAATGTTGAATCCCACAAAGGGTTATTGCAAACTTAAGTAGATATGACTTCAGATAAAATGTTTTTCCAAGATTAGGGGGAGGAAAGTAAACTTGGAGTTTATAAATCTTGTGGAAAAACATTGTATTAACGCACATTTAATCACCGGAGGCATTTAATTACTCTAGAAGAGTGAGCAACTGCAAATGCTCTGGTTGGAATAAATGTTGCCAAAAGGTTTATCTTAGGAGGATAATAATTGTCCTAGAAGGAAAAGTCCGAGAAGGACAGAAAAAGTCCGAGAAGGACAGAATATGATACGTATCAAATTAATGAAGATAACGTTGTAAGCGTCGAAAGACCAATTGGCTCGATAATGAAAATTCCTCAGAATGGGTAATGACTATATTTATGAGAACTTCGGAAGAATAAGCATATGCTCGAGCAGAAAATATATAGTCAAAGAAGCTCCGGAAGAGCAATGGAATACTCTAGATGAGTAACGAAATCATAAACCTTTGACGAGGTCAATGCTAGAAAATGCCAACAAGTGTTGATAAATAATATGGGTGGAACAAATAATATGCAGTTATCATACACACATGAGGTTGGAGAAAATGAACCTGCAGTTCACTCCCTCGTGTTACCTTCTTGCGACCCCCCGAAGAAAATGTAATGTTCTTGGAGAATCTGGAACTGCATATTGCTGATTGTTAATTATGTTCACCGCTTGGAGCGTGAGAAACCTTAATGTTCCAACAAATATAAATCTCTTAGTGTTGAGATAATGAATTAATGTTATCATTGTTTGAATTAATGAGATAAGATAACAAATGCAACACTTGGTTTTATGAACGAGGTTCATAAACGAGGCAAGTATGTTTTGATATGTCGAAATCGCCGGAAGCGATTATAGTGCCTCAAGCACATGAGATGTGTGAAGCATATAAAGTGTTTGAAAGGCTGAAACACAAAGTATATAATACATGAATGGTCCCCGAAGCGGGATAATTTGTTTGATCTGAGAAAGTATGGATCCATTGTGAGACTCCTACAGAGTTACAAAAGATAACTGAATATGATTAATTGACTTATATTATAAAGATCCGTTACATGCACAAGAAAAGATATTTTTTGGCCCTGAAGACCAATGATTGTACTCTTTTTCCCTTTAACAAGTTTTTCCCATTGGGTTTTCTTAGTTAAAGGTTTTTAACGAGGCAATCAGTGCACTAGGGCGCATATGTCATGAATCTTTTTTCCTTGACTGTTTTTTTTCCCACTGGGTTTTTCCAAGCAAGGTTTTTGGTACATGCCAAATACGTTATAAAATCAGATCAAGCGGAAAGCAAGTCGGGGACTTGTTAGTTATGCGGTTGGTAGACATTTATCGAACCCCCAAAAGGCAAGGCTTCAAAATTGGTTGTTCTTCACCAGTGGTGGTACATCGATTTCATAGTGCTGGACATAGAAAATTTTGGTCACGACATCCTCAAATCATGGCGAAATTGTAGCTATTCATGAAACAAGTCAAGAATATGTTTCGTTCGGATCATTGGCACATTATACACAAGACACTTGTGGTTTATTCATCAAGAAAGAGAAGCTGACTTGATTATATGAAGATAATGCAGGATGTATAGCTCAATTAAATGGTGGCTATGTAAATGACGATCGGATGAAACATACTTCACTAAATCTTCATAAGAAAGGTGACATTAGTATTCAGCAGATAAGGTCAAGTGACAATCCAGCAGATTTATTCGCGAAGACATTACCTACCGCTACGTTTGAGAAATTGATAAAGAAGATCGGAATGCGTCGACTTAAAGACTTGAATTGATGCTTGGTTTAGGGGGAGTAAATTAAACAGATAAATATGTACTCTTTTTCCTTAACTAAGATTTTTTCCACAGGGTTTTCTCTTAGTAAGGTTTTAATGACGCATATCATATCTGTTGTATTTTAATAATAGATATCCAATGGGGAGTGTTATGAAATAATATATTGATGGATTATCTATTATTCTGATTGATTTACGTAGATTTTGGATTAATTCAGATTATTGTGTTCACATTGTAATCTCTACTATAAATAACCTCTTATACCATTGGAATAACACAAGCAATTCTCTCTTCTTCTATACTTGTATTTTCTCTTGTTCTTCCTCCAATATTTTCTTAGTTTTATAACATAGAGGGAGTTATGTACAAGGATTCTTTTGTGGTAGGTGTTATGGTTCCAGGATTTGTTCAGTGTCTCCTCATTTTACCAAGTGGTCAAAAAGTGCTAAATTTATCTGCAAGTGCTTAAAATGTTAAGGTAAAATCTAAAAAGCAGCATCACTTTGATTAATGATGATCATACAAATGATTATACCAAAGATGCTTGATTTTCATAAGTTTCATTCACTTGCCACATTAATCAACATGATAATGGGTTTTCAATACTTGAAATAAGAACTTGTAGGGTAAATGTCCTACCAAATCATGAGGAAACCCAAAGTCATGGACACCAGCAAACCGACCATTTTTATTCATAAATCCGACAACATTTTAATTGTAGGGAATTTCTAACATGAAGCATACTTACATAGTCATAGGTAGCCGGCCAAGCGGAAGTTTGAAGTACCCAATACGTACGTGCACTCAAAATATACCCACATATTGAAACTTTATCTAGAAAGTTTGAGATAGAGACGGATACATCGTACCCCACAAACCAAAATATTGGAAAAGCAGTCATTACCTTCACTGTTAACTACTCTTCAGGACCAACCAACATGCTTATAAGGTTGATTTCAACTAATTTGAAGTACAAATCAAATTATAAAACGATACAAAAGAAAAGGAATTGAAGCGTAGAATAGCTAAAACTCTTACTACTACGGAAACAAAAGTAGAGCTATGAATTCTTGCCAAATGCAAGAATAAAAAATTGTAGTAATGAAATATGTGTGAAAATAGAGAAATAAACAATCATATAGATACCTAAAATCCAAAAAAAAAAAAAAAAACTAACTGAAAGATGGATAACAAATCAAAATTACGAAGCAACCGCACCTGAGAATATGAGCCTGGGTAAATCGAGTCCTCTTGTAGATCTCCATCACCTTATTTTCCACCTCATGCACTATAAGGATCCATTCCCTTCGATCTGAAAAACAAAAATCAATTTGAATGCAAGAAATGAGATTTGGAAAGAGGAGACGACGATAATGGAGATGAAAAGGATGTGTCAATGTTGGTGATTATATCACCAATGTGATTTAGTGTTATTGGACTTAGTTTGAGGTTTGGTAAGCTTGAAACAATCGATATGAGTTAGGAGATGCGGGGTGCATGCTTACAATTGATATTTACAAGCTTACGAGAGTGTTAGATCAAGTGTTGAACAAAATCCAAATTCTGCTGCTTGTTGGACGGGCGTCCATTTCATATGGACGGGTGTTTGACTTCAGACGGGTGTCTAGGTTCACTGGACGAGCGTCTGAAGGGTGGATTTACATACAGGATGTAACCTGGTTGGATGGACGAGCGTCTTAAGAATCTGGACGGGCGTCCAGTATTCTTCAGACGGGCGTCTAAGATGTCAAACGGGCGTCTGAAGTGTGAATTTACATACAGGATGTGACTGTTCAGATGGACGAGCGTCTGAAGAAACTGGACGCCCGTCCAGTGTGCTTCAGACGGGCGTCCAGGATTCTAAACGGGCGTCCAGTATGCAGTTCTGGAGCAGTTTTGGTCGGTTTTGCTGGTATCCTTTCGGGTTTTGGACTGGTAACTGATTCTGAAAGGTTGTGTATGTAATGTTATATTAGTATAACATCACACACACATAAGGATACACTTGGAACTTTATTTTTAAACACAAGAATAGAATTTGAGAAGCAATTTTTCTGTTTTCTTTGAAATTCTTGAAGCCTCAAGTTTAAACACACATATCTACAAAACTTCTATAGCATTCTTTCATCTTATTGCCAAAGATTGGAAGAGAAGCAGATTTATCCCGTGATTATATTCGAGTTAATTCCCGGAGGCAATTCAAGGGAACGAATAATTTTCGCAGAAAAGATTTCCAAATCGACTCTGCGATCATATCAAGTTATCTTGCATTTCAAGTTTTGATACCATTGTTCTAATCATCCTATAAACTCCCTAACAATCTGCGAAAATTATTGTGCTTTGAACAATGTCAAGTATCAAGGAGATGACTTCCAATTTGACAAATTGGAACAATTCAACGGTGAGGATTTTCGAAGGTGGCAAAAGAAAATGCACTTTCTTTTGACTGCATTGAAGGTTGTGTACGTGTTGAGTACGCCATGCCCTCAGATTGATGATAACAGCACCATGGAGGAATCAAGGAGGAAAAGTAAGTGGGAAAATGATGATTATATATGCCGTGGTCACATCCTTAACGGTATGTCTAATAGTCTTTTTGATACTTACCTTGAAATTGAGACGTCTAAAGAGTTGTGGGATACTTTGGAGGCTAAGTATGTGAGTGAAGATGCATCAAGTAAGAAATTTCTTGTTGGTAATTTTATGAAGTATGTGATGGTAGATAATCGTCCGGTCATGGATCAATATCATGAATTATTGCGTTTGTTTGGTCAGTTCTCTATGCATAAAATGGCTATGGATGAGTCCATTTGTGTTTCAAGCATCATTGAAAAGTTGCCTCCCTCATGGAGGGATTTTAAAAATTCCTTGAAACATAAGACGGAAGAACTTTCTTTGATTGAACTTGGTTCTCATCTTAGGATAGAGGAAAGTTTGCGTTTGCAAGAAAGTTGTAAGAATGTTGTAGGTTGCGGTAAGAACATTGCAGGTGGCTCAACTTCAATCAATATGGTTGAAGTTGGGGAAACTTCTAAGAAAAATGACAACAAAAGAAAGTTTGATTCTTCCAACAACAAAAACAAGGCAAAGTCTAACAAGAAGCCGAAAGGCACTTGTTGGTATTGCAGAAAGGAAGGCCATTTCAAGGCGGACTGTTTTTCACGAAAGCAAAACAGTGGCAAGGGTAAAGGCCCGGTGAATGGGTCGAAAGACCCGGCACCACCTAAACATCAAGGATGATGATGTTAGTTGGTGGATAGACTCGGGAGCAACTAGACATGTGTGCAAGGATAAATCCTGGTTTTCAAAATATGAAAAAGTTAAAGATGGATCAATTGTACATATGGGAAACGAGTCTAAAGCTGCTGTTGTTGGAAAAGGCGTTGTAAATTTGCAATTTAGTTCTGGAAAATTTGTAACTTTAAACAATGTTCTACATGTTCCTTTAATCCGGAAAAACTTGGTTTCCGGTAGTATTTTATGTAAAGAGGGCTACAAACAAGTATATGAGTCCTCTCGTTATGTATTAACTAAGCATGGTGTATTTGTAGGATTTGGTTATCTAAATGGTGGTATGTTTATGCTTAACATTATTCGTAATGATTTGAATGATAATGTTAATATGAATGTTATGACTGTTAATGTTGATGAATCATACTTGTGGCATGCGAGATTAGGTCATGTGCATTTTAGAAGAATGTTGCAAATGTCTAAAAATGACTTAATTCCTGTTTGTAGTACAACTATGAATAAGTGTGATACTTGTAGCTTAACTAAAATTGTAAGACAACCTTTCAAAGGTGTTGAAAGGTCGTCTACTATTTTGGAACTTATTCATAGTGATCTTTGTGATTTTGGTTCTACTCCATCTTTAGGAAACAAAAAGTATGTTGTCACATTTATTGATGATTGCACTCGTATTTGTTATGTTTACTTACTTTTTACAAAAGACGAGGCAATGGAAAAGTTTAAAGTGTTTAAAAACGAAGTGGAATTGCAACTTGAAACTAAAATAAAGAAACTTCGTACGGATAGAGGTGGAGAATACTTTGATCCACCATTTTTTGAATCTTGTGGGATTATACATGAAATAACTACACCTTATACACCACAACAAAATGGCATAGCTGAAAGAAAGAATCGAACTCTAAAAGAGATGGTGAATGCTATGCTTTCTTACTCAGGATTGAGTGAGGGTTTTTGGGGAGAAGCTATGTTGACAGCTTGTTATTTATTGAATAGGATTCCTAATAAAAAAAGTCCTATTACCCCATATGAGCTTTGGTATAAAAAGAAGCCAAACTTGCATTATTTGCGTGTTTGGGGATGTAGAGCAGTCGTAAGACTACCCAATTCCAAGATTAAAACCTTGGGGGAAAGAGGCATCGATTGCATTTTTATTGGATATGCGTTGCATTCCAAGGCATATAGGTTCTATGGTATAGAACCTAATGATTCGGTTGTTGTTCATTCCGTTATTGAATCAAGGGATGCTATCTTTGATGAAAGTCGATTTTCTTCTATATCAAGGCCTAGGAATGTTGTTCCTATTGGAATTAGTGAAAGTTGTGGTGGTGTGGAATCACAAGATGAGCCTTTGGTGCTTCGAAAAAGCAAAAGGGCAAGAAAAGAAAAATCTTTTGGTCCCGATTTCCAAACTTATTTGGTGGAGGGTACAAGAGATGAAGTAGGATTTCAATATGCATATTGCTATCATATTGATGATGATCCTAGAACGTATAAAGAGGCTATGGAATCTCGGGATATTGCCTTTTGGAAGGAAGCCATTAACGATGAGATGGACTCCATTTTAGGCAATGATACGTGGATATTGACGGACCTTCCACGTGGATGTAAAGCATTGGGTTGCAAATGGATCTTTAAAAGAAAAATGAAAATTGATGGATCCGTTGAAAGGTATAAAGCCCGGTTGGTGATACAAGGCTTTAGACAAAAGGAAGGCATTGATTATTTTGATACTTATGCCCCGGTTGCGAGAATCTCCACTATTAGATTGTTGATTGCCTTGGCATCCATTAACAATCTTGTTATCCATCAAATGGATGTTAAAACAGCCTTCTTAAATGGGGATTTGGATGAGGAAATTTACATGAAACAACCGGAGGGTTTTGTGATACCCGGGAATGAGCATAAAGTATGTAAGCTCGTTAAATCATTGTATGGACTGAAACAAGCTCCCAAAAAATGGCATAATAAGTTTGATGAAGTTGTTTTGTCTAATGGTTTTAAGCTTAACCAAATGGACAAATGTTTGTATAGCAAATTTGATGAAACCGGACATGGTGTAATCATTTGTCTATATGTTGATGACATGTTGATCTTTGGTACAAACCAAGATCAAGTTGACCAATGTAAATCATTTTTGTCATCAAGTTTTTCGATGAAAGACATGGGGGAGGCGGATGTTATCCTTGGTATAAAAATCATAAGGAATGACCAAGGGATTACTTTGACACAATCTCACTACATTGAGAAAATGTTAAAGAAGTTCAATTGTGAAAATTCTGTTCCGGCAAGAACTCCCATGGATCCTCATGAGAAATTTGAGTTGAATTCGGGTAAACCGGAGTCTCAACTTGAATATGCTCGAGTTATAGGATGTTTAATGTATGCAATGACTAGCACTCGTCCAGACATTGCATATGCGGTTGGAAAGCTTAGTAGATATACTAGTAATCCAAGTAGTGTTCATTGGCATGCGGTGATGCGTGTGTTAAGGTATCTTAAGTTTACCAAAAATTTTGGTTTAACTTATGTTGGACATCCTTCGGTGATAGAAGGCTACTCGGATGCTAGTTGGATATCAAATGAGAATCATTCATCAACGAGTGGTTGGGTGTTTCTGCTTGGAGGAGGTGCCATCTCATGGGCTTCCAAGAAGCAAACATGTAATGCAAACTCGACAATGGAATCGGAATTCATCGCCTTGGCTTCGGCCGGTTTAGAGGCAGAATGGCTTAAACATTTGATTTACGAGATTCCATTGTGGCCAAAACCAATATCACCAATTTCTATCAATTGTGATAGTGAAAATACCTTGGCTAAGTGTTATAGTCAAGTGTACAATGGAAAGTCGCGACATATTGGAGTTAGGCATAGCTCGATTCGTGAGTTGATCACTCACGGGGTGATATCAGTTGCTTTTGTGAGATCTCAAAAGAATTTAGCCGATCATTTGACCAAAGCATTGGCTAAGGACTTGTTTGTCAAGTCGGTTGTCGGGATGGGTCTACAACCCATTGAAACTTTGCATTAGGATACCCAATTCCCCCTTAATATGACATTAGGGGCTGAATTCAATGAGGAAGGCCTGATGACTTAGTTTTGGCACATATATTTAGTCCCGAAGGTTTGTGCTAGACCTGCATGTGAGGTTGATATATATCTTAATAAGTCTTATGAAAAAGTGTTGTTGCAGGTACATGATTGATAAGACTCACCTATATGAGTTTGAAGTTTGGCCGCTTCAAGAAAGTTAGGGTTGGCTTTCTACATACTCATGAATTGATATGGACACGAGGCCTGGATAAAAAGTGTCAAGCAAGCTATAAAAGTTGTCTTTAGATTCATTTGTATATTATCTTTGAAATATTCAAATTGTAAAAGGGTTCAATGCTTAGTCACACCCCAATACTCGAATATTTTGGAACGTGTAATATACTAGATGGTAATTCAATCTGCGTGATATTATCATTGAAAGATGAATTGTTGTGTGTTGAAGAGTTTTAACTAAGTCAAGGGTTACACTAAATGGGGGAGGATTGTTGGTGATTATATCACCAATGTGATTTAGTGTTATTGGACTTAGTTTGAGGTTTGGTAAGCTTGAAACAATCGATATGAGTTAGGAGATGCGGGGTGCATGCTTACAATTGATATTTACAAGCTTACGAGAGTGTTAGATCAAGTGTTGAACAAAATCCAAATTCTGCTGCTTGTTGGACGGGCGTCCATTTCATATGGACGGGCGTTTGACTTCAGACGGGTGTCTAGGTTCACTGGACGAGCGTCTGAAGGGTGGATTTACATACAGGATGTAACCTGGTTGGATGGACGAGCGTCTTAAGAATCTGGACGGGCGTCCAGTATTTTTCAGACGGGCGTCCAAGATGTCAAACGGGCGTCTGAAGTGTGAATTTACATACAGGATGTGACCTGTTCAGATGGACGAGCGTCTGAAGAAACTGGACGCCCGTCCAGTGTGCTTCAGACGGGCGTCCAGGATTCTAAACGGGCGTCCAGTATGCAGTTCTGGAGCAGTTTTGGTCGGTTTTGCTGGTATCCTTTCGGGTTTTGGACTGGTAACTGATTTTGAAAGGTTGTGTATGTAATGTTATATTAGTATAACATCACACACACATAAGGGAACACTTGGAACTTTATTTTTAAACACAAGAATAGAATTTGAGAAGCAATTTTTCTGTTTTCTTTGAAATTCTTGAAGCCTCAAGTTTAAACACACATATCTACAAAACTTCTATAGCATTCTTTCATCTTATTGCCAAAGATTGGAAGAGAAGCAGATTTATCCCGTGATTATATTCGAGTTAATTCCCGGAGGCAATTCAAGGGAACGAATAATTTTCGCAGGAAAGATTTCCAAATCGACTCTGCGATCATATCAAGTTATCTTGCATTTCAAGTTTTGATACCATTGTTCTAATCATCCTATAAACTCCCTAACAGTCAATGCATATATGATGTGTGTATTGTTATGATGGAGCAAAGATGTGGAGCAAGATTGAACACGAGTTTGCAAGGTACCCATTAGGTGAATTATTGTAGAATTGATGTGACCGAATTTAAGGGGTTGTTTAATTGGAGAGGGGGGGGGGGGAAGACGGTTTGTGGGCTGGATAGCAGTCGGCCTACTCGAATTATATAGCAGATTGGGCCGGAAATTTCAAGCAATTTAATTGTTTCAGGTGGACACGGGGAAGGAGGGGTTTAAAACCCTTCCTTTCTATAAGATAGAGAGATAGAAAAGCTTATATGGTCACTTCTAGCAATCAAAATAATCAAGCCATTGTTTGGTATCTCTTAGGGTTTTGAATCAAGTCTTAAAAGATTGTAATGTGTCTGTGAATGAACAAATGCCTTTTTGTGATGAATTCCAATATGGTAAATTGTTAAGGGTGATTTTATACGTTTTATAACGATATATTTTCTATCAATTTCCCCTATATGTGGATGCTTTTCATAGAAATCGAGCTTTATATTGAAATATTGAGCAAGTGATGTTTTTAATGGGTTAGTTGCAAAATTGTATGATTTATGTGTAAAATTGATGGTTTTATATTGATTTGGAAGATACTACATTTTGCAATGTGTTTGATGTATTGTAGATGCACAATTTCGACCAAAAAAGAGGATTAAAAGAGGTTAACAATCGGATTAATGGAGAGGAGAAGAGATAAAGGTGAAGTCGGTTGAAGATAAGGATGGGAAAATCGGGTTTGAAGTCCAGCTGAACGCACGTTCAAGCCCCGTCCTTCTGGACGGGCGTCTGCAAGACTGGACGGGCGTCCAGATGAAGAAAGTTGATTCAGAGCTGTAAGGAATTTAGCGAACGAGCGTCCAGTTTTGCATAGGACGGGCGTCTGACCAAGACTCGGCCCGACTCGAAGTTTTATTGAAGACTGAACTGGCGTCCAGGACCTTGGACGGGCGTCCACGGCCGACTTAGCCAAACCGACTTAAAAGTCTATAAAAGCAGCCGCATTGCTTCAACCCTAGATATATCATATCTTATACACCAAATACACACAGCAGCCGCACTTCTGAGGCTTTCAAGGCCGATCACCCGAGCCTTGTGCTCGGGTGATCCGGGTTAGATTAGGATGCTTTTCTTTCCGTTTGTTGATTCATGGAGATCATCCATTGTACCAAACTAAGTGAGTTTATCTTTTAATTTATTCAATCCTTTGTTTATTTTTATGATCTTTGATTCGTTTTGTATCTTTCTATGATTTATGATGCTATTGTGTGACTAGATCGAGAGATTGGTTGCTAATTGTTGTCTAACATTGATGAGAGTCGTTGTTAGGCTAGATCACCATAGAAAGATAGGATCTTTAATCGTTAATTCGTGACAAATTAATTGGTTAATTATCTAGGTTGCTAGATTCTAAAATACGAGAGTTAACTTGAATCTACACCTTCGTTTTGTATGAAATTGGTCTCAACATTCGAGAGAGGAGAGATCGATAATTGAGTTCACTAAGAGATTAGGAATTCATAGCTTGAGAAACGGATTCACTAAGAAATTAGGAGTTCGTATCTCGTGTAAAGGTGAAACCACAATATTGAATTAAAATCATGAGATGAACTTGGATTGAAATCACTTAGTTTGTATATTGTTTGATTCCATGTATCTTTATTTTATGTTTTTCTTAGTTTTTATAGCTTAGATTTATTTTATCTGTTCTATGTGTTTATATGTTTGTTCTTTCGTTTATTTGTTTTCTTGAGTAACAATTGAAAGGAATTGATAAAACTAGATTCAACAACCCAATTCCCTGTGGATCGACCCCTTACTTATTCCGCTTTACTAGCAATTACCCGGTATCGGCCGGTTAGGAGTTAGTTTTGCATATAGGTTAGGGTTTATAAATTATTTTTGTTTAATGATGCAAAACCACCCCAAACATAAATTGCATGCTACTCCCTTTCCTGTGTCCTAAAGTAGAGCCTCACATGCTCTTGAATTGATTCATACTGATCTTTGGGGACCTTCTCCAATCAGATCCACTTCTGGTTATATGTACTATATACACTTTGTTGATGATTACAGTAGGTTCACTTGGATATATCCTTTAAAACTGAAGTCGAAGCCTATGATGTTTTCATATTGTTTAAACAACTGGTAGAAACTCAGTTTAACACCAAAATTAAAACTATTCAATCTGATTGGGGAAGGGAATACAAAACCTTTCCTTGCCAAATGTGGTATTCAATTCAGACATCCTTGTCCTCACATTCATCCTCAAAATGGTAGATCAGAAAGGAAACATAGACATATAGTAGAAACAGGTCTCACCCTCTTAGCACAGGCATCTTTACCACAAAAGTACTGGTGGGACAGCCTTCTTCATGCTGTCAATCTCATCAACATCCTACCAACCCCTGTCTTGAATAACATCACACCCTATCAAGTTCTCCATCACAAAGAACCTAGTTACAATCTCATCAAAACCTTTGGTTGTTCCTGTTTTCCATACCTTAGGCCCTATCATAATCACAAGGTCCAGTATCACACACAAAAATGTGTGTACCTTGGTCTTAGTCATGCTCACAAGGGTCATAAATGCATGGATACCACAGGTAGGATCTATATCTGTAGAGATGTTACCTTCAATGAACAAGAATTCATTTACCAGTCTATGCATCCCACAACTAAACACACACACACACAGTCCTATATCTATTTCCAGTATCACCTGCCTTGTATCAAGTACTTTAGCTGCTCCAAATACACCAGATGCTCCAGTAACACCTGCTGCTAATGCCACTGATCTGTCTCCCACAGGTACATCTCTTCCTTCTCATACTACTCCTACATTCCATCCTGATTATTCACCTGTGCATTCCACACATCATGACACTGATCTCACACCTCATTCCAATGACACATCCACTTCTTCATCCAATCCTTCTTCACCCTTCACCACACCTCACAACTCTCCCACACCCGATCCTCCTGCATATAATATCCTTGTTACCACCAGCCACACTATGCAAACTAGGTCAAAGAGTGGCATTTTCAAGCCTAAGCCTATTTTTACACTTGTGTTTGAGCATTGTGCAGTTGACTACAATTCTGAACCATCATCTATGTCAGAAGCTTTGTCTCAACCTCACTGGAAGAAAGCCATGGAAGAAGAGTATGCTGCTATTCTGCAAAACAAGACCTGGGAACTGGTACCTCCCTCATCTAATCATCACCTAGTTGGCAATAAGTGGATCTTTAAAGTTAAACACAAACCAGATGGTTCTGTCTTAAAGTACAAGACCAGACTTGTGGCAAATGGGTATTCATAGCAAGAGGGGGTGGATTTAGACGTGACCAGTTCCGGGCCGGTTCCGGGTCCATGGCACGACCCTCCGGTTCCGGGTCCAAAATGGAACCGGAACCGCTGGTTCCATTTTCTAGCCGGTTCCGCCGGTTCCCGGGAACCGGCGGGTATGGCGGTTCCCCGGTCCGGGTCCGGGTCTCGACGGTTCACGGGTCAGACGGTTCCGATTACGGTTCCGATCACGGTTCCAATCACGGTTCCAATCCCGGTTCCAAAAAAAACAATTTTTTTTTGCAAAATTTGTATAACTTACGTTAAAATTAATAATAAATTCTAATTGGTTATTAAACTAAATATAATATTTAATTTCATAAGTATGTTTAAAAAAAAACACACGGCTTGTATAATATTTAATTTCAACCAATCTATATATAATAAACGATGGATAAATTAAACATAAATGATGGATACCGATTATTCTACGTAACGGTTACATTGATAAAACTAAATTAATACAACAAAACACTACAACAAGCAACATTCAACATTGATATTACATCGATTTTTCATAACGTGCATGTTGACGTTGTTACATGTCACATCCTACCCGGCTACCCATCTCGACGTATCCGCACATCATGCATATAATTTTCATATTCCTCGGAATGCCTTATTCGTAAATGTCGCATATAAGAACCAAGCCTGATTCCACGCTCGTAATGATACGTTTTTTCACAAACGTTACAAACAACCTTAAAATTTGAATGATTCACTTCCCCGGTAGTTTCATCAGTAACATTTTCTTTTCGAAAAAAATAATGAAAATCAGACACAATGATTGACATTGCTAAATAATATATTTCGAATGTGATAAAGTAAACGAATTTATTCAGAACAACTTCAAATCACTGTCTGAAATATATTATAATGGTAGATAATATTATAATATGTGAGTTAGAATATGAGAGATAGAAAAGAATTGTGGGTAAAAAGTGATGAAATGAATATGTATTTATAGTGTGATGAGTGTGTGATATTTTAAAATAAAATAAAATAAAATCAAAATTTTTGAATATATATCCGTTGCCAACCGTTGGTCAAATTGGAAATTGGAATCTTGGGCAAATTTTGAAGGAAAAAGAAAAAGAAAAAGGAAAAAAAATGAAAATTCAAAAATAAATAAATAAATAAATAAATAAATATATATATATATATAAAACCGCCCACATCTTTGATAAATTAAACTTATATTTCATATAGTGATTACAATTATTTATACTTATAATATTATGTATATAAGTTGATTTTATATCTTAATGAATCGAGGCAAAATGTATATAAAAGTTGTTTTATTAAGCAACACCATTACAAAAAGTTATAGTAAAAGTAATATACTAGTATGTTGTGACACTAGTGTCACAATATATTTTATCAAAGATATATTTTCCAACATTTTATGGTATAAAAATATATTATTCAAAATTTTGAATAATATATACGTTGGATTCAACTTGGAAAAGGAAAAGGAAAAAAAACAGGAAAAGGAAAAAAAAAAAAAAAAAAAACCGCCGGTTCGGGTCCTCCGGGCCGGTTCCGACCGGTTCAACGGCCGGTTCCTCGAACCGCCGGTTCCTGGCCGGGCCGGGTCCGATGGAACCTAAAACCGGGTAGGAACCGTGAAACCGCCGGTTCCGTGGACCTATGGACCCGTGGAACCGTGGAACCGCCGGTTATGGAACCGGAACCGGCAGGTCCGACCCAGATTTGGAACCGGAACCGGCCAGGTCTAGGTGGATTATTCAGAAACATTCAATCCAGTTGCAAAAGCTGGCACCATCAGAGTGTTTCTTGCTGTTTCTGTTCACAATGACTGGTCAATTAAACAAGTTGCTATCAACAATGCCTTCCTCAATATGAGACTCCAAGAGTGTGTCTATATGCCTCAACTAACAGGCTTTGTGAGTACAAGTAAACCAGACTATGTGTGCAAACTAAACAAAGCATTGTATGGTCTAAAACATGCACCTAGGACCTAGTTTGATGAATTGAGAACACAATTATTAACATGGGGCTTCAAACAAGCAGTTTCAGATACCTCCTTATTTATCTTGAAAGAGGGCTCTGTCATCTTATATATCCTAGTGTATGTTGATGACTTCCTTATCACAGGTAATTTATGGCAGTACATTCAGAAGTTCATTACACTCTTGCACACTAGATTTCCTCCAAAAGAATTGGGGGAGGTGAGTCAGTTTTTGGGCATGCAAGCAACCAGGGACTCAAATGGTCTGTTTTTGAGTCAGAAAGTGTATGGAGAGCGATTTGAGTCGAAGAAATCCTTGGACCCGTTACGGCTCTATCGAACAACATATTGCCTGTAAGGTTTCTGGAGATCCCATTTGAGAGATTGTCAGAAAATGCAAACAATTTAGAGAGAAAACTGATGTGTGCCAAGTGGCTTAGTATGCATGAGTTGGAAAGCAATGTCCCCGTCAGTACCCTTTTTAAGTTTATGAGATTTTCTTCATAGCTTATATTTCTTCCTGTGTTGATACCAAACATACATTTATAAGATTTGGTCAAAAAACAACAAATTTAAAATTATAAAAAAAAACCTTAAAAAAACACAGCTCTGTATAACCATGAGAGTATGGAAAAATGGAAAATTTTTGTGCTCCAAGGAAAGGGAGTACCCTATCTAATTGGAAAATTTTCCAGTGGTCTTCATAAAAAAACACAGCTCTGTATAACAATGAGAGTATGGAAAATACTCTTCTACTTCAGTCCTAGAGCGCATATGACATTCACATACAAGTACTGTCAATATTCACTGTAGTGAATATTCACAGTGAATTAAACTTTCAAGAACATAAGTGCTAGAAAACATTTAAAGCTGAAGAACAACATGCTAAAGTAGACACAACAAGTAAGGAATCAGCTGAATCAAACAACCAAATCTTGCTGCTATACAAAAGCTGAACAGCATCACCATGGTTACATGTAAGCATTGAATGAAGTTAAAGTGAATTTGAGTGAATATTCAATACTGCCATAGTGAATTTTCTCAGTGAATCAAACTTTTAGGAACTAAAACAAAAAAAATTGAGAGACATAGATAGGACAAAGAGCTACATTAATGTTTGAAAAGTGAACTAGACACTAACATTCTACAGATATTGGGTTCAATTAAATTTAACATAACCACAAGTGTTCATTTAAATAAAGTTGAGTGAAAACTAATGTTAACGACATCAAACTGTGTGGCCAATTGGGGAAAGAAAACACAGCCAATAATAATAAGCAAACCTAAGTTAGGCCAAAGGAGAAATTACTCACCAAACAGATCTCAAATGAGAAATTTTAGTGAAAATTGTAAGCCCATCATATCATATATGTTCCACAAAGCACCAAGAATATACAATGAATATAGTTTGCTGTAAAATTCACTTTGCATAAACACAATTCACTTTGATTGTTCTCACTGAGAAAACAATCAAAACGATACAAATCTCGACCACTAAATAAATGAAAACAGAACAGTGAATTCGTCAAATTAGTACTTCTTATTAATGTGTTGACCAGATCTTTGATTCGCAGCTAATTTGGATCTTGTTTTCGCAGATTTCGAGCATTTAATTCACTTGTAATCCTCCTTGGTGAAAGCAAAAGGGGAAAAGTGAACCCGAACCCTAATTTTTCTAACAAAATGAATTTCGCAGAATTGGAACCCTACCTGAGATCGTACAGCTTCAAACGATTGTACAGCTTCGATATGAGATTTGAGCATTATCCTTCCAAATTAGCGATGAAGTTTGCGTTCTCATGAAAATCGGTCGAATTCGCGATGTTTTTTGAGTCTCACTGAACAATCCGTCCAATCCTTCCAATTTGCGTTCTCGTTAAATCTCAATGAACTGACAATTTTTTGCGTGAAAAGTGAGATGTGTAAAGAAACTTGTTTAATAAGGGTAAAACGGTCTTTTTAGATACATTTTTGTCCTTTATGCAACATTTTTCCAAACTTGTCATATCTCCTTAGAGTATCCACTGTGGCTCAATTTACCACAATTTGGAAAGACCCACTATTTGTACTTTTTGGTGTGTAGCCTACAATAGCTCAAATTTTCACATTGTGGAAGGTAATAACGTGGGAGTGGTGGTGGATCTCTCCGCATCAACTTTCACACATGCATGCAAACCGAGGTATATTAATTATTTTTTTGTGAACATGCATGTAGAACTATAACCTGTCTAATAGATTTCACCGTACTGCTCCTATTATTTTATTATTATTTTATTTTATTTTTGAAGGTGGGAAAAGTGGCTATAGTGTGTTCTACTTAATTCAAGATGTAAAATGGTTAGGCTGTCCACAATAGCACTCCCCATCACACTTCTTATTTATCTTATTTTCCGTTGCAAATTCACTTTTTCAACATCCTATAAAATAACCAACTCCAATAATACTCCCTATTACAATTCCTCAAAATTACTTTTCATTCACATCTCAACCAATTAATTTAACTACCAACACATTTAAATTTTTTTTTATACAAAAATCGAAATAAAATATTTTATACTTGCAAAATGAGATTTTAATGTCGTATCGTTGTCAAAAAAAATGTCGTATGCGTTTAAACAACCAAATAGGGGATTATTAAATGTCCTCTAATAAATGTCGTATCGTTTTTATTAGAGAGGATTATTACTAAAGTTGTTAAAATTGAGTTTGGTATAGTTGAAGAAGATTATGATAAATAGGTGGAGAGAGAAAAGTGAATTGTGTGGTTAAAAATGGTTCTTATTCACCCTCAACCTTCCCCTTATAATTGGGGAATGCCTTAGTTTTAATTAGGGATAGGGAGATGGATAGGATGTTGTTGTGGGTTTAGGGTTGGGTATTCACCCTATAACACATTTAGGGAGATCGGAGTCACTCTTAAAAATATGGCAGCTTTTAAAGTTAAACACACCGCATCTTGCTGCACCATAATGAATACTCTTAGTTAATGAAAGTTTTTTTTTGTCCTAGGGCCTCGTTCCTCAATAAACAATGGCCCTATAAGGCATATATCATTGGGCCATACAAAGGAACGTCTCTTTGAAAACCCAAATAAGAAAACGAAACCGACGGTGCAACTAAAAGGAGGCATTTTCCTTCTCTTTATTCATTTCACCGCATCTCCTACCTCCAGAAACCCTAAAATCTTTTGTTTTCTTCAAATCGTAAAACACCGATCGATATGATGGCGGAGGGAGAAGAGAAAATTTATTTTGAGAATCACGTCATCCAACTTTTGGAAAAGATGGAAAAGATTCCGAAGAGCGCCAAGGAGGTCTTTCTGTGGGATCTTATCCGTATCTCACGTGGCGTACATCCTCTATCCTTCTTGTTCTCTTCAATAGATCTGTTTTCTTTCGTTAAAATTTTGTTTTTCTGTTTTTTATTTTGTACGATTTCAACTTTTCTCCATCCGATTTGTTCCTTCTTCTTCGATATCTGAATATATATATATATATATATATATATATATATATATATATATATATATAGTCTTTTTCTTTCTTTCCGGAGTATGTTATAGTTCTTCTAATTGTGCTTTGTGTTTCTTCCTGTTATAGTTTGTTGTTGTTTTTGTTGTTAATCATCGATTGATGATATTAGGATCTTTACAAGTACCGTACGAATTTGGCTGACAAGACCAAGGTTGATGAAGAGGAACTTTGTATCAGATTAGTCACTAATGAGGAGAATAAGTCCCTGTCCATCATCGACCCTGGCATTGGAATGACAAAGGATGGTGAGTAGGGAGGGCTCTCTAATAATAGCTGCATCTAATAATTGTTTTTGTCGTGTCTGCTGGAAATTAATTATTGGTTTTGTTTGATATTGCAGAATTGATTGACGGAATTGGTAAGATTTCAGAGGATCAAGTGATTGAATACAAGGGTATCATTGATCAATATCTGATGAAAGGTGATCCCGACGCCTATCGTGTGTCCGACTCGAGCTTTTGTCTTGGTGTCTATTCAGCTTTCATGGTTGCTCACAAGGTTGTGATCAGTACAAAGAAGAATGGTCACGATCCGTATGTGTGGGAGTCAAAAGCAAGTGATGGTTTTTTCCGCATTGCCCCTGCTCCTGCTCCTGATACCAATGGTGATGATAAACTTGATAGGGGTACAAAGGTTACTCTATACCTTAATCCTGATGATTTTAAATACCTTGAAGAAAGCACATTGAGGGTTTTGGCTGACAAGCACACATTTGACCTTTGTCCTTACCCCATCTACGTTTCGGCTGAGGACGAGAGGGAAAAAAAGAGGCAACGCACAGCTGGTGCGAAGGAAAGGGAGGAAGAATTAAAGAGGTTTCAGGAAGAGTTTTGGGGTCTTCAACAGCTATGCGAAGAAGCTCTTAAAGGCATGGTGAAAGAAGTTGTTGTCAATGACCGTGTATTTGATTTACCTAGTAGTCTGTCGGCTGATAAGAAAAGGTTTGAAATCAACCCGAGAAGCCCCATAATGAAATCGTTATTGGAGGAATATAACGGAGACCCTGAAGGGGAGAGGGAGAGGTTGGTGGATACGTTTAAAGTACACTATTTTTTGCACATATTTGATACCAGGCCCTCGTACTTCGCTGAACCCATTTGCATTGATAGTGACGATGATGATACCAGTCTCAATGACCAAGTTGAATGTGGCACCAGCAGCACTACATGAGGGAGCAAGAAATGCTGTAGCATTGTGGATCTTCTGGTCTGATTGCTTTTTTTGGACTTGTTTTGTTTCTGTGTTTTATGTTGGATAATGTTCTATGGACATGCTCTTGTTTTCTGTGTTACTCTTGAACTTGTTGAGTTGCTTGCTTATAACTTGATGATTTGTGTGAAAGCCTTCTGGTTCCTGCAATCAATCAAGTTTGTGTCTATACTTGCACTTTTCAAATCTATCTATGGGGATTTAAGCTTTAGTTTCTTCTTAGGGCTAGAGATAGTGTAAAAGAATGCATGTTTGTCTATGTTGGAGTGGTCAACGTTGATTTTGACTTAAACCGGAAGTTTTATGTTGACTTCAACCTGAATATTAGCTGTAAACGGGGAGAGTAAATTAGTTTAGTAAATGTTATTTCAACTTAGAAGTATGTATAACGACTCGATAAGATTGTAAATCATGTGGTTGTTACAAGAATCGGGCGCCGGCAACCGTTTTTTTTTTATTTTCCTTGTTTTTCTTTGCAAAGAAAAGAAGATGCTAAAACAAATTCCATAATTTGATAACATATCTCTGCACATAATATTGAATCAAGATCAATCTGCATCATTAGATTCGTACACAAATGCATGAGCAAAACCCTTAAATCTCCTTGGAGACATTGCAAAATGAATCTATCTACTTTCTGGCTGCAGATGACCATATTTTCTTGAGAAAAGTAATTCATGAGCAATTCTTAATTACGGAACCGTAATCCATTCAACTCAAACCCCCCGGCCAGCTTCGATTCAAAAGCCTGCAATGAAAGTCCCAAAACCAATATTGGCATATTGAAATTATCGCAACTTGCAACAGCAATCATTGGAAGTAAATGTGTACATGAAAACTACATTGAATAGAATGGACCCATCGATTAATGAGTTACATTGCCCTTTCTCTTCTACGAAAATAATTAGTAGAAGGTAAGAGAACCCACTAAAACTTACTGATCAAGCTAGTTATCAAGCCTCGTGGAAAGAATAATTTGTGAAGTTGGAAATTTTTGGAGTTGATAAGTACAGGAAGAAGTTTTCTTAGTTCAATTTTGCTCCCTGACCCTGAGTGAGGCACTCTTCAATAGGCAAGTTTAAGTTGTCCAAGTATAATACCACCAGGTATCAAATAAATAAATACTAGTATATGATGAATAAGGACTACTATTAAGTCACCTCGGAGTATGTTGGCGTAGCAACCCTTCGTATATCGGAACAATGTTTACTTCTGATGGTAATCTGTATAATAATAATGATAAACAAGATTGAATAGATGATTGATCGTTGTCCGGGCAATCTTTCAAATACATCTATTTGAAATTCTTGACCTTCTGTAACAACATTAAAATATGCTCTTTGGAATATGAGGTAGAAGAGATTGAATCATCGTGTTGAATCAATTTCATACCCTTCGAAACAGAAACAATATCATATTCACCATTGTGTACTGCACACAATTTTCCCTTTAAAGAATTGTTTTATTTTAAACTCAAAAATCGATTTTTCAAAGTCCCATTACATGGTTTTTCAATAATTTGTGTGAAATCCAAATAAACCAAAATCGAAACTAAGTACCTTGGCTCAAGTAGTAAGTGACTTGAGAATGTCTAGGAAGATCACCGGTTCGATTCTCCTCTGAGGCGCTATGTTGAAAGAGCTTTTGATCAGGCCTTACCCCTGAGTAAAAGTTACACTATGCAGGCACGACCCAGGTAAAACTCCGGATTAGTCGGACCAATCGATTCCGGATACGGGGGCTTCAAGGAGGAAAAAAAAAGACCAAACCGAAACATTGTACAACGAATAGTCTGGTGTGATTCAGATCTGGTTTGGTGTCGATTTGGTTTCACTTTTTGGCAATCACAAATAAAGATGGAAAGTAATTTAGATGTTGAATACTTTCGCAGAGACTTGTAGTGCAACACATTAGTTGCAAATGATTAGCAGATGATGTATCTATGAAGTGACACATATTGCTATAGAACCCAAAAAAGATTTATTAGCATTCAACTTACAAAGATGCCCATATCCAATCGAGTAAACACAATATCCAGTAAGTCTACATCCAACATAATTAAACAAACCACAACTACAGCTGCAGTTTTACAAACAGAAAACCAAAACAAAAATGTTGTCCAAATTCATTTTTAATGCCTCCGATAAGTCATTTGGAACTCTTGCATATCATACCTTCATCTTCATTTCATCACCTACTTTTGCACATTGAGATATGAACTTCAGTTTCTACCCTCTTCTTTTTTACCTCTTCCTAACGAAAACCCGAAACAAATAATTTAAATCGTTAGGCCTTGGGGAGCAGCAGCCACGGGTGCTTTGGGTTTAGGTTTTTCCACAACAATGGCCTGTGTAGTAAGCACCATCCCTGCAACAGAGGCTGCATTCTGCAATGCACATCTCGTCACTTTGGCTGGGTCAATCACACCGGCATCTACCAGATTCTCATACGTGTCTGTCATTGCATTATACCCTATCTCCCAATCACTTTCTTTCAGCTTCTCAACCACCACTTCACCTTCGATTCCAGCATTCTGGGCTATCAACGATGCTGGTGCAACCAGTGCCTACGATATAAACAATAGACATTCATGGCCAGAACAGCAATAAGAAATAAAAGGAAGACCAACACATAGCAATTACCATCATGAAAACATTTAAGGTATGAATGTGGTATGTACCAAGAGAACGGATAGTGGATGGACGTGATGTAACCATTTTTCTTATCTTACCTAGCACGAGTGTGTGGGGTAAGTTGGATGCCTTTCATCTATCTACTTGGTACAGCCATTGCTACAATGGTTGCACCATAAGATTATGACCCTTTCCCCTAGATTGTTGAGACTTGATGTCCAATTATAATAGACATTATGTGTCAAGACTTCAAAGACCCATTTAACCTAGTAAAACTTATCAAGGTTTACACTTTTTCTTGATAACTTTCACACAAAGATTATGGTTCTCTACGTCTTAGAAAAAACCTTGAACTACTCAGGTTCATGTCCCAAAAGACGATAAAAAGATACAGAAAAGAATGGAGGGAAAAACACAACAGCCGAAAAATAGACACTGATCTTGTTGCAAGCAACACCTGATTCTCGCATCGACGGGAAAATGAAGAAAAGAAAAGGCACCACTACCAATCTTGTAGTTCGTGATACTTATTTTCATTGTGATCAATCCCAAAAACTGGAATTATGCAAGGTGAAAATCACTTGGACAAAAAAAGGGAAAGGAATAAAACAATGAAGGAAACAAGCTTAGTCAGTATTTACCTTCTGCACAATATCAGCGCCAAGTCTTTCTTCAGCATCTTCAATCTTCTCCTTGATTGCTGGAACATGGGTTGACAAATGAACCAATGCAGCTCCACCACCAGGAACTATACCTTCCTCAATGGCAGCAAATGTGGCATTCTTGGCATCTTCAATCCTCAGTTTGCGGTCCTCAAGCTCAGCTTCTGTAGCAGCGCCAACCTTGATAACGGCAACCCCACCAGACAATTTAGCAATCCTCTCAGCCAGTTTCTCGGAGTCGTAGATAGAATCTGTCTCGGATAACTCTCTTTTCAGCTGCGCAATTCTAGTCTGCAACTCATCCTTTGATGCAGCATCAGCAACAATTATTGTTGAATCTTTGGTGATAGTCACTTTTCTGGCTAAACCCAATTGCTCGACCGAAGTATTCTCAACAGAAAGACCCAAATCGCTGGCTTGGAATTCAGCTCCTGACGGTATATGAACAATAAATCAGATATTTCTGCAGTAAAAACCTTGGCACAAGTTCAGGTGATGCATTTAATGAAATAAAAAGTTAGAAATAGTATTCGACAATGAGGTATCATGTTAATGACCTTAGAGCTGAATTAGTTATTAGGCAATTATCAAATTTGCTTGACAATATTTGAACCTCACAAAAAACCAGCATGAGAGACTGACCAACCAACCCCACAAACCACCACCATCTCCCCTTTTTCCCCTCAACTCTTTATTTCTACATATGGGTCATCGGTAATTCATCGGTGCAGTACTTATCATTAAGGAAGCAAATAGTTATTAGTTAGAAAATTTGTTTACCAGTGAGAATGGCAATATCTTGGAGAGGAGCCTTCCTTCTCTCGCCAAATCCAGGTGCTTTGATTGCAGCAACGTTAAGGATACCTCGCAATTTATTCACGACTAAAGTAGCCAAAGCCTCTCCTGTAATATCTTCAGCTATAATTAGGAGTGGAGCCCGAATTTGTGTTGTTTTCTCCAACAAGGGTATTATATCCTTAATAGCTGTAATTTTCTGGTCTGTAATAATACTCTAGCATTCTCAAATTCAACAATCAATTTCTCAGGGTTGGTGACAAATTGCGGCGAGATATATCCTCTATCAATCTGCAAAACAAATAGTTAGGGTTAAAACACATGTCCATTTATTCATAGAAAACCATAAAGGAGGCTGCAATTTGAGGAGCATAGCAACCAAATATGATGCATCTTCAATCTTTGAGCAAAAATACCTACCTCCATTCCCTCCTCAACATCCACGGTTGTCTCAAAGGAGGAGGATGACTCAATGGACAAGACACCATCAGGTACAGAGGGGTGGGTGGGGGTTGGGGGTGGGGTGGGGGTGGGGTGGGTGGAACCTTTGACTCAATGGATGCAGAACATGTTCAAGAGTCAGATTAAAGGAAATTGGAATGGAACCTTTCCCAGCTACAGAGGCAAAAGTCCCATCCGCAAGTTTTACTTTATGGTTACCGGCACAGGACTTGTATGATGAAAACAGTTCTGACAAACTAGTCGTATGGTATGTTGCACATGAGTCAATAACCCAGTTGACCTTATGACCCAAGGCAATAAAAGAGGCAGATATACATGATTCCACATACGTACATGTGGATGAGAAATTTTCGGGTTTTTGAGGATTTAAGAGTCTGCTCCATTGCTCTAGTTGTTCCTTGGTGAAGAGAGATGCCCCTGGTTCTATGACATCCTGATTGGCCGACTTTCCTTGGCTCCTGTTCTTCCAAGCGGGTTTCCCATGAATATCTCAGCAAGTATCCCAAGTATGGCCCACTTTCTTACAATGATCACATCTCGGCCTGGATTTATTCGTCTTTTAAGAGCCCTCTATTCTTCCAACAACTAGGGCCGAATTCTCCACCTCCGGTTCCTCCACTTTGGCGGTAAGGTAACCCACTTTACCTCTCCCACTGGCGGGTTTGATCTTCCACTGCCGGTGATTAGGATTATTTTGAACCGAGCTCCGATACCATCTTTTTTTATTTTGGAATAGAATTAAAGGAATATTAGGTTTTAGTCCACTTTCCGTCCTGTATATAAATTTTAATCCAGTTTGTACTTTCCGTCCTATTTTTTAGTCCACTATTTTGCCCTTTTTTTAATACCATTCAAAACTAATTGGACAGAGAGGTGGGTCCACGCAGTGTACTATTCACGCATTTCCATCTCAACATCTGGGGGATGGCTTCACCGTCAATACGCACACAAAAAGGTGGAATGCTTGTTTGCAAACATGGTAAAAGTTCATAAGCCCAGTATACTAATGCAGGTGCCCACCCGTCAACCGGTGGCTTGTCTGGTTTCGATCCTGCTTTTGTACACTGAAGCGCTTAACGATCCGCATGAGGTTTGCTATCTTTTCATAAGTAATTCGCCACAAGTACTCCCCCATGGAAACTCGTTTACAATATTCAAATTTTCAACGACGGAGAATATTTCTTTCGGGATTCCAAGACTGTCATTCCAACCTAATAGATATCCATAAATAAAATACACCAACGCTAACCGGTATACAATCTCACCGGTATGAGCACCGTCTCGAACAGGATGCTCAAATGCCCACTCCAAGTGTTTTATGGTAATCGCTTGTTTTTTTATATTTTTCCAAGTAACATCCGGGTCCAAAGCACATAGAAGTACCCGTAGCCAAATTCGGATCAAGATGGCCAAACCGTAAGCCAGATATCATGGCGAACTCTCTCTTGCCAAACACGCATGTTGTCCCCGGGTTACCAAACCTAAAATGTAGCTCATCAGGCTTGTCGGGGTATATTGGCGACAATATTATAATAAACGTAACGACAATATTATAATAAACGTAACGACAAAAATTTAAATAATAAATGTAACGAAAATATTATTGGCGTTAAACAGCACTTAACGACAATATTATTGTCGTTAAACACATAATTAACGCCAATAACAACGAATATTGGCGTAAAATCATCCAAATATTGGCGTAAAATCAGCATTCAGAGCGTATTCATCGGGTTCTTCAGGAAATTCAAAAACAACCCCTAACCGTAAACAATCTATCCCTCATTTTGCAAAATCTTGATAAACAACAACAAAGATTCTTACTATACATGCGTTTTGACCTCAAAGTAAACAATAATACTTACAAATTGCACAACAAAAATCAAACAATCAAATAGTCTAAGATTTAGCTTCTTATGCGAAAGAAATGAAAGATAGACATTAATATTAACCTCAGGGGCTATCTGCCGTTGTGTAATTTGATCCATTTGTTCCAAAGGAGCCTCAGAATCCATTGCGAATTTCTAAGAATTTTGGGGGAATTTGCAGCAGAATGATAATTTGAGGGAGAAGAAGAGTTTTCAACAATAATAGCATCGTTTAAACCATTAATGGCGTAACGAGGCTTATTTAACGCCAATAATATTGTCGTTAAGTATGCAACGACAATATTATTGGCGTTAAATAAGCCTCGTTCCGCCAATAATGTTCTATTGTCTATATGGGTGGTATAACGACAATATTATTGTCGTTAAGAGACCTCAAACGACAATATTATCGTTGTTATACCTAAAAATGAATTTGGCAAAAAGCTAAATTTTCTTTATAAATAAGGGGCCGACAACACCTGATTTTCCAATTTCCCCTAACATTTGCCACTATCGTCACTTGTTAGAGAAGTGATTCTAGCAAAATATCTAGAGAACATACTCAAAAGATGGAACCCTCTTTCTATTCCATATATGCTTCCAATTAATTCGCATTATTTCGTTTACATATATAAAAGATATATATAAAAAACATCCACATCGATCCCTTTGGTCAATCTTTTACGTAAGATACGATTCGAGCCGAACTTCGAATTAGTCGGACCAGTTGGTTCCGGATACCGGGGTTTTAAGAAAGAAAAATCGATCCGTTTGATCAATCTTTTACATAAGATACGATTCGAGCCGAACTCCGAATTAGTCGGACCAGTTGGTTCCGGATACCGGGGTTTTAAGAACGAAAAAATAAAAAAATAGTGCAACACCATCCTCCTTGCTTTTTCAATATTTTCAAGAAATCATGAGGTCTTAGTAGTAGACACAATCAAAGACTTGTTACATCTAAGAAAAAAAAGAAGGAAACATTGTGGTTCTAACATAATGAACTTTATTAAAGTGTGTCTAACAAACTTAATCAACACTACATGTACACAAGTAGCAACAAACAAACAAAAAAAATGCTTATGCTTTGTTTCAAAGTAAAATAACTTTTTGCATCTTTGCAACTAATCAACTACTATACAAAGTAGCAAGAAAGCAAACAAAAAAAGCTTCCGTCTTTGTTCATAATTAGAACAAAATAACTTTTTGCAAAAATATAATTATTGCATTGATTTCTGTTCTTGAGAAAATCCATGGAGACAAAAGGAATAATAAAAACAATACGGATGAGTTTGAAGTTAACTAAATTAGGGTCCGTATGTGATAGCAGATCAAAGCGTTCACGTGAATTAGTAGATTCGAGATTTCGGTGCAAAAACATTTTACGTACATGCATTGCATGTGGCCCTTGTAATTCATATCTTTTGTGTTTTTCTTTTAACAAGTAATAATATCTTCTTTCATAAATAAAAAAAAAGTAATAATATCTTTGGAAGATGTTTTCTTATTTAGGAAATATAATTATTCTATAACATCATTTTTTTAAACAAAAATTCATAGGTTTGTATCATCTATTTTACTTAAAGTATACTAGGGCAATGAAAGCCGTGCAAGACACGGCTGCCCATTGAAGCATTATATCCAAAGGATTAGAAGCCATGGAGTATGCAGCTCTTAAATTTATGTTTGTTGCAATTGTGTATCAGTATAATAATGTTTAACAATAATAATGATATGGTATGATTTATAATAGAAACATAAACAAGCGTACCAATAACATAACCAAGCCATACAGTTTAACATGTAGCACCCCTAAGCATCTTGCATATGTATGAAAATTGTCAATGAAGAAAGTTTGTGTAGGAGGCTGGAATAGAATCCATTAGAAATTAAATATAAATGGAAAAAATGCACCAACATCAAAAGTGCAACTAAGAAATGGCATGCACTATTTTGCTTATTGAGTGACACAAATTATTGATGTATGACACAAGAACCACACTTAGAACATGTGTACACTAAACATAAAAGAGAACCCACAAACATTTTGTTATGTCATGGAACAACAAGAAGTCGTATGCACAGAAGACGGTTTTTTTTTCTAACAGAATAAGGATACTTCTTAATGTGTCCTACGTCGGACACTTTTAATTGTCTCAGAGTGTCCACAATGGTCACCCGATTCCATCCCCCAAAACATCTTTTGGGTGCCTTGACGCCACGATGACACTCTTCTACACCCCAATCATGACAAAAAAAGTTATATCAACCTCCAAATTTAGAAGGCCTGTTAAGTGACCCACTTGCAAAAATCCAACGGGGAAGATCAAAGAGAATCCTATCAAGAATTAATGACCCTACCAAGAATCAATACTATAATCACCACAAAGAGAACCAATATCATCAACGTAACAAAACCGGGAATATGAACCGTCGTAACTCATGCCTTGCAAATCTCCTGACCCCATTCCGAACCACGAAAGCTGTCCAAAAGATGACAACAAAAAATATAAACGTTGTAGCCCGAGTATTCAATCACTAACTAAGCAATAATCTTCAATAAAAAGAAATACCGTTATAATCAAACTTCTTGGTAAATGATTGCAATTTTAGCATCTTGTCCTCGTCTCTGAACGACAACTCTAGTCCTGTAATTTTTTTAAGATCCTCTCAAAATCATGGTTATATAAAATCACCCATAACAAAGAAAAAATACAGTATATGGTAACAATACTATTAACCATTCACTTGTAGCTGATGAAAAATGGCATAAACAACTCATGTGCCACCTACATAAACTTTATTGTTTTCACCACACTAAAGTAGTAGATCTAAAATGAGAAACATTTCAATTTCATTACACTTGTATTAACCAACTCCTTGTTGAGTGGCTGAATGGAATAGAAGAATAAGCAGTATACCACAAGTCATGACAACCATCACCGACAACAAAACTTGATCTAATGACATCGGAGTACAAATCAATAAATTATATGTCAAACCATGAATCAAAACTTGAGAAAACCGAAAGACCAATTCACCAACATGAAATTGTTGAGTATCACAATGTTCATCCAAACAAAATTTAGGGTCTCATACCGGTAAACAAAAATTAAGCACTACAAAAGATTATCATTTCCTTTTTACCAATCAATCTGGCGTGATGCTTACAGCAGAACACAAGGCATCCGCATCAGTGTGGTATATTCATAGCTAGCAACAACAAGAGCAACCTATGTAACCAATAATGCTTTCACAGATCGTTGTTACAGTCACCCAAGTCTGGTTATCTCTTTGCAGAACAAAACGCTATAAAGGCATAACATCCGTAATAACTACAAAAACTTTTGCCTTATTTATAAAAATGTTAAGAGCCACAAATGATACTAACTTTAACAATATGCCAGCCTATAAGCTCTAAAAGGAAAGGAGGGGTGCAAAGGACGGATAAGAAAAAGTAGTCCTGCTATGTCCTTGGAAGGAAAAATTGAGGTATCAACCTAAATTGTCTGCACAAGATGTAATCTCAATGATATTTTTTGTTGAATTATCTTTTGTTTAGCAATGTTATGCTCTTATGATTCTTGCTGACCCTCATGTTATCGGGGTCATAAGAAAATCCAGCAGTAGCGAAATATGTCAAAAATACAAACAGAGAACTTGCAATCTAAGTGAGAATTTGTTATCTGGAAACCAAATAAATGGAGTAAAGACTAATATATCAGGTAAGTACATGCCATGCTACAAAACTATGCGATTTCCTATCAATGTCGTAAAATAATATCACTAAAATTGCGGCACATAGTAGAAATTTAAACAGCACAAGAAAATAAGATCGTTTCTAAAAATAAAAAAAAAAAAGAAAAAAAAGACAACAACATCCAAAAAGGTATTAAAAAAAATATTAAAAAAAAAAGATCATCATACATGAAAGCTTAACATGAGAGGAAAATCAATTTTCACCAACCTTAAACACTTGCAAGGACTGCAAAATGAAAATCAGAAAGGAAAAGAGCATTGGTCGTATACGTATAATTATCCCATCAAAACGTGGAATCTGCAAACTCATAAAAAAAGACGGGTTGGGAGGAAGGATAGACCGCCGTAACAATCGAAGGCAAGAAATTAGCAAGAAAGCCCACTTGAGATCTGCAAATGTCACATAAGAAATGCAAGAAAAAACCACATAATTGAAGCAATTCGCCACAAGGATAATTTTTTGGACTGAATAAGCATGCATTAAATAGAAGAAGAAGACATAAATGCAGTAAATTTTCATGAGAATAGAGGAGAAAATGAACATTACCTGAACCTGTAAAATAAATTGTGAGATGCTTTGGACAACTAAGGGGTATTTAATCTCATTTTAGATCTCCAAAACCGGTCTAAAGACCATTAGACTGAATTATTGTTACCCAACAGATAATAGAGTAAAATTTTGAAATGATACCTTCCATTAAATTGCTGAGACCTTTCCCCTAAAATCAACGGATAAAGCAACCAAATATCCCCAAATTCCACCGATTCGCCTCACATCCTGTCATATATCCAAAAATCCACCGGATAAAGCATTAGACCGCCGGATAATCGAAAAGTTCTCTGCATGAATAAAGTCTTGCAATTTGAGTTGAATTTCTGTGATTGATAGACCAAATCCATCAGTAGATTTTTTTTAGGGCGATTTTCAGAATTCCCTGTCAAATGACGTCAATCGGATGATGTACGACCCAAAACGTTCTATCTTCCACCGGACAAACAAACACCATGAACGGCGGCCAATGAGAAACCCTGTGGATCTTCTTGTCTGGAAGAGTGGAAGCGTTTTTTTTTTTTTTCAAGAAAATAAAATGACAACAGATATAATTTGGTAGGAGTGTACCAAATACACATACGTGGCCATCACAAAATGTGCCCAAAATGTGTACCAAATACACATGCAGGCAACCCAGGATTCTGCATTCACTTTAGGTAGACATAAAATTTATGATGAATTGACAAGATGGCTTTTTTTTTTACAGGGTTGACGGTGTGAATTTCTTTTTTTTTTTTTTTTTTGTTACACAAAGAGGCTAAAGCCCTAAAGGGAATGGGGAAATAAAAAAACTATATACTATATCTTTATGGAGATGAAGTCCCTTGAAATCTTCTTCCAACATAGTCATAGCAATTCTAAGAGCTTCTTCTACATTGGTGATTCCTAAGGGGCCACTATGTCCCATGCTAGAAAAATAACCAGCCATGCACTTATTTAACCTCCCTCTGTTTTGAAGGAAATCTTAATCTCCCAAGCTTCCTCCTTCATCATGTATATGTCTTGGATGATTGCATAGCTTTCCTCACGTGTTTAAACATTTATGCAAATATAAATGTCCCATTTATATTGTTTCAAGTGTTGGGTCTCTCACAAACCTAATATAAGCCTACGTTACAATAATTCAACAATAAATACGGTTGTAGCCGACCTAATAATTATTAGGTGTATACACATTAATTATAAAATATATTGTATTTATTGTAATATATAATGCATTTGTTTCATTCACACTAGAGGTAAGATCTTCTGTTGTACTATATATGTAACCCCAAACTGTACCGACAATTCATCCAATACACAAAAATATTTTCCACAACACTTCTATCATGGTATCAGAGCAGTTTTTATCCTTAGGTTTTCCTCTCCTTTTTTTTCCTTCCTACCACCTTCATCGCCGCCACCATCGGCCTTTCTCTACCAGCCATCGGTCTCATCTCTTTCACAGTTGCAATTGAATCTCTTCTATCCTTTTTTTTCCTCCTCTTAATATTTTCATCGTCTTCCTTTCCGAATCAGACCACCCTTACCCACCGGTCAGCGGCCATCTTCCTCCTCCTCTCTTATCCTTCCCAAACGCAGCATTGTTAAAAAAATATTAAATAAAAATGTTCATCGTGAGAAAATAAAAATGGTTGCTTGTACATCGTCTGTGCCTATTGCATATCATGCCACTACCACCCATCCTCAATCATGGCTTCGGGATAGTGGTGCTTCACATCATATGACCGCGAATTTTCGAACGCTCAACCATCATGCCGTCTATCATGGCCAAAAAGAGATTCTATATTGGTGATGGTAGTGCCTTGTCCATCACACATACTGGTTCAACATCCTTACTTTCTTCTTCTGTCACAATTACTTTACGTAATGTTTTATGTGTTCCCGACTTACTCAGAACTTATTATCTGTTTCTAAATTTTGTGCTGATAATTCTGTCTCTATTGAATTTGTACCTGACTCTTTTCTGGTAAAAGATATCCAGACAGGCAAATGTCTCCACTAGGGCCAACTCAAAATGGTATGTACCTCTGGTCCACTACTCCTATTTTTTCCTTTTCGGCACATAAAACTAACTTAATGACTTGGCATCACCGTTGTGGTCATCCTGCTTCTGCTATTCTCTATCATATTCTGCAAACACATACTTTGGAAACTGATAGTTTGTCTAGTCTTTCTCACCGTGATGCTTGTCTCTGTCAGAAAAGTCGCGCTTACCATTTACTGCTTCTACTTTGCGTTCTACCTGGCTTCCGAAATCATTTTCTATGATGTATGGACAGCACCTGTTTATTCCGTCGATGGTTACAAGTATTGTGTTTTGTTTGTTGATCACTTTACTCGTTATATGTGGCTTTATCCTCTTAAGCATAAATCTGATGCATTGTCTGTTTTTCAACGTTTCAAGTCGATTGTTGATATACCCGATCCGGATTGGAACCCGAGCATCTAGATTGGGCTTGAATCCAAGCCCAACAATAGATCTTGGGCCTTCATCCCGCTAGTCCGCAGTCAATAAGCAGGACTCATCCTCACTCCGACATCTCGGACACAGTGGGTGACATTCATATTATCAGGCCGGCTAAACTTTGAGTTGATGACTACAAGACAAGGAAGATACGAGTCCGACCTCCTGTCAAGTCCGTTGTCCGCCATCTCGCCATGACAGCTGTCTGGTCGACTTATACCTAATTACCCTTAATTATATGCTTTTGATGTCTTGTCATGTTTAGTTAAACTTACTTAGTCTTTTCCTATATATATGGGATCACAATGTAATAGAAAATGGTCCAAGAACGAATATACACAGAGCTACTCTGTCAATTGTCGACTCACTTGTGTTTCCTTTCATAAACATCTGTCCGACCACCCGTGTTCTTGATATCCACCACATCTCACCGGAGGAATCACACGTAAACAGCCATATATCCTCATAATATTACTGTTACCCCAAACCTGATATATCATACCATATCAGTTGGCTCCGTTACCGGGAAAATCAACATCATTCAGCATCTTCGAACCACTTGCTCCACTGCAAGTTCAGCTGCACGGCGTCGCCAACAGAATCATGCAAACATCTTCAACTTTCTGATCAATAAAAGCTTTAGTTTTTGGGTTGTTCGGTCCTCAAGCCATTGTTTTTATCAAGAAAGCAAGAGATTTTCAAAGAGCAAGGTTGATTCCTGCAGATTTTGGCTTGTATTTGGCCCGATCCGCCTTGAAGTCGAAAAACACCTTCACCGGCTTGTTCATAGCTCTACCTGAGCCCCTCATAATTCCTAGGTTGGTATAAACTCTTGGTCAATTCAACCCCTCAAGTACTAAGGAAACCATTTACTTGTTGAAACCGCTTGGAAACACACTTTTGGTTATATCGGATTCTGAGTTTGAAGGACTTTTCCGGCCGGCATATCTCACTTGGTATACCTAGCGAAATATCTTCAAGATATCTCTAGTCAAACATAGCTGGCGCGAAAAACATGACACCTGCTACACCGTCTAAGGGGGGCAATTAAGGCCCTACACGTGGAGCGAACATACCACGTGTCGAAAGAGCGCCACATCGCGCGGAGGCAAGTAGGAGGGCACTGTCCGTGAACCTGGGCCTAAGGCCCAGGCCTTGGTTGCCTATGGGCAGGATCCAATCCATAATGGGATTTCTTTTTTAGTTTAGTTTGTATCGTGGGTTGACATCAGCACGGGTTGTTTTCAGGTTTTGCCTCGATGGTTGTCCGGCTTATAATATTTCTCATGGTTTATCGTAGACTGGCAGTTTAGTGTAGCGGTTATGTTATACTCTATGTTTGTGTTTGTTTAATAATATTTTCGTTTCTAAGAAGAAAAAGAATGCAAATACTTCCTCGTGGATTCACGTACACAAAATATGACCTTTATTATAACCATTTTTACCAGATTCATGACCATTGAGAATCCGCTTCAAGAATAACTCATTCTATTACTAGAATGTTTCGACAAGTCCTAGATGAATATCTATGTGGTAAAGAGTAAAAGAGTAGGAGCGTTGTAGTGCTAGTCATACTTTTGAGTCGTGTGTCATTAATTGACTTCTCTCAGCTAAAAAGATGTACGCACAACAATTGCAAACTGAATCTCTGAGGCATATTTCTTGATTTATATCATCCACGAAACTCTAGAGACAGGACGGTGGGAGTTTCTTGTGTTGAGGATCAACAGTTTGTTGGAAATAATAATCCGATAATCGTTTATACGGATTAAGGGACGCCTATATCCGAATAAGTGATTATAGTTTATTTGATGATATAATTTGTTTTTTGGTGAATGAGAAATTATTATTTAAAGATACACAAATTAATAAAATTTGGTTATATGAAATAAAAATAAAAAAAATTAATAAAAAAAATAAATTAAAAAAAAAAATAATAATAAATATATATATATATATATATATATATATATATATATATATATATATATATATATATATATATATATATATTAATTTGCCGTAATGTCTTATTTTCAAACTAATATTATGAGATGCGTACTTAACCTTTGGATTGGGTTGCATATGTTCAATATATGTGACTCTTGAACATGAAACAACCCACGACAGTTTGGAAATAATTGAAATGAGATATTGGTTCATTTGGAGCCTTTGACATCTTATATATATCATTAAAGACTGAATTTTTGAGATGAAAGTTGGAAAACAGAACTTAACAATATATCTAAGGTTAATAACATTTGTGCATCTACGGTTTGCATAATTGAGTCAAAAGAGATTACCAACCAGGCTTTCGAGTTCGCCGCTTCTAAATCATTACAAGTGTCATCTGATTAGAAGGTAAGGATTGTTGTATCTTGGGAGACGTTTAATTGCGATTACCGTGGACACGAATTCGGTGCAAATTCGTCTTAAGGATAGAGTGCTAGACTCGCCTCAATCCATAAGTTTTCTGTTTACTATTTTCGTTTTTATAATTTCTGAATATGTTAACTTTCCGTATCTTACATTATCTGTTAAATGTTAATACAACATGTTAAAATGGTTAAAAGTGCCAACAATCTCAAGACGAACTTTGTTTGTGGTGTTCTATATTAATGGATGTTGGTAGAAATAAAAAAGAAAAATATAGTCAGTGGCAGGTTGATTGGATTTCTAATTGTTTGTGGTTAAAACTAGTTCAGATGAAAGAATCAACAAATATGATGTTATAATACATCAACGATTTTTTTTTTCCCTGCTAAGAAAGGATTATGCCGTGAATTAATTCTAAAAGTAAATAAGATGATACACTTGCTTTTTAATCTTATGTGAATTAGAAACTTTGCTCAGGTTTGAAATTTGATCAGATGTTGCTTAAAGGCATATAACAGTAATATATATATATATATAAGTATGTTTATGTTCATCCTTGGAACCGTGAGTATGGATTGGGTATTGATGAACTGATTCATCATATATTTTAAGCCTCTGTTCCATAGCATTGTTATAAATCTTATTGTTGTTCTCAACAGTAAATCATTTATAAACGACTGCGATTAAAGTACGCAAATTAGTTTTATTTATTGATCTAAATTAGTGAATTGCAAATTAGTTAACTGGTTATATCCTTGATCTAAATATATCAAGTTCATATATATGTATGCATCCGTAGTGTTGCGGTGTTGCCTATATACGGTTAATATGATTCTACAAGTATGTGCATATAGTTTACTTGTAAGAACGATTTGAATTTTGGTGGAGAAAAATGTTGTGCCGGAAAATATAAATATAGTACAAACTTTCTGAAAAATTAAAAAAATTGCCTACTTTATTTTGTAGACCAAAATACATTGTAGTTACTCACTCGTTTCTAAAACGTTAAAGAATGAAAGTTGTTTATTTAGTGTTGTAGATTACATAAATGATCATGTTATGTGTTTAAAGTGTTCGTGATTTTTTAAAATTGCGATATACCAATATTGGGAAAAAGTGTGCATAACAGAGTATGTTTTGCAACTTTGATTGTTGATCTTCTGTTTATGAACAGAAATGAAAGGAACATTGGAATCAACCATTTCGTTGTCAATGGTGGTGTCAGAATGCAACACGGTTGGAAATTTCCGAGAATGGTTCGTAGACACGGGGCTATGCGCCGTGTTTGTGCTATTATAGCCATGTTTTCCGACCACCAAGTAGTGAAAGGGGAAAAATTGTTCATGAGGTTCTTCGCTAAGGAAAAGTTGTCTTGAAGACGACTTCTGGCAAGTTTTTGACTCTGAACAATGTGTTGCACGTGCCTAATATTCGTAAATTTTTTGTGGAATCCAGTTCCGGTGCACACACTGGCAATGGATATATAAGGAAGTTCAAGGGTGAAGGTTAGAGGCTAAGCAATTTAATGGTAAATGCATTAATTGCGGGAACAAGGATACCGCAGGAATGAATGCCGAGAGCCTCGAAAAGTTGAACAAGCAAACGTGGCAGAAATAGTCACCGAGACTATGGATGAATTGAATCTGTTCAAGTAATGGCTGCGAGAACATGATGGTTGAACTTCCTTTGTTTGTGTGGAATATTTGTATAAATTAGTATGTAGGTATTTATGTAAACACCTTAATGGTTGTGATGACAAGTTATTATGGATATATGCACCATATGTTGTTGTTATATTCACATTGACTAGAGATTTTCCTTCGGTTTTGTGATGTACATTTCAAGATATAAATATGAAGTTGTTGATGCATTTGTTGATGCGTTCAAATTGACATAATAAATAAGATACTCAGTTCGTGGTGAGCAAGGTGGAAAAGTGTGATTCAGGGTTTAAAGAATTTCGTTTTGGTACCAACAATATTCATCAAATTGTTGAACTACACTTACCTTAATCAATTAATTTTGTAAAATGATGATTACTTGAGTGATGCTGCCAAAAAATGAACTCACCCACGTGGCGCCTCTTTGGTGACTCAGCACTCAGCCTAGGAGAATAGGCCACCTCTAACTCCCTAGTGGCGAGCCCAGGAGGCTCACCCATCTGTTTTCACCACTGATCCTCAGGTGTCCGACCTCGGTGGGACCGGGTCGGCTCGGCCTCTGGCCGGTCGTAGAAAGTTAAAACACTGAACTCTCGATTGTCGGCTGTACGAAGGAGGGCCTTCTGTTGATTGATAAACCCAGGAAAAGCTTCAGGACAAACATGGTAACCACACGACAACAGGCTGCTAATGGTAATGGTGCTAACAATGCAGCAGAATCCGACGCTAATAATCAGAATCAGCCGCAGCAGGAAAATACCTCTCTCGACGCAACCCATCAGGTGCTAATTGATCAACTTATGGCTTTGGATGGATCCGTAAAAACCGCAGTTCTCAATGCCGTCTTGGCAGAAGAAGATGAAGAAGATGGAGACTGGGAAGGCCTGGAAGAGGAAGGTCCTCTCAATGAAACTTCGCAGGACGTGGATCACTCAAACGGAGACTCGTCTGGGGAAAATCCCCAGAGTCCAGAACCAGAGGAGGAAGATGATCCCAGCGACGGCTCATGGCAGCCAACACCTCCTCCGCAGCGTAAGAATAGCAGGAAAGAGAACCGGTCATCATCTTCAAACCTGCAAAGGCAGTTGGTCGTCCCCCAAGCCATGGAAGCGGCTCGCGCCGAGCTTGAGGCAATAGCTGGAAGAAAGTCGACACTCCTAGCACTCGAGTCCCCTTTTTCCGAACAGATCGATAACTATCCGCGACCAGCCAGGTTCAAGATCCCCAAATTGGAACCCTATGACGGAACCAAGGACCCTCAGGATCACCTGTTCCAATATCTCACGCACATGAATCTCGACTGTGCCCCAGAGGAGATGAAGTGCAAGGCATTCCCCGCGTTACTCACTGGAAGAGCCCGGGAATGGTTCAAGAAAATACCCTCAAGGACGATCTACAGCTTCGACACATTGGGAAAAATGTTTCTTGATGCGTTCATCACCGCCAAGCCGTTCCGGAAGAATGCTACCCACCTGTTTGCTATCAAACAGAAGAAGGATGAGACTGCGCTGCAATAACTCAAGCGCTTCAGTGAAGAATCGTTGCAAGTCCGAGACGCTGACGATCAGGTCCGAATCACGTCCTTCGTGGCAGGGTTGCGCGAAGGTAGACTATATGCTAAACTGAGCAGCAGGCTCCCCACCACCATGGAAGAATGTCTGGAAGTGGCATCCAAGCATTGTCAAGGCGAAGAAGCTAATCGCGTGAAACGAGAAGTGGAGAAATCTGATCCCAAAAAGGATAAGTCAATGGACCCCTCTAGCAATAAGAGAAAGTCATATGGAGATCGCGCAAGTGGTTCGGCCACTGATCGACCTAAAAAGAGGAGCGCCTTACAGCCGAGGGATTTCCCAGTGTTAAATCGGCCTCGGGAACAAGTGCTGGCAATCATGGAAAGAAAGGGTTTAGCAAGAACCCCTACGCTACTTCGAAGCCCCTTGGAGAGGAGAGACCAGAGCAAGTTTTGCACCTACCATCAAGACACTGGACACGAGTTGGATAACTGCAGGGATTTTCAACGCGACGTGGAAGCAGCGATTGCATAGGGAAAGCTAGACGAAGTCGTGGATCGACCTCGATATGGCGAACGCCGAGGACAGCGAAATTACCAACAGAGGAACTATGGTCGTGATCGCGGCCGACAGGGCGAGCCCCCGATAAAAAGAGAGCCATCTCCCGACAAAGGTCAACCAGCGGACAATCACCCGATCAACACTATCAACACCATTGTGGGAGGCCCTGGCAACAGTGTAGAGATCAAAAATTCAAGTGCCCGAGTGGGCAGTGGGCAGACAGCCAGGGGAAGTCGAGTCCCCTTTCAAGAAGTAGGCTATGGGCCAAAGGATCCTCTCCCCCTAATCCCTAACAATGAAGGATTGGTCATTGAAGCTGTAGTTAACAAGAATCTGGTTAAGAGAGTTTGTGTGGACACAGGCAGCGCAGTCAACGTCCTTTACTTTGCAGCCTTTCAAGCAATGGGTCTCAAGGAATCCGATCTCACGCCGGTCTCAGCACCCTTGTTCGGATTTGCCGGCCCCCCAATTCATCCACTGGGAATGGTCCGACTCGCGACGACATTCGGTAAGGATTCAGCAGGAAGGACTCTCATGGTGAGTTATGTCGTGGTCAAGTCTTCATCAGCGTACAACATCATCTTGGGAAGGCCCGCTCTAATCGACCTGCGAGCCATAATCTCCCCAGCACACATTAGTTTGAAGTTCCCGACCGGTAGAGGGTCGGTCGAAGTCAAAGGAGACCTGGAGGTCGCCCGAAGCTGCTATGCGGCGACCATTAAGGGTAAAGGGATCACCTTTGCCTAATGCGGTCGGCAGGTCTTTATTGGTTATCGTTCATTTGCAAACTATTTTTACTTTCTGCATTTCAATTCTTGCTCGTATTTTCTCGCCATTTGCTGGGATTTGCTCTATTTTATTTACCTCCATTTCTTCAATGTTGGATATTTATTTTTCGATTACTCATATATTTGTCTGGTCTTAATATGGCCGCTTATTGATTTTTACACACTTTGTAAATCGCACAAACACTTATACTGCGCAGTATAAATTCACGCGGGAAGTCAGTCCGATCTGGCCCGACTCGCCTTATCTTTAAAACGAGAAGTCAGCACTAGCCTGGCCCCGCTCGTCTTCGAAAAATACATGCGAAAGTCGGTCTCATCTGACCCAGATCGCCGCGATTCTAAACGAGAAGTCAGCACTAGCCTGGCCCCGCTCGTCCCTAAGACTTTATATGAACCATTAATTCATAAGACTAGTCTAACGTAGTCCAGACTACTTTAGGTTGCTGGGGGCAAATCCACCTTGAATCGGCTAAGTTTAATACCTGCCCTATAGAATCAACTTTTCATTATTAGTTTAGGCGATCGATCTAGATCGGCTCTCCGAGCTCTAGATCTTCTCGCCTTTATAACTTCTTATTATTAGTTTAGGCGATCGATCTAGATCGGCTCTCCGAGCTCTAGATCTTCTCGCCCTTGTATTTTCTTATTGTTAGTTAAGGTGATCGATCTAGATCGGCTCTCCGAGCTCTAGATCTTCTCGCCCTTGTATTTTCTTTGTTAGTTAAGGTGATCGATCTAGATCGGCTCTCCGAGCTCTAGATCTTCTCGCCGGTGAGCCTTTGCACTTCCTTTATATTTCGAGGTGCGGGCATATTCTTCAATATGTCGATTTTATCCGGGTTCGCTCGAATCCCGTCCTTTGAAATCATGTAGCCCAAGAACTTACCCGACCTGACCCCAAAAGTGCACTTCTTCGGGTTTAACCTCATCTGCGTTTCTCTCAACACTTCAAAAACCTCTCGAGCATCGGCCAAGTATTGCCTCATAGATCGACTCTTGATAAGCAGGTCTTCTACATAAACCTCCATACACCTACCAATTTGCTTTGCAAAGATATTATTGACTGTCCTCTGGTATGTAGCTCCAGCATTCTTCAATCCGAATGGCATGGTTACATAACAGAAGGTGCCGAATTCCGTGATAAACGCCGTTTTCTCTGCGTCTCGAGGATCCATTTTGGCAATGGGTATGAGTCTTTCGGGCATGCTTTGTTCAAGTCTGTGAAATCCACACACATACGCCAACTGCCATCGGGTTTCTTGACTAATACCGGGTTAGCTAGCCATTCTGGATAGAATACCTCTCTCACTATCTGGGCTGCTAGTAGCTTGCCGACTTCCAACTCAATAGCCTCAAGTCGATCCGACGTAAAATTTCTCTTCTTCTGCTTGACTGGCTTCTTAGCCTGGTCAATTTCGAGCTTATGAACTGCGATGTCGGT
This sequence comes from Gentiana dahurica var. dahurica, assembly GCA_024500145.1. Lineage (NCBI taxonomy): Eukaryota > Viridiplantae > Streptophyta > Magnoliopsida > Gentianales > Gentianaceae > Gentiana > Gentiana dahurica. The sequence goes on along the minus strand of CM044898.1, from coordinate 6,758,952 downwards.
AGATAGCCCCGGCATGTCAGTGGCCTTCCAGGCAAAGATATCTCTGAACTCGATTAACAACTCGATCAGTAGCTGTTTCTCTTTTTCTGGGATCCAAATCCCGATTTGCACACATTGATCGTCCTCTCCTTCCCAGAGTCGGACGTTCTCGACTGCATCACTAGAGACCCAACTCTTCTCCTCTTCTTCCTCTGGAATCAGTTCCTCGACCAAGATTTGTTGAACTGCCATCTTCCCATTCATGACAACGGAGTTACAACTCCTCACGACTTCAACATCTCCCTTTACCTCGTGGGAACCGTTCCTGGTTGGAAACTTCATGCTATTATGAAAAGTCGAGATGATAGCTCGAAGATCGAAGAGCGCTGGTCGTCCCAAAATAACATTAAAGGCAAAGGGAGCCTTGACCACCACATAGCTTAATTCAAGTGTCCTTCCTTTTTCGCCGTCCCCAACTGTCGTGAGTAACTTTATCGAGCCCATAGAATGGACTGCTTGCCCCGTAAACCCAAACAAAGGGGAGGCTATGGGAGCTAGATCTTTCTCCTTCAACTTCATCGCCTGAAAAGCCGAGTGATATAAGATGTTCACTGCGCTGCCGTTATCGATACAGACTCTCGATACACGGGCTCGGCTAATCACAGCCTCGATAACTAACCCTTCACTGTGACTCCTCGACTTGGGGATGTCATCCCGAGGACCATATCCGACTTCCGTCGTGAATCTGAGCTGCTTGCGCTCTCTCGAGCTACTCGCTGGCTCTTCACTGGTTTGGTCTTTGTCACTCTCCCCTGGGCCAAAGATCGTATTGACATAATTGACTGGTCGATTATCTTCATATCTGTTATGACCAAAGTTATCCCTGTTGTTTCCATACCGACCTGGAGATCGATTCCTCTGAGGTGATCGATCCCTTCATCGTTGGACGTCTCGGCCTCGATTCCTATCTTGATCAGAGTTCTTTCTCTTACTCTCCACGCCCTCTTGGCCCATCATACCGAGATTTGTCAACAACTTCATCTAGCTTCCCTTCCTGGATGCAGATGTCAATGTCTTTTTTCAGGTCATGACAATCCTCTGTCGTATGTCCGATGTCTTCATGAAACTCGCAGTACTTGCTTGCATTCCTCTTTTCTCGAGGTTTCTTCAACGGTGGCGGCTTTCTTGCTATATTCTTCGAAAGCATGATCGACAACACCTCGGATCGAGATCGATTAAGCGGAATAAAATCCTTTTCACGCGTGGGTCCCTTCTTGCCCCCACGGTCTGAGGTGGATGTGTCGATACGGTCCCATACTGAAGGCTTACTCTCAACATCTTGCCTCTTAGACTGATTCCTGTTCGGACCTCGATTGTCTTTCTTGGACTCCATCCAGTCGGATTGGGTGTGTCTATGCACTGCCTCTTCCCCTTGACAGAATCTATGCACCACATTAACACACTCGTCCATGGTGTGGGGGACATCTCTGCTCAACTTCATGTATAACTTGGTATTCCGCAGCCCTCCCACGAACGACGTTATCAGAAGTCGATCGTCTGCATCCTTAACCTGCATGGCTTCAAGATTAAATCTCTTCAGATATTCCATAACCGTTTCATCTTTTTGCTGCCTCACGTTCATGAGGTGCGTGGCACTTAGATGAAACTTCTTGTTCACTATGAACGCATCTCGAAACTTGCGAGCTAGCATGGCAAAACTGGAGATCGACCCCGGCCGTAGCTTTGTAAACCATTCCCTTGCTCGACCTACGAGTAGCGTCTCAAACGCCCGACATCGCATTGCATCGGGTGCTCCATCCAACCTCATCTGGGATAGATATCTGCGTAGATGGTCTTCCGGGTCGGTAGTACCATCGTAAGGCTCTATCTTCGGTATCTTAAACCCCTTGGGTTTAGGAAAGCTCTCGATCTCCTTCGTGAACGGAGACTCTAACCATAGCGAAACTTGGTTCTTTCCCAGTATGACATCCAGCTCCTCCCTGACGCTATCTTCGTCCATTTTTTGATGTTTTTGATGGATCTCATGCCTCTTTCTCTCCACCGAGCTAGAGGACGCACTGACTTCGTCCTCGGGAGTTTGCTTGGGCTTGTCCACAGCATCTTTCCGACCGCCTTCTGCCATGGCGTCTTTCTGGCCAGCGGCTGCTTGTCTTTGTGCCGTAACTGCCTCTGCTATAATCCTGGACATTACCTCCAGGTCTGCCCCTGCTAATTGATCCACAAGCGCTCGATATTCTGGAGCAAGACCTTGCTTTTCTTGCTGGGGGTTTTCCTGGACAGGATCCAAGATTGGATCCAAGAATCCTGTCTGTTACGTTTTCCTTAAGAGCAAAACCATTATTAGTAAACAAACAGTGTGCATTATATTGTTGAGTGAGTTGCCGAATGGAAATTAAATTCTTAGTCATATTGGGAACCAATAACACATCGGAAACTATTACAGGGGTATCTCTATAATTAATATGAACCTCACCGATACCACTAATTGGAAGAGCAGTTCCATTACCGACAATAACAGAGGCAGTTTTTGAATAAGGCTGAAAATTATGTAGAAGCTTAGGATTACCTGTCATATGATTAGTAGCGCCTGTATCCATTAACCACTCGGTGTCGGCGACGGTGTTATCTAGTGTGAGTGCGGAGAGGGCTTGAGGCAGAATATCCTCCTTGGCTTTGTTGTTCCACCAACAAATTGTAGACACATGACCCTGCACACCACAAAAATCACAGGTTTCATCTTTATACCTATCGCGTTCAGCCCGGGACATGCGTCTAAACACCTTCTTTGGTTGATCGGATGAGGAAGTTGCGCCTCTGGATTGCTGCGCCTGAAATCCACGACCTGAGGAGATAAAACGCGGCTGCTGCTAATGATGATCATTGCGGGGTGCAGACCGCTGGCCATAGAAGGCAATATGCGAGATGTCCTGTTCCTTAGCGGCAAGCCAGCTGCGCCGCTGATCAAGATTTTGAAGATGGCCGATGACGATGACAAATTATGTCACCCTAATAATCCGGGTCCTAATTGAATCTAGTGATGAACACACACAAAACCCTAATGCCCAAAGTGAGGTGGTGGATTTAGTATTTGCGGCTGAGTCTAAGACTGTATCTTAGATTGCCTACGTATCCTGTTAGGTTCCAGGAATCAAGCCTTACGTAGTTCCTAGAATGGGGTATTTATAATGACAATACTTGCCTAAACCCTAAGGTTAAGTTGGCTTATGTTATTGGCATCTTTACCCTTAAATGGGCCTTAACCCTTGCCCAAGCTATCGTTGTTAATGGGCCAGGACAGCTGGTGCGGACTCTATCCTCGCTGTCGATACTGCCGACCTGCGGTGATCGACTCTAGACTCATCGTCCTACACTGCTAGCCGGTGTGGACTCTGTCCTTGCGGACTGGTCGCACCACATTGCTTGATGTCGATACTCATCGTCCCGAGTATGGAGTCGATATAAATACTTGGATCTAACTCATAATGTGATGACCAACCGGTAGACGACACGTGGAGGGAGTGAAACCCTGTATCGTCAGCCGACAAGCTCATCATACGTAGGCTTGTGCATCAACATAGTAGTCGTAAACGTTTCGTATTGGGGTCCTAGGCTAGTAAGAAGAAAGTATACCTTCTCGTTGTCGGGGATGGGTTTACCAATGGCAGCCAAACTATCACATAAACCTTTAAAATAGTTGATATGATCAGTAATCGACTTTGAATCATCTTTTCGCATATAGGTTACCTGCTGTTTGAGATTATATTCACGCTCTTGAGAGTCCTGAGCGTATGCTCGTTTAAGAGCATCCCACACGGCCTTCGTTGTGTCCAAGCCGAGGACGATGCCGAGAGATTCTTCAGTCAGAGAACCGATTATCCAAGCCCTGAGGAGTCTGTCCGCTTTTTTCCATGAGAGATAGTCTGGGTTGATGTCTTGAGTTGAAGCATGCGTTTCTGCATCGTTGTCCGATGCTGTTTGCTTCGTACGTGGGGGTGGAGGGTCCTCGCCAGTAAGGTGACCTAATACATCTTGACTGTCGGCGAATGCAATAGCCTGTTCTCGCCAGAGAGGATAATTTTTTGATGATAGTTTGAGGGAGATGATGCTATTTACGTTAATGGAAGTGAGGGGTTGAGCCGCCATATTGAATTATGTGGTGATCAGACACCAATTGCTCTGATACAATGAAGAAAAAGTGAATATATGAATTGAGAATTCTTTTATTATTTGATCTTGCCTCTGACAAAGACAATTACATGGATATTTATAGAGGAATACTACTAGAAGCCCTAAAATCCTAAAATACCATATACGCCTTTTTTGTAAAAATAAATAATTAAAACAAACATATTCAACTAGTCTTATCGCTCTATCAGAGACTGAGTCACCATTCAACTCTTAACCATTAATGATATGATCAAAACCTTCCTTATCTCTCCAATCAATCACCTTATTACTCCTTTGATCATGATCTCCGCTTGACTGAATATTATGATTGACGTGATTGCATGATTCACTTATTTATGGTGCATGGGCGTTAATAAAGATGAATTATAATTAGTAGAAGTTTATTTTATCGTAAAAAAAAATGTAATTACTACCGTGTGAGAACTGGTATTCTGCTATCTTCGTTTCTTTTTCACATGCCTTCCACTTACTCATCTGACACCATAAAATATATATTTAAATTTTAAAACGGATTATAAAAATCTACAGATTTACATTATAATCATATGTTGGAGCTAAAGAATGCAACAACAGTTGAGTTTGTTGGCTCGGTGTGACATTACGTCGAACACCTGAGTCCACAAGCAGTTAGAAAGTTGTTAGATTAGTTAGAGGTGGTTAGGAACTAGCTAGTCTATATAAGACTAGTTTGAAGAAGGAAACAACACTTTTGTAATTCCGATTTCATGTTTAATCGATCAATGAAAGCAAAATGCAAGTTTTCCATTTTCCCGCTTAAACAGTTTTTTGAATTTGTTCTTGAATGTTCATCTTCCTAATCAGTTCTTTCTACTTCCTTGGTTGTTTCTATATTCGATAATCCTTCAAGCACATTTCTCAACACATTAGCCTCTTGATTTTTGCTGTCCTATTATCTATTTCATTAATTTTATATATGATGGCCTTGAATTGTCACTCATATTTGTTAATCAATTAAATATTTTAGAAAACGTACAATAAACTTTAAATGTACATGGATGTATATATAGTTTATAAATAGAAAATTCACGATTTTGTCTTACAATCTATAGCTATTTGCTAATGCAGTATCAAGTTAAGGAAAATGATTAAGTCACCAGAAAGGTGTCCAAAATTTTTATGCCTTTCTTTGTTATTTTTTGGGTAAATGGTCTTTTGCCCCCCTGCGGTTTGTTAATTGAAGCTTTTGCCCCCTCGTGATTTTAAAATATATGGTTCACCCCCTCAGGGTTTTAAACAAACCATTAACACCAAATTCAGGCAAATACAAGAGAATATTCCGTCGGAATATTCTTTTTTTAAATAATATGCCAATTTTGCCCGTATATTAATCTTTTTTTTTAATGTTATTTATTAAATAAAAAACCACAGAACCATTACGTATTTTCATTTCCCCAAAATTGACAATTGCAAGCGACGGCAACGACGAAGGACGAAGGGTTTCATGGGCTGCAATTTCCGGCCAAATTGACCGTTCCGACCGGCGATTTGCTCCTTATCCTGTCAAGGTAATTCATTTGCATCTTTTTCCCCCGATTTGCTGCTTCATTTTCCCTCGATTTGCTTCATTTTCGTCAAGGTAATAGTGTGGTAGCGTCAAATTCTGGCTCAAAGTAAGTATGAGATTTAATAGATCATGATGGTGAGCATGAATACCCCCTGTTTGTTTAATTGGCCTCCTGATGGTTCCCAACAAAGAATACCGTCAACAGTTATAGAAAATGACTGAACCGATTCAAACAAATAAGGCTAAAATCGAAATGCAGTAAAAGCCAAGAGGAGCAACCAAAAATAAAAGGCAATGCAGTAAATTGAAGAAAGCACACACACTTAAAAGCCAATGCAGTAAAATAGAAGCCCACCGGAAAACGGAAAATCGGAAGTGTGAAGCCCACCGGAAATCGCAGCAAACCGGTGATAAATCGGGGGAAAATGAAGCAGAAAATCGGGGGAAAAACATGCAAATGAATTACCTTGACGAGATAAGGAGCGAATCGTGGTCGGAATGCTCAATTTGGCCGGAAATTGGAGCCCATGAAACCCTGGCCGTCCTTCGTCGTTCCCGTCAGCTTTCAATTGTCAATTTGGGGAAATGATATTACGTAAATAAAGAAGAAGCTTGGTTGTTGGTTTTATTTAATAAATAACATAAAAAGGAAAAGATTAATATAAGGGCAAAATTGGCATATTATTTAAAAAAAAAAATATTCCGACGGAATATTCTCTTTTGTTTGCCTGAATTCGGTGTTGATGGTTTGTTTAAAACCCTGAGGGGGTGAACCATATATTTTAATATCACGAGGAGGCAAAAGCTTCAATTGACAAACCACGGGGGGTAAAAGGTCATTTACCCTTATTTTTTTTAAAAAAGAAAAATCTAAATGCATGGGTTAAAAGTGATTTTTATGCCTTTCTTTGTTATTTTTTTTAAAAAAGAAAAATCTAAATGCATGGGTTAAAAGTGTTCGGGGATATGTTTCGGGGGGACACCCACCATCACCCTTTATAATCAGTGGCTGATGATACGGAACCTGACACGGTCCCATTATCCCCGGTCAACTCGTCGGAAGACATAAGTCAAACTCTTTCCCTGTACATGACCGCGCTACGTCGCCAACTACTTGGCCATCCCGCCAGCATCTTCAGCATAAGGGGGCCGTCCCGCAGCACGGCGGGCTCATTTATATGAGAGACTCCACCAATTAATGGAAAGCTCAGAAGCTTAGATAGAATGCGGGGTCAACTGCCATCTGTCGGGCATCGACACCGCTAGCACGAGTAGTCTTTTACAGCTTTATCCTTTCCCTATAAATACCCCCACTATGACATGAATGAAGATATAGAACAACTTTTTTGCATTTATTTCCATGAGCACTGTTGCATCTCTCTTTCTCTCGTTTATTGCTTTCATATCACCACCGTGAGTCCGCCACCAACCTCGATAAACTCCACCGTCCGACGGCGCTAACCTCATTGATCGGAACACCACGAAGAGGCCGGATATCCCACATCCAGGCTTGTCATCCTAACTACCTGACGGAAACGGACCCGTCAGTGGCGGGCCTAGGAATTTTTCAATGGGAGGCCAAATTCCAAAAAAAAAAGTTGAAAAAAGAAAAAAAGTTTTTTAAAAAAAAAAGAAAAATCTAAATGCATGGGTTAAAAGTGTTCGGAGGATATGTTTCGGGGGACACCCTCCATCACCCTCCATAAGTCAGTGTCGGACCTAGGAATTTTCCAGTGAGAGGCCAAATTCGAAAAAAAAAAAATGTTGATAAAAGAAAAAAAAGTTAAAAAATGTTGATAAAAGAAAAAATAAGAAGTCAAGTTTTGAACCGGTGGCCTTTGAATAGGTATTAAAGCTTTTAACCAGTTGAACTAAATAGATTATTACATTATTAATTGTCTGAAAATATATATACACAGTTTTAATATTATTAGAAATGTATAATAGTAATTTCGTCTGAAAATTTGAGTGGGGTCCATGCACCCCACACCTATCATGTTGGGTCCGCCCCTGCATCAAGTTATACCTGCTTCAATAATAGTCTAAAATTTGTGTAAGGATTGAGTGCTACATGTAACGTTAGTAACATCACCATATTAATTGATAAACCTTCAATATCATATTATTGATATTGCAATTGTACTTAGCAAAAACAAAAAAAATGTCTACTCCAAGTCCAACAGTAATTCTGCATGATTAGATTTGACGAGGACAATGGGAAAGGAAATTACTTTGCTCACTCTTTTTTCTCTGTCTGAAAAAAAAGCTCTCGGCTTGCACCTTAATCAGCTTGCCGTTTACCGGCGCCGGCGGCGCTAGGCTGCCTTTTTTCGTCCGTTCTTTTACTCTTCTCTTCCTTTTCTCTGTTTCCCGGTTGCCGCTGTCCTCTCTTCCTTTTCGTCCGTTCTCTGTTCTCTTGTTCTGTGGGTGTTTGTTTGAAGGTTGATTGCTGCACCGGTAATCTGTTGCTTGAACCGGCATTTATGGCTCAGATCGCTCCTCTACCCCGGCTTGGGGTCAATCATGGCAGATCCGGTGTCCCTGAGTCAAGAGCGTCGGTTCAAGCGTGTATTTTGGAGCTAGGTGCTGGTGGCGGTGGGAAGCCTTTTGGTTTCGGCATTGGGCGGCGCTTCCGGTTGGTGTTCGGCGTTGGCTACTTAGTCCCGCTAAGGCTTCGGGCTCTTTGTTGGCGGCTACGGTGCTACTCTCCTTTGAAAGGTGGATGTCACACTTCCGGGCTCCTCGTTTCTTGTGGTGGTAGCGGTCAGTGGCGGTTGCTTCCGGCGGTGTTTTCCGTTTGCCTAGTTTCTCTCCGCCATAGATCGTTTGGCTAGTTTCTTGCTCTGTTTGTTTTTTCTCTAGTTTATTGTTTGCGGCCGGAGCCTGTAATATATGTCTGTTGTACTTGTTTGTGTTTTCTTTAGTTCTATTTTTTGTGTCTCGGGTATGTGTCTGTACGTCCTTTTCCTTTAAAGGTTTTTTTTCTCTTTCATTTCATCACCCTCTGTCAATTTATTATTTGGCTTCGTTGTGTTGTTGTGCAGCTTAAGGCCATGTTATAGTGTGGCATTAGGCTGCATTTTAGTCTAGTTTCGGCTAGTTTTTTTTGTATATCTGCTTTTAATTGTTAATAAAAGCTTTCGTTTCTTGGGGTAAAAAAAAAAAGGACAATACTACTACTGGTGCTGATAATAATATAATATCGTAGCAGATCATAATTTTATTTTATTAATAAGATGTCCTATATATTCGTTAAATATCCTGTATAATTAAAGGTGTTTGACTCTTGAAGATAGATCTGTGGACTAACTAAATACTATCAAATTGTGATCGATTATATATATGTATAAATAGGCAGGATAAGTTAAAGTAAATTAGTTGGATAGCAATTATTAATATGCATTAAAGGTGTATATATATATGCATGGATGATTAAAAATGGATGATATGCTAAGAGTAGAGTAGAGGAGTAGACCTTGACAGTAGCAAAAGCGTAGGTGGATATGCAATAGAGGACGTGAAAAACAGCCAATACGAAGATGAATATATGCAGCTGATGCAGTCCATCTGCTGACATGAATCCTACTTTTCCCTGCGCGCGCGGCCCCCCGGCCATTCAAGGGAGTCCCGGTTGGTTTGCATGCATGCCTTAGATATGATGTGCACTTGTCAGTTCCACCGGAAGGCAGAACACGCCGGCGAGAACCTCCGCCGTCATGGTCGGAGATAAGTCGATCTGCGGTGGCCAAAAACGGTCTCTTGTTTTTTAGAGCAGGGGTGCCATGTTCCTGCAGCTTCCTTTGAGATGCATATCCGAGTAATTGGGCCTTGTCCCACCGTCAACAACAATGATATAAATCCCAGCAGCATCAGCTCTTCATATTCAGTTATTAATCCCACCCCCCGCCCATCATCCAAGATCACCCAAAAAAAATCAAAAGCATGCATGTTTTCCAGCTATATATTTTAATTAAATAAATTAGTAATAATACAGCCAATATATACAGTTAACTATACCATTAATGTTGTGTCACAATTGTACGTACCCTTTTGATCATCATGAATAGGGCTGAGCTTGGGTTGGGTTGGGTTTTTACATAGTATAAGTCGGGTTGGTTCTAAATAAAACTAACCCAAACCAAACCAAATGACTATAAAACCCAATGGGTTGGTTTGGACTGGTTTCGGGTTGGTCTGGGTTGGGTTTCGGGTTTTCATCTACAAAACATGAAACTATATTCACACATTCATGCTATAAAATCTACACACATATTATATCTAAATTCAAGTTTGACACCATATATTCATACCAATAATCGTTATGAAAAACACATTTCAACAAATAATCATTAAAGAAAACACATTTATGAAAGAAATAGTTATTATGTGTGCTGTTAATATATATATATATATATATATTATCGGGTTGGGTTGGGTCAACCCGAATTAAAATTTTAAAAAACCAAACCAACCCAAAATGTTTTCGGTTCGGGTCAAAAACCAACCAAAAAATTTTGGGTTTCAATTGGTTTGGGTTTTTCGGGTTGGTTTGGTTTGGTTTTGGGTTGGATTGGGTTCATTGGGTTTTATGCTCAGCCCTAATCATGAATTTACATTGAAATCAATTTAGAATCATCACGATCAACGGTGCATATGACCGTTGTGTCATTTATTTTCACACACAACAACTGTGCTCGTATCATTAATAGACTAGACTAGATAAAACATCAAAATCAAAATTTCATCTAAGTATTTTTCAATGATTAATTTAAAATGAGCTGCATGGGGAGTTCATGAACCCATTAATGCATGCGCTATACATAGAGTAGAGTTTTAAGTAGTAACCTGATTTTGTGCAGAAAAAAAAAAAAAAAGAGTAGTAACCTGATTTGATCTTTCCAAGTGCTTCATAGAGGGCACGCTTGTGTTTTGATTTTAACCACTGAAAATTAACGATAAAACGAAATATATTATATGCTAAATCTAAATGATCAGATTTTCTTGGGGGTGCAAGATTAATCATAATCATAATCATAATCATATTATAATCATAATAATAATAATAATAACTACATTAAAAGAGCCAGTTATTTCCCACGTAAGTGTTTCTCCCTCGGGTCTTTTCCTCTAAAAAGTGTTTCTCCATAATATAATAAATATAATGAAATTATATAATAATATTATTATTAATAACTAGAAAAAAACCATAACCCAAATTCATTCATAACTAGAAAAAAAAACCAACGTGAAATAATAATAATAATAATAATAATCTATTATAAATACAAAGAGGATAAACATATCAGCATATAGGAATCCATAATCCATGATCCACTAGTGGACCGTCCGTGCTCTGCACGGTGAGGCCCGTAGGTTGTATTAATATCAAAAGAATAGGCACTCGAAGATAGTTGCCTTTTTTTCCCTTCCAAGAATGGTTTTTCATTATCATGCTACAATCCTAAGATGATGTACATCTAACTAAAATGAACCACAGAAACTGTTCACTGTAAAGCTATGCCCGAAAGTATAACTGCAAAATGATCATGTAAGACTCAAAATTGACAACATGGAGTTTCCTCAGTTAGAAATGGACTAACCTAACCACGCCATAAGATTGAAAGTCAAAGAGAGGCACAAATGTCAGTTAAACTACTGAACATGTAAGCAACTTATAAGAGCCTGATCATATTAACAAATCCAAAGACGCGAAAAAAGGGGATCATTAGAAGGAAGTACACATAAACCTAACAGGAAACAAAAGATCCATTCAAAAATAGGGGGATCTAAATAAAGAAAGATAGCTACGCAGCTTAAAGTAGCTGATATAAAGTCTCACATAACATCTAGGACTTTTTCTCTTTTTTTTCCATCCCCAAAAGCACAAAACAGCATCGATCAATGGCATTTACCACCACCGCAGATGGATACAACTACAAAATGAAATCTGTGCACACGGTTTTTAATGTCCTCAAATTTGAAGGAGAATGAATTCCCAAAACCTAGAGATGGATACGCAGATATCCCTAGTTCTGTACCATCTGATGTATTAACCATGTTTTAGTTAAACTTTTCCTCAGCTATTAATTTTACAATTAGGTAAAATATTTAACTATCACTCTTTAGTATCATAAACTAAACTCCTACATGATTTAGTAATATCAAATTAATTGATTGTACAGCACAAAAAAGCATTCATACTCCAAAAGATAGGTAATAACGCCATCATCCATTCACCCCCCCTCTTATTCAAGTAAACATAATCAAGAGCTTATAAATCCAAGTTCTAGCAATAAAAAGTCTTGCAAGTTAATAGTATTTTTAACAGAGAAACGGAATAAATTACAACTGAAATGTTTTGCTAACCCAACATAAGATTTAATACCCCAGAGACCATAAAAAACCATAACTCAAACAATGTAAAGACCCATAGAAATACAGTCAACCAAAAACAGTAAGCTAGCAAATAAGCAAAAACAGAACAAAAGTCCAGATTCAGAAGCTTGTATTTCATAGACACAAGCATATCTCTATTTTAAACCACATAATAACCCTAGAATTCAACTACCAACTACAGAAGAACGAATTAAATAGAGAAACAACTGTAACAAGATAGGGAAAAAAAGGAGCGTAGAAAACCTGGCTTATACATCTTGCCGCCGAAGCCATTGGCAGCGCCACCTTCCCCTGTCCCTGTTTTACGAGCACCTCCGTACTCGATTGCCGCTGAAGTTTCGATTCCTATGCGAATGGGAATCTACAGAGAGTGGCCGCAATCTGAACAAGAAATAAAGAAGCAAATAACCCAAATATTTAGTAGGCCTACACGACCAACAACCATGATGGTTTTTTACTATGGCATTTGGCGTAATAACATGTTTACTATGAAATGTATTGAAGGACTATGTGAACAAGCCAATGTGTGACACAGGTAGGCCGAGCAAGTGAATAAGACAACTCTAACGCGAAAGGGTGCGTAGATGTACGCCAACAACACAACGTACAGCGTGCGAAATAAAGGCACATACCAGAAAGGCAGACTAACAAACACCAGGGAATCGAAAAGTATGCAGAAACAGTCCCCGAGCACCCGATCGAACACTGCACAACCAACAAACAGGACAATGTAGCTGCCCGGGTAGGCTCATTTAATTTGAAAGGTTCAATCATCTTGAAGGCAGCAACTTTTGTAGTCTCTAATGCAGTGAGAAATAAAATCCTAGTAGGAATTGCCCCAGTAATTACGGTGCCAAAACCTCTGTAGAGACCAGTAACTCCATCTGTTTTTCAATATACTTTTGAAAACAGAAATCGCATCCCTTTCCATAACATCCTTAGAAGCAACTTGTAACTTTGTCTTCACAACCGAGATAGGATAAAGTCCAACTATGATACCAGTAAAAATTCCAGCACCGACAACATAAAACTTTGTTTTGTCAAGCCTGCAAGAGAAATAGTGAAAAACTTCATAAGCAAACATCGACTTTTTCCGTCAAAAGGCACAACAAGAAAAAAAGAATAATAGTGACACGAGGTGCAAAAATCCTTCAATAGTGTTTAGCATTAATACGCATTAACACGCAGATTCATAGATGACCAATGAAGTCCAGAAAATGGCCTTTGTAATCTGCCTCAAGTCTAACAACGAAATAACTGTCCCACTGTCACACACTGACTGCCTATTAAACATCTGTACATAAGAGCCTCGTAAATTTGGGAAATCCAATTAAAAAACACGATCCTAATTGCATCACATTTCTGGGAAAATCTCTAAAATATCAAAGCATAAATGAAGCCTTCTTCCCATGTATAAATCGCATTTCCTTGTACAGTCAGTAGAAACTTGTTGATAAACATTCCTTGAGCTCTCAGTAGAAGAACACTTGAGTCTAAAAAATTGCATACGGCATAAATGCACTCTCTACTTGAAAGAAAAACATTTCTGCAAGCACCTGCCCAAAAATCACGGTCCCATACCGCAGCATAAAGTGGAATACTAAGGAATGATACTTCATAAGATAATTAACATATACATCTAAAATTAACAATCATTCCTTTAGTTCTCAGCAGAAGAACACTTTTGGTGAAAAACCTGTATATGATATAAAACATTCCTACGAGCACATGTTCAAAATTATAGTCCAATACAACAGCTTAAAGTTAAAAACAAGGAAGGAGACTTCATAAGGAAACTAACGTATACATAAAAAATTGATTCCAGGAATAAACTTATGTACCAAAATAAACACAGAATCAGAAAAGCAAAAAATGTGAAACCATGTTAAGCTTCATAATCCAAAAAATGGAAGCATCATTTGCAGATATTTGTAATCAATTAGCAAAAATAGATAAACAAATAAAATAGAACGGGGTAATCAGCGTATAAATCTGACTTAGAGCTTAAAAGTCCAAAATGAAATCTTACTTGTCCCAATTGATCACAGCTTGACCTGTTCCTCGAGATGTCTGAGCAGCATCCATTCAATCAATTAATCAATCAATCAATCGCACCAAAATAACAATCAATCCGGCCTCGCTTTTCTCAAAACCAAATTACTAAAAAAACCATTCTTCCTAAAAACACGTTAAAGGCCAGGATACGGATATCAATCAATTCAATGGTCATTGGAAATAAACGAGTAACCGGTGATGGAAGTATCAGGAAATGAGTTGAAATTAGCCTATGAAGCCATTTTGAAATGGAGTGTCCTTGTTCTCGCTCTAAACCATCCATACCACTGCGAATTCAAATAAACCCAAATATCAATTCAACACGAAGTTACCAAGCAGTACGAAAAGAACAATCGAGAATACATCCATATCAAAGAACAAAAACCCAAAAACAGCTAGCCTAGACTACAGACCCAAAAAACAATCCAAACAAGTCTGCTGCATGAAAATCACGTAGCAAATAAAATGAAAACCTTTTGAGTTGTAATATTGGTTCTCAATATCGAGGTTCTTTTTAAGTAGATGACTCGTCGGGTCGTTAGAGCGGGACTTCTTTGGGAAAAAGAACTTGAATAACTTAGTTTCAAATCCATTGATCCCTTCTTCAAAGAGTCGATAATCGAGATTTTCCTGCAAAAGTTAGTATAAATTTCAGATTTCAAACATCCTCAAAAGCAGCACCTAATCATGACTAAGTTTCAGCCCAGCCAACAACTACAGATAAGATTGTCATAACCTTCAAATCAAAAAAACAAAATTGTTAATGTACAAAAATAGAAGAAACATTTTACAGAAGAAGACACAAAACTATACAGAGAGCATATTGAGACTCAGCAATAAAACAGAGATTTAATTAAGTATTTAGTCAACATGTTTACATAAAAAACATACGATTATTGTCACGATTATTCCCCTTCCTATATATATTCTATTCTAATACGATACGACCACGTGATATTTCAATGTACTAGAGTTTGTTTGTGTGTGTGTGTTATTTTCCTTTTTTGCGTATATATATTTTAGGAAGACTTATTGTGAAGGACAAAAATATTTATAAAATTAGCAAAAAGGACACATTTATAATTTTTTTTACTAAAAAGGACAATTTTACAAATATAAATACTAATTTACCCTTACTTACAACTGTTTGACTACCTTAAAATACATATAGAAAAATAGAAAAAAACTACCCACGTTCAGGCTGTTCAGCCGCACACAAATGGTTTTATTTTTAGGAACTGGATATTTTTTTTAAATAAAAAAATCTTTTACGCAAATATTTAATCATCCGTATCTGTTAATCTATGTACTAAATTTTAATAATCTTTTCATCATATTTCATATTTTTTTGACCCCTTTATTTTGATATATTATTTGTATCATTCTGATGTAATTTCCAAAGTCACATGTTTTTTTATATGAAAACATGTCGCTTCGTTACGACCAATTGACAACACGAGTGACAATAATCAGTTTCATATAATATATCGCGATTAAATGTCACACCGATAATTAACTGAAAATACATAAATAGTTTCATTCAATTTGTTACTATTATTTAACACTATGACAATAGTCACGATAATTAGTGTACAATGAAACTACTAATTGTCACACCGATTCACCGAACACACTAAATAGAGTCATATAATTTATCACAACTAATTGACAATGTGACACTAGTGACAAACACCTGTGTTACAACTAAGTGTCACTTTAATTCATCGAAAGTATATAAATAGTGTGATTCAATTTGTCACTACTAATTGATACTATGACAGTAGCGACAATAATCATTGTCAAACAACTCTAACTAATTTTCACACCGATTCACCGAAAGTTGGCACTACTACAAGTTTGGTGGAAATGAAAATTGGGACAGTCACTCTCAATCGTTGTGAAAATTAGTAGCGTCAATATCTAATACTGATTATTGTCACTACTGTCACAATGTCAATTAGTAGTGACAAATTGAATGACACTATCTTTATACTTTCAGTGAATCGATGTGAAAATTAGTAGTGTCATTGTCTGACAATGATAATTGTTACAACCGTCACATTATCAATTACTAATCATAATATAAATGACAATATTTATGTAGTTTCGGTGAATCGACGTGACAATTAGTAGTGTCATTCTCTGACACTGATCATTGTTACTATGATGAAAAATTATGATGATTGAAAAAGTAGAATAAAAGATGTTAAAAGATATAATTGATTAATAAATTAGATATTTCCAAAAAAAATAGAAAGAATAGTGTGGCTTTTTTTTTTCGGGATAGAAAACGTGGGTGACAGTTATGGACAAGGAAATTTTAGCTAAAATGAAAATAAGGGTATAAAAGTCTACACAAATTTATTTTGTCCTTTTTGATAAAAAATAATCAAGTGTGTCCTTTTTACTAATTAGTGTTTAAAAATTGTCCTTTTTGCTAATTTTCCCTATATTTTATATTGTGTATCTATGCCGGTTTTTTTTTAGGGGCATCGGTTTTTTGGGTGCTACGTATTGATTATTTTTTTTCGCCTTCATTTTTTTTTACTTCTATATAGTGTGTGTGTCGGTTTTTTTCTTTGGTCAATGGTTTTTTTTTTCAAATTTTTCCCCTTTTTTTCGGTCTCATTCTCGTCTTCGTTTTGTTAGTTTCATTTTTTCGGTCTCATTCTCGTCTTTTTTTTTTTAGTTAATGAATAATATTTTATTCTTTTTCATCTTCACTTTTTTACTTTCGGTCTCATTCTCGTCTTCGTTTTCTTAGTTTCCTTTTTTCGGTCTCATTCTCATCTTCGTTTTTTTACTTCTATATATTGTGTGCGTGTGTCGGTTTTTTTCTTTGGTCTTCGCTTTTTTTTTCCGTTATATTCATTTTTTTCCCCTTGTTTTTTTATTATTCTTTTTAACGATGATTCATCCGTTCACCGGGTTTAAAATGATATTTTTTTAACTATGTAATGATATCATTCGTTTTTCTACTTTATAATTAAGCTATACAATTTAATTAATATACCATCTTCATTCTTGTTTTTTTTTTTTTTTGCTCAAATAACTAGGATATTTGTTGCACAACCGGGGTTGATTAGGAGGGGCGGGGGTAGGGGGTCGGATATATATTTTTTTTTTCGAAACGAAAGGAAGAGGGGGATCGAACCCTGGACCTCCCACTTGAGGCCAGGGTAAACCCAGGTGGCTAACCACTTGGGATGAGCTTAAGTTCAGGGGGTCGGATATTTACCATTTTGTCAAAGCCTATGATGTACAATTTTTCTACTGATTATATAATAGTTAGCTCATTTTTTTCACTAATAGGTTGTGTTTTTGTTTTTTTATAATAATTTTTTTTGTGCTTACCTCATTTTTTTCATTAGACTAAACACAATGCTCTGTATATATATTTATTATGTATCATGGTCATTTTTCGATTTTTCGTATGTAATTTTTTTTATTAGATTGTGTTATGTTCCACTATAAAAAAGATTGTGTTATGTTGGCCGTATACAATTTCTTTTCCTATTAAAAGGGTGTGTTTACCGAAATACGGAAAAATGTGATAATGAAAGGCTGAATGTATAGTATTTTTAGGGTGTGTATTTATTATTTGGGGAATGAAATTGACATTCACATCTAAGACTATCTCCAACAACAATCATTTATATCACCCTCTAACTGCATCGTTCCCCGTTCCAGTTTCACCTTTTTAACACTTTATAAATTAATCCACTCCAACAAACACCCTTTTCTACAATCCTCTTAAAACATTTTTTTTCCCTTCATCTTATTTATAACAAACAAAATCATACAATTTTTTTTAATTTCCTTGCAATCTGTCAACTTAAAGATTTTGAAATTATGTTTTATAGGAGCATCCGGAGTGGGAGGTAAAGAATGGAGTGGTAATGTTTTAGCAGGCAAAGGAATCTGCACCGTGCAATGAGATAACTTCACTGCAACTAATCAACCAGACAATACAAAAAAAATACAACATTAATACTGCAGTGGGCATTCACCGTGCCTTGCACGGTGTTAGCCACTAGTATATATATATACACACGTTAACATGTAGGAAAACAAATTGGTATCATGATAGAAAAATAAAAACCGAAAGTGAAACGGAAAAAAAAAAAGTAATATACTATTATAAATACACTTCATAAAATAGTTGATATAAAACATAATATAGTTTCCCTTCAAAAAACAACATAATATAGTTTCACATAAACTACTTTATCATTCATCATTCCCGCAAAATTCGCTGCAATAATTCATCAAAAAGTTACCAGCAATAATTCAACCCAAAAAAAACATCATAAACTATGACATTATTCATCATACAATAATAAACTGGAATTCGGAGCAAAACATTTATACAAAATAAAGAAAATAAACATTTCCCAACAACCAAAAGTAACATGAATATTATGTTTTTTTATTTTTTGGGTAATTATTTGCACCCTACCGTTTTCATAAAATCGATCTTATGAAAGTCGATAATGAAGCCAAAAACCGACTTTCCGCACAATTTATTATGAATATAACTTATAGCCTACATGCATATCTTATGTGTATCATTAGATACATATTCAAATTTCACTTTTTGAAGCCTATATTTCTTTCAACTTTTCATTAATAATTTACAAACAAACTATTCCGGTTATTTGTACACGGCTACTTATATAAGACGCTTGAAAAAAAGAAAATGTAATATTATTACACAGTCAATATGATTGAAAGAAATGAAAGATCAATAGTATACTTTCGAAGTCTTACCAAAAGATATTTATTTACAGATGATGTTCTATTTTGGGTCATATTACATAGTTGTTCAAATTTTTATTTTGTTTTCCTTTTGTATTCGTTAAAACATCACGACGAATATACTTTTGGGGCAACATGCTAAATATTCAATCTTTGAAAATCGAATTTAAACTTTACATTCGATTTTACAGAGCTCAAATGTCAATTTCGGCCTCTATAAAATCGAATCTAGAAGTTTGATGTTACGACAGATTCGTTGTTCTATCTTTACCAAACATTTTTTTTATTCGATAACCTTTTACTCAATTTTAATTGGTAATGTTAATTGTACCTAGCATATATATAAGATGAAGCACAAGTGCAATGTTAACATTGCAACTTCAGTTTTCTTGATTTACAAACATTCAATTGCATTATTTTTTTTGCTTAGCTCCATGTTTTGTTTTTTTGATCAATTTTACAAGTTTTTAGCTAAGCCTAACACCACATTCAAATATTCAGTTCCTAATAGTATCATAAAATAAGATATTACATAAAATCGATAATCCACCGTCACAAATCCATCCATACTAAAAAAATCTTACTCGAGAACGTCTACACTAATTACAACACATCATGCACATTGAGCCCAATTTTTTTGGCATAATTTAAATCGTTATTAAAAAA
The DNA here is from genome assembly GCA_024500145.1 of Gentiana dahurica var. dahurica. Classification (NCBI taxonomy): domain Eukaryota; kingdom Viridiplantae; phylum Streptophyta; class Magnoliopsida; order Gentianales; family Gentianaceae; genus Gentiana; species Gentiana dahurica. The sequence goes on along the minus strand of CM044898.1, from coordinate 6,739,364 downwards.
AAACACATTATTGTTTCTTTGGACAACATGCCTAACAATGTTTACCTTTATACGACTCCAAATAAACTTTTAATGTCTCAACATGTAATGTACTACCTCTCCGTCTCAAAAAGTAAGTCTATTTAGGTTTTTTTTATCCCATAATGTAAGTACATTTAGATAACCAATGCATCATTTATTATATTTTTCTTTTTTTACCCCTCATTAATTATTTACACACTCATTTTTCACTACTTTGCATTAATAACGGGTAAAGGTTATTTTAGATTTTTTCATCAAAATTAACGACTCATAACCGATTTAACAAAATTTCTTAATCTGTGTGGAAAATTCCAAACGGACTTATATTTTGGGACGGAGGTAGTAAAATTTGATTTTAATATCAAAATGTGGTGAACACTCAGTGCATGAGAGTTATGTACGGAAATATTGAGTTTATGGTGATACTGCTTGAGCATTAAGTCCGTGGTCAAATTGACTAAAGTTCGAGATCTTACAGTGAAACAACCATTATTGCACTAAAAAACATGGAATGTGACTGCCCTGTTCGGGCCGTTGATGTTTGACATCTTAGTGGCTGCACTTATTGTGATGTGATCACGTAAGATGACAATTAGTGGATTTAATGATCTTGTAGTGTGTCCTTGACGAGATAATATAATTGAATCATAAGATGACAATTAGCTGATTTAATCTTAATCTTAATGTGAATATAGACTTATTCCCTTTCAGGGGTGTTGCTTGATGTGGCAATAAAGTTAGCTCTGAGAAACATACCTCATCTTGTCCATGTCAATCAGGAATGTGAATCACAAAGATGGAGTATGCTCCTTCTTTCGGGAGAGAAGAGAGACGGTATTATCGGTTCTTACAATGCATTCATATATGAATCGTAAAAAGAGGACAAGATGTTATGAAGAGCTTGTACCAACAATGTCTTGATTCATACGCAAATCGTCCATGGAGGGGTATTCATAGGTAATTGTAATAATAGTGGGCGCTCGATAACTATATGCATAGAGTAAGACGTCAATATCCGGAATAATGCATCTTGGGTCTATGGTGATGGGACACCGAAACTAATAAGCCGGCTGATTCAACTGCTGAGTTTGATTGATCACTCGATTTATTAGAATTTCTAGTTATAGATTTATGGACTCCAATTTGGTTCTTAATATATGCGTTGGAACTTGATCTTGATAATGTACCGATTAAATGGGAGAAATATGTTTCCGTTTAATGATTGAAGAAATTGATTTTGCATGTGATAGATAAAATATATAAATAGAAAGTTTATTTTTTTAATATATGCAAAACTATTATAAAATTGAACATTATGTTTTCTATTTAAAAATTAGTGTCAAGGATTATATATATAAGATAAATAAATATATAAATGAAAAGTAGTTTTCATATTTTATTTTATGATGACACTAAGATGCGTGACAAGTTGTATTAGAATTAGAGAATATTGATTTTTTAATTGTAAAACTTATATTTAATTGGATTTAATAATTAACGGGGTGATACTAAAAGATGATCTAGAATATCGCTTATGTTAATCCCTAAATTTGCCTATAAAAGTAAATCTTAAATCATTCCCTAAACCCTAATCACATTAGGCACCCTACCTCTCCTCTCAAATAAGGAAAATACCTTAATTGGTACTTAGGTGATAATTTTTTGAGTGGAATACTAAGGTATTACTAAGTATATTCAAGCATTCAAATTGGAATGATTGGAACTTCTAGATGGCATTCAAGGACTTATTCAATATCTTGGAGGTTGGTTTTCACTAGCTTGCACCGGAGAACAACTTGAAAGATCTTAGTATTTACTATATATATATATATATATATATATATACCATTGGTTGGGTATGATCTGTATAAACCCCTTATTAGTTCTATATTATTATTTAATTAATATGATTACTTGAGCCGTATCTTAACTTTCTCAATCATTTTCTCTATTTTTAATCTTTTTCGAAGATGTGATGATCTGAAACGAAACCCTAGACTCTTCTATATTTGTTGTTGGCACAGTCCCAATAGAGATAGGGTGCTAAAGCGGTGGCTTTAAGCCCAGAACCGAGGGTTTTGAGGTTTAACAGTCCATAACTTCCGACAAATATATATACCTAAACATTTTAATTAAATATTATTCATGATTTATGAGTATAGTGGAATTAAAGTATTTTTATTCATTTTATAGATCTTGAAACATAATTTGGTGGCTCCTTGTGTTTTTTCAATATGTAATATTATTATTTAAATTCAACCAGTAGCAAAAGGAGAACAAAAGAGAATATATAGCATAACATTCATCAAAATCAAATATTAGAATGATAAATTAATATTTTGACCGCATATATTGAACCTTATGCATGTAGAAACAACATAATGTCATAAATATATAACATAACTGATATACTACTTTTATATGATTAAATATACGTTATATTATTATGTTTTATCAACGAATTCTATATAAAATATATGAAATTATGATATAAATAGTATGAAATGTTAATCTTTATAATTTAGAGTAGTTAGTAATAAAACTTAGTAATAATAATCATTTTGTACCGATTTTAGTAAATCGGAATGTCGTGTCAGATTTACGTGGGTATTTGTGGTATTTTATTGCAGATGTATAAGCCAAGACCCCGAGAATCGACATTTTGAAGTATAATCATATCTCTGAAAGGATTTAGAGAGTGTCACGAGCTTAAGTGGTCAATCGAATTGCTTAAGTGGTCAAGTGGTCAATCGAAGTGGTCAAGTGGCTAATCGATTTGATTTAGTGGTAATCGAGAAATATCTTCGACAAACGAATGGCTCATTAAAACGACATTTTCTGAAGAAGAGTCCTTCATGAAAGTTGTAGATTTTCCCGAGAGCTTTCCAATGCCTCTTGAATCATGTTGTTTGGAGATCCAGAACTCGAGATATGAATTTTAGAAGTTTTATTCCAAATTATATAAATTTTATCCGGAAATTTGGATAATTAAGGGGGATGAATGTGATGATTACACCGGCCCAGTCCGGCTATGACCCGGCCCGGTCCGGCCTTCATTCAAATTTCTATATAAAGAGCCTCAGTGCAGAGCAGCCGAAGTGTACCAATATATATATACATATAGCATATATATATATATATATCTCCTCCTTCTTATTTTCTTTTTATTTTAGTAGTTGTAAATAGGCCTTATGCCAAAAATAATAATATCGTAGTATTGTTGTAATGCTCGAGAAATTATCGGAAGTTCGGTGTTGTTGAAGTCGTTGTAATATCCGGAAGAATACGACCTCAGATTCAGCATTTGTAATCGGGTAAAATTTCTAAAGTATTTACGTTTGTTATGTTTGTTTTTATCTTTTTCGTCGTTATAATGTTTTTAGGCTAAATCTAATAACTAGCCAAAGTTATGTAATCGTTTTATTTCGATCTTTTCGGTAAAGGAATGCTGTCTAAGTAAAATTTTACTAAAATTGAGTTAATTGAATCTTTTTCTATTTTGCAACATATTGATAATATTCGGATTGACGTAATTAACCAAGATGAATCGCAACATAAAACCTAACGATGAACTGACCAGAGAAGTTAGGATATGAGATAAAAGATAGAAAAACCGGAGGGTAAAATTGGCCGTGCGAAAGCGTGACAACGGAATCCTATTTCCTACCCGGGGGCAGATTTGTCTTGGGAAAGATGAATCTTATTAAATTTGTGCTCAAGATCGTAATAATGTTAAAATCAATGGTTTAATTGAAACTAACACCGGAAAGTTAAATCGATCCGCCTGACAACCGGAGCCTTTTGAATAACATCGGCCGTCTGACAAACGGAATAACCTCTTTTATCCGGGGTAGATTTGTACTCGGTACCTGTTCAGACTAACTAAGATTAGCATGGGGCAGTTGTGGAGATTAAACTGATGACAATTTGACATATGACAATTTCATACGCTCGTGTGAGGAGGAATTGTTAACCTCAGGAGTGCACCGTTTCATTTACTCAATTGGACCTAATATAAAAGAAAAGATCGAGCACATTCCGTTTACTGAAAAAGATCGTATAAATCAATTATATAAACTTTGGCTAGTTCTATAATAATTATCTGTCTTTAGTCTATTATTATATATTATATATATATATATATATATATATATATATATATATATATTTTACAATCCATGTACATCTATATATATTAATATATCTATATATATTATATTAGAATAACTTTTAAATTACGCATTTATTTTATGTTAAGTAGAATAGTAGTAATATGTGTTATAAAATTGCGGTTTAGATCGAGTTAATAACAGCTCTTTGGTGTTTAACCACACTTAAAAGAATTATCATGTTTCCCGAGGATTCGACACTCGACTCACCACACTAGCACTACAGTTTGACCCGATACACTGTCGGTTAAGGACTGGTATAGCACTAGAAAAGGCCACGTCAGATTTCTGGCGCCGTTGCCGGGGAACACGTCGCTAATTTCTTTCTTTGTGTCTATGGTTACTACTTATATTAGCTCAAAATTCTCGAGAATAAGTCAACACTTTTTCTTGTCTCATTTCTATTTTATTTTTCGTTGGTACTTACCTTATTAGTAAGTTACCAATTTTATACTATTAAAAAATTCGAGCATTTTCTATTTTTCGTTAGTTGATGACCAGAAGCGGTAAGGCCCCACTCACTCCTTATAAGCCTGACATAAACACTTACGAAAGGCAGTTAAGAGTAGAGAGTAAACGTGGTCATACTAGTCAGGGAAATCCTGACCAAGAATCATCTTCAAACAGAAATACGAAAATGGCTGAAACTAGTGATGAAACAAATGAACATAGGCTAGATCATGCTTCAGGGCATGGACAACACCCTGTTAACCCTAATAATAATCAAAATCATAATAATAGAAATAATCAAGATCGGAACCAGAATAATCGTAATAACCCACCAAACCCGAGACCTATCTGTGATCAGACCATAAGAAGAAACCAGACTAATAATCCCATACTTTTACCCAATGAAGGAGCGAACAATTTCGAAATTAAATCTCATCTTTTTGGTTTAATTGACGCAAGAGCCCAATTCCTAGGAGAGGATGATGAAGATCCACATCATCATCTCTATCTTTTTGAAGAACTGTGCAATACAGCCAAAAGTCAAGGTGCTCATAAGGAACTAACGAGGATGTCTATGTTTCCTTTTTCTTTAAAAGGACGAGCACGAGATTGGTTTATGTCTCTTCCACATCACTCACTGACTAGTTGGGAGGATATTCAAACTGCATTTCTAAAACAATATTTCACTCCAGGATGAAATTTGGAATTAAAAGTCGAGGTTGCTAACTTTAGACAAGGATCTGAAGAAACGCTTGGGAATGCCTGGGAAAGATTTAAAAAATTGTTAAGAGCCTGTCCCGACCATGGTTATTCCTTAGATATGCAAATTCAACTTTTCTGTCGTAAATTAAGAAAAGATTCACGTGCAGATGTAGATCATGCATGTGGTGGTTCTTTAATGATGAGTGAAGCTCAAATAGTTTTTACGATGCTATAGAAAAGATTTCCAAAAATAAGAGGATGTGGGAAACCGGTTCTAGCACCAGAAAAGTAGCTTTTGCAGGAGAATGTACATCTAATACGGAAGTTCTATCACATTTAGAAAATTTGAGTAGGAAATTTGATGGCCTACAATCTAAAAAAAACCAAAGTTCAGAAAATAGTACACCAACTGAATACTCAAATCAGGATAATATGCCATTAGGGATCGAAGAACCAACAGGATATTCAAGAGAGGAGGTGAGTTTTCTTCAGCAGCATAGGAATTTGAACAATGCATATTCAAACTCGTTTAATGCTATTAGAAGAGATCACCCTACTTTTCGATGGTCTGAAAACCCTAGTAAGGACAACCTCCATATCTAGTTCAGTATAGGAATATGAATAATAATCAAGTTTATCAAGAAAATACATCTAATCAGAATTTACAATCATTACCTAGATCCTATCCTCAACATACCACTCAAAGTATACCAATAACTCAAAGTTCAACTCAACCTGCAGAAGGAGTTGAAAAATGGGAAAAACTAATGGAAAATATGATGGGTGTAGTATCTACTCAAGCTAAGAATATGGAAACAATGATGACTTCTATTGGTACAGTCACTAAAGATATGAGTACAATAAAAACATCTATGAGTGGACATGATACCAGAATGAGAACGATAGAAGCCTCATTAAGGAATATGGAAGATCATTTGAGTAGGGAAGGTGAACGTAATAACAGTAGACCTCCTGGAGGATTACCAATCAATACTGAAAGAAACCCAAGAGAGGTAAATGTTGTAGTTACGAGAAGTAGAAAACTCTGTGGTAGTAATGGAGTAGAAAACTTCGGAAATAATGAAGTAGAAAATGATTTAGATGGAAAAAATGATGAAACTAAAGATGAAATTGAATTCACTGATGAGGAAGAAGAAATTATAGAGAATTTCTTGAAAAGGAATAGAAGTTTGGAACCTGAGAATGAAGGTGAAAAATGGGTAAAAATCCCAAGGATTTTGAAAGATCCCATGGATAAAGATTTAAGGATTTTATTCAAGGAACATGTTAGAATAGAAGATAATGAAAACAAGGATGAAAAACAAGAAGAACTGAAGGAATCTGAAGTAGAGATTGATTCAGGGAATGTTTTAAAAGAAAAAACTCAAGATCATGATACTTGGCGATCAAGTAATACTCAAAAGTTTAAGGAGAAAGGAAAAGAGAAAATGACTTTGGGATCAAAGGTTATAGATTTAGAATCTTTACCTTACCCACCTAAAGATCAAATTAAAAAGATTAAAACTGATCAGAAGTATGCTCGTTTCCTTGATACTTTTCGTCATATTCATGTTAATATCCCTGTTATCGAAGCTCTAATTAATATGCCCGCTATGGAAAGTTTCTGAAAGATATACTATCAAACAAGAAAAAATTAGAGGAATATGAGAATATATGCCTAAATGAAGAATGTTCTGCAGTTTTGCAGCATAAGTTACCACCTAAACTGAAAGATCCTGGAAGTTTTACCATTCCATGTGAAATTGGAGGATTTTTGTTTAAGAAGGTCTTATGTGATCTTGGAGCTAGTATAAATCTCATGTCTTATGAGGATTATAGAAAGCTAGGCATAGGAAAGCTTACTAAGATTGAAATGACTCTGCAAATGGCAGATAGATCGATTAAATACCCTAAAGGAATTATTGAGGACGTATTGGTTAAAGTAGACAAGTTCTATTTTCCAATAGACTTTGTAGTTATGGAAATGGAAGAAGGATATTCAGCGCCACTTATCTTAGGTCGACCATTTCTAGCTACAGGAAGAACTTTAATAGATGTCCAAAAAGGAGAGTTAATTCTGAGAGTCAATGAAGATGAAGTTGCTTTCAATATTTTCAAAGCTATGAACCATCCATACAGATCACCGGAATCATGTTCTTTTATAGAAGATATTCATTATGTCTATGATATTCAGTTACCAACTTTTGAAGACAGATTAGAAGAATGCTTAACTCTGTCTATCTATAAGGAAGATGAGAAAGACACCGAAATGAAAGAGATAATCCTTTCTCTAGATAAAGGAAGTTTTACTTTTAAACCATCATGGCATAAGTATTTGGAATTAGAACTAGAAGGACCGGTTCTTAAACCATCACTGGAAGATCCACCTAAGAATCTGGAATTGAAACCGTTACCTTTAAATCTGAAATATGCTTTTCTTGAAACTAATAATCTATTACCGGTTATTATTTCATCATCTTTAACCGAGCAACAAGAAGATCAATTACTTAGAATGTTGAAAAAGCATAAGAAAGCTTTTGGATGGACAGTTGCCGATATTCGAGGTATTAGCCCCGAGATTTGCGTTCATAAGATAATTCTGAAGGAAGATGCTAAACCTTGTATTCAACCGCAACGCCGCCTCAACCCAAATTTGCAGTTAATTGTTAAGAAAGAGGTCATTAAGCTATTAGAAATGGGGATAATTTTTCCCATATCAGATAGTGAATGGGTAAGTCCAACTCAAGTTGTACCAAAGAAAGGAGGTTTCACAGTGAAAGAGAATGAAAAGAATGAATGGATTCCGACAAGAGAGATTACAGGTTATCGAATGTGCATTGATTTTAGAAAACTAAATGATCATACTAAGAAAGATCATCATCCACTTCCATTCATAGTTCAGATGTTGGAACGTTTAAGTGGACATAAGTATTACTGTTTCTTAGATGGTTATTCAGGATATTTACAGATATTCATTGCAGCAGGAGATAGAGAAAAACTACTTTCACTTGTCCTTATGGAACTTTTGCTTATAAAAGAATGCCGTTTGGTTTATGTAATGCACCAGCTACGTTTCAAAGGTGTATGATGGCTATATTTTCTGATATGGTTGAGAAATTCTTAGAAATTTTTATGGATGACTTTAGTGTTTACGGAGATTCATTTGATGTTTGTTTGTTACACTTAGAACGAGTGTTACAACGCTGTGAAGATACCAATCTAGTACTAAACTGGGAAAAATGTCATCTAATGGTATCGGAAGGAATTGTTTTAGGTCATAGAATCTCTGAAGAAGGTATTGAAGTTGATAAAGCTAAAGTCGAAGTAATTGAAAAATTACCTCCACCAGTTAATTTAAGAACCCTAAGAGGATTTCTTGGACATGCAGGATTTTATAGAAGATTCATTGCCGATTTCTCAAAAATAGCAAAGCCTCTAAGTCATTTGCTTGAAAAGGAAGTACCTTTTAACTTTGATAGTAAATGTATGGAAGCCTTTCAGACCCTAAAAGTGAGATTAACTACTGCACCAGTGCTAGTAGCACCAGATTGGAATTTGCCGTTTGAGATTATGTGTGATGCAAGTGATTTAGCTGTAGGAGCTGTTTTAGGTCAAAGATATAACAAAATTCTCAAAGCTATTTACTATGCATCTCACACATTAAACACTGCTCAACTAAATTATGCAACTACAGAAAAAGAACTGTTGGCTGTGATTTTTGCCTTAGATAAGTTTCGATCGTATATTGTTGGTTCTAAGGTAATAATTTATACAGACCATTCAGACCTCAAGTATTTACTAAGTAAGAAAGATGCTAAACCTCGTCTTCTTAGATGGATTCTCTTACTTCAAGAATTTGATATTGAAATTAAAGATAAAAAGGAAGTGAGAATGTAGTAGCAGATCATCTAAGTAGAATGGAAAATGATGAAGAAATAGGAATTGAAATTAAAGATTCATTTCCTGATGAACAACTATTTAGAATAGATACTCCTTCAACCATGCAGTTATTAAAGAATAGAATTCCTTCTAAGGAAATGTCACCTTGGTTTGGAGATATCATTAATTACTTAACCTGTGATTATATTCCGTCTCATTGGACTTGGCAACAGAAAAAGAAGTTCTTTTATGACTTGAAATTTTATTACTGGGAGGAACCAGACCTTTTCCGTAAATGTTCGGATGGGATAATCAGAAAATGTGTGTCTGATAATGAAATTTTAAGTGTTTTATCATTTTGTCATGATCGTGAGGCAGGAGGTCATCATGGAGGTTGGAAAACTGCTTTTAAAGTTTTACAATGTGGTTTTTATTGGCCTACACTATATAGAGATGCTTATAAGTATGTTAAATCTTGTGAATCTTGTCAAAAATGGGGAAATGTATCTAAAAACATGAAATGCCTATGCAACCTATTTTAGAATGTGAGTTATTTGATGTTTGGGGTATAGATTTCATGGGACCTTTTCCTATATCTTTTGGAAAAAGATTTATTCTTGTAATGGTAGATTATGTTTCAAAATGGGTAGAAGCTGAAGCTCTTCCCACTAATGATACCAAAGTTGTCATACGATTCCTTAAAAAGAATATATTTACCAGATATGGCATTCCGAGGGCTATCATTAGTGATAGAGGGTCACACTTTTGCAATAGACCATTTACTAAGATAGTTGAAAAATATGGTGTAACGCATAAGTTAGGAACGCCCTATCATCCGCAAACCAGTGGACAGGTAGAGGTGTCAAATAGAGAAATCAAAAGAATCGTGGAGAAAACAGTGGACTCAAATCGTAAAAACTGGGCAGTTAAATTAGATGATGCATTATGGGCATACAGAACAGCTTTTAAAACACCAATTGGTTGTTCTCCCTATAAGCTAGTCTTTGGTAAGTCTTGTCATCTCCCAGTTGAGTTAGAACACCGAGCCTTCTGGGCTATTAGATTTCTGAATTTCGACCCTAAGGCTGTCGGTGATCATAGATTGCTTCAATTAACAGAATTAGAAGAATTTCGTCTCGATTCTTATGAAAATACTCGAATCTACAAGGAACGCATGAAATCTTTCCATGATAAGAGAATCTTTAAACGTGAGTTCCATGTAGGTGATCGAGTGCTCTTGTACAATTCACGTTTAAAGTTGTTTCCAGGTAAGCTTAAATCAAGATGGACAGGTCCATTTAAAGTAACACGGGTTTACAAATCTAGAGCTGTTGAACTAACTGATGGAAATACGACTTTTATAGCCAATGGCCACAGAGTAAAGTTATTTGTGGAGGGAGAAGGAATCACACTGAAAGAAGAAGTAATGCTACTGATTGATCCCCCGACAAATTGAAAAAGCAGAAAAACCGAAAAACTGAAAAGCAGAGAAACTGAAATCAGCCGAATACCAGGTGTTATCTATCTTTACTCTACTTTTTTTGTGTTTTTATTTATGTTTAAACTCTTTTCGTCTTTTACCAGATAGACGTAAAAGAACTGGATGCCTTTTTTAGATAGATTAGGAGTTTTTGTTTTACTTTTGAAATTAGGCCTTGATAAAGATGTCGCGTTTGCTATAGAAGCTTTAGTTTTTGAACAAAACAAGAAATTGTTGAGAGAGATTAGATTGAAAGAAGTTTGTAATGGAACATCAAGAAGTGCAATAAAAAGAAGGGCAAAGTTTCTGATGAGATGCAGAATCTGTGGAAAAAGTGAACATGTTGGACGCTGTGGGAAAAACACAACCAAATCCCAGGATGAGTGTTTGAATATTGTTAGGAAGGGAACGATTAGGTGGTTATCCGAAAATCCCGATGGAATTCCAAGAGATAATTCAAATGCTTCATTTTTAGGAGTTAGGTTGATTGAACGTTATATCAGAACTCTGGAAGATTTAGAAATCGAAGAATCAGGAACCCCTTAAGTTTCGAGTCTTTTCTTATGTTTTATTAATATTTTATAAAATTTTCTCATAACTTCTGAAAATTTTATAAAATTGGATCTTTATAAAATTAAGGAGTTTTATAAAAAATTTATAAAAGTTTTTTAGTTTTAATTTAGATATTTTATAAGAATTAATATAAATTTATTAAATTTTTATAAGCTTTTTATTAAGTTTTATAAAGATTTTATTAAATTTTTTAAAAAAAAATTGTTATAAAATTATTTTTAAGATTTTAATCAAGTTTAATTAAGTTTTATAAGAGTTTTTAATCAAAAATCATAAAAAGTAAAAAAATCGGAAAAAGTAAAAAAAAAAATTGTGCACGGACCGATCCGGCCATTAACCCGGACCGATCCGGGGTCTATTTACATAAAAAAACGGGGATCCCTTTTCTTCTCCATCTTCTTCTTCCCTAATTTTTTTTTACCGCCGCCCCCACACCCCAAAACCCCACTACTCAATTTTTTTCAATTCTTCCATAAAATTTCATCTCACACTACACCACCACTTGATTTCTTCCTCCTTTCATCTCCTCTCTTCCACAAAAGTTAAAAAAATCGAAAAGGATCGAAAACAAGCTCCATTTTTATTCCGGCGACTTTACAACTTTTCCGGCCTATTTTTCAACGTTTTCTTCATTATAAGGTATTATTTAGTTTATTTAGTTATCAATTTCGTATTTTTCATAATTTTTTAGATTAATTTCAACTGTTTTGATTTTTGAGTGTGTTGTGACATTTTTATTTTTTGTTGTTTTTATTGTTGTGGTATTGTTGATTGGCTTTACCAATATCGTAGAATGACTGAGTCGAGTAGAAAAGTCTCTAAGAAGCGGAAATCGAACATTCCTATAGCAACTCCGGTAGTAGGCACGATAATTTTATCACCTGAAGAAGAAGCCGTAAGCTTCAATAAAACAGCATCACAAGAAGCTAAGGATGCGTATCAAAAGATTTATAGTAAATGTGATGTTTTGGTTGAAAAAGGATTAGATTTAGATGACTTAGGTGATGAAGTTAAGGATATTTTTACGAAACGTCAGTGGTTAGAATTAGCAGCCAAAAGAGAAGGGGAAATAAATACGACTTTAGTAGCTGAATTTTATTCAGTTTTGTCTACATTATCACAGGATGAGCTTACTAAGTCGCAAGCTATACCCCTAAGAACTAGAAATGTTCCCTTTAACCCTGCCGTTATAAATGCAATTTTGGGAGTTGAAGTTTTTCCAGATGATGAGGATTACAGGGTAGTTTGGAATTTAGATGATCCTGCAAGCTTTGAGCAGACTGCTTTAAGAGCTCAGCATGCTTTTGATTCAACCGCTGTGTGGGTTGAAAATAGGTTTAACTACGGGAAGTGTTTTAGAGGTTTAAGGGCGATTAAAAGGTTTATTAGCCATACCCTCTATCCTTCGAGTAAACATACGGCTTATGGAAAAGAAGATGTTTGTATCGCATGGGCGATGGTAAATGATGTAAAGGTAGACGTTGGAAAGGTAATGTTTAAAAGAGTTTTCGAGAGCATTGTCATCGCCAGACCAGGGAGTCATCTGTACTTCCCTTGTTTTATTTCGGATTTATGTCGTAGGTCGGGAGTACCATTCCTGCCTAATGACAAGTTAGCTCTGGCAGATGCACCTCTGATTGGACCAAGTTTGACTAGGCTTCCAGATGGTACAATAAGCTCTTTGATTAGAAGTCGTCAAACTCAACCAGCTCCACCAGTTTCCACATCTTCTTCTTTTCCATCTTTTTCTAGTCAGCCTCAACAAACTCCTTTCTCCAACACTATCACTTATGATATGTTTCAATCTTTAGTTTCGGACGTTGCACGTGGTCAAGCCAACATGGCTTTGTATGCTGAAAGTAATAGGCAGTGGTGTGACGATATTCGTAGAGGTTTAAGGAGGCAAGAGCAGTTGCTTCGTGATCCTACTTTTGATGATCCTGCCTATCCACCTTGTCAGTCCAATCCGTATACCTTACCAGAATGGGTAGCACCTATTCCACCACCCTCAAGCTTTCATCCAATGTCATATCCTTTTGGAAGCCAATCGAGTGGTACAGGTGTATTTTCGACAGGTATTCAGAGACCCGCGATGTCTAGTTGGGGAGGATTCACTGAGTTTGCGCATATCACTACTGGCATGAGTTCTATGGGTCTTGATAGTTCAGTCAGGACCACGACTACATTTCAGCCGCCAGCTTCTCAGTCGTTTCCGAGTTCGAGCTTTCATGTTGATCCTGAGGAAGATTATGAAGAAGATTGAATTTTATTGCTATATTTGATTAAACATTTTTACTGCACATTTTTATTTTCGACATTTTCATTTAGATTTTGGTTTGTTTTCATTGTTTCGTTTATTTAGAATACCGTCTTAGTTATTCTAATCGTTTTAAGTTACCGTTTAAATTTAATAATACTAAAAATATTTACGAATTTGTATCATTAGTAAATCGTTTTCATCATTTTAATCATATCATTTTAAATATTTTAAACATACATTGTTACACTTGTGAGGGGATTCATTGTTACACTTGTGAGGTAAAGAAACAAAACAAAATTGACTTTTACCTCTGTACTCGGTGAAAGGATATTGAGGCCGAACCGATCCGGCCTACTCTCGGACCGATCCGGGAAGAGGAGTGACTCATGCTCGAATTCGTCTAATGCATCCACGTATGTTTATTTCCTATCTATTAAAAGGAATGAAGCATGAGCAAACCAAGCCATCCCTATCACTTTCACTTTCTATCTTTTTACTTTCATCTATTTTAATTTTCCATCTGTTTTTAAACAATGTCAAACCGTTCTTCGCCCTCTGTTAATTCATATGAACCACACACACCGGAAGCTTTAGCTCCAGAATCTCGTGCATCCAACGATAATATACTTTTACACCCTCGTTTTGCTAATTCTCCAATCCTATTGGAGAAAAGTTTGAATTTCGATAAACTCGATCGATGGGGTAAAACTGTGATCAGAGGATTCGGTTGGAAAAAGTTTGTGAGTGCGCCAAGAGGACGAGTAAATATCTCGATTGTTCGAGAATTTTATTCTGCCTTGATGTCGTCATCCATGATTGAAATTACTCAAATTATCACAGTAAGAGGAGTGGCTGTTCCCTTCTCTTCGTCTGTTATTAATCAACTTTTTGAAATTCCGCCTGTGACGCTGCCACACTTTGAAATAAAGTGGGGGTTGAATAATGCCTATAATCATTTAAATAAAACTCATGAGGCATTCCAGTGTCTTTTTCCACTCTTTGATTTGAATCACGATTTGTCCACAAATGCCTTACTTCCACGTTTAAAGGCATGGAAACATTTCATTAACTCTAGGGTGTATCCTACTTGGGATTTCGGGAGCCTTAGTGATAACGAAATGCTTTTGTTGTACGCCTTGGCATTTGGTGAGTATGTGGATTGGGGAATTTTAATTCAAAGGACGGTGTTAGAGTTTGCCATAACGAGGGGCAGTAGGGGGAAGCCTATGCCTTCTTCGTCGATGATTTCAAGACTGTGTGTTCAGATGAATGGAGTTGGTGAGTTGGAGACAGATGAAATTTTTCCTTCAAGAGATAGTAGAGTTGGATTATTGCCGGTAGATACACCGGGATGTTCGTCAACCATTTAAAATGGTTTTTCAGTTTTAAGAGTTATGCTTAAGTTTGTTTAAGTTTTTAGTTTTTAAGTTCAGTTAGTTAAGTTTTTTAATTGTAATCGTTTTTATTATCCTGTTTAATATATATGTTTAAGTTTTTTAAGTTTGTTTGTTATTTAATAATATATTAGTATACGCTAAGAATGAAATCAGAATAATAACGATAATAGATAATTTTAATTTTATTTTCGAAACCTACTTTTTTAATACTCATTGAACATCGGGACGATGCCACTTCGTAAGTGGGGAGTAGAGTTAGGTTAGAAAATTCATTAAAATTTTCGAAAAAATAGTTATAAATTATAAAATTATCAAAATTTTTATTACTTATTTTTAATTTTTAGATAAATTAAGTAGTTAATATATAAATATGAATAAAAAATGATATAATTTGGAAGAATAAGTTTTTAATTAAGTAAAGTAAATTAGATATATTATAATTATATTTTATGTCTAATTTAGATTTTAACGAGATTTTAAGTTTATATAATTGAGTAATTAATGTTAAATATTGTTTTCATGAAATTATATAGGTATGTTGATATTTATAAGTAAAATTTTTAGAATAATTTTCTTTTCAATATGAATTATGAATTTGGAATTGGACTAGGGATGACGATTTTTGGCACCACAAAAATATAAACTATAGCCAAATAGCCCACCTAAATAAATTTCTAATTTTTGTTCCTACCTCAGCCTTGATTAGAGTGATCAAGACCTCACTCGAAATTGCCATTATGATTAACTAGAAGTAACCGACCTTTAGCTAATTTTGGTCTACATTTCCTTGAAAATTCCGCAAGTTTGTACGTACTTATGAAAAGAGATGAAGACATAAAAGCTAAGTTTTGGTGTATGCTGAGATTGAAAAAATTAGATAAGTATTAGTATATTCGATCTTACCTCATGACACTTGCAAGATAGTCGATTTTGGCAATGAGTTCGGATATGTTAATATTCTATAAAAAGAATTAAGAACGAAGCACCATGTCTACACATAATTAATCAAATACCAGGTATCTTCCTTATCTTTGATCGACAACTTAAAAATAAAAAAGAACATATCGGTTGTAGCTACCAATGATTTGAGTGCAGTAGGGTGTTATCTCGAAATGTCCTATATCACTATGAGGTATAAAAGCTCCCGATTGCCTGATGATAGTAGTCCAGCTAGGGTATTATCTCGAAATGTCCTATTGCTGGGAATGAAGGCATAGAATGAAAAACAAAAAGTCGAGTCATAAGATCTCAAGAATGATTACAAGTTTAAGGAAACCAGACTTGTAATTTTCGATCGAAAGAGTAATACTCCGATCAATCTTGATGAAGCAATGCTTGTAAGTTTGATTTTCTACACACACTCACGCTTTTAGTTCTTAAAAAAAAATAAAGAAGAGAAAATCTGAAAAAATAGTTGGAATAAAAATAAGATGCTATTAATCGAGATTGTTTTTTTGATCAAGAATATGAAGATGTAGGTACGTACGACTTGCCTCTTTCTTGCAGATCACGTAGATTGCATTGTAGTATAATTTCATATAGTGCACCTAGCCCCGCTATTTTGTAATGTTCCATGTATCATTATTTTTGTATGCACATGTGGACTGTATTTGTATTATAAGCTTCTGTGGCTTATTTGATGCTTAGGTGTCCTGTACTTTCCCTGTGTGGTGATTTTTCCATCTGAGCCATTATATCATGTGCTTACGTCCTAAGTTCGCAATTTGTTATTCCCCCGTGTCCCCGAGATACTGCCATGTTTCGTCGAGTGGTGCAGGTACATTTCTAGCTGTCTTTGTTAAGCTAGCTTTGGATTTGAAGCTGGGAAGGACTCCATATGACATCACCATTGTTGTCCTCTTCAGCCAATTTTCGGATCATCACGAAATCAGCTAAGTTCTTTTGCTTCTCTTTATTTTCTGCACAACATGAGGACATGTTGTAATTTAAGTGTGGGGGAGGGGAATAGCTTATGTGGTATCTACATTCATTTGCCATACTATTTTATTTCTATGAAAAAGTGTTTAATTTTTAAATTTTTGTTTTGTCCCGAGTGAACAAATGCATATCTTTATTCGAGTTATTATGTCATTGGTGCATTATTTTGCATATTTAGTAAATTTAGTTGTTTCACCCAACACTATTTTTCACGTGCCATAGTAGATGATGAGCTATGTTTTAAAGCTATGCCCATTTGATTAGAGATTTTTTGATGATTATCGCATGATTCTTTGCTTCCATACGAATTTTGGAAATTTTAATAGTTTGTATATAGAGTTAAAGTATGACATGCTGTGAATATCTGAAGGTTTGAATGTGATAGGAGGGATATGATTTAAGGTTTGCATACCAATCTAAGATGAATAATATGAATTATATATATATAAGTGTCGGAAGTAGCTGCCGATGATTTGAGTGCGGTAGGGCATTATCTCGAAATGTCCTATACCACTATGAGGTTAATAGCTCCCGACTGCCTGATGATAGTAGTCCAGCTAGGGTGTTATCCCGAAACATCCTATTGCTGGGAATGAGGGCATATATGCTATATATGTGGAATTGATTGAACTTTAAGAAAAATTAGTGAATGGTAATGTGAAAAGATGGTTGGAAACCTTAGTTATCTTCTGACTATCCCCAGTATAAACTGAAGGATATGTTGTAGGGATTATCCTCTGAGTCTGTCAGAAATGTTTTAGATATTCTCTACTATTTCTTTTTGGGATATGTATGTTTTGTAAAGTGCCTGTTATAGTTTTTGAATATTTCGAACTTAGATGGGAAACCGGGCTAGTTTTGGTTTGAATAACTTTCAAATTGTGGAACTTAGTGGAAGTTTATTATGGCTATGCACACACTCACTTGGGTGAACTTCTAAGTTAATAAATATGCTTCATATTTGTATAGATGTTTATTTGTCTCGAGCTTGGCTTTGTTCTGTTTTGCTCGAGGACGAGCAAAAAGATAAGTGTGGGGGTGTTGTTTAGGGTCAAATTATAGTGATTTTCACATATGTTTTATATATCAATTTCCCTCATATTTGGATTATTTTCATAGGAATCGAGCTTATAATTAATTAATTGAGTAAATGAGGTTTTTAATGATTAAATATGAAAACATATCGATTTAAGGGTTAATTTGTGATTTTATATTATTTTGGAATTGTGTTATGTTTTGGTATGTTTTTGATATTCGTAGATACCCAATTAATGGTGGAAAAGATGATCCTAAAAGGCTAAATTTCGAGATTGAAGAGGATCAATTAAAGATATGGAAGATTAAAAGAGATAAGGAAAGAAATCAATGAAGATAAAGATGGAAATATCAAGATTTCGACACTGGACTGGCGTCCAGAATAAGTGGACGAGCGTTTGAAGACGTGGACTAGCGTCCAGAAGAGAAAAGTTCATTCAGAGAGTTTGGACGGAGCTTGGACGAAGAATGGACGGGCGTCTGAAGAAGACTCGACCCGATTCGGAAGTTCAAAGCATCCTGAACGAGCGTCCATAAAGGGTGAACGGGCGTCCGCCACCGACTGAGCCGAAACCGCCTCTGATTTTCTATAAATAGCAGCGCGTTTTCAACCCTAAAACATATATTTTCGACTCCTATTGATCCCTAATCATAAGAGAGCAACCCTAGGTCGCCCCAGCCCCTTTTGGGAGGCTGGGGTGGCAAGTTAGATTAGGTTTTTATTTCTGCGTTTTCCTTCTTGTTCTTCCATGTTGGTGGTTTTAAAGCTGTAAACTGGAGCATCCATGGTTATTTTTCAGCAGCGTTTTGATTTCTCCTTTGGATAATTTTGTGAGTAATTTAATTTAAAGCTCGTTTCTTTCCTTTGATTATATGTTTATGCATGTATATCGGAAGATGATTGCGATTGATGTTTATTATATGATGGAAGTTGTGTAATTAAACCCAGATCACCATAGGAAAGAATAGATTTTTAACCTTGACATAACGGAAGTTGATAGGTTGATTATCTAGGTTGTTAGATTTAATAAATCTTGCACCTTGTTTTGTTTGCGTCAATTTTATACATTGGAAGATGATAGATTGATAGACGAATTGCTTACGGAAGTAAGGATTCATACTTTTGATAGGTGAATCACGACTTTGATTAAATCATCATAAGATAATCTAGGGAGGAAGTTAAGGGTTGCGGGATGGTGGATCATGTTTGTTCTATGTTTTATTGCTTTGGTCATTATCATGTTCGTTTTATTGTTTTCCGTTAGTTGCCGTTTAATTTAGTTTATCGCTTTCAATCTTTCCTGGCTTTGGATTAACAATCCTCTGTCCAGTTTATTCTCCGTTTTAGTTTAGGTTTAGGTTTAGTTAATAAAGAAGGATTAATTAGATTAGATTCAACATCCCTTTTCCCTGTGGATCGACCCTGTACTTACCCTACTATACTAGCAACTACCCGATATTTGGTCGGTTAGGAGTTAGTTTTGCATGTAAGTATAGGTTTATAAATTTTCTTTTGTTTTTATGATGCAAAATCTCCCCAACAAAAGTAGCGTATACCAAGTTGAGAGTTTTTATTTTGCCGTGTTTCGATGACCGTTAGGTTAAGAATGTGCAAAAGTTTTTTACTCAACTTGTTTTACGTGAAGTTTGTATGTTTTATGTAACCTAGTCTAACCCCTGTGCTTAATTTGATAAGATGTGATCTCGTTGATGTGATGATATTGTGTATACAAAGCATCCGAGTATTTAGGGTTGCCGTTTTCTCGCTTACGTGGTTTTTTCGATGTTTGGACGTTGTAAGTGAACGCCCGTCCAAGTGTTTTCAAGGGCAAACGAGCGTTTGTCATTATTGAACGCTCGTCCGGGGCTGAAATGCAGGTGAACGCCCGTCTGTTTCGCTAAACGCCCGTTCAAGTTCCAAGTTTTTCTTTATCTTGATTTTTAATGCTTTATTTAATATGGATTTCTTTCATATGAGCTTCTGTGGCTATTTCTTTTACATAGATGTCCTGAACTTGCATATTTTATATATTTTTTTTTTTTCCATCTATGAATCCATGTTAGATAATTGATCCATTTCTTATATATGATTCATCTATGCTATAGTAACTGTCGGTTCTCGTAAGCTATAGTTGTTATGTTAATGTTAGTGTAGCTAATGTCGTTTACGTATGCTACATACCTTGTGATGAATCTTTTAAGCCTTTAAGACTTACGTGCTTCCTTTGTTTTTATAGTTCATATGGGTAGCTACTGTCGGTTTTCCGTATGCTACGTCCTTTCTCCATATGAGTTATACCTGTTTAGATAGATAACTGTTGGTTTCCATAAGTCTATCACTTTAGATAAGTCTTAAGGCGCGTCTGCATGTAGTGACAGCACTGTCGTTTATCGTAACTTGTCATTATGTGGTAGACGTTTATATATATGTCATGTTGCTAATTAGTGGGCTAGTTTTTTTTTTATTTTCTTTTATTTTTGCATATCATTTAAATGCATTTCATTTAGTTGCATTTCATATAGTTGCATTGTTTTTCTATTTTTCTTTTATTTTTCTTAAGTGTAGTTACTGTCGGTTTTCGTAATACTACCTAGTTTATTTTTCTTTTTGAGTGTAGTTAACTGTCGGTTTCCGTAATACTACCTCGTTTTTATTTTATTTTTAGGATTTTTCACGTAGATTGCATTGTAGTATAATTTCATATAGTGCACCTAGCCCCGCTATTTTGTAATGTTCCATGTATCATTATTTCTGTATGCACATGTTGGACTATATTTGTATTATAAGCTTCTGTGGCTTATGTGCTTACTTCTTGTTTTAGCAATTTGTTATTTCCCCCGTGTCCCCGAGATGCTGCCATGTTTCTTCAAGTGGTGCAGGTACATTAGTAGCTGTTTTTGTCAAGCTAGCATTGGAAGTTGAAGCTGGGAAGGACTCCATATGACATCACCATTGTTTTCTTCTTCAGCCACTCTTCGGATCATCACGAAATCAGCTAAGTTCTTTTATCTTTTCTTTATTTCTGCATAACATGAGGACATGTTGTAATTTAAGTGTGGGGGAGGGGAATAGCTTATGTGGTATCTACATTCATTTGCCATACTATTTTATTTCTATGAAAAAGTGTTTAATTTTTAAATTTTTGTTTTGTCCCGAGTGAACAAATGCATATCTTTATTCGAGTT
This sequence comes from Gentiana dahurica var. dahurica, assembly GCA_024500145.1. NCBI lineage: Eukaryota > Viridiplantae > Streptophyta > Magnoliopsida > Gentianales > Gentianaceae > Gentiana > Gentiana dahurica. Next base: position 6,718,274 of record CM044898.1, on the reverse strand, counting down.
ATTATGTCATTGGTGCATTATTTTGCATATTTAGTAAATTTAGTTGTTTCACCCAACACTATTTTTCACGTGCCATAGTAGATGATGAGCTATGTTTTAAAGCTATGCCCATTTGATTAGAGATTTTTTTTTTTGATGATTATCGCATGATTCTTTGCTTCCATACGAATTTTGGAAATTTTAATAGTTTGTATTTAGAATTAAAGTATGACATGCTGTGAATATCTGAAGGTTTGAATGTGATAGGAGGGATATAATTTAAGGTTTGCATACCAATCTAAGATGAATAATATGAATTATATATATATAAGTGTCGGAAGTAGCTGCCGATGATTTGAGTGCGGTAGGGCATTATCACGAAATGTCCTATACCACTATGAGGTTAATAGCTCCCGACTGCCTGATGATAGTAGTCCAGCTAGGGTGTTATCCCGAAACATCCTATTGCTGGGAATGAGGGCATATATGCTATATATGTGGAATTGATTGGACTTTAAGAAAAATTAGTGAATGGTAATGTGAAAAGATGGTTGGAAACCTTAGTTATCTTCTGACTATCCCCAGTATAAACTGAAGGATATGTTGTAGGGATTATCCTCTAAGTATGTCGGAAATGTTTTAAATGCTCTCTATTATCTTTTCGGAATATGTATGTTTTTGTAAAGTGCATGTTATAATTTTTTATATTTCTAACTTAGATGGGAAGTTGGCTAGTTTTGGTTGAATAACTTTCAAATGTGGAATTAGTGGAAGTTTATTATGGCTATGCACACACTCACTTGGGTGAACTTCTAAGTTAATAAATATGCTTCATATTTGCTAAGATGTTTATTTGTCTCGAGTTGATTATGTTTTGTTTTGCTCGGGACGAGCAAAGTTTAAGTGTGGGGGAGTTGTTTAGGGTCAAATTATAGTTTTTCACATATGTTTTATATCAATTTCCCCCATATTTGGATTATTTTCATAGAAATCGAGCTTTATATTGAATTATTGAGTAAATGAGGTTTTTAATGGTTAAATATGAAAACGTAACGATTTATGTTCGTAATTTATGATTTTATGTTATTTTGGAATTGTGTTATGTTTTGGTATGTTTTCCTATTCTTGTAGATACTCATTGATGGTGGAAAAGGTGATCCTAAAGAGCTAATTTCGAGATGAGGAAGGATCAATTAAAGTTATGGAAGATTAAAAGAGATAAGGAAAGAAATCAATCAAGATAAAGATGGGAAAATCAAGATTTCGGGTACTGACGACCTTCCAACGCAGTTCTTGATATGATAACAACCGATTTGACTCTCGACCTCAAGAGAAGAGTTGTAGGGCTTGAAGAGAGGATTCTACAGGATTTTGAATCACTCCATTCCGACTTACGAGGCCCGAGATATGAGCGTTACAAGTTCAGAATCTGTTCCAGAAAGCTGGACGGGCGTCCGACACTGTGGACGGGCGTCCGCCACCGACTGAGCCGAAACCGCCTCGATTTTCTATAAATAGCGCGGTTTTCAACCCTAAAACATATATTTTGATTCTATTGATCTAATCATAAGAGAGAACTTGGTCGAAGGTTTGGGAGGGTGGGGTGGAGTTAGATTAGGTTTTTATTTTGGTTTTTTCTTGTTCTTCCATGTTGGTGGTTTTAAAGATGTTGGAGTTTGTTATTTTTCAGAGGTTTTGATTTTTTTGGATAATTTTGTGAGTAATTTAATTTAATGTTTCTTTTCTTTGATTATTGTTTTGATGTATATCGGAAGATGATTGGATTGATGTTTATTATATGATGGAAGTTGTGTTTAAACAGATCACCATAGGAAAGAATAGATTTTTAACCTTGACATAACGGAAGTTGATAGGTTGATTATCTAGGTTGTTAGATTTAATAAATCTTGCACCTTGTTTTGTTTGCGTCAATTTTATACATTGGAAGATGATAGATTGATAGACGAATTGCTTACGGAAGTAAGGATTCATACTTTTGATAGGTGAATCACGACTTTGATTAAATCATCATAATTAATTAGGGATGAAGTTGGGTTGCGGGATGGTGGATCATGTTTGTTTATGTTTTTTGCTTTGGTCATTATCATGTTGTTTTATTGTTTTCGTTAGTTGTGTTTGATTTAGTTTATCGCTTTTATCTTTTGGCTTTTTATTTTCTCTGTGTTTATTTTGTTTTGTTTAGGTTTAGGTTAATTGGAAGGATTAATTAGATTAGATTCAATATACCTTTTCCCTGTGGATCGATCCCTTACTTATTCGCTTTACTAGCAACTACCCGGTTTTGGTCGGTTAGGAGTTAGTTTTGCATGGTAGTTTAGGTTTATAAATTTTCTTTTGTTTTTGATGCAAAATCTCCCCAACAATAAGCCAAGACCCCGAGAATCGACATTTTGAAGTATAATCATATCTCTGAAAGGATTTAGAGAGTGTCACGAGCTTAAGTGGTCAATCGAATTGCTTAAGTGGTCAAGTGGTCAATCGAAGTGGTCAAGTGACTAATCGATTTGATTTAGTGGTAATCGAGAAATATCTTCGACAAACGAGTGGCTCATTAAAACGACATTTTATGAAGAAGAGTCCTTCATGAAAGTTGTAGATTTTCCCGAGAGCTTTCCAATGCCTCTTGAATCATGTTGTTTGGAGATCCAGAACTCGAGATATGAATTTTAGAAGTTTTATTCCAAATTATATAAATTTTATCCGGAAATTTGGATAATTAAGGGGGATGAATGTGATGATTACACCGGCCCAGTCCGGCTATGACCCGGCCCGGTCCGGCCTTCATTCAAATTTCTATATAAAGAGCCTCAGTGCAGAGCAGCCGAAGTGTACCAATATATATATACATATAGCTATATATATATATATATATATATATATATATATATATATATATATATCTCCTCCTTCTTATTTTCTTTTTATTTTAGTAGTTGTAAATAGGCCTTATGCCAAAAATAATAATATCGTAGTATTGTTGTAATGCTCGAGAAATTATCGGAAGTTCGGTGTTGTTGAAGTCGTTGTAATATCCGGAAGAATACGACCTCAGATTCAGCATTTGTAATCGGGTAAAATTTCTAAAGTATTTACGTTTGTTATGTTTGTTTTTATCTTTTTCGTCGTTATAATGTTTTTAGGCTAAATCTAATAACTAGCCAAAGTTATGTAATCGTTTTATTTCGATCTTTTCGGTAAAGGAATGCTGTCTAAGTAAAATTTTACTAAAATTGAGTTAATTGAATCTTTTTCTATTTTGCAACATATTGATAATATTCGGATTGACGTAATTAACCAAGATGAATCGCAACATATAACCTAACGATGAACTGACCAGAGAAGTTAGGATATGAGATAAAAGATAGAAAAACCGGAGGGTAAAATTGGCCGTGCGAAAGCGTGACAACGGAATCCTATTTCCTACCCGGGGGCAGATTTGTCTTGGGAAAGATTAATCTTATTAAATTTGTGCTCAAGATCGTAATAATGTTAAAATCAATGGTTTAATTGAAACTAACACCGGAAAGTTAAATCGATCCGCCTGACAACCGGAGCCTTTTGAATAACATCGGCCGTCTGACAAACGGAATAACCTCTTTTATCCGGGGTAGATTTGTACTCGATACCTGTTTAGACTAACTAAGATTAGCATGGGGCAGTTGTGGAGATTAAACTGATGACAATTTGACATATGACAATTTCATACGCTCGTGTGAGGAGGAATTGTTAACCTCGGGAGTGCACCGTTTCATTTACTCAATTGGACCTAATATAAAAGGAAAGATCGAGCACATTCTGTTTACTGAAAAAGATCGTATAAATCAATTATATAAACTTTGGCTAGTTCTATAATAATTATAAGTATTTAATATATTGGTATCTATATATTTATATATATATACTAGTTTCAAAGACCGTGCAAGGCACGGTTAATGCCCATTCCAGAAATGTTATATTAGTATGCTTGGAACACGTAAATTGATCATGTGTCTTAATTCATGTGAAGTAGTGACTACATAACATAGTATATTTGTTTTGGTGCATAAGGAAGGTGGCAGAACATAAAAGGCATGAATATCATACAGTGGTTAAGTTATTTTTTGTTACAAACCAAGGAGGATCCAAAAGATAAAAGCAGAGCACAATAGTTAACTCATAGAACATGGTTAATCTTGGTGGCTGCAAAAGACTTACTCTAAAGTTTGAGTGGCTAGGTGCATAACAAAAGAAGTGGCATATTATTAGGCATTAAGATTCAGTAACCACTGATTCTAAATGATCTAATATGTCACAGTTAACTGCATAGGGGCAGAGCGTTTTATTTATAGACATCTATTAAACTTGTTTACAAGCAGGTTTGTAGAGCAGAGGTGTTAGTCCTTCTTCTTTTGGCCTTTTGACTTCTTTGTCGGTGTGGTTTCTGCTGGATCATTACGTTGCTGCTGAGGAGATGAGGGAGTCACTGTTGGTGGGGGCGAAGCATCAAAGACTTGGTTTGTTGGTAGGTTTGGTGTTTGAGCAGCTGTTGGTTCCTTGAAGGTTAGCATTCGTTTGGACCCAACTTGCTCAGTCATTTGTGTGGATGTAGCTGTAGGCAGGTCACCAATGTCTGTAAGTACTGCTTTGATGGTTGGTGTGAACAGCTGTTTTTCAGGTAGAGGCATAGGCGTAGATGACGATGATCCAATGTTCCCAGTAACTGCAACATCTTCAGAGAGAGCTTCAGTAAGTGCTTTTGTTTGTTGGGCAACTTCGTATTCATGCACTTCAGCTTCAGTGTAGATTTTCACCAAGGGATAACAGCGGCGTATAATACCTCCATGGTTTTGTTCATAGTATTTAAGAAAACATATAACATGTTTCTTTTCAAGAGCTGCTTCCACTTGTTTTGTCAATGGTTTGTTCTGAATGGTGTACAGTAGATACATGGGTTGTGTAGTTAGTAAAATAGTATTGTTTGGATGTAGGTTGTACTAATTTTGAAAGATATACCTGAGCAGCAGCAAGTCTGAGTTCATTGCCTGTGAAGGGTAAGAGTTTGTCAATTTCAGGTGATTTGATCGATGCCTCAACAGTTGTAGACCCATGGTTCAAGAAAACAGATACGTTAGAGCTGCAAATATGTAGGTGTGTTTGTTAGTCAGTGGTGATAACCTTATGAGTACATGTAAGTGTGTAAGTAATTAAATTTGGAATTTAAAGATGGGAATTTATTGTCGTACCAAACAGTGACGCTGGTATATTCTTTACAGTACGAACACATAATCTTCCAGTCACTGTCGACGTCTAACTCTGTCAAGCATTTTTCACATGCTTCGAACCAAAGGTGCTCTTGTCCAGGCAAGTATGTGAGTCTGCCTTCAGTCCAGATTGTCTTAACCTGAATTGGGTAAAGAGTATTAGTAAAAGTGAAGTTAAAAGCATTGGGAAATAGAGATGTATTGTAGAATTTAAGTACATTTTCAATAGTTGAGATTGCAAAGGTCAATGGATGTATTTCAGCAGTACGCGGGGGGTGGAAAAGGGAAGCTGGATTTCTGTATGCTTGATTCTCCACAAGAGTGGTTATTTCTGCTGCATATGCATTATACCTGGTGCATAGATGTAATCAATGTTAGAGGTAGTAGTAATGACAGCTAGACAAAAAATAATCTGGTACAAGGTATACCAGTCTTTTAAAGGCAATTCCTCATTCAACGGTGGATTCTCCATGATGTAGGCACCTGACTTTGTGCGTAGGGATAGGCCTGCATTATAACAAAGTTAGGTGATTAAGAATGCACTCTATATTTATTGGAATCCATGGATGAATTTATGTACTGTGTTTAAGCAGGGATTAAGTTTTATTTATTGTAATTATGTCAGGGAAATGGAGTAATGGTTATGACAGTGTAAATAAAAAATTGGGAAGATGATGGCAGATGTAATTTTAAGTACAAGTGCTTGTGTACCATGTTGGGTTGTCACTTTCAAGCCATATGCAATGATTAATGTTGGAATTCTGTAGCGTGCGTAGACATTTACGTCAGTGTCAAATTCAACGTCATTCCAAACACGCAGAATCATGGGGATTTTTCTGTTACAGGAAAGGAAAAACAGCAGCGTAATTTTTAGATGGCAGCACAAGGAATAAAGAATTTGTGTATTTAAGAAGGGGAAAAAGTTGACACTTACTCGTCATTAACGACAACACAATCCCTGTAAGAAGATGTGGGGTCATTTTCCTGTACTGGTAAAGTGTGAACAACCAATGCCTTTATACCTGTGTGGATATAGAGTTAGAAATGTACTTGGCAGTAAGTAGTATGCGGTCAAGGGTAATATGTGTGTTCTGTATGGTGTGTGAATACTTACAGATGGAATGTTCTTGATCAGCATGGGTGTAAAGATCACTGAATTTGTCAAATGGGAAAGTGCAAGGGAGTGGAGGCGGAATTGCTTCCAGATATGGTTCGACAAGGTTTTTGCGGTACAAAGTCCATGTGTATGGGTAGTCAAGAGATCTGTACCTATGCGGAGTTTCTTTCACAACTGCGTTGGACACGTAGTAACGTTTATATGGGTGAAGTGTATGTGAAAAAAAGTCGACGTTTTTATCATACATCATGATAGACACCTTGGTTCCCTGTAGTGGAAAAGCATATAGTAAGAGTAAGGATAAGTATTGTAAATTAATAGTGGGAGTGGAAGCAAGAAGGGTACCTCTGTGTCAGTGACAACATGGCTTCTGTAGAGTGGGCCTTGTGGTTTTTTTTTGGGGCTGCGACGTTCGATAACTTGAACCAGTACACACCATTTTTTTGTTAGTGAGGGGGTGACCTGCCTAGCAGGGATAGTGCGTCGTTCCATAGTCTGGAGCAAAAAAAGAAGGTAGGGAATTATGATTGATCGTGTTATTAACTTACAGGGTCTATGTGTTTGTGGTAAAGGGAGAGCAAAAAGCATGTCTACAACAGCAAAAAGAAGATGGGAGCTGTGTCAATGTAGCAAGAGTTTTAATGGGAATATGTTTGGTAATCTGTACATAAAGATTTTTTATCGTGTTTTTTCGTTCAAAGTGGAGTATTTTGTAATTAGTTTTAAACAACAAAACAGGGGGTGGCAAGAAATTATGTTTGATAGGGATGGATAGTGTGTATTTAATATGATTCAAAACAGTGTTTACAGTTACTTGTTGGTGTGTAAGTGGAAGTGTAGTATCTAGTTTGATGGAAGAGGACTGACGGTGTTTGAGACAAAAGTGGAAGAAAACTCATGGGAAAAAGTGTCCAACTAATGGAAAGCATAGAGTAGGATAGGTGGTTAACTGGGTAGGTGTTTGTATGTACAAAAGTGAAGGAATCTCTGTGTTGAAAGCTGATTAATGACACAAGACTTCTTTGTAAACAACATTGCGTGTTTGTGTTTCTGTTGTTAAAGCACAGGCACTGTTGCAAATAAAAACTTTTACGTCAGAGGAAGTACGTGCGCGAGATAGCGCTACGTATAGCTGTCCATGTGAGAAGACATGCTCTTTAAGGTATACACCAACAAAATCTAGAGTTTGTCCTTGCGATTTGTTTATTGTCATTGCGAAACACAGCCGTACTGGAAATTGTGTTCTCTTGTAAGGTACAGGACAAAATTCTCCTTTTGTTGGCTGCAAGGGTATTCTGGGTATAAACACTTGCTTACCTGCAAAGTCCCCAGTTACAATTTCAGCGTGAAGGACATTCTTAGAGAAATTTTTGCAAATCAAGCGTGTGCCATTGCAAAGTCCTTCGCTTGGATCTATATTTCTCAACAAAATAATTGGTGCATTTGGTTTGAGAATAAGTTTGTGTGGGGGTAAACCGTTTGGGGACAGGCTATTTATCATATCTTCATATACGGCTTGGTCAGATGGGTCAATGGTTTCGTCAAAGCCAATGTACTCAACGTGGGGACCTGGGAATTTGTCTATGATGATTCCATTGATTTCATCAACAAATGTGTTTTTGGTTGTCAAAATCGCTCTGTTTAGAAATGTGGGGCTATGTTCCATTGTTTCCTCAAGATTGGGGTAGATAAGGGAAATAAAATCCTGCAAACTGTTGGGTAGAGAAGGCTGAGCGTAGCAAATGTGAGGTAGTGTGGCAATGTCAATGTCTTTGGTTTGTTTAGTACCATCTCCTATAGATAGGAGGAATTTAGTGAATTGTGGATCTAGGTATGCGCGCATATTTGTGGTCAAGTGAAGTTGTATAAGGCCTGTCCATAGTGGAGACCTTATCAATGATGTATTGATGGTCTCTGTTTTACTGCCTTTAGCAACAACTGGCAAAGTTTGGCGGAAATCTCCTCCTAAGACAACCACTTTTCCACCGAACATTAAATTAGATTCCATTAGGTCCTTGAGTAAACTATCTAGAGCTTCAACGACAGTTCTTTTTGCCATTGGGGCTTCGTCCCACAATATTAACTTTGAATTTATAATGAGTGATGCCAAGGAGGATTGTTTGCTAATTCTGCATGAGGTAGCATCCTCAAGGTCAATTGGTATTTTGAATCTAGAATGAGCTGTTCGCCCGCCAGGTAGGAGGGCAGCAGCTATACCTGATGTGGCAGTAGCGAGTGCTATGTCGCCTTTTGAGCGTACATGTGCTAAAAGAGCACGGTAAAGATAGGTTTTACCAGTTCCACCTGGACCATCGATAAAGAAAGCTTGTGGTTTATTCTCGTAGACAGCTGCAAGTATACGATCAAAGGAACTTTTTTGCTCAGGATTAAGCAAGAGTGCAGAAGCTAAGTCTGAAGATGGGATTGGAACAGTCCTTTCGAGCATAAGTTCTTTTGTGGTGTCATTTGAATCAACGGACATTTCTGGTAAGGATTCATGGCGTATGTTATAATGACTAAGGCTCTTACCCATGCCAACCAAGTAGGAGTTAATATGGTTGAGTACTTTTCTTCTTATTAAGTGGGTTGAGGTATTTGAATGGAAGATGAAGTCAGCGGACATGTCAGGTTCGAATTTTGACCACAATGCTGAAGGATCACTGGGGCAAGAATGCACGAGTAAGTCTGAAAAAAGCTTTCGTAAAGTAGAAGGCATGTTGTAAAGTGCAGCCTCAGACATGCATTGTTCTTGGCTATTGTTTTGTTTCAGTAGGCCATGTTCTAAGGCAGCTTCGTGATATGTGGGGAAAATATGTCCATGGACTGTTCTAAGATCGGTGTATGATGTGGGGCAACGTATTTTGGTCAGGAGTAAGCGCATGAAGTAGCGTTCACCCTCAGTGGGATGAACTGTGACAATTCTACCAACTGAATTGCCCCGAGCGCGGAGTTTCCATTTTCTCTTGTCTGGCAGCCAGACAAAGTGATCTGGAAATTCAGAATACAGGCAGTTTTTTTCTTTTGCGTTAGGATGAGTCCTATTCATGGCAAAAAATTCAGTAAGCATTGTTTGTTTATTTGTTGGGTTCTCAAGAACAGTGGTAAGAAGTTCCCGCTGTTTGAAAGTGACGGGCTGGTAGTTTTCAAGATGAAGGTGCATTTGGATGACAGGAGGTTTCATTTCAGTAAGGGGGAAGCGAAACATACGCCATAAAGATTCTGGTGCAGAAATCCAACGGCCACTTCTGTATTGGTCTATTTCATTGACATGGTTTACAGTATCAACAGGTTGTATCTGTTGATCAGAAGTGGACACGTTGAACAAGATACGGTCACTGCCTTTACATATATATTTGTATATGTACTTGACAGCCTTAATTGTGGAACAGATTTCAACGTTCAAGTGGCAGTCAAATTTAGCAAGTAGGTAGGGGTTGTATGGTACAACCCATCGATTGTCTAACCAAACGCCCCTAACTTTTTCCTTAACGCCATTATCACGTCTACGGTAGTTTGGGTATGCATCATCGGTTATGTTTGTTTCTGGATAAAAAGGTTTTGGGTAGAAGTCCTTGCATGTTTGATTTTTTTTCATGCACACATTTGTAGGATTTTGAACACCACAAGGGCCGTGGAGCATGTGCTTGAGAACTAACTTATGCAAATGCGGATATTTAATTTTATCTGGGATTTCAGCAGATACAAAGGTGTCAAATTCTTCTGGTCGGTGCACCTTAAACTGAGGTTCAAGGATAAGGAGGAAATGTACGTGGGGCAGGCCCCTTTTCTGGAATTCAACAACATATGTATATGCTGCAACTTTTCCAAATAGATTCTTCTTGAACAATTCGGTTTTTAGCTCTTCTAGCTTAGCCCTAAAGATTCTGCAGGCGATGGAAGGCCTATCTTGAGATAATTCACCATATTTCAGATGTTCTTTGATCTCAGGCCAATTAGGGTTGCACGTCATAGTGAGGAAAATATCAGGCTTGCCGAATTTTCTCACTAAAGACATAGCATCTAAATATTTTTTTTTCATGTGACGTGGACCACCTATGAAAGTAGCAGGGAGTACAACACGTTGGCCTACTTTATCACAGGCTGTTTCGCCTGTGGCTAAAGCATCGGCAACACCTTGCAGGAATTCATGTCTAATATTATCTTGCTGAGATCTGAAATAGTCAAGCCTTTGGGTTTCCAGCTTGACAAACATGTCCACAGCATACTGTTGAAAGAGTCTGCCAAAGTGGAGCAAGTACGATTGGTCAGATTTCCTTATCTGAAATTTGTAACAGTAGTATTCACGGATGGAGACGCAGTTAGTGTTTTCTACATCCATATTCATTGTATGTTCTTCATGCTCAAGTAATGACTGAGGGTCAGAGGCATGTGTAGGGTCTAACGATGTGTTAGTGTAATGAGGTCTGCTTCGTTTCTTGCCTCTTTTGCTAAGACCTTGTTTTAGGATGCCTTGGTGCCAACCTAATTGACCATAAGGGAATAACAATGGGTATTGGAGAGGATCATAGCATGCATAATAGTATTGTATGCTATGAGATTGGCCAGTGAGAGTATATATCTTAATACTTCTGTGATGATTTTCAGTACCATCGACCAAGATGCCTGCAACCTGACCAACAGAAGGTTTGTTGTATACACGTTGGTCAAGATTTGGGTTACAGTACAAGAAAATATTATGGTTCTCAAGGTTAGTTTCATGCTCGAGGCTTCTGAAAAAACGTGTATATGGATTTTCCTCTAAGACAGTAAGTATTTTTTTCAAGGACATTTCGTAGAGTCTAGGACAGTGCAACAACCTATTCATAACTTCGTGTTCGGTATCATGGAGGTAAAACTGTAAGTTCTTAGCAGAGCCACTTTCACCTAACAATGGTGGTATGAAATGGTACATTTGTCCTTGAACCCTAAAAGTGTATATACCTTTATTTCGGCGGGATAAATCGTGGTCGTATGTTGCTCCTAGGGAAGTGAAAGCTAAGTGGTTGTTGTAAGTTCTTATGCAAGATCTGAAATTCTTGGATTCGTCAGATCCTGAAACTAACAAGTCAACTAAAACGTTTGGGAGGGGAGTATTGACAAGAATGATATCACCACTGTTGCAGCATGAGCTAGGGGGTTCATGAGCAAATCTAATTGCTCCACAGAAATCACAGTTACGTGCACGAGGTAATAGATGTGGTGTAGATGAAATATTGTGAAAAGCGTGATTGAGAGGAAGGTCAGGAATGGCTGTTGACTTTTTTCTTGTGGTTTTTGTTTTTAACTTTGGTATTACAATGGGGCCTGATGTGTCAGCATTGTACGGAGCAACGGAAGAAACGTGGCCAGTGATGTGTGGAGAAGGCATTGTATGAAGGTCTGGAAGGTGGGTGGAAGGCATTGTATGAAGGTTTGGAAGGTGTAGTTTTTTGTGCATAGTAATGTGTGAAAGATATTTCTTAGGTTTGGGCACAGTAATCGGTTTGGTAAAGTGTGAATGGCCTTTATGGATTGTATGTGGTAAATGTAAAGGTTGAGCAATGGTATTTTTCCTCTGTTGTTTTTTTTTTCGCCATCTAAGTATGGCTAGTTGTCTATAAGCATGAGAAGGGGAAAACTCACCAGAACAAAGGTTTGAAGTCATGGGAAACATGGAAGTGGAAAATGCACACACTAACTTAGTATATCTGCTTGATATCGATAAATATCTGAACAACTAATGAGGCGTCTTGCGGGGGGTGGTTGAAAACGTAGTGGTAGATTGGTTTTTAAGGCTGCGTTGATAAAGGTCAACCAAAGTATACGATTGTATAGTTATTTAGATAACTATATATAATTGCTATGACCACCTAACTATAAAGTACAAACAGAAGAGATAAGTAGATTCTACAACAGTACTATGTGGCAGTGATATCCTTTAGATAAATAGTTTGCTAACGTAAGTAATGAATATTCCGTGGAGTGAAGGTGCAAACTAATAACAAGTAATAAAGGGAACATGAAAGGTGGGATTTTCTGTAGATCCCGTAACTACGGAGTTTGCCATAGATCTCCTAACTATTGGGGTTTGCAGTAGTGTCCCCTAACTACACATACCTGAAGCAAGCTTTTTGTTCTCAAAAGAAAGAAATTAAACACTTTTTTTCTGATATCCTGGAAGAAACATTAAATGTGTAAATATATTGTGACAGTTTGGTTATTATATGAAGACTAAACAACGGTGGTAGATATGTGAACAGTCAACTAAATAAAATAAAAGTAATATATTTCCAATATATGGAAGATAGACAGTAAGGGATTGATGTACGGAATATGTATGCAAGTTAAAGTAAGAACCATTTTTATTGGCGCACACTTAAATACATATCATGGCATTTGTGGCAAGTTCACTGAGTGGACTGTCTTCATCATTTGTATTCTAGGTACTAACTTTTGAACTTTTATAATAGTATTATTTATAACGTGGAAGAAAGCAATTTGTAGTTATGATAATGATAATGTAGATTTGTTAAACAGTGGGTATTAGACTTGATTGTTATTGTGTGTTATCTTTATTAACTACAAGTATTATGTGTAGTCATGTTATAATGAAAGGGAAAAATCTTTACCTGAAGACACAAGTGAAAGATGATGAAGATGTAAATTTGTTAAACATACATTGTAAAACTAAGCTGTAATTAATAACGACGACCATATGAAATAAAAGGAATAACGAAGGAAACACCAATCAGTAAAGTTTATTTTCTTTTTATTTAGTAAAGCAATGAAGAATATATTAATTCCGTCATTGTCAATGCATAAATGGAAGCTCAGTTCAGAGTTTTTGTCATACAGTTGTTCATTAATTTTTAATCACTAAGAAGTCGAAATAAAGTACAAACTATGAAGGGAGATTTTTCTGATTTGCTTAGCAAGATGTATAGCCTTTAAAGTATTAATGTTTTTTTTTTTTAGTTTGTCTCTATATCATTTTCCTATAGCTAATTTTCTGTAGGAATAAGAACAATTAAATGTGTTGATAACACGTGTAGTTAAGTTAGCTATTGAAGACATTAAATGTTGAACATGAGTATGACTATCAAAGACAGTTTCTGTGTGAAGTAAAAAGAAACCAAGTAAGCCAGGGGAAAAGTACAGATATAATAAATGAACAAAGTTCATAACCAAAAAGTGAATTCAAACAGGAAACTTAGTTGGCTTAAAAGAGTAAGAATGATAGACCAAAAACCATTAAAAGGGGGGACCAATTATAGTCATTCTAAGACAAGCTGAAATAATGTATATGAAATGGTTAATTTCAGGATAAGTATGTTGTGGCTTTTATGAAACAGTTTAGAGTATTGCTTATTATTGAACTAAAAGTAGTTGAAATATGTGGATTGTATATAGTTTATTTGAAGGTTAGGTAGTGTCAACAAGTGCATGTTCTAAGATATACTACAAAGTACACTGGTTATTGGGGGAAGAACAATACTCAATACACAAAGATCAAATAAGATACAGATAACAGGTTTAATTTTTTGAGATTGAAAGTGAATTAGTATAAAAAGCATACCTGAAACAGATTGATATTGTGGCATGCAGAATCCAATTGAAACAGCTACAAATTCTGGTAAGAAATCAGAAACATACAGAATACATAAATAAATTTTTTATGTTTAAATCTAAGCATCATTTGCTGTAAAAGGAAACTCAGTTAGAAACAAAAGCTACATATTTAAATTGAAAGATGCTTATACCTTTGTTATGGTTGTAATGTGAATGTTAATTGTCTTTCAGTTAGTTCTCATATATAAAGGAGAGAAAAGAAAGGGTAAAGGCAGGGGGTTTAATAACTGTTTATACGTAGGGTTAGTGTGTAGGAGCTAATTGTGGGAAATAACTATTCATTAGAAAATAATTAAAATTGTACTTACATAAACTGGAACTTTCCTTCACAGCATGCGATGTATATCAGCAAAACCACATGAATCGATCATGGATGACCACATGGAATACTAATTCAACAAATACTTGAGAGCTCCTGCAAGAAAGTACAGATTCATCCAATTTTCCACCAAAAGTGTTCAGAAAACTGGCCTTTTTCACACCCAAATCGGTTTTTTTCCATCTGCAGAAGCTGAGATTGGACGCCGAAGAGACTTTTGCTACAGAGAAGAAGGAAAAGAAGGGATACAAGCGTTGAGATTCGGGATTAATGTCGAAAGAGGTATTTTAATTGTGGATGCCAACTAATTCTTTGTGTTATTATTCTGTTAATTTTTTTTTCGTATCTCTTATCCTTCTACAAAAACCGAAAAGAAAAGAAAGTGTTGGCTAAAATATGGTGTACACGTGTTACTCTGCTGGTTAATTATTGATGCCAGCTAATGCTTTGTAATGATGGATATATTTGAAAGTAGTATATAAGAAAAGTAAATTTTGAAAAAGTGCGTATGGTTTTTTTGTTTTTTAAATTTAAAGTCATTATTATTCAAAATTAATTGGTTCAATTAATTCTGTATTAATTTTTATTTTGTAATTTCAAATAGTACGTGATTTTTATTTTCATATATTTTTTATTGTTGAATTTAAACTTGTAGCGTCGATGAAAAAACAAACGGTATTACAATACTGGTGTATTTTGTCTAGTAATTAAAGTTGTTTTTAAGTGGAAAAATATAATAGAAAAACTTCATTTTCAAAAATTAAATAAAAAAAAAATATTGGTACAATCAAAATAAATAATTACTTGCATAGAAATTTTGTTGAAGAACTAAATATATAAGTAAAAAAGAAGAAAAGTTTTAAAAAGGGAAATAAGACTGACTAAGAAAGAAAAGATACGTGGCATTTGTTATTTAAAACAATAAAATAATAGAAGAAAATAAACTAAACAAAATAATGTATATATATACTTCGTAAGTAAAATAAAAGAATTGTAGTAAAGACTTTGGTTAAAATAATCTGTATATGTTGAGTAAAGTAAAAGAATTGTAGTAAAGACCTTGGTTAAAGTAATATATATATGTTGTTTAATCTTATAAACAGGCTTTTGACCGTGTTATTGTCGCAATTTAGTAAATCATGTGTATGAATAAAAAGATGTATAAAATTAAAATCAATATAAAACAGTAATCACGCACGATTTCAATATAAAAAAACAAAACGCTCGGGAAAAAACTAAGCATTAGAAAAGGAAAGTAAATAAACAATAATAATAATTAGTAAAAACGGTCATGGGCTAAAAGCGATAAAAAAATCGATGACTCCCCAAAAAAACCGCCATAAATACACAATATAAAATATATATACACAAAAGGATAGGATTATATATATGTGATATAAGGAAATATATATGTGATATAAGGAAGGGAAAAAAAAAAAAAAAACTGGACCAATAGGAAGGCTGCATTATATAGTAGGAATATAAGGAAGGGAAAAAAGGAAAAAAAGGAAAGAAAAAAAAACAAAAGGGGTCCGAAAGGAAAAAAAAAAAAAAAAAAAGAAAACCGGGGCCAATAGGAAGACGACACGTGTCAGCACAAAATTCACTCCCTTACCTTCTCTTCTCTTTGTATATAGTAGAAGGATATATATATTTTACAATCCATGTACATCTATATATATTTATATATCTATATATATTATATTAGAATAACTTATACTTATAAACATTTAATACATTATTCTCAATGTAGCATAGAATCGATATTGTCATTCGGTTTTTATCATTATTTTTGGATCAAATTTAATCATCATTTAATAATGAACATATTTCTCTATCAATAATACAATTTATTTTTATTCATCATTAGTTAGTTTAAAATGAAAATTATGTTTGGTGGGATAATCAATGATTCTTCATCTTTATGGTCAGTAAATTTAACCGATGATAAATTTTCATTAGCGAAGACTTGCAGGTACAATAGAATGAAAATATAAACAACTATGTACTTATCACATACATGACTTTTTGTACAGATTCTAATTAATGTTGTTAAAAAAAACCTTACTCCTTAAACTTAGGCAAATCACAAAGTTATACCGGAAACTAAGACAAACAAATAAATACAAGTCAAAGAAATTATTTTCATAGTTTTTTTTTTTTTGAGTGGATGTTTTTCATACTTAAAACAACGATAAATGTAGCATAATAATTGTGAATTAATACGTAACACAAATCATCAACATATCATTTATTTTAAATTAAACAAATACCTAATAATATTTCAATTATAACCGTATTATTATTATTATTATTATTATTATTATTATTATTATTATTATTATTATTATTATCATCATCATCATTATTAGTATTATTATTATTATTATTATAATATTAAAAATATCAATTCAACCAAACACGTCCAACCTTGTGTAAAAATGAACTTAAACACGTGCAACACACGTGCATTTTGCTAGTAAAAATATAAAAAAAAATGAGATTTTTTCAAAATGTGTTTATTAATTTTTTAGGGACTATCTTTCACATTAAATTTGTTTTACACTTGTCAAGGGCGAGAGTGGGCTTCGTTTTGATATTTAACATGCATATCATTCTGACCTTAAATGAGTCAGAAATCGTTTATTATTCAGACCATGTTTCAAGCCAATAACATTATGTTTTCCGGACCAATGTTTGGTCTGAATAAAGAGACAATGTTATGTATGCTTGAGAAACAATACAGACCACTTTACAGGCCGAAAAATTACATTTTCCGCACCTATTTCAAGTTAGGGAACCACGGCGCTATGAAAATTTAAAAAACATATCGGACCATTTTAGAGGCCGGACATGTAATGTTTTTCAGGCCACATTCGGGTCAGAATAAGCTAAATTGTTCTGACCACATTTGAGTAGGTATAATCTTATTTCAAGTCATAATATAACCACAGCGCTATGAAATTTCGAAAACGTATCGGACCGGCCGAACATGTAATATTTTCTTGACCACATTCGGGTCAGAATGAAGTAAATTGTTCCGACCATATGTGGGTATGTATAATGTTTCATATTCTGACCGAATCCCGGTCAGGATGTAAACGCGTAAATGAAAAAAATTTAAGGGTAAAATCGGAAATTAATTACTGTGCAGTAAGACAAATGGCTGTGTGAAAAGATATTTTTTTCTTGGCACTCTTTCACATAGTATAACACTATGTTTGCTATTTGATACGATTACTCTATAACGATTGTATTATAAATCTCTTAGACACAACCAATGGATTTGATAAGAAGTACATAAAAGAGCGAGAAAGTCAGAAGAGTCTCATTTCACATGCTCTGCTAGAGTAAGAATATTTCCTCATCTAAATGAAAACAAAAGCTAATATAGTCTTGTACGATACGTCCATCTAGGTATAAATCTTCTTCATTGGATAAGAAACGGTGGTGCACAATGAGGGAGTCGCATTCACATATAACCCCAATATATGGACGTGTAATGATCACGCCGTGGCCCCCCGCCCCCCTTAAGCTTCCTATAAAAACTTCTTACAAACTCACTCTTATAATTGTGAACCACGATTCCTTTTTCACAATCACGATTCCTTTCCCAAACGCAAACGCTGCATCAACATTGAACTTACAAAAACCCAGAGTAGTGTCCAGATGGAAGAAAGAAGTGGCATTTTATTGGTAATGGACACATTTCTTGGCGGCAAGAAAGCATTCTTCAGCTTCAACATAGGCTAGCGAAATAACGGATTTAAGGTGAGGACTTTTACTGTAATAAAGGCAAGCACAACTAAATTTCCATAGTTGCCACAAAGACATTCTTTGAATTAAAGCAAGTTCATCCTCAATGCTGGCTAACTCGTTAATATAAAAAGCAAATTGATCATATCATATTCATACAAGATTAGTAAAAGTGTCAGTACTTTTCCAATAAGACGAAGGATGTACTCGATCACAATTGAGATATTTAGCAATACAAAACAGACAACGGCAACCGCCCATGTCGGCGTTTGTTCCAAGGTTGTTCCTCCCGCTTCTCCGGCCATCCTTTGTTGTTGTTTTAGGGGCTTGAGACTTGATCACCAATGCTTCCAATGCCTTTAATATTCCTGCAAAATCTGAAAAACGGATCCTCTCGGTTTCGCAACAAGTTGCTGTCCTTCTTAAATTTATTCGTCCCCTTATTTGTCCGGAGTATCACGAATAATCTAAGTGAGATATAAACAGAGAGTTCTTGCCTTTTTGTCTAGGACAAATAGATCAAAAAGATAACTTAGAAGTGTTTGTATGTATGTAACTTTTCAAGGATGCTTGCTTGTGTTGTATATTTGTTCAACAATGCAAACTTGCTTTTATAGCATTTAGATATCTGAAAAAGATCAAAGAGAATCGTCCCTTAAGTAAGAGACACCAAATGAAAAGGTTCCATTTGGTTGTATCCACTTAAAATGACCAAAGGACACCAAAAAATCAGTTTTCGGACCACAGGCGGGCGCCTGTGGTCACAGGCGGGCGCCTGTTATAACCCCAAAACCGAACAAACATCCTGTTCAACTTTTGGCCTAGCTGAAGTTCCACAGGCGGGCGCCTGTCACTCTGTTTCACTAAATCCCAGATTTTGGTCCTTTAACTGGTTTTCCGGTCCTTTAAATGACTTTCTCAACCTATACTTGCTTATTTTTCATCCGTATACTCATATACACTTATATAAGCGTGCACTCCGCACCTCCAAACTTATTATTAAGTGTTACGAGTATATCCACCCTTGTACTAAACCCCAATTACCTCAACGGCTTGTGATTATACTTAAATCACCAACATTCCTCCCCCATTTAAGTGTAATCCTTGGTTTAGTAAAACAAAACAGTCACAAAACAAACCAACTCATGATTCAATGAAATGTCACGAAGATTGAATTTCCATCTAGTATTATTACACGCAAATATTCGAGTATTGGGGTGTGTCTAAGCATTGAACCCCTTTACACATTTTGAATACATGTACATAACAATACACATGAATTGAAACTACTTCCAAAGTATTATACTTGACACTAATTAAACAGGCCTTGTGTCCATATCCGTTCATGAGTATATAGAAAGTCAACCCCACTTTCTTGAAGCGGCCAAACTTCATACTCATATAGGTGAATCTTTCTAATCATGTACCTAAAACACTTTTCCAAAAGATATCACCTACACAATAGGTAATGCACATACTTTCGGGACTTTTCATGTGCCAAATCTTCGAGAATGGGTCTTCCACATTGAATTCTGCCTATGGCGTTGTACCATAAGGGAATTGGGTATCCCACCCCAAAGATTTAATGGGTTCTACACATCCCGATAACAAACTTTTTACCAAGTTTCAAGTCAATCCATATTTGGCCAAACAAGATTGACTCAATCAAGAGTACTCTTTGAACAACCACCATCATCCTTTGAGTTATAAACTCACAATCCAACTTTTCTTTAATACATTGGTGTCTAGATCACCATTGTAACATTTGACAATTTTCCAACCAAACACATTGGATAACTAGAATGAACTTGGTTATTAATTGCAAGGGAATTCCGAACTTCTAAGTCATCAACAAAGAAATCCAACTCCATAGTCCAACCAGAAATTTATGCACTTAGAAGCTCATAAATGAAACTTCATCCTAGCACAAATTACTAGTTAACCGAGGATTCTTCTAAACCGAAGGAATCTCATATAACTTTACTATAGAGTTTAAACCTCCCCCATGATCGTAGTTTAAAGCCTTGATGACAATACCGTCAATTATGAACAACATGATTTGGTTAATACCAAAATCAACATGTCAACAATGTAAACTACTACATCACCTTATATTCCAAGGCAAATCCAATCTTTGTAGATCGAGCATGTTTCACTTTTAGTATCATGAATAGATACTAAACCAAAGCAAAACACCAAACATGTATTCAACATACATCAAATGACAAAGTCATTTCCTTAGACATCAAACATATATAAGACATATAATGTGTAAAACATATGTAAGATTTGAATAGATAAGAACAAGGTATTATAAAGAACTTTAAATTAAACTAATCTTTAAGCTAAGATGTCTATCAAGTTTAATTTAGCACCTTGAACCAAAAAAGCATATACACTCCTTATGTTAACTTCAACATAACAAAACCCTCCAGTTGTTTCAAATACAATGCCCATTCCAACCTCCATTCTAAAACCGAAGTTTTTACCATCCATTTAATGGATTAAAAAATTGTTTAACAGTTGTTAAAACAAACAACAACAATTTATCCGAGGAGATTTCATTAACCGGTGCCAAGGTATCAAAATAACCAATACCTAAAACCGTACAAAACCTTACATTATTAATCAGGATTTATACATGTTGACTTACATCAACTTTCATCTTTCATTGAAAGATTCATCGCACCATTTGCTCTCATTGAAAGTTCAAGTAATTTATCAAACAAACAACTGTTAGAGGCTTGGGATTATAAACAAAAGCTTAAAACTTATGCTTAAATACTTTCCAATTAAACTCATTAAAACATACACTCTTTTCATTCACCTTTTGGAGGACATGATAGTTATTTACTACCATTTTCATACCATCACTTGTATTACTACCAAGTAACGCAAATCAACGATGTATCTATTAATAAAAGAGTTACAACTTTTCCAGCCAAGGATTCATCATCTTCTAAACCGAAGAACTACAACTCTTACAACCAAGAGTTACAACTTTCTATATCGGAAAGTCTCAACTTTTCAAAAAAAAAAAGTTTCATCCTTCTGAACCGAAGAATCACAACTTTTCAAAACAAGTCACAACTTTTAAACCAAGAGTTGTAACCTTAAAGCTGAAAAGTTACTACCTTTAAACGATAAGTTATAACTGTTCAAAAGAATACAAACTCTAATGAATTGTATTCTTTCACCAAACCGATACATTCTTTAACAAATCAACAACATGATTTTTCCTCCAAAACATTCACTTAAAATCAAAGCGAAAATCCATGATACTAATCATGTTTCTGAAAAGAATAAGTTCAAAACAAGTTATAAACATATATTACATATATATATTACCAAATAACAAGTATAACACATGAAAGACTAAATACATAAACATTTTAGTCATAGGACTAAAACGCAGAAGTACTAAAAAACAATTATACTGAACCAAAGCACTCATATATAAGTCCTATTGCATAGCAACATATCTTATATACATATAAGTATCACTTAAGCATACCAATAAACATACATGTATAATTATTTCAAATCATACAAACCATGTACAACTAATGTTTAAACTATATACTTTCAAGAACCAAAGGATATACTTAAATCTCTTAACAATGACATCCTTGACTCCTTTTCATGAATGTCTCGGATCAACAATCCACCGATTCAAAACTTCAAACCAAGTTGATCCTTACACTCACAATTCCAAACCGGAGTCAAAACTCAAAACAACATTTTATTAGTTGTTTCACCAAAACTTAGTTTACCGTCATTATTCTATCCTTTGTTTGATCTTACATACTAGGCATTCAACCTAGTAAAACAAGTTTTCCAGAAATCCAAATTTCTTTAGATTTGCCAACTCTTCATTACAAGTGTTCTATCAAAGTTAGACATTTAAAATCATTATCTCTTCAACATGATTTCCATCTATTTGTACCATTAGAAAATATCTAACTACAATAGACATCAAGTTTTCCAAGAGATAACACTTGATTCATCCCAACATTAGTTATACACAAACACTTAAAATTTCTAAACATTAACATGATTTTATCACCAAGATCAATGAACATTAAACATTAAACACGCAGCAAGTTTCATCATTGATTCAATCATGTCTAGAAATATCAAGCCAAACAACATATATGTATAATCAAATAACATCCAAGAACAAAACTAGACACTACAATCAAATTTTATATTGATTGTAGTTACTGTTCTTGGACACCACAAACTTTCATGAAATAATGTAAATAAACATACATACCATTCATCCGTAGTCATAGCAACATCACAGCAATTTTTTTACAAAGTCATTCCAATGAACTTTTACTTACCAAAAGATTATAATCGACTTTGCATCAATCAAAAAACCGCAGTAACTTCTCAGAATTTCTGACAACTGTCAACATCGAACCAGACTGCAAACTTGATATCACTGCGATCCTCGTCTCGCCACGATTCTAACGGTATCTCCGGATTTTCAAACCGATTCCTGAATCAAGAGTTATGCCCAAAATACTAGGACACAACATTTGATCAAGTCTGCCATCTTCTAAAGTTCACTCCCTCGAACTCTTCCAGTTTCCCGAAATTCGCAGTCATTTCTTTGCATTCACCATTGTGATCAGAACAATAAATTTAAGAAGATTGTTGTTGTTTTAGGGGCTTGAGACTTGATCACCAATGCTTCCAATGCCTTTAATATTCCTGCAAAATCTGAAAAACGGATCCTCTCGGTTTCGCAACAAGTTGCTGTCCTTCTTAAATTTATTCGTCCCCTTATTTGTCCGGAGTATCACGAATAATCTAAGTGAGATATAAACAGAGAGTTCTTGCCTTTTTGTCTAGGACAAATAGATCAAAAAGATAACTTAGAAGTGTTTGTATGTATGTAACTTTTCAAGGATGCTTGCTTGTGTTGTAAATTTGTTCAACAATGCAAACTTGCTTTTATAGCATTTAGATATCTGAAAAAGAGCAAAGAGAATCGTCCCTTAAGTAAGAGACACCAAATGAAAAGGTTCCATTTGGTTGTATCCACTTAAAATGACCAAAGGACACCAAAAAATCAGTTTTCGGACCACAGGCGGGCGCCTGTGGTCACAGGCGGGCGCCTGTTATAACCCCAAAACCGAACAAACATCCTGTTCAACTTTTGGCCTAGCTGAAGTTCCACAGGCGGGCGCCTGTCACTCTGTTTCACTAAATCCCTGATTTTGGTCCTTTAACTGGTTTTCCGGTCCTTTAAATGACTTTCTCAACCTATACTTGCTTATTTTTCATCCGTATACTCATATACACTTATATACGCGTGCACTCCACACCTCCAAACTTATTATTAAGTGTTACGAGTATATCCACCCTTGTACTAAACCCCAATTACCTCAACGGCTTGTGATTATACTTAAATCACCAACATCCTTCACAGCTTCTGTGTCCCTCCGAGTTTAGTCGTGCAGGCGGCAATCGTGGCGGTGGTGATAAAATTATATGTATATATTAATTAATGGAAACAAGATCCTAAAAATTCAGATATTTGACAAATTAACTTTTGTGACCATCTCTTTTTTTATATATAGAAGTGAATAGGTGAGAGAGTTCTTAAAGAAAAATATGTGGCTTTTTGACTTAGCCGCATGAGGAGACTCTGAAAACATAAGTGTTGGCTTCTCTAAAAATAGAATAGACTCACACTTGTAAAGAAAAACTGAATGAGACAAGCAATGGACAAAGAACTGGGGTGTATTTCTTCTTATTAAAAAGTAGAGTACTAGCCTTCTTTTTATAGGCCTTATTTGGTACAACTGAACAATGTAGAAAATAAAGAGATAAACATAGTTTAATTTAATAATTCAAAAGAGGATAAACTGATGTAAATAAAGGGATAATCCCTAATTTTGACTTCTGGGCCCTAATCTACTCGAAGTAGCACAGGAGCTGTAGCTGTCAATCTGTCTTCAAACTCATGAGACTTAATCCACGCTTATCACCAACTTTTCAAATCGATTCAATTGATTTGGTCTCCTCTTCATCAACCTTATCTCTCCGTTTCATGATGTCATCCTTATCACTCCAGGAGACGACGTCATTAATACCGTCCCTCAAACTGTGCCGGGGTACGAGTCGAGTTTGCTGTGAAACATATGGAGAAGAGCTTTGGGCATAGCTTTTGTAAATGTGTCTGCCACCTGGGCTTTGGTAGGGACATATCTGGTGATAAGGTGACCAAGTGCCACTTGTTCTCGGACAAAATGATAGTCCAGCTCAATATGCTTGCTCCGAGCATGAAAGACCGGTTTGATTGTCATGTGAAGAGCACTCAGGTTGTCACTGAAGAGAATGGGATGAGAGGTGGTCTGAATCCCCAAATCCTGAGCAACAGAGCAAGATAGGTAAGCCAAACAACTTCGGCTGCAATATGTGCAAGAGCTCGGTACTCAGCTTCAGTGCTAGATCGAGACGGTGGGTTGTTTCTTTGCAGACCATGAAATGATGTTGGCTCCCAGGAAGGTGCAATAACCGGTAGTGGAACGGCGGGTGGCCGGACATCCGGCCCAATCAGCGTCAGAGTACGCACTGATGTGTAGGGTCGTCTTGGACACAAAGCTGAGCCCTAATCGGATGGTGCCTTTGACAAATCGAAGGACTCGTCTGGCTAAATGCATGTTGTTAACGGACGGTTGCTGAAGGAACTGGGACAGATAATTCACGTTGTAGAAGATGTCAGGATGGGTGAATGTGAGGTACTGTAATCCACCAATTAGGCTTCTGTAGGCTGTGGTATCAGCTAGAAAAGGTGACATAGCAAATCCATCTGCTTTAGCTGGTAATGGGGTGGCTACTGGTTTGCAGTCCTGAAGTGAAGCTCTTTCAAGGAGTGTAACATCATAGTGTGTCTAGGACAAGTGTAGCCCTTCATTTGTGGCAGTGATCTCAACACCAAGGAAATGATGCAAGGTACCTAAATCTTTTATTGCAAATTATGTATGTAAAAGCTCAATGAATTGCATTAGTAGTTCTGGGTTGGTCCCAGTCAGTAACGTGTCATCAACATAAAGTAGGAGGAAGAGTGAGCCTTGTGACTTGTGTAAAATGAATAGGGAAGGGTCTACAAAGCTACAGTAAAAACCATAGGTGAGTAGAAAACTGCTGAACCTATCAAACCATGCCCTAGGGGCTTGTTTGAGGCCATACAGGGCTTTGCGTAGTTTGCATACATATGAGGGGTGTTGGGGATCAGCCATGCCTGGTGGCTGATCCATGTATATTTCCTCAGTGACTAGGCCATGTAAGAAGGCATTATTGACATCAAGTTGCCTGATTTGCCATCCTTGGACAAGTGCAGTAGAGATGACAAATCTAATTGTGCCTGGCCTAACCACTAGGGAATATGTCTCAAGATAATCAATGCCATCAACTTGATGGTACCCCTTGGCTACTAGTCTAGACTTTAAGCGGTCTAGGGTGCCATCAGGTTTTAATTTGGCTTTGAACACCCACTTTGACCCAATAATGTGCATACTTGGCTGCTTGGGCACTAAGGTCCAAGTCTGGTTTTGTTGTAAGGCATGTAGTTCCTCTTCCATTGAAGCCTTCCATCCTGTGTGTTGGAGTGCCTCATTGACTGTTCTGGGCTCTCTAGGAATATCTGCAAACACAGAAGTTTGAAGAGCATATATGGGGTTAGGCTTAAAAATCCCATCCATTGCCCTAGTGACCCTGATGTTAGGAGGTGTTTGTGGTGGTGGTGTTTCTTGGATAAAGGTGGTAGGAGTGAAGGATGTAGTTTCTTTGCGCAGCGGATGGATCACGATTTATAAATTACAATACATAAATAAATGATCTAAATTCCTACAAGGGGGTTTAGTATGTCTTACCAATAGCAGGAAGAGAAGCCAAGATCTTCCAATGTGTTCTCCAAACGGTGGTTGGTGGACACCAATTCTTGGTACTAGAACCTCCTTGATATGCTTCCAAGAAAAAACTACAAGTTTTTCTTCAACCAGAAACCCAAGACAAGAAACAAGTTTTTCTCTCTATTTTGTGTGTGTATGTCGAAAAAAACTTCTCTATATGTCTTGGAAGAACTCTCTTTATATAGGAAAGTAAATCCATGGCCTCCAAGTTTCTAATTAATTAAATAAATAAATAAAAAGAAATCACAATAAAAGATAATTCCATTTATAAAAGATTGTGATTAATCAATCAATCAATTATCTTTTATTAATTAATTATTTAACTAGTAAATAATTAATCACACAAGAAAATAAATTCTTGCACTTTATGACATGGGAGGCGCCACACCTAGGGTTTTAGGCCTACAGAAAATGTCTTTTATGTGTATTATATAATTTAGCCCGACTAAATAATATTTCGCATATCAATTAATTGGCCCAGCCAATTAATTATCACTGAGGCTCAATAACAAGAAAAATACCCGAATTACAGGAGCCACATTGGGGACCATGGACCTATAACCAGTAGCTCCAATAATTAAGTAAAATATTCATCGAACAGAATATTCATACTTAAATTATTAATTCCGGGATTACGCCACCATAAACCCGAAACTGAACTCTACCAATTATAGATATATACTTACACTCAACCCTATGAGTAAATAAGCGTCCACTGATATAATCACTACATACGGACTAACCCTGCATAGACTGTCCATTCTGAGTGGGAAGTCTCCGTGAACCCGACTCAGAATATCTTATCATTATTTACCATTAACCCCCTAGTGATCAATTAGTTCACATATCTGACTAGTAGCTAATTAGTCTAATATGAACTGGGCCCATCAATCATTTTCTTAGGGCTAACAAATAAGGGGACTGTCTCTCCACTTCCCACAGGAAGGAATGGATTCCATGTCTATGGAAAACAGAACTACTCACTCATCAGGGAATAGTGCCAAAGAGAAGTGACTTGGATCACATATCAAAGTGATCCGTAACTAACACATCAAACACTAGCCCGAGACAAGCAGCATCCTGTGATCACCTCAGGATTAAGGTCAATCCATATATGATCATCTAATGATTTAATAAGATTTCCTGATTACAGAATTATATCAAGAAATACAGATTAAATCGGTCCAGTCCTATATGAATTCCATCATATATAAATGCCCTACTTAGGTACCTTCTACCGACAGTCCGGATAAGACTATCACACCCTTAGGTGTTCTGGGCGCATTATTGGTGTTTTAATCATGAGACCCTAAACTCTGATTAAGTTCACCACGGACTAACAGTTCAAGTATATCACCAGTTCACCACTAACTCAATCCTCACGTGCATGCCATACACTGAGTTAAGTGGTTACATACTGATATACTTAGGGTTTGCAGTAGTGTATACTTTATAAGCACATAGCAAATAATAAGATGAATAATAAAATCTGTCATAAAAAACAATTACATAAATTGTCTTTCGGGCACTACATCTAACAATGAGAAGTAGGGGCAGGTGCATCCTCTAAGGCAGTGTGCTGGATGTCTGGATTTGAGTGTGAAGTGGATGTGGGACTTGTATGATCAGGGCTAGTATCAGTCCTCTGATCAGTGGGTGGTTCAGGGATGGTGTTGGGTGGGAGGTTTGATGTGCTGCTGACTGAAGGTTGAGGTGGTGAGAGAGGTGTGTTAGGTTCTTCTATGATAGGATGTTGTGTTGGTAGGTTTACTGGAACAGTGGGAAGTGGGATGTTGTGTAACTCTGAGATAACAGTAGGCTGTGTCGAGGTGCTGGAACTGTTTGAAGGGGTATTAGGTGATGGTATTGGGGGAATCCATGTGTTCATGATGTCTATGGCATGAGTGCTGATCCTAGGTCCAGTGGTGTTGTGTGTGTTTTTGTAAAGGAAATAATCTTCATCAAAGACTACATGTCTTGAGACAAAAAACTTCCTTGACTGTGGGTGAAAGCACTTGTATCCTTTGTACTAGGGATTGTACCCTACAAAGACACATGAGACACTTTTGGGATCAAACTTGTTTCTTTTGGTGTCCCAAGTGTATGGGAAATAACTAGAGCCAAACTTGAAGGATGCAGGTTCTTAGATCTAAACGAGTTAGATCTATGCGCAGCGGATGGATCACGATTCATATACCACAATACATAATTAAAGGATTTAACTACTACAAGGGGGTTAAGAATATGTTACCAATATCGGGAAGAGAAGCCTTGATCTTCCGATGTATTCTCCAAACGGCGGTTGGTGGACACCCTTCTTAATACACGAACCTCCTCGATATGCAACACCAAGAAAAACTTAGAGTTTTTCTTCTTCTAAAACCCAAGACAAGAAAACTAATTTTTTCTCTCTTTTTTTCTAAGGTGGTCGAAATTTGCCAATTAATTAAGGCTTGGGAGAACTCTCTTTATATAGGAGAGTAATCCTTGTCCTCCAAGGATTAAATAATTAAGAGATAATTATTACATTAATCCTTTATTCCAAATAAAAGATAAATAAAATGATTATCCCAAACAAATTAGGATAAATCATATTATTATCTAATATTCCATGAATTATCATTTAACAAATAAAAGATAAATCACATGTCAAATAATTATCCAAGAAAACTAATTTCCCTCTAATTATTCAACATTATTGGCGCCACCTTTAGGGTCAAAAAGCCCACATAAAATGTCTTTTATGTGTATTATATTATTTAGCCCAACTAAATAATATACATGCATATCAATTAATTAGCCCAGCCAATTAATTATCACTGAGGCCCAAATAACAAGATTATTAGTCCGAATTACGGAAGCCACATCGGGGACCATGGACCTATAACCAGTAGCTCCAATAATTAATTATTCATCGAACAGAATAAGTACATTAATTATTAATTCCGGGATTACGCCACCATAAACCCGAAACTGAACTCTACCGATTATAGATATATACTTATACTCAACCCATAAAGTGAATAAGCGTCCATTGATATAATCACTACATACGGATTAACCCTCCATAGACTGTCCATTCTGAGTGGGAAGTCTCCGTGAACCCGACTCAGAATATCTTATCCTTATTTACCATTAACCCCCTGATGATCAATTAGTACACATATCTGACTAGTAGCTAATTAGTCAAATGTGAACTCCCGGGATCGATCACTTTCTTAGGGCTAACAAATAAGGGGACTGTCTCTCTACTTCCCGCAGGAAGGAATGGATTCCATGTCTTTGAAAATCAGAACTACTCACTCATCTGGAGATAGTGCCAATGAGAAGTGGCTTGGAACACATATTTAAGTGAACCGTAACTAACACATCAAACACTACCCCGGGACAAGCAGCACCATGTGATCACCTCGGGATTAAGGTTGATCCATATATGATCATCTAATGATTTAATAAGATTCCTCGATTACGGAATTATACCGAGAAATTGATTAAATCGGTCCAGTCCTATATGAATGCCATCATATATAAACGCCCCACGTAGGTATCCTCTACCGATAGTCCAGATAAAACTATCACACCCTAAGGTGTTCTGGGCGCATTATTGGTGTTTTAATCAAGAGACCCTAAACTCTGATTAAGTTCACCACGGACTAACAGTTTAAGTATATCACCACTAACTCAATCCTCACGTGTAATCCATACACTGAGTTAAGTGGTTACATACAGATATACTTAGGGTTTGCAGCAGTGTATTACTTTACAAGCACAAAGCAAGTAATAAGGTGAGATAAATTCTGTCATCCATTATTAAAAACAATTACACAAATTGCCTTTCGGGCACTACACCTAACAATCTCCCACTTGCACGAAATGACAAGCAACGATTGTTTTTAGAGCACACCCTTTCTCATCTTATTCACAACACTCTCCCACTTGCTCTAAAAGCAGATGAGACATATGAATCAATGCCGTACCCTCCAAGCACTCGACTTGGTATACTGATTAGTTAGGTTGTCGACTCGAGACGATCTTTAGGATTGAAACGATGCTGGTCCTTCCAATCAGGCGGTACTCTCTCTCAATATGCTTTTGACTTCTTACGACTGAGAAGATCCTTCTAAGCTATCTCTTCACTGTTTTCACGATGAAGTGATATCGGCGTATCAGACCTGGAATTACTCCCAGACCAAAAAGGAAATTCTAAGCACTATGAGTAAACACTGAGCCCGAGATCGTTCCAACGATCATCCTTAATCTGACTACAAGTCAGAATCAGTGTAGTCAACCATATTCAAGTTTGCACCCGAATATACAAGCACATTATTCCTCGTTCTTCAAAAATACTTGAGGATGTACTAAAACCGCTATTCAATGCTCGAATCCGAGATTTGACTATTATTGACTTGTGACAACCTGACTTGCCGTTATCCAAGAGAGACTCTATCCCATTTTCTCTTTATCCGAAGATTTAGAGAATCATTCCTGAGAGGTAGGGTAGGACTACTCTCGATGAATGTTGCATACGTATATGCATGATCATCTTATCCAATAAGATAGGTGGGATAGCCAATGACTCATTCTCGTGAATTTGACCGAATCAAATTCTTAGAATATAGTCCAATTCTCTCATCCAGAGAATCTTGGCGTGTCAGTTTCCGACTTCAGATAACACACTCATGTTGTTTTCAACAGTTTCAGTGTTACCTTTCGCGAACACCAATACTACTATTTTACCAATACTGATATCCAGTCTACGAAATACTTATCAATATTCTGGTCAAGTTCACATATTTTAAAACATGTGACTTTAAATGACCGAGAGGTTCTCTTAAATCCATAAAGGATATAAGCCCCGGCAGTCATCCTGCCATTTGTTATAACCAAGACCCTTCTGTTCCGAATGAATCCAGACTCCGTTTGTCGGCAAGAAAGTCTCAGGGAATCACCCCTATTTTCTGCTTTCTAACGAAATCTAGCACGGAATCCAGACTCCGTTTTTCGGCAAGAAAGTCTCAGGGAATCACCCCTATTTTCTGCTTTCTAACGAAATCTAGCAAGACTGAGTGGTGAGAGAGTTCAAGGTCTAGTTAACTCTCTACTTTTTAGGGAATCACCCCTAACCACTCAGCTTTGTGCTGAAAGTTAAACTTTCCTATTCATTCGACTCTTTTCGGCGTAGATCCAATTACTCCCACTGGGCCTGAGACACTCAGGTGGTTCTACAAGAGGCTGAACAGAATTGGAGTACTAAAACTCCATTCACAGGGATAAGGTTTTCGAACCAACCTCTATGATCAGAATCCTATACAGCCCACAAAGAGCCACAGGTTATCAATCACCCCAGCAGACTATAAAGTCCACAAAACCACAATGGGTCAACGGTTAAACCATACTCCCACTGCGTTTTGGGTGGATTGACATTCTGATCTAGTAGTATTTATCAGTGTAGTCTCCAACAACCGATGTTGGACGTGGCCTGACTAAATCAGATAGTAACTTCCTAGAGTATCCGTACTCCAAGGTCTAAGGTTGTTATCTATAGATTCTATCAGAAGGTTTGTGACAGTTCAACCGTCACTTTCTTCAAGACCTGTCTTGTGCTTGTTTCCTTAACACAACAGTCAAGATTAGTAAATTCACACTTAACTTCCCGATGATCTGTTAATTGACTTACTGATAACAAATTTTTCTTTAAATGTGGAACATTTAGGACATCTGTGAGTGGAAGTGAAGTGTGTGTCTGTGTGACCTATCCCTTGGATAGGTAGTGAAGTACCATTGCCTATGAATACAAAATCTGATCCTTTGTAATTGTGAATATTTGTTAACATATGTCTGTTACTATTAGAGATATAGTTATATTTATCTTGTCTTATTTTATATTATGTATTTATCTTTATTATTAGCTTCCTGATCAAGCCTTATGATCGAGGCCTATATATTGTAATCGTTTACTCATTGACTAACAACACAAGCCTTTCTCATTTCACTATTCTATCATGGTATCAGAGCTCTAGACTAATGTCCTTTCGATCCTGAGCAAACCTTACGAAAAAGAATGTCCGTTTGGGGGTTTGTAACATCAAAGTGATCAAACCCTCACCCCTCCAAAAAAAAAAAAAAAAATTCTTTTCACGTTGATATCAAGATTTTTTTTTTATTTAGTTTTTTTTTAAACCTTAGCCGCCACCACCGTTCGCCGCCATCGGCACCATCGCCGGCATCCATGGCTACCGCTGCTCCAAGCCACGTAGCCCTCTCCCTTACCTTCATTTTGCAGCCACTCCTAGCATCCGTTTTTGCAGCAGTTCGATTCCATGGCTGACTCCAAGGCTCCGGCCGCCACGCTCCCTGCAACACCAGCAGCCCACCTGCCATCGCCGCCGCTCAAATTCGCAGCAGGTCCACCCTCAATTTGTAGCAGATCCTCCCCCACTCTCTCTCAGATTTGTAGCCGATCCTGGCGACAACCTTCAATCCGCGCGGCCCATGGTCGGAAAGGGCCTCGCGCCGCCGCCAAAAAGAAGCCGCCGTCACCGCCCAACAGTTATTGCTGCCACCTTAGTCTCCTTCTTCTCCGGCGACATCCTTCCACCGCTCATCCCGCCGCCAACTGCAGCCATGGAGTGGCTCCAAAATTTGGGTATTATTTTATTTTATTACAAGATGTTGGATGAAGACAGGCTCGATGGATGAAAAAAAAAAAAAAAGTTGTCGGTAGTGAAAGCCTTCACAGCTGTGTTCTAATTTTTGAAATTTGCAGCAGCAAAATTCCTCCCATGGACTAATGGACTATTGGGTTCTCTAATTTTGGTCATGGTGGTAAAGATTTGGGGTAGGAGGAAATTTTGGGAACGTATTTTAGGGTATATCCCTCCACTTTTTAAATTTCTGCCGGGTATATCCCAACACTTTTATTTCTGTTAGCACATGTTGCTCATCGGTTTTATTTAGGTTATATCCCGCAATTGCGTCCCAGGATTTTTCCTCCACCCACCACTCCTTCCTCCCGGTTACTGTCTCCTTGAAGACGCCTTCGACTGCCATCAACGCCTCCAAGTTTCAAGCTTCATGTCCATTGCGCTCCCATGAGCTTGAGGGGGCCTATTAGAGATATAGTTATATTTATCTTGTCTTATTTTATATTATGTATTTATCTTTATTATTAGCTTCCTGAACAAGCCTTATGATCGAGGCCTATATATTGTAATCGTTTACTCATTGAATAACAACACAAGCCTTTCTCATTTCACTATTCTATCAGTTACCTGTCATATGGTTTGATGCTCCAGTGTCAACAGTCCATTCTGTGTCTGCAATTGTGTTGTCCAAAGTGAGTGCAGCAAGGGCTTGTGGGATCCCACTAGAATTCTGAGTGTGTGGTTTTCCAGGAAACCACCAGCAAATTTTTGCAATGTGACCCATGACTCCACAAATCTGACACTTTTCATCTCTGTATAAGTCTCTTTCTGTAGGTGTCATCCTTCTTTCACCAGGAGGAGGTGGTTTCCTGGTACCTTCACCATTCTTAGGCTATTGGGTTTGTGCTTGAAAGCCTCTCCCTGTAGAATTGAATCTAGGGCTAGGAGGAGTCTGATTCCTGTTTTATTGAGGCCGTTGATCTCTTTGCCCAAAGTAGGCAATATGTTGTGTGAATGGATTGCTAGTCTGACTTGTGTTGTTTGCAAACCAATTGCGTCTTTGATCAAGATTTTGTAGTTGAGATACTAACTCTGTGTATGTAGGTCTCGAGGGCTTGAGCATTGTTGATGTGAATGTCTCGTACTGGGGTCCCAGGCTGGTTAGAAGTGAGTACACTTTTTCTGAATCTGTCAATGGTTTTCCAATTGCTGACAGGCTGTCACAGAGGCCTTTAAACGTTCTGATGTGCTCTGTGATGGGAACATCTTCATTTTTCTTGAGGTATGTCACCTGTTGCTTGAGACTGAATTCACGCTCTTGTGAATCCTGGGCATATGCATCCTTGAGAGCATTCCAGACTGTATGTGCTGTGTCTAGACCAATGATAATGCTCAGGCCTTCTTCTGACAATGAGCCAATAATCCAACCACGTAGGAGGCGATCTGATTTCTTCCAGTTTATGTAATCTGGGGATTCTGTGGTCTGGGTTGTTGTTGTGTTTGCATCTGATCCTGCAGTTGCAGCAGCATACCTTGGTGGGGCTGGTGTGGCATTTGTGAGATGACCAATTAAGTCTTGGCTATCTGCAAGGGCCAATGCTTGTTCCCTCCATAGAGGGTAGTTGTTTTGGTTGAATTTCAGTGTGATGAAACTCCCAACGTTGAGAGACAGTGTGGAAATTGTCTGTGATGAACTCATGATCCCTTTCTGTGTGTGTTTGCTGTACTTTCTGTAGCAGCGATCTGATTTTTTGTGTTTTTTGTGTTTTTTTTTTTGTGTTATGAAGCCGAAGCTGTGATGTGATTTGTGTTCTGTTTTGATTGTGATATGATATGTGGTGTGTTTTGTTTTTTTTTTTTTTCTGCAGAAATATTGGATCTGTTTGTGAAGTGTGTTTGGATTGCACTTACAATCGCTTTGATACCATAAAGAAAAACGGAATGAGACACACAATGGACAAAGAACTGGGGCGTATTTCTTCTTATTAAAAAGTAGAGTACTAGCCTTCTTTTTATAGGCCTTATTTGGTACAGCTGAACAATGTAGAAAATTAAACAGATAAACATAGTTTAATTTAATAATTCAAAAGAGGATAAACTGATGTAAATAAAGGGATAATCCCTAATTTTGACTTCTGGGCCCTAATCTACTCGAAGTAGCACAGGAGCTGTAGCTGTCAATCTGTCTTCAAACTCATGAGACTTAATCCACGCTTATCACCAACTTTTCAAATCTATTCAATTGATTTGGTATCCTCTTCATCAACCTTATCTCTCTGTTGCATGATGTCATCCTTATCACTCCAGGAGATGACGTCGTTAATAACTTGATGGGATGAGACGTGTTTGAATATATAAAATATTAATTATCTACCTTCCTATCAGCTTAAACTTTTGGGAGAGATGACGATTCAACATTAACAGATAATAGACTGAGATATACATTACTTATTTATATGTAGTGATAATTAATTAATAGTGTCGATATACATTTACACACACACACACACACACACACACACACACACACATATATATATATATATATATATATATATATATATATATATATATATATATATATATATATATATATCCGTTTGGTCTGGTTTTTATTTTAGAAACCAAATCCAAATTGTTTTCAGTTTAGTTTTTTATAATACGAAAATCAACCAAAAAACCATGGTTTATACCTTTTCGGTTTGGTTCGACCGGTTGGTTTGATTTTCGGTTTTTATGTTCATCTTAGTACTCGGTTTGGTTCAACCATGGTTTTTATGTTCATTTAATAAATGTTGCATTGGAGATATAACTGTCTCAGTTATTTTGGAACGAATCTTTTTGACAATTGCCTCAGTTATTTCGGAACGGAGGGAGTAATCAATTAGATGAGCCTTGTGTAGCCTTCTTCTTTGCGAACATCTTCAATATCCTATTTTCAATACTTTTCAGCAACCACTCTTTCTAATTCTGCGTAATCTTGTCATAATGCAGCTGCTTGAACTCCTTGTAATCAACATTTTCTTGTCTCGACCTTTAAGCATTATTTATTGTGTTGGTTCTCGTATTTATCAAGAGTAATTCTATAACTACAACACAAGGGTCACCGCCATTAATCATGACGCGAGAGCTGTTAATTGATATAAAATTCATCATGGTGAACGGTTTAAAAATTTCTAGATCATGTAACTTTATGTCAAATATCATTTACTTGAAAATTTTATTTAATATTTTGATTATTGATACCGTCACAACAAACATAAAACGTAGTTATGTGTCGCACGGATGTCAAATTATTTAGGGGCAATGGTCCAAAAAGACACATATTGGACTTAAATAGGCAAATAGAAAGGGGCCGTTTGTTAAATCTGAAGTCTGAAATCTGATGTCTGAAGTCTGAAATCTGAAATCTGAACGTAATAAGTAACTGAATTCTTAATATAACTAGATTGTTTGATAACATCACACCATTGAAACTCGAATATATTCAATTTACGATGATAGCCTCAAAAGTTTTTGATATATATATATATATATATATATATATATATTAGAAAAAGCTCCAACACCTGCAGATTTATTCATACAAAATTTTGACAGAGAATCTGTATATACAAATAACCAATTTGGAAATCCAAGAGAACAAATAATTAATCAGACCTGCCTTTATAGGCCAATTCTTCTGTAGAAGAGAAAGGCAAACGATCAAAGCAATTATTCAGAGCACTGTGCTTGGGATTGAGTTCGTCTCATTCTATTAAATCAAAATTGAACCCATCCTTTCACTTCACAAAAAAAATATCCAACCCATCATTTTCCTGTTTCTAGTATTGCTTCATTTTCTCTTTCGACAGACCATTGTTCTCTTCTATAAAAACGAAAAAAAATAAAAGAAAATAAAAGGAAAATTTCGGTACTTATATACGATTGCAGAGTGGGTAATGATAGAGAGATTTTTTTCCAAGTAGATCGTTTTTTTTTCTTGGAGGGTAATCAATTGAGATCGTTGATTTTTCTCAGAGGAAACAAACAAAGAATAAATTCGTTTATTTAAAGAGGAGTTACTACATTTTTATTTGGAGAAGAATCGCTGATTCATTTTTCATTGGAGAGGACTCGATGATACTTTCGGATTTGGAGAGGTGCCGACACTTTTGTTGCCCAAATGGATCAATGAAGATGAGGAAGATAAAGGGTAAACGGGGAAGATGTTGAAGAGAATATAAAATTATTTTCAGATTCAGTGTTAAGCGAATAAGAAACCGCTGAAAATTTTAGTACATTTTACATTACCCGTTCAGATGCTCTGATTTGATTAAGACGTGGGTAAAACATTATCAAACACCTCTTAATTAAATTACCTCTTATCCTTTTAAGAATAAGTGTTTATTTATTTTAACAAACACTTCCTAAAAAAATTTATTTGGTTATAAGGACACAAAATTAGTACATAGACCAATCTATCCTCAATTAATATAATAATAATAAAAAAGCACGGCGCAGAAGAAAAGAAGCAATTTTGTTTTGTTTTGTTTTTTATTCAGGATGCTAACGTGTTTTTTTTTTTTTTTTGTTTTTTATTTTCCTTCCTGATGCTAAAAAATGTTGTTTTTTATTTATTTATTTAAAAAAAAAAAAATCTGGATGCTGAGACAGTGTTTTTTTTTTATTTTTCCGGTGAACATTGTATTGACCACCCCGATTTAACGACCACCTCGATGCAAAGACACCGCAATGAAGTGACACCACGATCAAGTGACACCGCATTGCATAGACACCGCGATCA
Source organism: Gentiana dahurica var. dahurica (assembly GCA_024500145.1). Lineage (NCBI taxonomy): Eukaryota > Viridiplantae > Streptophyta > Magnoliopsida > Gentianales > Gentianaceae > Gentiana > Gentiana dahurica. The sequence continues at coordinate 6,680,876 of CM044898.1, read as the reverse complement.
GAGACATCGCGATATTATGACATTTGACGATACAAAGACACCGCGATGCAGAGACATCGTGATTAAGTGACACCGCGATGCAGAGACACCGCATTGACCACCGCGATGCATTCACCACCGCAATTCAGTGACCACCCCGATGCAACGACCACCGTGATGCAGTGACCATCCCCGATGCAATCACCAAAATGATGCATTGACCACCTCGATGTAAAGACACCGCGATGCAGAGACACCGTAATGCATTGACCACCGCGATGAAATGACACCGTATTGCAGAGACACCGAGATGAAGAGACACCGCGATGCACTGACAACCGTGATGCAATGACCACCCCCGATGCAGAGACACCGCGATGCAGTGACCACCCACGATGCAGAGACTGCGATGCGGAGACACCACGATGCAGACACCATGATGCAGTGACCACCCCCGATACAGAGACGCCTGCAAAGATGGGCAATGCAGAGACACCTCCAATGCAGTGACCATCGCGATGCATTGACCACCGCAATGCATTGACACCCATGATGCAGAGACGCCGCGATGCAGAGACGCCGCGATGCAGAGACGCCGCGATGAAGTGACACCGCGATGTGTGGCCACCCCAGATGCAATGGCCACCCCCGATGCAGTGACCACCTTCGATGTATAGACACCCCGATGCAGTGACCACCTCCGATGCAGAGACACCGTGATGCTGTGACCACCTCCGATGTAGAGACACCGTGATGCATTAACCAACGCGATGAAGTGACACCACGATGCACGGACAACTACGATGCATTGACCACCGTGATGCAGAGACACCGCGATGCACTGACCACCGTGATGTAGAGACACTGTGATGCAATGACCACCCCGATGCATTGACCTCCGCGATGCATTGACCACCGCGATGCGTTGACCACAACGATGCATTGACCACCGCGATGCATTGCCCAACCCGATGTATTGACCACCCCTGATGCAATCACCACCCCGATTAATTAACCATTGCGATGCAATGACCACCGCGATACAGTCACCACCCCGATTAATTAACCATATATGCAGTGACATCGACAATCATATATGCAGTGACATCAACATTTTATGCAGTGACATCGGCAATCAGATATGCAGTGACCACCCCCGATGCAGTGCAGTGACATCGGCAATCAGATATGCAGTGACCACCGCGATGCAGTGACCACCCTCAATGCAGTGACATTTGATGATGCGACACCGAGATGAAGCGACACCACGATGACATTTGATATTTTTCCGACTTAATTTCAGAAAATCAATTTTTTCTTTATAAATTCGACTTCAAACGGCTATATTTTTTGATATAAAACTCCGATCAACATAATTATTTCACCCTAATTCATATTTTTTCGTCCTCTTTATTTTGATATCTCATTTGATATTTTTCCGAATTAATTTCAGAAAATCGATTTTTTTTCTTTATAAATTCGACTTCAAACGGCTATATCTTTTGATATAAAACTCCGATCAACATAATTCTTTCACAATAATTCATATTTTTTCGTCCTCTTTATTGTGATATCTCATTTTATAAAATGACACCTTATGCAGTGACACACAATAACACCAACATTTTATGAAGTGACATCAACACCCAAATTGCAAAAACAAAAACTTTGTGAATTGTATATGCAGTGACATCGATGTCACTGCATCAATTCTCTAACTGTAAATGCAGTGAGATTGTTAAGTCTGAAACATCTGGACTTTTCCCTCTGGTCACTTTAAATAGGGTACTTTGAAGTCCGACTTAATTTCTCAAAATCGAAATTTTTTTCATAAAAATCGACGCGATGCAGTGAAATTTATTGATGCAGTGACGTTACAATTATTTTACAAAGCTATCAAATTTATGTACCAAAATGTATATGATATTGCTAAGTCCGAAATATGAGATTGTTAAGTCCGAAACATCATGACTTTTCTATGTGGTCACTTTAAATAGGGTACTTAAAGTCCGACTTGATTTCTGAAAATTGAATTTTTTTTTCATAAAACCGACGCGATGCGGTGACATTTACTGATGCATTGACACGTGATGATCCGGTGAAGAAGAAAAGAAAAAGAAAAAAAAAAGGGTCTTTGGATACCCCAAAAAGTTTGATAAAGAAAAAGTGGTTTCTCAATGAAGACTTTTAAAGAAATTAGCAATTTGGCAAGCTCAGAAAAACAAAACTGGATCAGGTCCACAATCCACGAATAGTATCACTCATACAAATAATACAGCTCTTCTATTTAGCTGCTATTGTTTCCTCTTAGAAGTGCAAAAATGTCTGCTATAGTGTAGAAGCAACAATGGGAAAAGAAAGATGTCAGAATGCCCACCTTTCAATTTTTATTATTTTTTTACTCCGCCACAAGACCATTTCAAGATACAATGACAACTTACATTGGAGATAACAGATTCATTTTATACAAAGAGTGCAGAAGCTGAGAACATTGTCCCATAATAGTTTAGAAATTGAAGCTAACCACATTGATAGCATAAGAAGAGCTAATGTAACATTACACACCTGATCCAAAAAATGACACCATAGTTGTTAAGGCGTTAGGTGAAGCCTAGGTTCGCTCAGCATGGTTAGGCGATCATGGAAAAAGTTGAAAAGTAAATGCCAATTGAAGGCAAAATCAGAAGCATCCACCAAAAGGCCAATTCCTATCAAAGAAATATTCAAATGTGCCTTAAGAGCACCGTAAGCTCCAACCCCACATCAAACCAATTGCAGACACCATCATATTTAGTATGTCCTAACCACCCATCATATTTAGTATGTCCTAACCATCAAAATTTTACAACAAAACCACTGTTAAGGGGCCGACTTTGCCTACATATGCCGTTCCGAAATGTATAAAACTCCACGCCGGAAGAGAACAAGTGCCATTGTAGTAAAAAGGGCCAAAACAAAAACAGCCCACCATGCCAGAAACAAGGCCATGTTGCTAACAAAAACAGAACAAGGCAAAAAACCACATAGCCATTCTAAATCTGTTAAGGTTGAATCACCAATTTGAGACAGACCAACGAATATCAGAACCATTGTTGCAGGCGCGAAAAACTACAATAGTACAGCACACATGTAATGATTGTGTAAGAAAACCTTTGCCCTGCTATAATCTGATATACCCGGGTCAGAGTGGGGCCCCATTCATCTAGATTGGGCCTATTACCATAGCCCATTTATACAGAAATTGGGCTTCTTATCCTCCCTATCCGCTGGTTCATGCTGTGTCTTACCCGCTATCCGCGAATTGGGACCCAGGCGCTAACTGTATGGCGGAACATGTCCGCAGGTCGTAAGCCGGACCCGCTTTCTCCGTGTGACTTCTACCCATATAGACAAGTTGATTTCAAGCCAAGGCATAAAAGAGTCCGCTGTTCGCTATCCGCTGCACACCACACTTATCGATCCAGCTGGCCAAAACAGCTAGCCACTCCTGACAGCTGGCTAGGACACATGTATTGCATGCATACTTAACTTAGCTATGTACTCTTAACTGTCTTTTCGATGAACAGTACACCGACTTACTTTTTAGCCTATAAATATGGGATCACAATGTAATAGAAAGGGGACTCTCTCAAGCTCTAAGCTATAATCTAATACAAGCAGAAACTCTGCCAATTTGTCGACTAACTCACTTGTTCTTCACAAATACATAACCGCCACCAATGTTCTTGATCACCACCGTGTCCTCACTGTAGAAATCACACATATCAGCCTTGTATCCTCAAGATAAACACTGTTACCGCAAATCTGGTGTTCCACGCAACATCAGTTGGCTCCGTTACCGAGAAATTCATAATCATTCAGCTTTTGGAGATCACTTGCTCCCCTACAAAGACGATTTCACGGTGTCTCAGGCGAGGTTATCATCATTTTCAGTCTGTCGGTCACTAAAGATTTGCACTTTTAGGGTAATACAGCCCAGGAACCGCTGCTCTTCTCATCTCAACAACCTACACAGAAGAGATCATCAACTTCATCGCATACTCACGCTTGAGTCCATCTTTAATACCCAGGTTGGTTTATACACCCTTTTGTCGGTTTCAGATCTTCAAGTAAAGAAAATTTGGTTATTTTAGCTACCAGCTGCCTGGAGAACACAAACAACTTTCACCAAAGTACCACCAGAAAAATACCCATAAAAATCATAAGTCATGGCTGGCGGGAAAAACTTGAACCCAGCAACACCGACTAAGGCAGCCAATCAAGGCCCGCCACGTGGAGCGAAAACGCTGCGTGGGGAGGCTAGCCGAAGAGTTATGTCAGATGGGGCAGATGTCAACCCTGCCCTCACAACCGACATGCGAGCATATATCCGGGAGAGAACTAGAGCTCGCGAAATACATGAAGAAGGAATCAGGAAGAATAAAGGAAAAGGGATCGCTGGAACATCTAACCCAAATAACGAACAAGAGGCTGTCTCAGCAGGGGGAGCGCCCCCACAGCAAGATTCATACAAGATAGCTCTACAGGCACACATGGAGTATGTAGAGGAAATGCGGGTAGGGAATGCGATGTTGATTGCTGAGGGACTACCACCCCAACCTATCCGCAAATTCACCCCTCCTCAACCCGCACAAACAGAAATACAGCCCACTTTCATTCCCTCGAAAACAGTTCAACCTCAGCAATCAGAAATGGAAGGAAGCAGCCATGTGACCTCACATCCAAGGGGAGATAGGAGATCAGCATTAGGTCGCCTGGGGCCCGTGGTCGACGACCGCGGTGCAGCCCCAGGGCGGCCAAGGAATCCTCGACAGGTCCGTACTCGCACAGAAGGACATGGGGACTCGCAAGATCAGGGAGGGCACGTGGCATTCCCGCCTATTCCCCCAAGTCAGGTAGAAATGGGCATCATGAAAAAACAGATAGAGGAGCTACAAAAGAATACAAAGGGTGTTAAAACGGTTCCGACATGGGGAACAAGTGTGCTCCATCCCCGTATACTAAAAGCAGCACCGAGGGGAGGGACTCACTACCCCAATTTCATTAACTACCATGGAGCTACAGATCCTCTGGATTGGCTATCAGCCTTTCAAAGCAGAATCAGTTTATGTACATCTAGCGACGAGGCCTGGTGTATAGCATTTGTAGGGTCGATGCAAGATAGGGCAGCATCCTGGATCCGCAGTCTTCCTCCTGGTTCGATTTTATCACAGGATGACCTGATCAACAAATTTATAGCAGAGTTCAAGTCAGTAGGGGGACCTAAAAAGACACACATCGACCTACATGAGGTCCGACAAGGCGACAATGAGGGTACCCGCAGCTATTATGAGCGGTTTCACAAAGTGTATGAGCTAACAAGAGGATTAGCGGACAATGTCGTCATGAGCAGCTTTGAAACAGGGTTGAAACCAGGGTACTTGAAATCTTATTTCGCTCTATCCCCACCAGCGAACTTACAAGAAATGTTGAGTTCAACAAGAAAATACATTGCCACAGCGGGAAACGAAGGAGCATCTTCGTCCAATAAAGGTAAACAGAGGACTGAGCGTAGTCCGCCAAGAGATACCCGTAGAGGGGCAGATCGGGAAGTCAAGAAACCCGAAAGATTTAAGGAAGATCATTTCACACCGCTCAAAATTTCCTATTCTCAAGTATTGAATGAAATAAGAGACGAGATACCTGAACCATACCCGATGGTACCAGACACACGCCGCGATGCGTCCAAATTTTGTGGCAACCACAGAGATAAGGTCCATACGACAGACGAGTGTATTCAGTTCAAACGAGCGATTGAGAAATTATTAGCTCGTGGGCATCATGATCACCTCAAACTAGATGCCGGTGGTCCGGACAGGAGGAATCAGCAGGCTCGCCAGTTCGACAGGAACATCAGAATGATAACTGAGCCTCCTCCTAGTAACAATCAGATCAAGAGTCGTATTGGCTCCATTCACAAACATGTGGAGAAACCTATAGTTTTGCGAGGGAATGAGCAACCCCTCGCCTTTACTCGAAGTGAGCTGGTGACTTCGATCAATACAGAGGATATGTGCCTTTGCATTTCAGTGGTCATCAATCGGGCCTGTGTCAATAGAGTGATGATCGATACAGGAGCTTGCCGCGATATTTTATATTACAACTGCTTCAAAGAGTTGGGGTTTAGCGATTCTAATTTGAGGCCACATAATGGCACCCTTGAGGGCTTCACCAATCATAAGATACAGGTCAAGGGGGCCATCGACCTGGATGTACAGATGGGAGATTATGCACCCTTTCGCACTGAAAAGGTGATGTTTCTGGTAGTCGACCTTCAGTCCAATTACAACATGATAATTGGGACGCCAGCTTTAAAACAGTTTCAGATGGTGACTTCCATTCCGCATCAGCGGGCAAAGTTTTATGTTGGGGACATGATCGGAACGTCGATCAGCGAACCCGCAGCTGTCCTGACATATATACATGAAATGAGAACCAGAAATAAAAAAGCACGAATCGAGCAGCCACATAACATGGAAAACATCGACATGATCAGGGTCGCTGTTGATCCTGAGCCAGTCAAAGTGGAGTGTGAAACATTGCAAGTCAGAGATGATCCCGATTTTACAGCAGAGGATGAATTACTCGAGGTAGTCATCAACGATGAATATCCCGAGCAAAAGGTCAAGATAGGAGCTCGGCTGAGTCCTACGGAAAGGGAAAAATTGATACAATTGCTCAAAGAAAATGTGAGCGCATTTGCCTGGGTAGTTACAGACATGCAAGGAGTCGAAGCAGACGTCGCACTACATCATCTTAACGTCGACTCCACCTTCAAGCCAATACAACAGCTAGCACGCCAATTTTCAACAGAAAAAGAAGCGGCGGTGAAGATAGAGGTCGGAAAGCTCTTACAGGCAGGGATCATAAAAGAGCTTGCCTACCCCACTTGGTTAGCAAATGTGGTCATGGTGAAAAAGCACAACGGCAAATGGAGAATGTGCGTCGATTTCACGGACATCAACAAAGCTTGTCCGAAGGATCCTTATCAGCTTCCGCGAATTGATCGGTTAGTAGATTCCATTTCTGGTTTTGAAGTTTTAAGTTTCTTGGATGCATATTCTGGGTATCACCAAGTACGAATGGCTGAATCGACAAAGAAAAAACAGCTTTCAGGGCCGCTAGGGGGTTGTATTATTATGAAATGATGCCATTTGGGCTGAAGAATGCGGGTTCGACCTATCAGAGAATGGTCAACAGGGTCTTCAGTTCGCAGATTGGCAGAAATATGGAAGCTTACATAGATGACATGGTTGTTAAGTCCGCTGGGGACGGTCACGCCGCTGACCTTCAAGAAACTTTCAACAATGTCCGAAAACACTCGATGAAGCTCAATCCGGCCAAATGTACTTTTGGTGTCCAGGCAGGCAAGTTTCTGGGATTTATGGTTAGTCGTCGTGGCATCGAAGCTAATCCAGAAAAAATTCAAGCTTTGATCGACATGAAAGAGCCTACGACTATCAAAGAAGTACAGAGGCTCAATGGCCGCATCATTGCATTGGGTCGATTCATATCAAAATCAGCGGAGAAGTGTCTTCCCTCCTTCAAAATTCTCAGAGGCGACAAAACTTTTTTATGGAACGCAGAGTGTTCGCAGGCATTCCAAGCTCTGAAAGAGTATCTAGAAACCACCTCTTTTGGTTAGCCCTATAGAAGGAGATGTCTTGTTTTTGTACTTAGCGGCTTTGGACCGGGCTGTAGCCGCCGTTCTTGTCAAGGAGGCCGGAACCCTCCAAAATCCCGTTTATTATATAAGCAAGGCTCTCAGTCCGGTGGAGAGTCGCTATTTTAATATTGAAAAATTAGCCTACTCGCTTGTTATTGCTGCCCGCAAACTCAGGGCTTACTTTACTTCACACACAATAATTGTCTTAACGGATAGTCCAATGCGCCAGATACTGCATAAACCGGATCTTTCAGGTCGACTCCTCAGGTGGGCCATCGAAATCACTGAGTTCGACATACAATATCAACCTAGAAAAGCTATCAAGGTTCAGGCACTACCAGATTTTATTGTAGAGACAAGTTTCAGCTCGCCACAGCCCAGTTCGCCTTTAGCACAAGAGCCCGCGGCGGCCAGGAGTAAGCCCAATCAGTATTGGCATTTATATGTCGATGGAGCATCTAACCGAAATGGTTGTGGGGCCGGAGTAATTTTGATGGAACCTGGAATGACGGAGGAAATCGAAAAAGCTTTAAGGTTTGAGTTCCCGGCCACGAATAATCAAGCCGAGTACGAAGCGGTTATAGCCGGGCTCAAACTAGCCAAGGAGTTAAACGTGGAAAATGTTGAAGTCTATTGCGATTCCCAACTCATCGTCAACCAAATCTCAGGGGACTATGACACACACTGTGGTATTCTCGAGAAGTATGGTGAGATTGTTCGACGACTAAAAGTTGGCTTCAACTATTGCGAGTTCATCAGAATTCGAAGAGAGGACAACGAGCGAGCAGACTATCTCTCCAAACTATCACTCAAAGAAGAGATTGCAGATCCTTCAATAATGGTAGAATATCTTGCTGCACACGCTATTGAGGAAACACAAATCATGGAAATCAATACACCAGCGCAGACTACATGTTGGATGGATGAGGTTCAGGCTTATATAGAAACAGGCATCTTACCTGACGGAGCGGATAAAATTCGCGCACTCAAAAAAAGAGCGGCCAGATATATTATAAACAACGGGATACTCTACAGGAGGTCCGCGACAAAGCCTATTTTACGATGTGTTCGAGAGGAAGAAAGCAAGACAATCCTTATCGAGCTTCACCAAGGAGTGTGTGGGGGCCATCCCGCTAGCCGCTCCTTGGCCCAGAAGGTCATAACCGCAGGGTATTATTGGCCAACAATTCTTAAGGACTCAGAAAAACTAGTCAGAGAATGTCCGGAATGTCAAAAACACACGGACATCCCTCGGATACCATCTGTCGAGCAGAGCATTGTGGTCGCACCTTGGCCTTTCGACATGTGGGGACTCGATCTCATCGGACCTTTTCCACCAGGAAGAGGCGGGTGCAAGGTTATCATAGTGGCTGTGGATTACTTTACAAAATGGATTGAAGCAAAGCCTATGGTCAAGATAACCGTGAAAGCAGCGGGTTATTTCTTACACGATCAGATTTTTTCACGATTTGGCGTTCCGCGGGCAGTAGTATCAGATCGCGGCCCACAATTCAGAAAGGACTTCTCAAACCTTTGTGAAGAATTCAAAGTTAAACACTGGCAGTCGTCCGTGGCTTACCCTCAAGGAAACGGCCAAGCTGAGGCCGGCAATAAACAAATAATCAAGATGTTGAAGAAGAGCGTGGATGACAAGGTAAAAGCAGGAGGGTGGGTCGACGAGTTGCCCGATATACTTTGGGCACTCCGCACCACGATCAAAACACCCACAGGAGAAATGCCTTTTGCTCTTACTTATGGATCGGAGGCCATGACTCCCGTCGAAATGGCTCTACCCAACATCAGGGTCGCATTATACGACCCAACGGATAATCTATTGAACAGGCAGATCGACTTGGATCTAATGGAGGAAAAAAGACTAGCGACATACCATCGACTCGCGAACTACAAACAACTCGCCAAACAACAACACGACAAGAGAATCCGCAATCATTCATTCAAGGTCGGGGATTTTTTTCTTCGAAATAGAAAGGCAACGGGTATGGAGCCGGATAAGGGCAAACTAACAGCAAATTGGGAAGGCCCTTATCAAGTCGCAAGAGAGATCAAGAAAGGAACTTATGTACTCAGAAATCATCAAGGCTACGAACTCAATAGACCTTGGCATGCGGACAACCTCAAAAGGTACAACATGTAATAAATCGGTTAGGGTTATGGCTATCCTCTCATTTACGACGTGAGTGGTTAGGCTTTCTTATTTGCTTGTGATCTTCACTCATCTAGCGGGATGAGTCGAAATTAATGAAGCCCGATTTTACATTTTCTCTTTGTGCAAATTATTATGAGTATGCGCGGGTAGAAACAGAATTATGTTCGAAAAATTTTCAACAAAAACTCCGGCCAGACTTCAGATTTATTAAAAATAGGGGCAATATTTGGGAAAATTTAAAGCGGCCACGACTTTCTAGCGAGCAAGTTATTTCAGATAAGATTCAAGGGGGCATATCTCGAAAAGGAATCCGCACAAAATCAACCTAGAATCTTATCTAAAGCAAGGGGGCCGGATGCTATTATCATCGAACTCAATTTAGACAATAAATTCGAGCAAAAAGCAAGCATGCATCAAGCGGACAGATAACAAACTTATGGATAATAATTATATGTTTGACAAAAGGGCATACTAGTTATTACAAAAACAAATGTGCGGACAAAAGTGCGGAAAAGAAAAGAGTTATACAAATGCGGAATCAAAATAATGTTTTACAAACAAGAAGCACAAATCTAGGAATTGTCAGGCCGCATCTCTTCATTGTGGACATTCTCCTCACGGAGGGAATGGTGCAGCATTTGATCAGCATTTGTCTCTGACTCAGTAGGCTCGGTTGACTTCTCACCAGGCTGCTCGACCTCTTCTCCAGCCTGCTCGCCTTCTTCAGTAGCCGCCTCTCTCGCTTTAGTATCCCGGAGCACACGCTCCCTCAGGTTTGTCTCTATAACAGCGGGCACCTCCCAATCCGGATCATACATTGGGACATATCATTGAAGCTCAACAGCGGAATAGGGTATCTGTGGATGGAAGTCTTTCAGATGATCGGAGAAGGGATGGGTAAGAATCCATTCTTCCAAAATATCAAGGTCAGGAGTGTCGCCGTCATGAGCCAAGACACACCTGGCAATATGATAAAAACCTTGGTCGTATCCCACCATAAAGCTATCATCAGCTGCGGCCTTGCTCGCGGCCTCAATCTGACCTTGGACACTTGAGCCCAGATCCTCCAATTTCTTTCACAGGTCCGCGCACACTGCTTGCTCGGCTTCCCAATGAGCTTGAGCCTCGGTTACTTTCTGCTTCATCTCCTCCATGGTTCGATCGACGGATTTGCCCTGCACCACAAGTTCAGAGTTGACCTTTTTAGCCTCAGCAAGCTGTGTTCTCAGTTTCTCATTCTCCGCCTCAGCCGCGCTTAGCCTCCCACGAAGCCCAGCCGACACTGCATTTGCGGCGGCGAGAGCTTTCTTCGTGTCCGACAACTCTTTTCCGACATTGGCGCTCTCAGAAATAGTGTTTCTATAATCATTGACGAACTGCGCCAAGCCAGTGCCAACCTAAAGGAAGAAAAATAAACAGCGGGGTCAATATTGACTTAAGGAAAAATGGCAGTAAAGAAAATGAAAGACAAAGGCAAGAAAGAGGTTTACCATGCTCACCGTAGCGCCATACAAACCCCACAAAGCGTCGATACTACCGAGGAATGCGCGGCGGGGATCAGTTTGGTCCGCCATCACAACTCTATCCGCAATCCCCCGACCAATCTCCAACTGGATGTCATTAGGGAGACCCCATCTAAAGTGCCTCAGCGGGGGCACATCAGCGATACCCCTTGAAATTGTGCACGCCTTGGGCAGGTCGAGAGGTTGTTGCCGCATGAACTCTTTGTCCAACCATGCGGCGGGATACCCTCTAGGCCCAACAGGGACTCCAACAAAAGGCACCACTATCTTCGTGCCCGCAGAAACTACCTCATCGGCCACAGATTTGCCTTTATCAGAGGCTTTGGCTTTCTCAGCGGCCTCTTTCCTCTGAGAGTCGTCAGTTCTGGATTTCTTAGGAGGGGGGATATCCTGCTCTCCGCTGCCATCTCCTGCCGGCTCGATCTCTTCAACAACAGCTCTCTTCTTCTTATCACCCGCAGGCGGTTTCGTAAGAGTGGTCTGCTTCATGGTTTTGTTCACCGCGGCTTTCCCAACAACTGGCGGATGGGATGATTTCACGACCTTAGCTCCAGAGGCTCCAACCCCCCTGTAAGTCGACCATGGGGAGGGATGTTTTGATCCCTTTCAGCTCCGCGGCTCTTTTCACTTCGCCGGAGGTCTTCCTCCTTGTCAGCTGGCTACGTTGAGCTAACTTATCCATGGTACCTGCGGAGAATATGGTTTATTAGCGACCAGAAAAATGACATGAAAAGAAACAGGCTATAAAAAAACAATAAGTATCAAAACACAAGTCCTACTCGGTGCTCGCATAGAGGGGTTGCCGCCGCAGATAACGCATTGAGATGGCATGCACTTGCCATGATGACACTCCCCATACCAGTCTGGATCAGTCGGCAATGGGTCAACTACCACTAAGGGATCGCCGACGCCGGCTCCAGAAAGTCCGGCCTGTCTAAGATAGGGCTGGCCGACGTCAAGCAACAACCTCCAATTAAATGCTCAGGCCTGAGGTTCGCCTTTGCGGGTATAGCCCAAGTCATCTTTAAGTTCAGATATAAATGTATCATCATCAAATTGGGTGTTTATTTTTATCAAGTGTTCAGTCATAACCGAGTTCACCGGTAGCTTCTGGAACGGCCAACCTATCCGAGACTCTACTTTCATGCATCTCTTGTCCCAGTCCGCCACCTTGTCGGGAAGATCGAATAAAAGCCGGGGCCTACCATGACTCGATCGACTACGCGGCTGGATTTGGCCGGCGCCGCCCTTCCGAGAGAAACTATAAAAATATAAAAGCACCGGCATCGACGGTTCACGTCCGCTCAACCTACTGATTATAATGAAGGACATAACCACGCGGACTACTCCCAAACTCAGGTCGCAGGGCATCACCTTCAGCTCTTCCATAAATGTAACAAAAAACGGATCGAAGGGAGGTCTGAGTCCGGCCACGAGGTGGTCGTAGTGCAACCACAGATAATCTTCTTGTTCTCGACCACAGGTCCAAGATACATTGGTCGCACCTATGCTGGCAAACCTATAATCCTCAGGAATGTCATACGCGCCCACCGCCAGAGTATAATCTTCCCAATCTCTAAACTCCCTCCATCAAGATATGAGATCGCTGTCTGACCGCTTTTGCTCCGCGAGTTCCATCTCAACGGCAATGGATCTTTTCTTGGGCGCCCTCTTCTTTTTTGCGGGCTCATCAGAGGCAGTTTTCTTCTTAGACACAACAACCTTTGGAGTCTTCTTTGGTTTCTCCGATACCACAGCGGTTTCCACGGCTTCCTTGATCTTACCGCTACGTTTAGCGGCTCCAGTATTTAAAGCTTTCTCCATCCTGGTGAGTAGACCACTTAATGCCATTTGGTCATCATCTTCGATCTCGCCCTCAGCAGCGCCCTCACCAATAACTGCGACCTCTGGGTCAGATTCTATACCAATGGTCTCCGGATTTTCCTCCATCTCCTCCTCAGCGCTGCTAGAGCTAGCGTCCTCCATACTCACCTCCACAGACCCATAGCCCGCAACGGCCCTGGCCTCTTCATCCGATTGTGTGTGTTCTGATGACATTCTGGAAAAGAAAAAGGGCAAGGTGGATCAGTTTATCACCCGGACATGGAAATCGGGCCGAGGTGAAAGCAATCACACCCCGACACCTCGCCCTTCCATCTTCCATACAAAACCCCCAATTTCCCAGAAAAACCCCCAACTCCCCAGAACAACCCTAAATTCAAACCCAGAAAACTCCTAATTTTCCAGAAAAAACCCTAAATAAATACACATTCAAACTCAAAACCAGATACTCGTACGAAGGCAAACACAAGTAAGCAGTGCATACATGCATATGGGGGCACAAAATCACAGAAACGCAGATAGGGCTCATGATATTCATCAGGGAATGATAACATTGCATTCACAGAGGCTAAGCTACAGCATTGCGATTTCTAAACAGAAGATAAAAGCATAAATCGATTCAGAAAACAAATAAAGGAGTGAAATTTCGTACCAGATTGATGATGGAATTGATAAAGCGTTGATCTTTAACTGAAATAAGCACTCGCCGGAACCTGCTTGCAATCGCCGGAATTTTTTTGCTTTATCGCCGGAAGAATTTATCAGAGAGAAGAAGAGGGAAAAGTGGAAGAGTTGGGGGTGACTCCACTATTTATAGAGGGAAAATTGAGGGGGAACGACGTTTGGGATTTTCAAAATTTGAATGTAATGATGACTGGAACGGTTACCGATTTTTCTCCGCCAATCAGAGCAAGGGACGGTTCAGTTCCAACCGCCTTGTCAGTGCACATGACTGATGTGACGTTTCATGTACCGATACATCCGTTTATCCTTTCCAACCGCTCAAATCCCTCCTGGCGACCTTCGACGTATCCGCAGAAGAAGCATCCTCAACATACTATTATCTCCAAGCATTACTTCAAACGGCTAGCATCAATCAATGCCCGCTGCGGCTTATTCAACAAAACACCTTTGATAGAGCGTTATCACTTAAATAAGTCCGACAGAGCGTTGTCGGCGATCAAGCCTGTCCGCTACAATGCGCAGCATATAATCGGTAATTCGCTACGCGATACTAACACTGATTCTAGCCCGATAGAACATTATCGGCGATCAAGCCTGTCCGCTACAAATGCACAGCATATAACTGGTGGTTTTCACCAACACTAGTTCAAGCCCGGTAGAACACTATCGACATACCTCTGTCACGAGCGGCGATACAACGGTGCGGCTCCCAAGTATTTCTTCAAGATCTACTCTCCGCCTTGGCGGACACGCCAGGCACAGAGTAGGGGGCCATTGATATACCCGGGTCAGAGTGGGGCCCCATTCATCTAGATTGGGCCTATTACCATAGCCCATTTATACAGAAATTGGGCTTCTTATCCTCCCTATCCGCTGGTTCATGCCGTGTCCTACCCGCTATCCGCGAATTGGGACCCAGGCGCTAACTGTATGGTGGAACCTGTCCGCAGGTCGTAAGCCGGACCCGCTTTCTCCGTGTGACTTCTACCTATATAGACAAGTTGATTTCAAGCCAAGGCATAAAAGAGTCCGCTGTTCGCTGTCCGCTGCACACCACACTTATCGATCCAGCTGGCCAAAACAGCTGGCCACTCCTGACAGCTGGCTAGGACACTTGTATTGCATGCATACTTAACTTAGCTATGTACTCTTAACTGTCTTGTCGATGAACAGTACACCGACTTACTTTTTAGCCTATAAATATGGGGTCACAATGTAATAGAAAGGGGACTCTCTCAAGCTCTAAGCTATAATCTAATACAAGCAGAAACTCTGCCAATTTGTCGACTAACTCACTTGTTCTTCACAAATTGTTAAGGGTGATTTTATATGATTTATATCGTTATATTTTGTAACAATTCTCCCCATATTCGTATTAATTCGCATAGAAATTATGTGTTTAATTGATTTATTGAGCAAATGAGATTTTAAACGGTTTATTCGCAAAATTGGTTAATTTATGTGTTTTACTGATGATTTTATGTTGATTTGAATGATATTACATTTTGCGATGTTTTTATTATCTTGTAGATACACGAAACTGGTTCAAAAGAGGATTAAAAGATGTCAAGGATCGAAGTTATATGAAGAAAAAAAGAGATAAAGGTGAAGTCGGTTGAAGATAGAGATGAAAATCGGAGTTGAAGTCATCCTGAACGTGCGTTCAATTCTCCGTCCAGTGGACGGGCGTCTAATCCAGTGGACGGGCGTCCAGGATGAAGAAGTTGATTCAGCGTTCAACCCATCAAACGGGCGTCCACGGCCGACATCAGCATAACCGACCTAGTTTTCTATTAAAGCAGCCGCATTCTCAACCCTAATATCATCATATACACATTACAGCAGCCGCAGAAAACCCTAAATTCTGAAGCCGAGTTGTGCTCGGTCGGCCAAGCCCTGGTGCTTGGTCGACCGAGGGTTAGATTAGTTGTTTTATTTATTTCGTTTTCCTTCCGGATCATGAGGATGGCTGGAGGCTGATCAAACTTGGGGAAAGCATGTGAAACTTTTCTGCAGCGTTTTTATTTCTCCCTTTGGATGATTTTGTGAGTTTTAATTAAAGTTGTTTCTTTTCTATGATTATGTGTTATGCAAATTTATATCGAGAGATGTTTTGCTATTGATGTTTGCCATATGACGAGAGTCGGTGTAAACCTAGATCACCATAGGAAAGAATAGATTTTTCTTTAACCTAAAAATACGAGAGTTGCTAGGTTAGAAGATCTAGATTGTTAGATTGAGAAATCTTGCACCTTGGTTTGGAAGCGTTAATCTTTAAGATCGAGAGATAAAAGATTGATAGGCGAACTTTTCTAAGAGATTAGGAGTTCATACCTTTGATAGGTGAATCACAATTTTAGTTAAATCATCATAAGATAATCTAGAGAGGAAATTAAGGGTTGCGGGATGGTGGATCATTGCTTGTTCTATGTTTAATCGCTATAGTCATTATCATGCTTTTATGAGTTTTATTGTTTTTTCTCGTTTATAGTTTAGTTATGTTCGCAACGATCTTTCCTGGCTTTGGACTGACAATCCTCTGTCCAGTTTATCTTTTCGTTTTGTTATTTTAGGCTTTAATAATAATGGTATCAAACTTAGGAAAATTAATGAACTAGATACCGCGATTCCCTGAGATCGACTCCCGTATTAATCGCTATGCTACGATCCCTACACTTGGGGTATACCGGATTTATAAATTTATTACTTGTTTATTTTCATTGCAAAAATCCGTGACAAGTTTTTGGCGCCTTTGCCGGGGAATCGGTACGGTTGTCTAGTTTATTATTTTTTCTGATGTTCTGTTATAAGTTTGGATAAAAGGGATCGTTAGGGCACATGGTAGTATTTAGGCCATAACTTTCGGCTCCGGTGTCGGTTTGGCGCGCAGGACCCCAATTCGGAAAGCTCGTTCCGACGCCGACGATGTGGTAAATTGCCAAAGGCCGTTTGGCACCGTTTTTGAGGTCAAAATCTGCTGTTTTCCCTTCCATTTTGGGCTCAGAAGTTTTCAACACGTTTTTCCCCTTTTATTGTTTTCTTGTTTTCTGTTTTAAACCTTTCGTAGGTAGGTTTCTGTTTAAGTTTTTCGTATCTTTTTCTGTTTCTTTATCTTATTAAAAAAAAATATATATAAAAGGCCTTCTAGGGTTTCTAGGGTTGAGGTTTCTAGGGTTTATGATTTTATCTAGGGTTTATGAGGTTGCTCGGTGTCTCGTTTTGTGCTTTATGCTAAGACCAGACGGGAGTCTGCTCTCTGTGAACGTCCGGCCACTCTTTGTGGTTACCAGACGTGCGTCCATAGTGAGTGGACGCCCGTCCGTCCAACATGCACCAACTCTGTTATGTTTTAAGAGAACCAAACTAGTGTTTGTCCTTCCCAAACGCCCGTCCAGTTCATCATTTACAGGAGGACGAGCGTCTGGATTGGCTGAACGTCCGTCCAGTGTGTCAGTTTCTAGTGAATAGAATTTGATTTTGATACGTGCTTCCGTTATTTGACATGGATGTTTTAATGTGAGCCTCTGTGGCCTTTATATATGCGTAGATGTTCTGTTCTTTCACCTTTATGGTTATTTCTCCATCTATTGCGGTCCATGTTGAGTGATTGTTTGTGTTTCGAGTCTGCTGATGTGGCATGGCTTCTTTATTTTACATCTCCCATGTATCTATTGCATACTTTTGGTATGTGGACCACGTCCCATGCAGGTTTTTCGTTGTTTTCTGTTTTTATGACTTTGGGTACATGGGATGCGCTTATGAGAGGATGTCACGAAATTTATTCGCGAAATTCAGTAAGGCCCTACTACTGGTAACGCTGGAGCACCCAGCTAGACGTGATTCTACTATGATTTATGATGTTCCTTTCGTAGTCTATCTAGGGTGTTAGGGTTGTTTAGGGGTTGGCTTTTCTGATGTGATTCATCTGTGCTTTAGTTGCAGCTACTGTCGGTTTTCCGTTGCTATTATTTTCTGATGGATCTTAAGGCACGTCTACACTTTGTCTGTCGAGCCTCTGTGGCTTTATTTAGAAGACGTTTATATATTTGACCTTCCTTCTGTAGTTGACATGTTTCATCGCTTAGTCCGAATTATAGATTAGGGCGACATCTATGGAAGTTAGTTGGGCTAGCATTTTCTTTATTTTCTTTTTTTGCCTTATTAGTGTAGTTGCATATCATTTAGTTGCATTGTGTTATATTCTGTTTTTTTTCTTTTAGTGCACCTAGCCCTGCTACTTTGAAGTGTCCTCTATCATTATTACTCATTGATGAATCTTGTAAGCCTTAACGCGCATTTGCACTTTCAGTTGGAGTTTGATATTTCTGTATGCACATGTTGGACCATATTTGTTTTGTAAACCTCTGTGGTTATAATTGACGCTTAGATGCCCTGTGTTTTCCCTGTGTGGTGATTTTTCCATCTGAGCAATTATTTCCTGTGCTTATATCAAACTTTTCTGCGCAATATGTTATATTCCCCTATCCCCGAGGTACGTTTTGTTTTGTTTTTCATGTGTGCAGGGTATTTGCGATAGCGATGGTGCGCTTTTAGATGAAGCCAGTTTTCCGGTGGATGGTCCACAATTTACTGATTTCTTCAGGCATTTCTGGATCTGGATCTGGATCTAGACCACCTTCAGAATTGCCACCTTCGAATTACAATCAGCTAAGTACTTCATTTCTTTTTAAATTCTGCACAACCTGAGGACATGTTGTCGTTTAAGTGTGGGGGAGGGGAATGGTTATGTGTATCTATCATTTGCTTATATCATTATTATTCTATGCTGAGATGAGCTAAAATTTTTCAAAATTGTTATTTTTCAAATTTTTGTTTTGTCCCGAGTGAGCAAATGCATATTTTTGTTCGGTTTTAATATTCATGGATGCTGTATACCGTATGTTTAGTAAGTTAGTTGTTTCACCCGACATACATTTCACGAGCCATAGTGAACGATGAGCTATAATATAAAGCTATACCCTTTTTGGATTGGTGATTTTTGTTATCTTATAAGTCGTGTGCTTAGTGCTAACGTATATATCGTGAGAATTATAATAGTTTGTGTTTAGATCCAGAGTATGACATACTGTGAATATCTGAGGTTTGAATGTGATAAGTAAAACGTAACTGATGTTCTTTAAAAAAGTGATTATAAAAAAAAGTTGAAATTGGGTGTGTCGGAAGCTGGTCGATGATTTGAGTGCGGTAGGGCATATCTCGAATGTCCTATACCACTATGATGACCAAAAGCTCAGTCAGAAAAAGCTGCTTTATGATTTGAGTAAGGTAGGGTATATCTCGAATATCCTATTCTGCTATGACAGGGCAAGAGCTCATTCTGATGTGCGTTTAAATGTGAAAATAGTTAAATCAACTTGCAATAAGAAGTAGTATGAAATGAATGGAAGACTTAGTTATCGTATATCTTATCCCCAGTATAAACTGACAGATATGTTGTAGGGATTATCCTCTGAGTATGTCAGAAAGGTCCTAAATGTATTCTATCATCCTTTTCAGGATATGTTACGTTTTGTAGGGTACATCTTATAAGTATCATTTATCTCTGGTTTGAAGGGGGTATTAGCTAGTTTGCTTTGAAATAATCAAGTTTGGACTTAGTGGAAGTTTACTATGGCTTTGCACACACACCGGGGTGAACCTCTAAGTTATTGGATATGCTTTATATGTGCTGAGATGTCTATCTTTTTTCCGAGCCTTTATCTTGTTTTGTTTTGCTCGGGACGAGCAAAAGCTAAGTGTGGGGGAGTTGTTAAGGGTGATTTTATATGATTTATATCGTTATATTTTGTAACAATTCTCCCCATATTCGTATTAATTCGCATAGACATTATGTGTTTAATTGATTTATTGAGCAAATGAGATTTTAAACGGTTTATTCGCAAAATTGGTTAATTTATGTGTTTTACTGATGATTTTATGTTGATTTGAATGATATTACATTTTGCGATGTTTTTATTATCTTGTAGATACACGAAACTGGTTCAAAAGAGGATTAAAAGATGTCAAGGATCGAAGTTATATGAAGAAAAAAAAAAGATAAAGGTGAAGTCGGTTGAAGATAGAGATGAAAATCGGAGTTGAAGTCATCCTGAACGTGCGTTCAATTCTCCGTCCAGTGGACGGGCGTCTAATCCAGTGGACGGGCGTCCAGGATGAAGAAGTTGATTCAGCGTTCAACCCATCAAACGGGCGTCCACGGCCGACATCAGCATAACCGACCTAGTTTTCTATAAAAGCAGCCGCATTCTCAACCCTAATATCATCATATACACATTACAGCAGCCGCAGAAAACCCTAAATTCTGAAGCCGAGTTGTGCTCGGTCGGCCAAGCCCTGGTGCTTGGTCGACCAAGGGTTAGATTAGTTGTTTTATTTATTTCGTTTTCCTTCCGGATCATGAGGATGGCTGGAGGCTGATCAAACTTGGGGAAAGCATGTGAAACTTTTCTGCAGCGTTTTTATTTCTCCCTTTGGATGATTTTGTGAGTTTTAATTAAGTTGTTTCTTTTCTATGATTATGTGTTATGCAAATTTATATCGAGAGATGTTTTGCTATTGATGTTTTCCATATGACGAGAGTCGGTGTAAACCTAGATCACCATAGGAAAGAATAGATTTTTCTTTAACCTAAAAATACGAGAGTTGCTAGGTTAGAAGATCTAGATTGTTAGATTGAGAAATCGTGCACCTTGGTTTGGAAGCGTTAATCTTTAAGATCGAGAGATAAAAGATTGATAGGCGAACTTTTCTAAGAGATTAGGAGTTCATACCTTTGATAGGTGAATCACAATTTTAGTTAAATCATCATAAGATAATCTAGAGAGGAAATTAAGGGTTGCGGGATGGTGGATCATTGCTTGTTCTATGTTTAATCGCTATAGTCATTATCATGCTTTTATGAGTTTTATTGTTTTTTCTCGTTTATAGTTTAGTTGTGTTCGCAACGATCTTTCCTGGCTTTGGACTGACAATCCTCTGTCCAGTTTACTTTTCGTTTTGTTATTTTAGGTTTTAATAATAATGGTATCAATCTTAGGAAAATTAAGAACTAGACCAATCTCGATTCCCTGTGATTCAACTCCGGTTGTAACCTCTATACTACGATCCCTGCACTTGGGGTATACCGGATTTATAAATTTATTACTTGTTTATTTTCATTGCAAAAATCCGTGACACAAATACATAACCGCCACCACTGTTCTTGATCACCACCGTGTCCTCACTGTAGAAATCACACATATCAGCCTTGTATCCTCAAGATAAACACTGTTACCGCAAATCTGGTGTTCCACGCAACATCATAATCCAAGTCAGGAACCTTGCTTCCATGCAACCTCTGGTACCAACACAATACTGCTTCATTCAAGAACATCTGGAAATTGGGACGAACAGACAACATCTGCAAGATTCCTGAACCTAACAGACACCACTACCTCAGCTTATCAAAATGTCATTGTGACATACCAATGCTACCAGCCAACACATTGTCCCAGTTCAATTTGTTCGGTAAACCAATCTTCTTGTTGATCAAGAGATCAACATTACCGTACATCGATTATACAAATCGTAATCGTCATACCTAACAAAGCATCCATCGAGATAAATTCGAGCTGAAAGTGAAGGCTTTGTCCTCGATCTGAAATAGAAGCAGAAAAAAAATCCACAATTATCTAAGTAGTTGAAAATCAAGGGATCACATTTGTGGTCTGTGGATATGGCATCCTCAATCTTACTCCCCGTTTCCGGTGAGAACGACGGAAAGGACGTCAGCTGGCCATGGGACTTGCGGGAGCTTTGCCGTTTTTTTTTCTCACGTGAAAATAGTTAATAAAAGGGCAATTTAGGAAACTGAGATAAAATGTGTCCTTATAAACAAATAAGATTCCTTGGTGTCCTAAATGCCTATTAAGTACTCAAACTAGTACTTATAAACAAATATCCAAATTATTTACTACTACTATTAAGGTATTCCTTAAAACAAAACAATCCGAAACAATTGAAATCAAACCAATAATTTAAGAGAGTATTATGGTTTAGCTCGAAGTGTCAAAATTTTCAACTAAACCGGTTAATAAATTTTGAAAATTAGCCCGAACCCACAGCTCACGAAACACTAAAATTTGTGCTAAAAACAAGGATAATAATTAAGTAAGCCCTCCTTTTTCAAGAAAATAATAATTAAGCCCTCAAGTCCGCCCGGAATTCAAATTTAAACGGACTTCTCAGCTGCCATAGCCTTTTCTGCTTCTTCATTCAATACCCCCCTCACAGGCACAGACACAGACGACACAGACAAGACGAGTCGACGACTGAAGCAGAAAAAAAATGGTGGTTTCAAAAAAAGCATTATCCTATTATGAAGAGCGATCTAGGAGATTGGAAGAAAATCAAAAGAAGCTGGAAGAGCTTAAGCTCGGACAGCTTTCTCAAGCACTCCGCAAGCCTACTAGCCCAAAGCCATCTCCGGTACCATTCTTTTTCTTGTCTACCCCTGTATATGTTCTCTCTTTTGCAACTCCCGATTTCATTTACATTTAGTGTATGTCTTCAAAAAAAATCAGGGGGCTTGAATGTTTTATTCATTTTTATTTTTTACTCTTATGTGAGTATAGATGAAGAAGGTGAAACCACGGCTGCCTGTGGATCTCTCTGCTGTTAGAAGGTCGAATCGGGTTGCTGACAAGCCTCCCCCTAACTACAAGGATGTCAGTTGGCTAATTCCTTAATCTCCTCTTGTTTTTTATTATTAAATTGATCTACTTATTATTATGTATTCTTCTGTACTCATTGATCCTCCTTTACAATGCAAGTTATCTGGATCAATTGATTGCATATGCACAAGTCAAAAGAACTCACCTTTTTTTAATCAGGACTTAAGGCACTAGGTTTACTGTACTTCTGAGCCTTCATGTTATGAAAATCCAAGTGTGCATACAGTTTGCCACTTTATGCCCTGAAAAATGCTTACTTATTATAAGGGCTGATGCTACTACTACTACATACTATTTGGCACACATGAAAAGTTAAATGTTGATGATAATTGGTGTACTGGTTTCCAATAGTTTGGTGGTTTTGCTGCTTTTTGATTCCTACCTCTACTTTGGAACGGTCTTTTTCTCATCTACTTTGGGAAAAAATGGATGTTATTGAGAATTTGGATGAGTCCTTATGATCAATGTTATTGAGGAAATTACATGTGTATCTGGCCAACAGGACCATGTGATTTCCACATCTGAATTTGTACCAGATTTTAATTGGATTATGGACCAAATGAGTATAGTGAGATTGCGTAAGATCACATCTTTAATTATTGACTCCTTTGAACTTGTATTTTCAATCAAAATAAGACACTAGTTTCATGAAGAATTCAGTCAAACTTGTTTTAGTGTTTATTGTATTTGCTAGCTTTCATCTGGATACAAATGTAACTATGTTGTGCATGTGTGTGTGTTTATTGTTGGCAGGTCCCGATTGAAGGTCTTGAGAAGCCGAGGAGGTTTGAAACGACCAAAAGATTTTCATAGAAATCCCATTTCTATCATGCATCCAATTATGAATATCTTTTCCATAACCCCCTCCCCTGGTTGTTCAGGTATAACTATAAGAGGAGGGACTTGTCAAATAGGGTGTATGCATCAGATGAAGACAGAGAGAATGCTCACGAAAGAGCTGAAGAGTTACAATCTGGTTTGGACCCTCAAATTCCGAGCTTTGTTAAGCCTATGCTTCAATCTCATGTTACTGGTGGATTCTGGCTGGTACGTTTCATAGACAATATCATGAAAATTTGTTATTTATGAAGATATGATCAAATGATTCGTAGAATACTTGCATCTAATGAATACTTTTCCTCATTTGGAGGTTGCAAATGGTAATATTAGCATTGGATTTTTCTGCAGGGACTTCCTGTGCAGTTTTGCAAAACTCATCTTCCAAAGCACGATGAAACAATCACACTGGTGAACGAAGAAGACGAGGAATTTCCAACGAAATACCTAGCATTAAAAACAGGGCTTAGTGGTGGATGGAGAGGATTTGCACTCGAACACGAGTTGGTTGATGGAGATGCATTGGTTTTCCAATTGATTAAGCCCACCAGGTTCAAAGTAAGTTTATGAGTGCTCCAACTTGATTTTGAACAACTAGGAAGGAAGTTGTGCAATATTTCTTTTCTTTTCATGTCCATAAATTAATGTATAAATTTTGGGTGGGGGATTTCAGGTTTACATCATAAGGGTGAATCAAGATTGAAGAAGAATATATTAATCATAATGCAGCTGCTGTATTAAGAAGAGGCATTTGACTTGAAGGAAGTGCGATTAACAGTTAGGTTAACATATTGGTGGACGTTCATATGTAGGATTATTTTGCTCAGCAAATCACTGTATTTGCAAAATGTTGTTGCATGGCAGCATTGCGCTGCCCCCGGAAGCTGGCCAGTGACAAAGGCTTATGGACCTTAGCTTGTTGGGTTGCTCGTCCTTCTTGTTATGTTTAGTTAAATATCTAGCTTAATGCATGTTTGTTGATTCTCTTTCTCAAACCACTTGTTATATAAGCCAGAGTTTCCTTTTGTGTTTTCTCTTTTCTATTTTGAGTACTCCACTTTTTAGTCCGGTTGACTGGTGTCGTCCTGCTGGCGGTATGGCGTCTTGTCATAACAGAGGTTTAGTTTAGGGAAATGCTTAGACTGTCCTCAGTGATATCACTTCAAAACACCCTTTAAACGTCTCGTTTTCTGTTCCAGTTTCACTTTTGAAAAAAAAATTCGCTCCAATAAGCAATACCTCTAAAATTCTCTTTTTTTCTTCATCCAACTAATAAAATACAATTACCAATATAGATTCCTATTGCGTTCATCACACGACCTCTGTTTTTCATAACATGCCTGCAATCTGAAGAAAAAAGAGGGATAAAAAACAATCGAAAAGAAGTCTTAACTTCTTTCATCGATTGTTTTCAAAAAAAAAAACTTCATTCATCAAAATATATAGTTCAGCACTCATTTTCATCATATAAAATAATTTAGCATCAATTAATTACGAATTCTAGAAAATTCATGGAATACCAACAGGGATGAACAAAAAGATGACCCAGAAACCTGCTTTTTCCTTTTTATTATGTTTCGGGACCAATTTGTTTCTCAGAAGAAATATTTGGATTGATTAAATTTTCACCATTACCATATGTGATAGTTGTTGATTTATTCCTCCTTAACCGTAATTAAAAAAACAATATTGAAAATTGAAATTTTAGTAGAAATAATGGAATTTATTTTCTTTAAACAGTAGAAAATAATGGAAATATTAAATAGACCAATTTTGCAATTGTGTTGCCTGGTTTTTTCCCATCAAAACATCAACAATCGAATGGAAAATGAAAAGAAAAGCCAAAATTTGGGCCAAGAGAGAGGCGTACCGTTCACTCCAAGAGTCCCTTGGTGAATTCAAATGAGTGAAAGGTAGCAGAATTACCATATAGAGTAGGTTTATCAGATTCCATTGGAGACTTCAAGTACTCTATATCGATATAGTACACTGAAAGTTGATTTAGAGTATAGTTCAAGAAGATCATTGTGGACAGTGTTAAAGTGGTTCGGTTTGTATTTTTTGACGTTAATCCGAATTTATATATATTTTTCTTTCGTGGTGTGAGGAGAAAAAAAATCATGGATTGCCCCTTGGTGGTCGATCAAACATTACAAAAACATAGTATTTTTATGTGGTTGAGTTTATTGCATGATCAATTAACAAAAAAAGAATAAAAATAAAAAATACTACACAGTGTATGTGTATGTCCAATGTCCTACAGGGGGAGCGTCCTCCACCAAAGCCCCACTACATGTACATATTCCCGCTCCTCCCCAATTCGAACTTTCGAAAACATTTGTTTGGGCTGTTCTTCCAATCATAAAACCATAAAAAGATCTATCTCTCTCTCTCTCTCTCGTTCATCCATTGTTAGTTACATACACAACAACTGCTTCCCCCTTTAAATCACTTCAACAATAACTATCATTGTATTCTTTCTTCAAAAATCAGTCTGCAAAGTTTTCCCAAATGGATCCCAATCCTACTCCATTTCCAGGTAACTGTCTTAATTGAGTTTCTCTCTGACTCACTCTGGTCTGATGATTTCTATTTACAGGTACATCCCAGTCCCAGTCCCAGTCCCAGTCCAGAAAACCCAAAATCATTCAAAGGAAATCTTCAGAAGCACCCAAATCCCATGTCAAGGAAACAACACTCGTTCATAGGTACTTGCATTTCCCTCTGCTCTGCTCTGCCTTTTTACTAATTACTACTACTTGTGTGTTGTGGTAACCTTTATTTTGGACTTCTTTAAGCGGTATTTTGGTATACTACTGTCTAAATTAGTTTTTAAATCCACTAAATTAATGTATAAGAGGAGGATCCATTTCATATTACGGAGATGTATAGTCTGGGTCATTTCGCTTACATGTCTTTGTAAGGATCTTTATATGCGGTGCGGGATGGGTACTCCAATCATTGTATAATAAAGTTAATTCCTTTTGTATGAATTGTGGCCTTTTTCTATACATTAGGATTAATCCATATGATGATGATAGGCGTGTGCTGGAAACAAAAAAGTTGCATTATAATCGTGGAGTTTGTTTTTCTAATAGCCTGCCCTGCATAGTCGTTACAGGGAGAAACGAGTTTTTGGAACGGCTCGAAACCCAAATGTAATGACAAAACCAATGCTGCCTGAATTTAAAACAGCAGCAAAGAAAAAGACCCTTTCACTAGTTGTTCCTGGTAAAACATCAGCTGAAATCTCCAAGACAACACCCAAGAAATCACCCGTTGTTGAGAACGGAGTGGGGAAGATGAAGAAAACCGTAAACTTCAACGAAAAAGTAGTAGTTGATGATCATCAAAACAAGGAGAAAAAGGCGGCGGAGACCGATGATGTTTCAGGTGCTCAAACTCCATTGAGGTCCCCTTTTTCGATAAAGCCCAGAGCTTTGGGGACGCCTTTTCTAAGTGCAGAGAAATGCAGCAAATGCAGATTTGATAAGCTTGAGACAGCATCGTACTGGATTGCTCAAATCAAATTAGCTGATTCTGTTGGCAAGCATTTTGTGTCTGCTGTTTTCTTTAAGCTGGCCCTTGAATGCAGAGCAGAGGTACTAGTTTCTTTTTTGCTAATAATACTCTTCAATTTGATGAATTGGAATGCGTTTGTTGAAAGCTGTGATATATAATGAATCAAGATAGACACTTGCTATATATAATTAGCCTTAAGAAAATGCTATAGCTTTCTGACAACAATTTACACAACACACAGTATTATACTATTATTGATCATGATATAGGACACCATAATGAAGGGTCGTGACACAATTCTTGTGGTAGTTTAGCACTATCCACACACAATCTTAATGAATAGTGTTACCACCACAACACATGTACCATAGCGATTCACACAACAGCACAGTTTGATTTCAGTTGGAGCTCATACTAATAATCAATGATCAATAATAATAATAAAATATTATGTTTTGCCAATAGCATTTTCCTTTTGCCAATAGCATTTTCCTGCAACAAACGACCACAACACATTTTTTTACTCCACCACTGATCATGTTTGTTTGTTGTATCAATTATTGATTTACATGAGGGCCCTCATTATCAGTTGTGTAAAAGGTGATATGATTTGTCTTGTGGGGAACTATCTATCATTTCTGATCATGTTGTATGTATCTCTTACTTTTTTCAGCCATTACGAAACATTAAAGTTGAACTGAAGAAGTATATGGCAAGACATGAACAATTGGGTAATGAAGAAGAATGGAAAGCTCTGTGTATTGGGTATGGATTGGTTAAAGATGAAAGCAGATTACGGGAGCAGGAGTATGAAGAACAACAAGAGGCTAAGATTGAATTTACTGAAAAGGTTTCTACAGAAGAAGATAAGAATGTCATCATGGATCAAGCAACAACTAATGCAGCAGATGGTGACCAAATCTGGTTTCTGGTTTCTTAATCTTTTATGTATCTTAGTAATTATATTATGTTTTTAATCAAGATCTAGAAACGTCATGGATTTACTGTTTGCTCTTTGCTCTGCGTATTTTGGTTTTAGCAAATTAGCATCTACTACTACTATTGTATTGTACTATTGTGTTTTCTTGGTGATTACCATTTTGATCATGCTTGGATTTATAAATTGACTAGTGATACATTCACTACTTCTTCTACCATAACATCTTACACAACACAATCAACACCACATATTTTGTTGGGACCCATCACTATAAATAATTTATCACTTTAATCAATGGTATACAATATGTTATAGTTTGTGCATCATTTTCCTTATAAATTTGATTTAACTTTTTATATGTACCATGACGATTTCATCGGTATTTCACACCTGTTATACAACATATTAAATCAACTTTTTAGTTAGTTGTTTTAGAGTTTAAAATCGAATTCTCGAATTTCGATTCTTATGAAACACCTGTAGGAAATTGATTTTTAACTAAAAATAGCCAAGATTTTTAAAAAGCCAAAACTAGAGATGTGGTGCATGATATAAATCCCGTATAAAACAAATATTAGCTCTCTTCTCTTTCCAAAAGAACTTTGAAAAACAATCAATAATATGGATTCATTTCATTAAATTCAAATAAACATATGAATCAATTGTAAAATATATATATATAAGTGGAAGAAGAAAAAAACAGACATATAACAACAAAAATCAATTAATAAGCCTTTCTTGACTGCATTTTCACTCTTGCTGAAAATCTTCTTTACCGAATGGGGCCCACCTGCGATCTCATCGTGGCCGTCCATCATATGCATCACAACCAAACCGAAGCAAAAACAACACCACTCAACAAGGATACCACCATACCATGCAATGCGATCCCAACCGCACCAGAGGCATCCGCCGGTACATCACCGCCGGCGCTAGGACCACCGGCCAGCGACTTCTTCTTCGACTTTCCAGCAGATCCAGGTGCCGGCGCCGGTGCAGCAGGACCAAACAAACTAAGAGGGAGAAGCACCTTATCGACTTGATAAATCGCAAGCTGATTATCCGTATAAACCGTACCGGAAATCGCAGTACTATCAACTCCGGTCGAAACATTCACTTGATTCCCGGCGGTTGTTATGTTCAACGGAAATTCTCCGTTATTCGTCCCTCCGGCTTGAGTTCTCAAAGGATTACTAACCGTTTGGAACTGAGAAGCAGAGAGAAAAGAAGGCACGACATGAAACTGGACCAATGCAACTTTCTGTTGATCGGTTAATGAATTTAGTGTCCCGGCCGGAAGCGCCGAGAAGGCGCTATCGGTTGGTGCAAACACGGTTAAACCGGAATTCGAGTTGTTGAGTTGGCCATCGATTTGAGATGCAACCGAACTCTGTTTCATTAGCCGGATCAATGTAGTGAATTGACCAGCTTTTTCAAGGATTTTGGTTATGTTGGTTGGACCGGCTGGTGCTGGGCTAGCAGCTGGTTGAGCCAAGATGTTTGTGCATTGCAAAAGGAGGAAAATATACACAAAGCAATGGATTGGGCTCATCTTTTTATTTGATTTTTTCCAAGTAATATTTTTTATATGTATACAGTAAGTATATATATATATGCCTAGCTAGCTAGTGGAAAAAAAAAAACATGAAGGAACAAAAGATGGTTGTTTTGGGGGAGAGGGAAGCAATGGGGATTTATATGATAGTGGAGGAAGTAATAAGTGGAAGGTTGGTAAGTTGGTGCTTTGTTAAAAAACATTGAACATTAATATTAGCTTTGATAATAAAAAATTATTTCTTTTTGGTGAGATGTTGATAGTTTACTTACAAGAAATAGTGGGGCTAGCTCCTACTTTTGAGAACCATATGATTCAGGGGAGATTATCGTGTGGTGTCTCCACACAGTGCGGAGACACCGTGTGACACACCACACACCATACACTTTCATTTTGTATTAAAACTGTGTGGTTCTGATCGTTTCATCCGTCACTTCACCATACAATAACTTCTCATGATTCAAGGGCGGATCACCTTTGTTGGAATGGGGTCATTCGACCCATTGAAATCCGAGAATTTTTTTAATATTAAAATCATTTAGTTTTGTTGTTAAATAATTGTATCACTTTATAGTTTAAAAATACAGTTTTATATTTCGGTGACTTCACTGAAACAAATTTATAAATTATAAATATAGTTTTAGACTCCGATAATGATACACCAGAAATTGCCCCGCTCCTATTATAATATTTTATCTTCCCAGCGAGATCAGTCAACGGCCGGTCAAGTATGTCACCGCCTCGCCATCGATTAAACCAGTGATTATCGAGCCCCTCCGCGACATGTATCAGCGAAGTGGACCCCAGACCAGGGGGCCCGCCCAACGAGTTTATCAGTGACCTCGCCTATTTCGGCGAGCTTATCTATTGTGAAGATCACCGGGCTCGGCCTCTCGACCTCGATTCGTCTCCCTCGGCCCGAGGCCTCGATCATCCGCTAAGCCTCGTATCCGAGCCCATTATCTTAGCCACGTGTCTTATCCTACTCGTTTGGCCTTAACCGTAAATACACACTAAGCCCTAAATGGGCTCATGCCTATAAATAGGAGGTCTCCCTCCACCATAACGGATAATGATTCTCAATATGCCTAATACAACACTTGGCTCCACACTAAATAAGCCAACTCTTCCAATACCGAGAACTACGCGTGGCTTGATCCCTCTCTACAGGGTACGTAGGCAGCCTCCACGGCTCAGCTCACAACCACCCCAAACACCATCCATTTGGCCGGAGAGCCACCACTGTACACCGAGAAATGATATCCTTCCGTTTGATAACATTGATGTATCATTTTTGGCATCATCATTTGGCTCCGTTACCGGGAAAGAATTGAAATAGCCAGCTGCACCGCCGTGTTCTTGAGCAGATCTGCATCGCCGGTCATCTTCTCCGGCGACCTGTTTCGTCAAACTCACAGCTTTGGAGAGGTGCATCTACAGTTTCTCACCGAGATCGTCCCATTCAGCACCAAAAATGGTAAGTTCTTCAATCGGTCTTTTAAAATACATAGTTCTATATCACCCTTTGCGTTCGAAGATTCACCATCGGAGTGATATTCAACCGTGTACGGCCGTGAAGAGCTCCGTTTGCTTTCAACTGTCAATTTCGGTGATTGCATGTTGGTTAAAGGATAGGAGAGAAGCCCAGAATCGTGTCAAAGATCAACGTTTAAAATTTTGGCTGATTTGGGTATCAAACTATTGGTCTAAATCAAAATTACCAAATCAAATAGTTACCATTTCTGGAAATATTTGGGCTGTTATTGTGTCTCGGCTGCTGTTGGGTTCACACCTCAAATTGGATTGAGTTGCATGTCGGATTAACAACCTGGGAAAACGGGATTCTGCCGAATATTTCGCCCAGTTATCTCACACCACGTGTCCGCCAGCTGTAACCCACTACCAAATCTCCCCAGCAAGCTTTCAGACTGTTGATAAAATGGTTGAAGACAACCCGCTAGATAGCGAGGTCATAATCACGTAGGGTAAGCAAGACGCCGCAGCTACTGAGGACGGCGTCGCCAAGGGGCCAGCGAATCAACTTAGTGACCTCGAGAAAGGGGCGAGGATCAAGGACTTGGAATTAGAATTGGCCAATCTAAAGAAAACCGAGCTCGCAGGCACCATTGGCGACGCCGAGCAAACGTTACCACAGCCAAAACTCAGCGAGGCTGATCTCGCAAAGCTAAAAGAGTGGGGAATATGTCGCGCGAATGAAGATAGTAAATGACATACTTGTCGCAGCAAAGCATCCCCCTTGCTAATACAGCCTCCGCCTATCTTCGGTCCCATCCCCGCCAAAGCTCCGATCGCCATCGACTTGGCTGGGTTAGGAGAGCCAGAAGACAATGAGCGAACTGATCAGGAGGAGGAAAATCTCCGCGCCAAGCCAGGGGGCCTCGCATTGGATTTTCTGGATTTTATGGTTTTCTTATCGGGCTCGGCGGAACAAGTAAGCTAATCGATTCATTTATTTTTAAGCTTTACGCTTTAGCTTATTTTGGCATCGCGCGTTACATTTATAAACGAGCCGCCATTTAGTCAAAACACACGGGTCACACCAACGAGATAAGACCCTTAAACCTCTAACACTATAAGCGACTCCGTGCAACCCACGCGTTTTTGCCTTATCTTTTAGAATTGCTCGAGGATAGGTTGTGTTTTCTTTCGTACCTAACTTGCAGGTGGTGGTACGGGGCAGCTCGCCTCACGACCTTTCTGGAACCGCGGGCTAAATCGCCCCCTGCGGTGTTCTAGAGACGGCCCTTATAGGCCCATCTTTACATGTAAACTCAGCGGCCACAGTCTGGCCTCGCTATATTTTACCTACGGCCTCTATCGGCCTGGCTATGTTATTTCAGCGGCCCCAGTCTGGCCTCGTTATATTATCTCAGCGGCCACAGTCTGGCCTCGCTATATTTTACCTGCGGCCTCTATCGGCCTGGCTATGTTATTTCAGCGGCCCCAGTCTGGCCTCGTTATATTATCTCAGCGGCCTCGTTATATTATCTCAGCGGCCACAGTCTGGCCTCGCTATATTTTACCTGCGGCCTCTATCGGCCTGGCTATGTTATTTCAGCGGCCCCAGTCTGGCCCAGTTATATTATCTCAGCGGCCACAGTCTGGCCTCGCTATATTTTACCTGCGGCCTCTATCGGCCTGGCTATGTTATTTCAGCGGTTATATTATCTCAGCGGCCACAGTCTGGCCTCGCTATATTTTACCTGCGGCCTCTATCGGCCTGGCTATGTTATTTTAGCGGCCCCAGTCTGGCCCAGTTATATTATCTCAGCGACCACAGTCTGGCCTCGCTATATTTTACCTGCGGCCTCTATCGGCCTGGCTATGTTATTTCAGCGGCCCCAGTCTGGCCCCGTTATATTATCTCGGCGGCCACAGTCTGGCCTCGCTATATTTTACCTGCGGCCTCTATCGGCTTGGTTATGTTATTTTCAGATCGGCTCTCGGTCGGCCTCGGCATCTTCGGCCTCGTTTGGCCTCGCCATAGCTTCGGCCTCCGAAGGCCTCGACTTAGCTTTGGCTTTAGTTCGTCCTCGACATCAACGGCCTCATTTTGGCCTCGCCATAGCTTCGGCCTCCGAAGGCCTCGACTTAGCTTTGGCCTCGATCGATCTCGACACCTCGCCACTCGCAGTCTTGAGAGGTTCTACACGTCATAGCTACTCGCAAAAAAAAAAAAAGGGAGTAGGGGTGTACCCCCTCGTCTTAGTACTTGTGTTTTAATTGGGAAAATTAAAACTTTTCCAGAGATCAAATGAAATTGTTTTTACAAAGTTTGGAATCAGGAGTATGTGTACATACTCTTTCGGTGCTTGCATTTTTATTGCGAAAATAGACATACTTGTTGAACAGTCTAGCGCACAACCTCAACTGTTTAGAGTCCGCCTCGACGGTTCAGTGCACCGCGCCAACTACATGGAGCACCGCCTCCTGTTAACCATTGGGGTGCGCTTCAACGGTTCAGTGCATCGCTCCAGTAGTTTTCTTCGACCATAGATATACTTTCCCATCTAGTCTCGCCGAAAAGGGTAATCGAATGATACCGCACCGATCTTGCTTCGCCACCAGCAGCTTTTTACAGTCGATAGACTTCTAGTATTCTTCGAGAATCATCGCGGCTCGACCGTCATTGACTTCAGTTTCTGCGACCGTCAGCAACAATTCACTTTTGCGACCTCAACAACAACTCGCGTTTGCAATCTCAATGACTTCCTCGATAAAGATACATTTCTCAAAGGTCCTCAGCGCCGCTTCAGTTCTAACGCACGACGTCTCGACTTTCGAAGCAAGTTTTATTATCTGCAGATGGCTTTGACTTCCGTTTAGTGATTTGGATTCGAGCTTCGCCATCGATACCTCTTTTATCAACAGCGAAGCCCCTGAGTTTTTGGAGCTGCTCTGATATTTGCGCGGGAAAACGAAAAGTTTCAGGAATCGACACGACGCTTTGAAATTCGAAATTTGCGCTACAAACGAAGTGTCATCATTACCAGCCGTCACGACCTATCGACGAAGCGTCACCTTGTCAGACTGAAAGGACGCCACATTTTATGAGACGCAGCGTTCTGCAGCCCATTTATATCTCTTCACGTGGCATACCACCTATAGCAGCTCGTCAGTACAGTTTGAGCTCGCGCCAAAGCCAATGGCTTCGCCATCTCGGCTGTGATCGTAGAAAGTGATAAATCCCGGAATGACACCTGTCGACTTCGGTCAGACCAACGAGCACGGACGATTCACATCGCAAGCTCTCAAGCCGCAGTCGCAGTGACCAGAACAGCTCCTCGCGGCATATCTGGATCGCTCTATGCTGTGCACCTGTCGACTTCGGTCAGACCAACGAGCACGGACGATTCACATCGCAAGCTCTCAAGCCACAGTCGCAGTGACCAGAACAGCTCCTCGCGGCATATCTGGATCGCTCTATACTGTGCAAAGCCGCCATCTCTTATAAGTCCGATCTATCTCGCATCATTATTTTGGAACTCGCCATTCGGCGAGCCTTCTCTTATAAGCCCGATCTATCTCGGCATTATTATTTCGGAGTTCGCCATTCGGCGAGCCTTCTCTTATAAGTCCGATCTATCTCGGCATTATTATTTCGGAGTTCTCCATTCGGCGAACATCTCTTATAAGTCCGATCTATCTCGGCATCATTATTTTGGAACTCGCCATTCGGCGAGCCTTCTCTTATAAGCCCGATCTATCTCGGCATTATTATTTCGGAGTTCGCCATTCGGCGAACATCTCTTATAAGTCCGATCTATCTCGGCATTATTATTTCGGAGTTCTCCATTCGGCGAACATCTCTTATAAGTCCGATCTATCTCGGCATCATTATTTTGGAACTCGCCATTCGGCGAGCCTTCTCTTATAAGCCCGATCTATCTCGGCATTATTATTTCGGAGTTCGCCATTCGGCGAACATCTCTTATAAGTCCGATCTATCTCGGCATTATTATTTCGGAGTTCTCCATTCGGCGAACATCTCTTATAAGTCCGATCTATCTCGGCATCATTATTTTGGAACTCGCCATTCGGCGAGCCTTCTCTTATAAGTCCGATCTATCTCGGCATCATTAATTTGGAACTCGCCATTCGGCGAGCCTTCTTGATGTGATCCGTGATCGAATCAGATCTAAAATTGCCGGGAGGGAATGATGTGATTCCCATCGAGAAGAAACTTGTCAAATTTATTTGGAGTCTTTTATTTATTTTTAGTTAACTCTTATTATCCCACATTGGTTAGATAGTATTCTATTTTTGTTTTTGTTTTTATTTATAGTTATTTTGTCCCACATTGCTAGATTAGCAATTAGTCTTGGAGTCTGTAGCCTATATAAAGGCATTAAGAGTCATTGTAAACACAAAAAGACAAATTTTGAGATATATATTATATTTGAAGCTTTTAAGCTTTGGGTGAGTTTTCTCACGTTGGTGTTTGGTGGATTCCAACGCCGTTGTTTGGTTAATTCCAAACGGAACTTATCAAGGTTCTGAGCAGACCTTGTGGCGTTCGTATACCAAGGTTCTTAGATACGGGTTATCTAAGGGTTGAGGTCATACCAAGGTTCTTAGTTACGAGTTAGCTAGGGGTCGCGGTGCTCGTTTTATTGGTGCCATCAGTCGGTCCTTCGGCAATTTTAGATCTGATTCGATCACGGATCACATCAGTTGGTATCAGAGCTAGTCACTGACGGTATCCAAATATCCCTTTTCTTTTATTTATTTATTTTTTTCCTTTCCTACTGTGTTCCTGCGTTTTTCATTCTCAAGTGGAAAAAAAATATATATACATATTTGATTCCAGCCTTCGTTTCTTGCATCTGTTAAAAAAAGAAAAAAAAAATCCTGCGATTATTGATCCCTTTGCCGCCGACTTGGAGCACTTTTTTTTTCCCTAGCTTTGCCGCATCTGTTAAAAAAAACCCTTATGCAATTTGCAGCAGCCGCCTTTCTTGACCTACTTTTAATTAATTTATTTATTTTTATGTTAGTCGGCCATAGTTAAAAAAAAAAAAAAAATCAGCCTACCTTTTGGACGAGACTTTCACATTTTAGATGTGATTTTTATCACACCCTTGATTCTCGTACGCCTCTCAAAAAGAAAATTCCAAAAAAAAATCTTACGAATAATTTTGATTGGACATTCTGGATACTTGTCACGTGCTACTTCTTGGTAAATTTCCATCGTGAAAATGTCAAAGGAGTGTCCTATTGATGCCTATTTTAGGAATTTGAATGATTTGATGAATCGGAATTTGGTAATAGAACAACGTTTTGATGATATGATGAATAAGATGAAGAATATGTTAAAGGGAGTAACTG
Source organism: Gentiana dahurica var. dahurica (assembly GCA_024500145.1). Classification (NCBI taxonomy): domain Eukaryota; kingdom Viridiplantae; phylum Streptophyta; class Magnoliopsida; order Gentianales; family Gentianaceae; genus Gentiana; species Gentiana dahurica. The sequence continues at coordinate 6,644,541 of CM044898.1, read as the reverse complement.
AGCAATTTAACCGTGGTGGTAGAGATAACCGCAGTGGTAGAGGTGATCGTGGTGGTAGAGGTAACCGTGTTGGTCAAGGTAACAACTTATTTTACACATCATGTTTTATTGGAGATTATGAATATGAGTTGTGCATTGATCACGATGAAGAGGAAAATTTAATTAGTAAAGATGTGGTTAAGGAATTAAACTTGCGGACGGAAAGACTTTATCAGCCCTACTACATTGTTGTGGAAAACCATCGGGTTAAAGTTACACGGTATGCACGGGTTCCAGTGTCCATTGGAAGTTATAAAGCTGTTGTCTCATGTGATGTGGTGCCACTGAGTGATGTACATTTGATATTTGGGAGATCATGGCTATCTTTGCATAATGTACGTCATAATGCATCCCGGACTAGCTATTCTTTTTCTTTTGGTGGCAAGAGGCATGTATTGGAATCCCTACCCCCTATGAAACAATGTGATTATCAAATAGGGGATTCTAAGGCCATGGAAATAGATAGGGGTGCGCTTCCTGATGTGAAATTGGTGGAAGTAGAAAATATTGAGCCAGAATTGAAAAACGACGAGAGTGGAGGTATGGTGGAGCTAACGAATGGAATAGAGTGTGATGTATGTGATGATGATTCATCTCTCCTTCTCATTGATGAGTTTCCTATAACTAAGGAGGAGCAGATTGATATAGTGGTGAAGATGGAGGATGCAAATGATACTGTATTTGTGAGCGAAATAGTTAAAAATGACGAGGCCCTGGTTGTGGATGAGATAGTTCACGTTGATGAGGCATTCGTTGCAAGTCATGTTGAGAGTGTTGTTGAGCCTGAGGAGATCCTTGATACACCAGCTGAGGTTCTTGATTTATCCTTGCTTGTGCATGATACTTGTAATGAGTTGGTTTCGATCAGCAGAGAGTCGAATTCTTTTGTTGGAGCGGTTGAACATGAAGCAAGATCAACCACGTCACTTGAGCATTTAAAAGATATACGAGCAGCACATATTTATCATGATCCATTTTTGGTGCATTGTCGTCCTTTCGATTTTGTGGTTGCTGATTTTTATGTTGTCCCCGTTCGTTTGTACAAGAGGTTGGTTACTCAAGTGTTCACCTATTTACTTTTCCTGGATGTACTTCACTACGAGGGCCTACTCACATATGTTCGGCCACGCTTATTATTTGATCCAGGTGGATTCGAGGACGAATCCTTTCCAACCGGGAGGGAATGATGTGATCCGTCCCGAGGCATTTTATTTGTTTTGTTTATTTTAATTTTCGGTGTTTTAATGAATAAAACGGCCTTAGGCTTGAATTATGTGCTTAAATGATGATTTTATGTTATTTTGGAAATACGTTACGCTTTGGTATGTTTTCCTATTGTTGTAGATACTCATTGATGATGGAAGAGATGATTTTAGAGAGCCAAATTCGTGCTTGGAAAGGATCAATCAAAGTTATGGAAGATTGAAAGATATAAGGAAAGAAATCAAGCAAGATAAATGTCGGAAAATCAGGATTCCGGGTAGTGACGACCTTCCAACGCAGTTCTTGATATGATAACAACCGATTTGACTCTGGACCTCAAGAGAAGAGTTGTAGGGCTTGAAGAGAGGATTCTACAGGATTTTGAATCACTCCATTCCGACTTACGAGGCCCGAGATATGAGCGTTACAAGTTTGGATGCTGTTGCTGAAAATAGCGGACGGGCGTCCGGGTCTTCAAACGGGCGTCCGGCCGCGGTTACTGTAGCAGCCGACTCAAAATTCTATAAAAACAGCAGCAGCCCCAACCCTAATTATCATTAGAACACAGCAGCCTCTTCTCAAAACCCTAAAGTCGAGCTGAGAGCAGCCCGGCCGGCCAAGCTCCTAGCTTGGTCGGCCGGTGGTTAGATTAGTTGTTTTTCTTTTCGTTTTTTTTTCTTCTTTCTTGTTCGAACAAAGGCTCGACAGCCATGGATGAGCTATGAAGCTTCCTGTTTCCAGCTGCAACTTGATTTAGTTCTTTGGATGATTTTGTAAGTTTTTATTTAAATTGTTTCTTTCTTATGCTTATTTGTATCTTGCATATAAATCGGAAGATGATTGCATGATTTGATGCTACCGTATGACGGAAGTCGGTGTAGTTTAGATCACCGTAGGAAAGTTTGGATTTTTAATCTATACATAACGGAAGTTCGTAGATTAATTATCTAGGTTTACGAGAGAACCACAATTTGATTAATTCGTTGCAAGATTTTCCTAGATTTGAATTGAGGGATATCACCGTTACCGGAAAGATGAGATTTTTCATGTATTTGTTTCATTACGTTATTCTTGTTCTCTTTCATGTTTCGAGATGCTATATGTTAATCGAATTTAGATAACGGAAGTTAATAAATTCGTTAGATTGCCATGATAGAGATTAACAATTATTGTTCCAACAAACGGAAGTTGAGGGATAAGGTTGTTAGATTAGGATTTAATCCGTATCTTTGCTTCGTATACATGTTAGTTAAGACCGGAAGGTAAACTAATGAATGGCGTGATAAATCGGAAGAGGAAACGTTTCTTTAGATAAGATAATAATCCAAGATAACTTGTGAATGAATATGTGTTGATCTTATTTCTTTCGGTGAGATGATGGTTGTTGGGAAGAGGTTGATCATGGTTTGTTTATGGTTGTTCAGTAGATAGATTTACCGTTTTCCTAGATGTAGTTTTATTTTATGTTGATCGCAATTATCCTTCCTGGCTTTGGATTAACAATCCTCTGTCCAGTTTACCTTTTCGTTTTTATTTCGTTCTTAGTAGTAACAATTAGAAGAGTTAATGAAGCTAGATTCGACAGCCCAATTCCCTGAGGATCGATACCCGTACTTATCCAACTTTACTAGCAACTACCCGGTATTCGGCCGGTTAGGAGGTAGTTTTGCATGGTAGTATAGGTTTTATAAATTTTCTTTTGTTTTAATGATGCAAAATCTCTCCAACAAGAAAAACCTGGACTACTGAACTGGCGTTCAGCACAACAGACGGGCGTTCACCTCAAAATAAAGTTTTGGACGAGCGTTCAGCAAAACAAACGCTCGTTTGACTTGAAAACCAACCGGACGGACGTTCAGAAAGCATAGACGCTCGTCTGGTCCTTTAAACCAGAACAGAGTCGAAAATATTTGAACGGACGAGCGTCCAATACTTTCAAACGCTCGTTTACCTGCAGCTAAAGAACTGGACGGGCGTTCACTAACTTGAACGCTCGTCCATACAACGAATACACAGCAGAGAGCAGGAAAACGCAGACAAACCCTAAAAACTTAAAACACATATTAACACAGATCACAGCAGCCACTTTCAATTAAAGCACAAAGAGGTTAGATCAGAAAACACATAAACACATACTTCACGTTTAAACAAATCGAGTAAAAAACTTTTGCACATTCTTAACCTTATGGTCATCGAAACACGGCAAAATAAAAACTCTCGATTTGGTAAACGCTACTTTTATTAAAACGAAAAATAAACGTAACAAAATCGAGAAATAACAAGATCAGATTCAACATGACACCTATTCCCCGGCAACGGCGCCACTTTTGTTGGGAGGATTTTGCATCATTAAAACAAAAGAAAATTTATAAAACCTATACTACCATGCAAAACTACCTCCTAACCGGCCGAATACCGGGTAGTTGCTAGTAAAGTTGGATAAGTACGGGTATCGATCCTCAGGGAAAAGGGCTATTGAATCTAGCTTATTAATTCTTCTTTATTAACCTAAACCTAAACTAAAACGGAAAATAAACTGGACAGAGGATTGTTAATCCAAAGCCAGGAAGGATAAAAGCGATAAAAACATAAATAAAACTACATCTACGAAAGCGGTAAATCTATCTACTGAACAACCATGAACGAACCATGATCAACCTCTTCCCAACAACCATCACCCCACCGAAAGAAATAAGATCAACACACATTCATTCACAAGTTATCTTGGATTATTATCTTATCTAAAGGAGCGTTTCATCTTCCGATTTATCACGCCATTAATTAGTTTACCTTCCGGTCTTAACTAATATCGATACAAATCAAAGATATGGATTGAATCCTAACCTAACAACATTATCCCTCAACTTCCGTTTGTTGGAATAATAATTGTTAATCTCTATCATGGCAATCTAACGAATTTATTAACTTCCGTTATCTAAATTCGATTAACATATAGCATCTCGAAACATGAAAGAGAACAAGAATAACGTAATGAAACAAATACATGAAAAATCTCATCTTTCCGGTAACGGTGATATCACTCAATTCAATTCTAAGAAAATCTTGCATCGAATTAATTCTAATTGTGATCCTCTCGTAAATCTAGATATTTAACCTACGAACTTCCGTTATGTATAGATTAAAGATCTAATCTTTCCTATGGTGATCTAAACTACACCGACTTCCGTCATACGGTAGCATCAAATCATGCAATCATCTTCCGATTTATATGCACGAAAACAAATAATCATAGGAAACGAAACAATTGTAATTAAAACTTACAAAATATCCATTAAAAAGAAATAAGGTGCTGCTGCAAAAGAAAGCTTCAAAGCTCCATCCATGGCTGCTCAACTTCATTACCATGGCGGCGAACAAGAAGAAGAAAAACGGAAAAAACTACCTACTCTAACTAACCTCCGGCCGACCAAGCTAGGAGCTTGGCCGGCCGGGCTACTCTCAGCTCGAAATTTAGGGTTCAAGGAAGGCTGCTGCGATCTATGTATGATTAGGGTTGAAAAGCTGCTGCTATTTATAGAAAATCAGTGGCGGTTGCTACAGTAACGGTGCCGGACGCCCGTCCATAATGTCGGACGCCCGTCCACTATTTTCAGCAACAGCATCCAAACTTGTAACGCCCATATCTCGGGCCTCGTAAGTCGGAATGGAGTGATTCAAAATCCTGTAGAATCCTCTCTTCAAGACCTACAACTCATTTCTTGAGGTCCAGAGTCAAAGCGGTTGTTATCATATCAAGAACTGCGTTGCAAGGTCGTCACTACCCGGAATCCTGATTTTCCGACATTTATCTTGCTTGATTTCTTTCCTTATATCTTTCAATCTTCCATAACTTTGATTGATCCTTTCCAAGCACGAATTTGGCTCTCTAAAATCCTCTCTTCCATCATCAATGAGTATCTACAACAATAGGAAAACATACCAAAGCGTAACGTATTTCCAAAATAACATAAAATCATCAATTACGCACATAAATCGTTACGTTTTGCAATTAACCTCTTAAAAACACTATTTACTCAATTAATCGATTATAAGCTCGATTTCTATGAAAGACATCCATATACGGGGGAAATTGATGTAAAATATATCAGTAAAAACACTATAATTTGACCCCGAACAACACCCCCACACTTAAACTTTTGCTCGTCCTCGAGTAAAACAAAACAAGAACATACCATCAAGAATCCACATAACCTGACACGAGATATAGTCAAAATCATGACAAGCTAGTATTCAACAAATCGACCTCACTCGGTGATGTGTGTGCAGAACCTACTAAACTTCCACCGATCCTCTCTTGATATAATACATCAAGCACTAACAGTTATCCGGTCAACTAAACGAAAACTTCATTCTATCTACAGCACTTACCTAACAAAAACTAATTACCAAGAACACCGTAACCAACTCACATTTAAAATCCTTTACTTGGTGCCAAGAAAATACCTTTCGGGTCTCTACTGGGTTTAGATCAACTTGACTTAGAATTCCAAAAAAACGTATATTTTATATTTCCTATCGTCGCGTCTCAAAAGTATAACACACTCCCCTACATTAGAGGCAGTCACCCTGAGATCACTCAATCCCTTACTGTCCAAGGTAAACCACACTCCCCATTTGGGGCAGTATCCAAATGGACTCGAGGTGATAGTTACAAACAAAATTCCCGCAAAGAAATTCTATTCATTTATTATTTATAGATATATATATTTTTATATTTCAAACTCTTTGGAAACTCTCGGTCAAATATTATTTCTAACACATTCAAGACTCTTAAAGTTTTCAAAACACTAAGGTACTGAGATTCTAACTGTGAGTATAACACAAGTTCTTAACTTTCATTAATGCTAAATAAGTGTTATCTGTATCAAGAATTAACTTTCCTTTAACTAACCGGAAACTATTCTATATTTGGCTCTTCATCTAATAGGTTCGTGAAATGAAGTTCAAGTGAGTATCGACTTACTAAACCTATTCTCAGAACATGATATGACTACTAATAACAACTAAAGGGTGCCAGATTATAAAACTAGCATGTCAGTGAAATGTTACTCAAGACAAAAACAAAAATTTTGAAAAATTTAGCACTTTTTCATAGAAATATAACAGATTAAGCAAATGACTGTAGATACACATAAACCATCCCCTCCCCCACACTTAAACTGCAACTTGCCCTCAAATTGTACAGAAATAAAAAGAAAAAGAAAACTTAGCTGATTGTATGCCGAAAGGGAGCTATTCTGGAAGTGGGTCGACCTCACCCAGAAATGCTCAACGAATCCAGTAGACTGTGGACCATCCACCGGAAAACTGAAATCGTCTAAAGCTCACATTCGCTAATGCAAATACCCTGTACATCATGAGAAACAAAGAAATACCTCGGGGGAAAGGGGGAATAGAACATACAGAGCACAAAATAGAATCGCTTCAGATGGAAAAATCAAACAGGGAAAGTACAGAACATCTAAGCGTCTAAATATGGAAGTTTGATATAAGCACAAAAAGAAATAATAGCTCAGATGGAAAGATCAACACTTAAACTCAGGACATCTAAGAATAAAGCCACAGAAACAGAAACATCAAACTCCAACTAATACTGATAGAGGATTATACATGGAAAAGAAGTCAGAAAGATTTTTCAGATTAAGCTCATATAAAGATGGAACATATACATGGAATATTACACAACAGTAGGCTAGGTGCAACTACATGAAAATATACTACAATGCAGCCTACATGATATGCAATCCTAAAAAAAAAAAAATAAATAAATAAATAAAAATGAATTCTGACAGGCTCAGGCTAAGCAGGTTTCGAGGACAACCCTACAGTGACTACGGCCTATGCAGAAACTAAATTAAAGAGAACGAGGTAGTATTACGGAAACCGACAGTTAACTACACTCAGGAAAAATAAAAGAAAAATAGAAAAACAATGCCTAGATGACATGCAACTAAGTGATATGCATCTAAATGATATGCAAAAATAAACGAAAATTAAAAGAAAGAAAACTAGCCCACTCATTAGCAACACGACATGTATAAAATAAACGTCTACCAGATAATGACAGGTTACGATAAACGACAGTGCTGTCACTAGTGCCGACGCGCCTTAAGACTTATCGAAAGTGATAGACTTATGGAAACCAACAGTCATCTATCTAAACAGGTATAACTCATATGGAGAAAGGACGTAGCATACGGAAAACCGACAGTAGCTACCCATATGAACTATAAAAACAAAGGAAGCACGTAAGTCTTAAAAGCTTAAAAGATTCATCGGAGCGGTATGTAGCATACGGGAACCGACATTAGCTACTAATTAACCATAAGAACAGTTATAGCTTACGAGAACCGACAGTCACTATAACATGCCTAGATGAATCATATATAAGGAATTGATCAATTACTTAGCATGAATTCATAGATGGAAAGGTATAACATTCATATTCAGGACATCTATGTAAAAAAATAAATAGGCCACAGATGCTCGAATGTAAGCAATCCATACTAAATAAAAGCATTAGGAATGAGATCAAGAAAAACCTGGACTACTGAACTGGCGTTCAGCACAACAGACGGGCGTTCACCTCAAAATAAAGTTTTGGACGAGCGTTCAGCAAAACAAACGCTCGTTTGACTTGAAAACCAACCGGACGGACGTTCAGAAAGCATAGACGCTCGTCTGGTCCTTTAAACCAGAACAGAGTCGAAAATATTTGAACGGACGAGCGTCCAATACTTTCAAACGCTCGTTTACCTGCAGCTAAAGAACTGGACGGGCGTTCACTAACTTGAACGCTCGTCCATACAACGAATACACAGCAGAGAGCAGGAAAACGCAGACAAACCCTAAAAACTTAAAACACATATTAACACAGATCACAGCAGCCACTTTCAATTAAAGCACAAAGAGGTTAGATCAGAAAACACATAAACACATACTTCACGTTTAAACAAATCGAGTAAAAACTTTTGCACATTCTTAACCTTATGGTCATCGAAACACGGCAAAATAAAAACTCTCGATTTGGTAAACGCTACTTTTATTAAAACAAAAATAAACGTAACAAAATCGAGAAATAACAAGATCGATTCAACACTTTTGTTGGGGAGATTTTGCATCATTAAAACAAAAGAAAATTTATAAAACCTATACTACCATGCAAAACTACCTCCTAACCGGCCGAATACCGGGTAGTTGCTAGTAAAGTTGGATAAGTACGGGTATCGATCCTCGGGGAAAAGGGCTATTGAATCTAGCTTATTAATTCTTCTTTATTAACCTAAACCTAAACTAAAACGGAAAATAAACTGGACAGAGGATTGTTAATCCAAAGCCAGGAAGGATAAAAGCGATAAAAACATAAATAAAACTACATCTACGAAAGCGGTAAATCTATCTACTGAACAACCATGAACGAACCATGATCAACCTCTTCCCAACAACCATCACCCCACCGAAAGAAATAAGATCAACACACATTCATTCACAAGTTATCTTGGATTATTATCTTATCTAAAGGAGCGTTTCATCTTCCGATTTATCACGCCATTAATTAGTTTACCTTCCGGTCTTAACTAATATCGATACAAATCAAAGATATGGATTGAATCCTAACCTAACAACATTATCCCTCAACTTCCGTTTGTTGGAATAATAATTGTTAATCTCTATCATGGCAATCTAACGAATTTATTAACTTCCGTTATCTAAATTCGATTAACATATAGCATCTCGAAACATGAAAGAGAACAAGAATAACGTAATGAAACAAATACATGAAAAATCTCATCTTTCCGGTAACGGTGATATCACTCAATTCAATTCTAAGAAAATCTTGCATCGAATTAATTCTAATTGTGATCCTCTCGTAAATCTAGATATTTAACCTACGAACTTTCGTTATGTATAGATTAAAGATCTAATCTTTCCTATGGTGATCTAAACTACACCGACTTCCGTCATACGGTAGCATCAAATCATGCAATCATCTTCCGATTTATATGCACGAAAACAAATAATCATAGGAAACGAAACAATTGTAATTAAAACTTACAAAATATCCATTAAAAAGAAATAAGGTGCTGCTGCAAAAGAAAGCTTCAAAGCTCCATCCATGGCTGCTCAACTTCATTACCATGGCGGCGAACAAGAAGAAGAAAAACGGAAAAAACTACCTACTCTAACTAACCTCCGGCCGACCAAGCTAGGAGCTTGGCCGGCCGGGCTACTCTCAGCTCGAAATTTAGGGTTCAAGGAAGGCTGCTGCGATCTATGTATGATTAGGGTTGAAAAGCTGCTGCTATTTATAGAAAATCAGTGGCGGTTGCTACAGTAACGGTGCCGGACGCCCGTCCATAATGTCGGACGCCCGTCCACTATTTTCAGCAACAGCATCCAAACTTGTAACGCTCATATCTCGGGCCTCGTAAGTCGGAATGGAGTGATTCAAAATCCTGTAGAATCCTCTCTTCAAGACCTACAACTCTTCTCTTGAGGTCCAGAGTCAAATCGGTTGTTATCATATCAAGAACTGCGTTGCAAGGTCGTCACTACCCGGAATCCTGATTTTCCGACATTTATCTTGCTTGATTTCTTTCCTTATATCTTTCAATCTTCCATAACTTTGATTGATCCTTTCCAAGCACGAATTTGGCTCTCTAAAATCCTCTCTTCCATCATCAATGAGTATCTACAACAATAGGAAAACATACCAAAGCGTAACGTATTTCCAAAATAACATAAAATCATCAATTACGCACATAAATCGTTACGTTTTGCAATTAACCTCTTAAAAACACTATTTACTCAATTAATCGATTATAAGCTCGATTTCTATGAAAGACATCCATATACGGGGAAAATTGATGTAAAATATATCAGTAAAAACACTATAATTTGACCCCGAACAGTTGCTAGTTGCCCATATGTTAGTATATTGGGCCAGGTGTTTATTTTTAGCAAATAATAGCCGTTTGGGCTTATTAGGGTTGAGTTAGATTTGTTACAAAATAAAGTGGCGAAAATTACATTGTAATTTGTCCCACATCGGTTAGGAGATTGTCAGTATTTTATTTTGTAGCCTATATAAAGGCATTAAGAGTCATTGTAATCAACACACAAAGACAAATTTTGATATATTATATTTGAAGCTTTTAAGCTTTGGGTGAGTTTTCTCACGTTGGTGTTTGGTGGATTCCAACGCCGTTGTTTGGTTAATTCCAAACGGAACTTATCAAGGTTCTGAGCAGACCTTGTGGCGTTCGTATACCAAGGTTCTTAGATACGGGTTATCTAAGGGTTGAGGTCATACCAAGGTTCTTAGTTACGAGTTAGCTAGGGGTCGCGGTGCTCGTTTTATTGGTGCCATCAGTCGGTCCTTCGGCAATTTTAGATCTGATTCGATCACGGATCACATCACTTCTCTTATAAGCCCGATCTATCTCGGCATTATTATTTCGGAGTTCGCCATTCGGCGAACATCTCTTATAAGTCCGATCTATCTCGGCATTATTATTTCGGAGTTCTCCATTCGGCGAACATCTCTTATAAGTCCGATCTATCTCGGCATCATTATTTTGGAACTCGCCATTCGGCGAGCCTTCTCTTATAAGTCCGATCTATCTCGGGCATCATTATTTTGGAGTTCGCCATTCGGCGAGCCTTCTCTTATAAGGCCGATCTATCTCGGCATCATTATTTCGGAGTTCGCCATTCGGCGAACATCTCTTATAAGTCCGATCTATCTCGGCATTATTATTTCGGAGTTCGCCATTCGGCGAACATCTCTTATAAGTCCGATCTATCTCGGCATCATTATTTTGGAACTCGCCATTCGGCGAGCCTTCTCTTATAAGCCCGATCTATCTCGGTATTATTATTTCGGAGTTCGCCATTCGGCGAACATCTCTTATAAGCCCGATCTATCTCGGCATTATTATTTCGGAGTTCGCCATTCGGCGAACATCTCTTATAAGTCCGATCTATCTCGGCATCATTATTTCGGAGTTCGCCATTCGGCGAGCCTTCTCTTATAAGCCCGATCTATCTCGGCATCATTATTTTGGAACTCGCCATTCGGCGAGCCTTCTCTTATAAGCCCGATCTATCTCGGCATCATTATTTTGGAACTCGCCATTCGGCGAGCCTTCTCTTATAAGTCCGATCCATCTCGGCATTATTATTGTGGAACTCGCCAATCGGTGGGCACTTCTTGCAAACCCGACTTCAATCGACATTGCATTTGCACGGGGGCCTTTACATGCAAAGACAATGCATTATATTATTATATAGCCTACTCTTCTACAACAAGGCAAAGAGGAAAGACGACGCGCCGCGACAGTCAACTCGCAGAACAATTTCCTTGCATATAATCCAGAATTATTTGCTCTATCCCTTTCGCTTCAAGAGAATCGCTCAAGGCACAGAGCAGGGGGCCTTTGATACACCAGAAATTGCCCCGCTCCTATTATAATATTTTATCTTCCCAGCGAGATCAGTCAACGGCCGGTCAAGTATGTCACCGCCTCGCCATCGATTAAACCAGTGATTATCGAGCCCCTCCGCGACATGTATCAGTGAAGTGGACCCCAGACCAGGGGGCCCGCCCAACGAGTTTATCAGTGACCTCGCCTATTTCGGCGAGCTTATCTATTGTGAAGATCACCGGGCTCGGCCTCTCGACCTCGATTCGTCTCCCTCGGCCCGAGGCCTCGATCATCCGCTAAGCCTCGTATCCGAGCCCATTATCTTAGCCACGTGTCTTATCCTACTCGTTTGGCCTTAACCGTAAATACACACTAAGCCCTAAATGGGCTCATGCCTATAAATAGGAGGTCTCCCTCCACCATAACGGATAATGATTCTCAATATGCCTAATACAACACTTGGCTCCACACTAAATAAGCCAACTTTTCCAATACCGAGAACTACGCGTGGCTTGATCCCTCTCTACAGGGTACGTAGGCAGCCTCCACGGCTCAGCTCACAACCACCCCAAACACCATCCATTTGGCCGGAGAGCCACCACTGTACACCGAGAAATGATATCCTTCCGTTTGATAACATTGATGTACCATTTTTGGCATCATCAGATAACGTTACTGAGACATATTCCTAGACTAGCCCCCGATAGAACTTTAGATAGAGGGCAAATATTAATAGTTAGAAATCTCTTAAGGAAATTGATATATCAACTACATATATTTACTCTATATATCATTTCATATCCCCTAGATATGGCCTAGTGGTGAAGGCATGGATGTTGTAGTGACCGCCTGAACTATAAGCTGGAGGTCAGCGGTTCGATTCCCGTAATGGGGTTGATTTCCGATTGATAACACCCTTCAGTGCAGTGTTTGGAGCTACTAGGTTACCTGATTAACCTCTCTTCGCATTCCTGTGGGATCGGGGGCGATGGGGCCCTCACGGTTAGGGTTTAACCGTTTTTCTATATAGCATTTCATCCTCTTATCATAATTAAGTATGATATTCACTTTATATATTTCATCCTCTTATCATAATTAAGTATGATATTCACTTTATATATTTCCGATTGATAACACCCTTCAGTGCAGTGTTTGGAGCTACTAGGTTACCTGATTAACCTCTCTTCGCATTCCTGTGAGATCGGGGGCGATGGGGCCCTCACGGTTAGGGTTTAACCGTTTTTCTATATAGCATTTCATCCTCTTATCATAATTAAGTATGATATTCACTTTATATATAAGTCTACACTCTTATTATCATTAATTATGATGGGACACATACCAGTCAATAAGTGATACACTTTGATCAATGGTGATAAATAAGTGAAGTTGTACATAGAGTGCATGTATCATTTTCCATTTGTTAAAAAGTTGAGTCCCAACACTTTTCACTGCTCCCCTTAAAACTTAATATCAAACTCTCACAATTCAATTTAAAAATAAAATTACGTCGCAACACCCTATTCTTTACCCTTAAGCTATGTCATTGAGGCACACGGTAGCCAGGGGCGGCTCTTCCCTTAAGAGGGGTGGGGTGACCGACACCCAAAGAAAAATATTGATAGTTAAAATATGTAGGAAATTTTCTTATAAATGTGCGCACTGTTTGATATGTTTTGACCATAATTAATTGTATAAAACTGAATAAATCTTTAAAAGACAAGAAAAAATGATAAATTCATTACCATCATTCAGAAAATCCTGAAGCCACCCTTAACGGTTGTAGCCAGAGAATGCTTAATTAATAAAATGGATCACTCATAATATAGAAATGGCAACTTTTAATATGATACATACCCCATAATCATATGCATGCATATGTGCTGTTTCTTTTGCTTTGTAAACATTGTACAGTTGTGCATAATAAATGATGATTTTATTTTACGCAAAGGCAAAAAAAATTGCTTAATAAATCAGCAAGGGTTGATTTCGGTGGAAGAAATAGTTGAATGATTACTTCTATTTCACTCAACGGTGTTGCCCATGACTTGAATAAGAAAGATTTAAGTCGATTACTATCTTTGTCCATAAATAGTGTCCACGGTTTAAAAATAAATTGTCCCATCAAAAGTGTTAATTTAAAAAATCAATGCATCTTTTTCAAACATATATCTATCACCATATAATGTTTGTATATATTTTTCATAATCCAAAACAAGCATTTATTATAAAATAGATGTATATATGTTCATTAATGTTTAAAATACAATACATTATATTTTTTTTCTTAATCTGAGTGCATAACAAAATGGACATTTTTTTGGGACGGGGGTAGTACTTTAAAAGTGTCCAGTTTTTTAAAATGAATTGTCCAATAAAAGTGTTAATTTAAAAAACCAATACATTATCATTTTTTTTCAAACATACCTATATCATATCATTAAATGTTTATGTATTAATTTCATATTCTAAAAAAAATTATTTATTGTTGGACAGGGTTATATATATCCATCACTATCTAAAATACAACACATTAATTATTTTTTTATCGGTATGCACACAAAAACTGTAGTACTTTTTTATGGGAAGTACGTGGGTAATATTTTTTTTATTTTTTTTTTAAACATTCCACTTTATGTTATAAGTTATAACAGGTGGATTTCTGGTTCATGTCCCAAGTTATACACAGATTTTAGAATGATTACAAAACAAGTATGACTTGAAACAATCACATTTCATTATATTATATATTATATAATTGTAGTCTGAAATCACGAAAGAGACTACTTATATTATATCATAATTGTTTTTTTTTTTTTTTTTTGTGTGTGTAAGTATGTGTGTGAGATCTATAATTTTAAGTGTGTGGTCACAATTGTTGTCGGTGATTTTTCTATGCACCAAAACCATGCCTCCATCATTTTCCATTACATCTATACTATCACTAAAAGTGAGCGGCAATGCACGGCGGACCTAACATAAATCGTTAAAAAACGATAAAACTAAAGAATAAATATCGAATGGGAAAAGTGGTGCGTGTAAGCATGAAGCCTAACGAATCCAAGGCATTTTCCACCTATAAAAATCAACTAAGGCTCGAGAGACTATAAAGGTAGTATTAAAGAAAGTGACACGGACAATACGCAAACATGCACAACATGGAACACCTCAGCTTGTTTAAAGTATGACGAAAATAAGCTAAGAAACTCACATGAACTGAAAACGATGTAGCGAGAGCATTGAATTGAATACCTCAATCCATTCTGTGAAATGAGACGATAGGACAAAGTGAAAATTTGAGTGGTATTGAATTGGTCTGATTTTCTGTGAGAAAGCTTGGTCTGTTAATAGCGTGAGAACCAGTCAAGCTAGAAGGATTCAAGATTGACACTGAAGATGAAACATCAAGCAGGAATTCATAAGAAATTATGCCATGTATAAAGAACAAACCCAAACGTATGAAATTCATGGATCCAACGTATAAACAGCAACAGACCATGACAATCAGAGGTCAGTAAAACCATCTCAAGCTCCATTATTGGAAAGCCACCCACCTCCCCAAAAAAAAGGTTCGCACAGCCCTATGAGGACTACACAAAGCTTATGCAGAAATTGAACAAAGGCGTACACCGAAATCATTTACAGCAACGCCATAATCAATGTAACAAGAGTCGCTCATTACCGGATAACATATCTAAAAAACACAATTGTTAGAACTCAAGAAACAATTTTATGATAAAAATGAGTCTGGCATGGCAAACAAAACTAATTGGGCACCTGTGGGCACACACTCGTTGGCTCATTCGATTTTTAATACAATAAAAAATTGTTCGGACAACATTTTGGTTACATGTATTTTTTCATAGACGGTTATAGTATTTTGATTATTAAAACTAATTATACACGTTTCGGTTACGCTTTTTTATTCAATTTGGTTAATGGTTCGGTGTTTTTTCCGGTTTGCTTTTCGGTTCGCTTACAGATAAATTGTAGAGTGTTAATTGCAATCGGAAAAAAAAAAATAGGTTTCTATATAACGCTAACCAAAATTTTGGTTTTTAAAGAAGAAACAAAAAACATTTCTATCGAAAAAAATTTAGATAGATATCTATATAACGCTAACCGACGCACACCCTCGTTGGCTCATTCGGTTTTTAATACGATAAAAAATTGTTCGGACAACATTTCGGTTACATGTATTTTTTCATAGACGGTTATAGTATTTTGGTTATTAAAACTAATTATACACGTTTCGGTTACGCTTTTTTATTCAATTTGATTAATGGTTTGGTGTTTTTTCCGGTTTGATTTTCGGTTCGCTTACAAATAAATTGTAGAGTGTTAATTGCAATTGAAAAAAAAAAACGTTTCCTATGTAACGCTAACGACGCTAACCGAAATTTTGGTTTTTAAAAAAGGAAAAAAAATTATCGAAAAAAATTTAGATAGATTTCTATATAACGCTAACCGACGCACACCCTCGTTGGCTCATTCGATTTTTAATACGATAAAAAATTGTTCAGACAACATTTCGGTTACATGTATTTTTTCATAGACGGTTATAGTTTTGGTTATTAAAACTAATTATACACGTTTCGGTTACGCTTTTTTTTTATATTCAATTTGGTTAATGGTTCGGTGTTTTTTCCGGTTTGATTTTCGGTTGTAGAGTGTTAATTGTTATTGAAAAAATATTTAGGTTTCTATATATCGCTAATTGACGCTAACCGAAATTTTGGTTTTAAAGATGTCGGTCAAGGAGGGTACACGGCCTCCTCTTTCTTAATATATATATATATATATATATATATATATATATATATATATATATATATATATATATATATATATATATATATATATTTGTGTTAGGCGTGAGGTGTGGCGCGCCTTAAACCCTCCTTGGCTCTTAATAGATATAAGATTTTTTATTCAATTTGTTTAATGGTTTGGTGTTTTTTCCGGTTTGATTTTTAGTTCGTTTTTATAGATAAATTGTAGAGTGTTAATTGCAATCGGAAAAAAATTTAGGTTTCTATATAACGCTAACCGAAATTTTGGTTTTTAAAGATGTTGGCCAAGGAGGGTGGCCACATGGGCACCTGTGGGCACACCCTCATTGGCTCTTAATAGATATAAGAGAAGAGATAAGATACTATAGAGGTAATTTTAAGTGTAATCGGGTGTAACGGCCGTTTGAGGCTGATGACAACATGCGTCACATTGGATATAAAGGACCAATGATGATTTACACCCACATCGGTCATTAGGGACTATAGACGACATGTGTCATACCAAACAAATGATATATAATGGCAACCTGCGCCATCTCAATATGGATTGAGTCCATGTCAGCCCCATACGCTAACATGGCTTTCGGTATTATGTGTAGAGTCGTCATCTCAATATGGATTGAGTCCATATAAGCCCCATACGCTAACATGGCTTTCGGTATTCTGTGTAGAGTCAGTGTCACATGTAGGATGACCGATCTGAGTTGTATCGAATTGCTATAAGCACATAAATTATAATTCAAGTAATTATTCTCTTTTAGTATACTGCTTGTGTTAAATAAAATTCCGACATCAAATTTGGAAAAAGGTTTTAGCTATTAACCCATAATGATGACAAATAATTTTCTCACTAGTCCACAGAGAAGAAAGCAAAATAAAGGTGTAAAGCCTTCTGGGATTTTTCCAGTAAAACTAGGCAACACTTTCTATTGGACCAAATAAATTTTATAACATTTGATAAAACCCGGATCCTCCGTTATAAAGACCCGTTTGTGATTTCTTCGGTGGAGTAGACTCTACTCTACTACCATTCAAAAATTCAATAGTACCCCCGACCGTCGTTTTTCATTCACTATATGAATTACCAGTAGAGGTTCCGGACTCCGTATTTGTAGTACAGTAGTAGAGAAATTAAATATCCTCTAAATCAAGTTATAACATTTGGCTGGGCGTAACAGAAGGTAAAAAATTGAGCAAAATAGCATTTTCAATGCAATATAATAATATTAACTGGTGCACTGTGGGATGTTATTTTTTTGGGCAAAACAGCAGGGGATTGATTATTCACAGAGCAAACTCTGGGTCCTGCAACAAGTTGATCTTCTAAATAAGGTTAAGCGCTTTATGTCTCCTCCATAAATGACAATCACTACTACTACTACTACTACTAATTAAGGAATTAACAAAAGCCGAACTGGACTTGTTTCCGTATTTTTTAGCAGAGGTAGGTCTCATACTCTTCTTCATCTTCGTCGTCTTTTCTCTACTGGCCTACTCAACGGTTAACAAACAAAAACCTGTGGCATCCCATTCTCTTTTCATTGACATTTATAGAAACAAGGCATGCACTTCAGATACTACTACTTACTTATCACGTATTCCACAAGTCAGTGTGAGTGAGAGTGAGAGTGAGAGTGAGAGTGAGAGTGAGAGCAAAAACTATCTCCTTGAGCCTGAAGAACTAGCCACCACCTTCTTCGTCTTTTCATGTCGTCTCATCGTCGTCATCATCCTTGGACATCTCTTTTACCGCATCCTCCCCTTTTACTTTCTCTGGAACAAAATCTGAAAGTAACCCACTGTGAGCAGGGAACACATACTATAGGTGATAAAGCAAAACTCTGTAAAATAATACAACAAACTCTGTAAATAATACAACAAACATAACGACTATTTTATAATAATACCTGCTAGAAAGTCTAATCTTTTCCGTTTACCAACAGCTGAAGCTGCAACAAAGTGGTAACCAGTAACAAAGGGAATCGTTTTTAGTCCCCCAAAAAATAAGGAATAAGGAATACCAACAAAACAAAAGTCAATGAGAAAATGCTTACACAGATGATCGTAAGAAATGTGGCTTTTATGATCAAGAAAAGCAGATGCATAAGCCTCCTTGGCAAACAATTCCAGGAATTTCGCCTGCAATCATAATGCAATGCAAATGACTCGATTAACAACTCAGCAAGCAAGAAAAACTGTATACATCGAGTCATTTGCATTAACAAATCTGTTTCACTTTATCGACCATTGCTTCCCCTTAAATTTTCTTCCTACGAATAGAAATAGTTTTGCAAATTTTATTATATGCAATCATTAAACCTGGATACCACGTCTATGTAATCGACCATTGTACATCATACCTCACATTGTAGGCCCCCAAACTCCCCCAGGAGTTTGGGGGCCTTTTTAGGAGCCACAATGCACAGTTGTCCTCTTTCCAGTGGAAGAGCGTTAACAAATAAGCATACCACTTGGTAAAACTGTTATGAGTTAAAAGTATCCTTCATTACATAGCAGTGTGACAATAACAGGGTCCCATTAACGCCAAGTTAAGGTCTTTTAAGTAAAACATCTAACAGCAATTAAAACCTTAAAAAACAAGGGTGGAATCCATATGTATTAATTTGTCTTAGAAAACAGATCATCATTCTTTCATGAGCTTAATATAAATAAATAAAAATATAAACAAAAACAAAAAAAAACCCACACCAACCCCTCCTATACATGTAGAAACTCTAATCCAATGGACTCAACTGAAATAAAACCCCAATATTCTCTGGTATGACAACTGCTTCCATTTCTATCAGATTTTTAGAATAAAACATATACTTGTCTAAGTCTATTAGCATAAGCACAAGTCTAAGTTTATTAGCTTCAAAAGTAAGATACATCTAAACTGAATCATATACCCGATAGTGAGCTTTTATGGAGTGATTCACAAATAATCACTCTCATGTTTCTCATGTTTATAAGCTTACAAGTTTTCCGATTAAGCTTCATCCCTGCACGATGTCTTCCTAAGCTATCTTAACCACAAAATTAACCATATGTTTCACGTCATTAACTCAGAATTGTGTAATTTTATTACAATAATGTCCTCCTGAGCAGCCTAAGCAAAAAAATATTTCCTTCAGACATTCGATCATTGCACCAAGTTTGAAGCTCGCTGGCCTTAAAAAGATCAAGAACAAATAGTAACCCCAGTCTACCAACACTATTTATCATTGATAATCTGCTCACTGCCTACTTCATCAGAAAAATCACAGTCACACATTCTTTAGAAAAACCTCAGTGCCTCCCAAAAGGCAGCTGTGGAAATTTTACCAATAATGATCATGCGATTCCAGGAAACATATACTCATGTCTACCATTGTTAACATAATGTATTAATCGCCTTCTTTTGCCCTTTCAATGGCAAAAATTGTTTGTCACTATCTAAAGCCAAAAAAACTCAAGAACCAAAACACCTACAAAATTTACACATTCAAACCAACTTAAAACACCCAAGGAACCAAGAATATAAAGTGTAAAATAGACAACTCTTGGTCCCCCCCCCGAACTAGTGTAGACAGTCATTTACTTTGAAGCCTCCAAACAGGTGAGATCAACATCAGGACATGTACTTGAAAACATCACAAACTCTACTGCTATAAGACTTCCATTAAAAATGAAAACAATGTTGAAGTAATAAACACCAATATAGAGTATCAGGAACAAAAGAACGTCTTCGAAAACTAACTACCCACCAGACACTTAAATGCATGAAAACATGAAAAACAAGCAAATACATTGTTCAAATGCACATAGCATGAAAGGTTGAGTAAGTAACAAGGTACGTACTGATGCTTTATTTATCAAGAAAATTGCCTCCTGAGAAATGCGACCATTAAATTCCTCATTCCTTATGATCTTACCGACTCGATTCATAGGAAACTTATACAGGGCAGTCTCACTTGTCCCATTTTCTTTCTCATCCTCCGAGTCGTTCCCATTATCCACTACTTTCTGCTTCTTTTTTCCATCCTGAATATGCCCTTTCCTGCCATCATCCCCTGATCCCACAAGTTTATGCTTCTTCTTCTCATTTTGATCCTGCCCTTTCCTGCCTTGGTTCTCAGACTTAACCTTTTTTTCCGTCAAAATTTCATCCTTCACATTGCCTTCCCTTATTTTCTTGCTGCCACTCTCCCTCCGCTCACTCCCTCCCTGATGCACCTTCGATTCCATCGCACTCCTCTTTCTCTTGAGATCGTCCACCTCCAATTTCTCCTCCTTCTTCTTCTTCTTGTCCTCATCCTCTTTCAATTCGTTTTGTTTCCTCATCTTCTTGCCATCATCCTTGCTGTCCATGGGATCATTGTTGTTTACCTCATTTCTCTGTGCATTCTTCTCTGAAGATTTTGCCTTTGCCTTACTCTTCACCTCTGTGGCTTTTTGCTTGTTCTCTGTCATTGCCTTAGTCTTCACCACTGTGGCTTTTGGCTTATCCTCTGCCTTTGCCTTAGTCTTCACCTCTGTGGCTTTTTGCTTATCCTCTTCCTTTGCCTTAGTCTTCACCTCTGTTGCTTTTTGCTTATCCTCTGTCTTTGCCTTAGTCTTCACCTCTGTGGGTTTTTGCTTGTCTTCTGCCTTTGCCTTATTTTTCACGTCTATGCCTTTTTGCTTATCCTCTTCCTTTGCCTTAGTCTTCACATCTGTGGCTTTTTGCTTATCCTCTTCTTTTGCTTTAGTCTTCACATATGTGGCTTTTGGCTTATCCTCTTTCTTATCACCGCCAGGTTGTTTGTTAGAATCACTCCTGTCCTGCGCCTTTGCCTCTGCCGTCTTTCGCTTCAGTTCTTTCTTGCTGCCACCTGGTTGCTCACCTAAACCACCATTGTCCTTCGCCTTCACCTCTGTAGTCTTTTGCTCTTGATCGTTCTTGCTGCCACCTGGTTGCTTACCTAAATCACTCGTTTCCTCCGCCTTCAGTTCTAACTCTGTCTTTTGGTTCTGATCCTTCTCGCTGCCACCTGATTGCTCACCTAAACCACTCCTTTCCTTCGCCTTTGGCTCTGTAGTGGCATTTTGTTTCTGATCCTTCTTGCCGCCATTACCGAAATCACTCCTTTCCTCCACCTTTTCCTGCTCGACCTGCACTTGTTCTATCTTACTCTCTTTATTCTTCCTTTTATAAACATTTAAAACACTATTTTCACCTGCCTTTGGTCTCTCCACATTGCTCTCAGCTATATTCAACTCCCTGTCGGCTACATTGCCGTTTTCCTTTGATACATTCTCGTCACCCTCCCCGCGGGAAGACGATAAATCGTTCATATCCACGTCGGCGCCGGTGTTACTCTTCTCTTTCTTCCTGCTCGTCGAACTGCTGAGGGAAATAAATATTACTTCCGTCTGTTTTAGGTTTACGAATCCTGAAGTTGGCGGTACAGCCGATTCTGGAGGCTGAGGCTTTGCTTTCGGCGTCGGTAGGTTCTCTCACATGATCAGATGAGAATTTGGGGTTTTTCTGTCCTCCGTTGGCTTCGTAATTTCAATCACAGCCGTCGTTGCGGGAGGTGGAATGGGCCGCAGGTTCTCCGGAGAGGGGTTGCGAGTCTTGTGAATTTGGGAGTTAGGCGGAAAATTACATTGATTATTTGAATAATCGGGGCTTTTAGCTCTCTTTTAAAATGGATAATGACCATCCCTTCATAGTAATAAATAAGAAATGGTTAAAATGACCACCTAATGATAATTGATGTGCCTTGGGCTCGTTTTCGAGATATACATGTTGAACACGAATTTGTTGATAAATGAAGAGCAAACATATGCACAGTGTCATGGACTCCTTTGTATTTATTCATTATTCTAGTTTAATAAAAAAAAAAAAGCTTCGGAAAAAAAATTAGAAGTTCATAATTTTTCAATTTGTTATGGATATACGTTACTAATATCTATTGATTATGATCATCGTAAAAGTTGTCATCCATGTTAATGGTGAATACGGTTAAAATGGATATTTCAAAAGAGATAAAGTGTTTATTTACACTTCCTTTCTCCGGTGTCGGCCGCCGTGAGGCGTCGGTGTCGGATGTATTTCCTCTCATTTTTCATGTTTTCTCTTTTATTTTATGTAGATCTTTCTTTGTTGTGTTTTTTTCTCTCCGTTTGAAGATCTTTTGTTTGAAAGTTAGATCTTGCTTGTCGGTTATTTGGTCGTTCTCGGGTCACCGGAATCTCTCTCTACCGGTTTTTTGGATCTGGTTTATTTTCATTTCTTTTCGGCCATGGTTTTCTTTTGGATTTGTGCGGACATGGTTTCTTTTTCCGGTCTGATTTGTGTTCTTGGAGAGGATGATTGCTAGATCGGGGAAAAAAGTTACGGTGGCGGTTAGACCCTGGTTTGTCAAAGCTGACAGTTCTTTTGGAAGGATTTTGGTAGGGGTGGTTGTGCTTTCAAAAAGGTTTTTGGTGGCTTCCGACCGATTTCCTCAGTGGCATATCTGACTTTTGTTGTTTTACGGACATAGATGGTGGTTGTTTTCTTTTGTGTTGCAGTGTCTTTCTTAGTTGTTTTCTACTGTGTTGTTTAGGTGGTTGCCGGTCATTGTGGCTGTTGAAATAGTATCCTAAACCCAATCGGGTTGGACCGGATCCGACCGGGTCGGATCATTTCTACTGTTTCTTTATGTTTATACATATATTAAATGGATATCTTGTTGTCATATATATGTTCTTTTTAAAGAACCAATTATGAATTGTTATATGATAACGTCCCTAGTACTCCCTTCGTCCCAATTTGTTTGGGACATTTTGGAACTCATAAGATTTCAGGAGACATCAATTAATGAGTTGTCTAGTCATTTAAAACTTAACTAATTTTACCTTTTTAACCTTTTTATATGTAGTTCTATTTTCACAATATTTAAGAGACATCAATTAATGAGTTGGACAATTTAGGCAATTAAAGCACAACTTTAAATCTATTTTGAGTTATGGGACTTATTTTGGGACAGCCAAAAAAGGAATAAGTCCCAAATAAATTGGGACGGAGAGAGTATTAAACTGTGGTAGAGAAGCCATAATAGGCGATTATGGTTGATGAGATCTCTAATCACTTTAATAAGTTTGATACTTAAATGTCTCTACGCTGATGTACTATTAAACAGGGCATTGATAGTATAAACAAGTTAGCACGTATTAGATGTCTTCTGTCTTTAAGGGCAGGGATAGATCTCATCTATCGAAGTGTATAGACACTTGGATTGTATGTGGACGTGTATTAGAGAATGCGTACGTTAGACTGACAAATTACATTAAGTGTCGCACTATGTGGCAGTTGTGTAATTATCCTTTAGACCGGAGTCTTCATGGCATCACAGTGTGGATTGTCATGCTTTGACACTATTGAGGTTTCCCCTAGCCACGGGGCGATCATGCGGTAGTGATTGGGTGTGATACTGAAGCATGCGGAGTATACATGTTTGGTCGTCTGGGAATCGCGTACCCTATCAGTAGGGGTGAATATCCGAAAGGCCTTCTTATAAGAAATGTCTTACTCTCGTGAATCTTTGCAAAGTGGGAGTAAATTAGTTTCTTCGAGAGAGCATGATATCCATATTATAAGATACGATCATTAATGTATTGACACTCGAGATACGATCGTATGGATATTATTACAGCGATAGGATTGTAAGTTACACGGTAACTGTTTCACATGAAAGATAGTAGTCATTGCATTTGACTCTTCCGATGATTGGGGGTCGAGTGTGTTGCTAGAGCTATCCCGTGATTGTTAGGCATGAAGGGCATTTTTGTAATTTGCACTTTGTGTCTACGTCCAACATATTCGGAAGCCTATCGAGTCACACACATATGAACATCAAGTCGGATTAAAATGTGGTTATAGATGATAACCAAATAAGGAAAGTTTATCTCGTACTATAAAGGTTATAGTAGTAAATTAATATGGCGGTGTTTATTTATTATGAATAAATTAAATAGAAGATATTAATAGTATTATATTAATTAAAGAATATTCCGGGTGCCAATTTATAGGCGAAGGTGGCGCAATTTGTGTGTGTATAAGATACACTTGGATTATGCAATTTAATTAATGATATTACCATATATTAATATTAGATATTAATATTTATATATATTTGTGTTTACATGCGTGTCATGCATATTAGATATGCATGTGCACATTTGTTTCAATATATATATGTATAGATTTATATGTGTAATATATATATGTGATTTATATGATGAAAGACAAATTGTCGCTCATTATTATGACATTTTACCCCACTTCGATATCACTTTGAGCATTATTGTACCAATTCAAGTCATTAACTGCTAAATTTCATCCAAATGTGTAGATAGTAATTATTATATAAAATATCATATTTTGATAGGTTTTGTACCGGTTCAGTAACCGGAGCGTCGTGTCGGGTTTACACTTGATATTTTTGTGATTTATTGCAGGATTATAGGTTAACCAAGACCCCGAGTGACGAAACGTGTTGAGCCTAAAACACGTCTTTTGAGGGCTAGAAGAGTGTGCCGGAAGCTATCGAGTTCAAACGGATCAATTGTCGTTAGTGCTTCTACCGAAGACTATCTTCAACGGAATTTTGACCCTACTTAGAGGCATTTTATGGAGAAGACTTCTTCATGAGAGTTGTAAATCAAGAAACGAGCCTTCCAACGCACTTTGAATCACATCAATCGGAGGTCTACAACTCAAGTTATGATCATTTTACCGAGAACCGGCGCGCCGAATTGTTGCAGAAAGTTGTTAGAGCTGTCAGAGTTAGTTATACCGGCGCGCGCCGGATCTTTAGCGGCGCACGCCGGAACGCCACAAAAGCAGTTTTCAGCATAAAAACTCATCCTGGATCGCATTTTTCCCAATTCTTTCACCCCCAAAAACTTCATCTTCTTCCCCCCTCTTCTCCAACTCTTGCAGGCACACGGCCACGCCCCAAGGGCCTCTCCAAGCCAAAATTAGTTACAATATTTAGCTATTTTCAGCTCAAAATTAATCATTTGAATGTTAACTCAACCGGTTGGGGTAGTTAATTGGATGAAGCTCAACACCAAGATGAGTCGGCTCCATTAATGCTCTAAGAAGATGAATGAAGCTTTCTCTTTTACAATTCAATGGTTGTAATCGGTAATATTCTAGTTTTATTTTTGTTTTGATAATCTTATTGCTATGAATACTAATTTCAACGTGTTAGTAATTGTAGTAACGAGTAGCTAAATTTGTAACTAGCCAAGATGTTGTTGTTGTGATAGTTATTAATTTCTATTATGTTGATTGGGAATGTTAATTCATATATTTCATAGCTTTTTGTGTTGTTGTTATCTTTTCCTATTTACACCGTATTGCTTGTTGGTGTTGAATTGATCACCTGGCACTAGCACACATACACACTTAGTTGAGACCGAAAGGAGATATTAGGTGTGGGAGAAGGAATAGGAGAACCGGAAGGTAAAATTGACCTTAATTGGAATTCGATTTCTTATCCGGGGATTTTTTACATTGTCATTACATTCAAGATCTTAATTATGTTGAATCATTAGGTCTAGGGTTCTTAGACTAAGGAGGAGACATAAAGTAGTTTCATTCATTCGTATGAGGGGAAACTACTAGCTTAGGAGTGCACCGGTAACACACACTTGAACACTAATGGAAGGTTGGTAGGTAGTTCATTCCCATGATGCTAGTAGAGATATACTTGATCATTACATTGTCTTGGCTAGGCTTTTTATCATTTTATCACCTTTGTAGTAGTAGATTTTAGATACATTTACCTTCTTGTTAATTTGGGACTTAGATCAAGATAATAATAGCTTTTTGGTGTTCAACCTCACAATCCTCGTGGATACGACCTTGACCACTTACTAGACTACAATTGACCTGGTACACTGCCGGTAAGATTGGACACCTAGAAAGTCCCGATCAATATACATGTGTAAATTGATTTATGGTAATGTAATAAAAGATAAAGATATATTCAATATATATCTTGGAGAAAATATTTAATATAAGATATTGAATATTAATGAGATAAATCAATCAATTATATTTTCCTTATTTTATTAGGAAAATGTTTTCTTTCTCCCCAATCTACTAGGAAGCTAATCCAAGCAGATTGGGAATTGAAAGTGGCGCCCCAACACCTATATAAGAAAGGAGTTGGCTAGCTCTTTTGTACATCACAATTCCAAGAGCAAATAGTTCTTGTGGAAAAATAGAGAGCTTCTTAGGAGAGATTTTGAGAGAGAGAAAAAGACGGTCTAGCAACCGAATTTTTCTAGTAGCAATCCAATGGTGGATTCTAGCGGGTTGTTCGTGTGGACTAGCGGTAGAGGCCGAACGCTTGGGCGGCTCCGTGCATCGCTACTCTCCTTAGACGGTCAAAGCGTCGATCTTTTAGATCAAGCAAGGTAACCACCGTCTTTAGCTTATTTGTTTATTGCTTAAACGAAGTCGATCTTGGGTCGATAGGAAATAAAATTTTGAATTCCGCTGCGTTCCCGCGTAGATTTCCTAACAGTGGCTGCCGTCAGTAATTGGTTGATTGAAAATGCTTTTATTAGGCCTAGGAAGGACTTTTCGAAGAATGAGGTCCTTGTTGCCTCTGATATGGCAGATGCCTCTCGAATTGTTGTATTACCAAATCAAATTCACTACATAATTTGTTCTGATTAGGGTGTGCCCTATGTTGTTTTTCTTTTCGTGTGTCCGGTTTAACAGTTTCCAGCAGTTGCCGGCGATGGTCTGGTTAGTTTTTCGGTGTTTATCCGGCGTGTGTCCGGTTGTACAATTTATTTCTTAATGAATTCCTTTCGTTTCGTAAAAGAAAATGTGAAGTTTTTTTTACTGAAAAAGCTACATGTCAGATGCAATCCTACCTAGAGCAATCATGGAGGCTGATGAATACCTTTCTGCAACATTAAAGGCTTACTCTCATCTTCTAGTACCACCTCGTAATTCAAAATGAATGCCGCCGGACTTAACCAGACTCAAATTTAGACGAGTTCTATTGGCACCACCATTTTATTATTGACACTCTTATTATTATTATTTTTCATTTACTTTATCACACCACCAAATCACTTTTTGGCACCAAGTTACGCGCATCAGAGCCACTGACTTTTTTTTCGCTCAAACGTCAGTGGGTCTGACGTTTTACACCAATGACACATTTATAACTGTAAAATCAGTGTCACTGACATTGAGATTGAAAACCAACGTCAGTTCCAGCGACGCTCGTACCGCAAACGGGTGCCAGTGCCACTGACGTTATGCTGTTCAAAATAATAAAAATATTCAATATGGTGCCAAGAGTGATCTACAGAGAGCCGAGAGTAATCGTGGTGGCGTGAGTATTTTCGGGGTGCCGATAGAAGCCGCCCAAATTTAATGTTGATGCTGCTTTTGACCACAGCCTTACGACAATGGGAGATATTTTACGTAATAGGCACGGCAGGGTTATCATAAGTTTCTCACAAAAAAAATTGTGGGGCATTATGATGTGATCGTGGGGGAAGCTCTAGCCATGTATCATGTATTGACATTTGCTATAACACGAGGATTCTTTAGAGTTATTTTTGAAGTAGATTTCTTATTAGTTTTCCAGCATCTTTCAAATCGTATGTGGATTTGTCATTAGTAAGAAGTATATTTGATGAATGCTTTGAAATTTTACATTTTTTGTCATGTTTCTTTCTCTTTTGTCAAGAGACAATGCAATATGCCGGCACACTTGTTAGCAAAAGAAAGACTTAGATTAGTGGGTTGTGTTGAATGGGGTTCCACCCCTCCTCCCCATGTAATTTTGGCTTCCATTCGCGACATTGAGTGCTTAATAAAGTTTTTTAACCCATAAAAAAAGAGGTGAAGTACATTTTAGTTTTCATCTGAAATAAAAATAGTTTTTAATCTCTAGTGTATTAAAATAAATCAAGATTTTCTAAAAAATACACGAGAATGTTGCAACGGTCGTTAGAATGTTGTATCAAGCAACATACATAAGAGCCTCTTATTTTTACTATCATTCATATAATACATTTTTATCTCGTACTTATGATGAGGGTACTCTTGCCATTTAAATATTCATGCAAATAGCACAATTGTTTGATTAGTTAATGGGCTAAATGAAGATAATCAAGAAAGGAAAAGTTTATAATACAATCGTTGTATGAAGATTGTATCGATTGACATACATTACAATCTTTAATTTCTAATCTCTCACATACGATGAAAGTGTATTGTATGAGAGAGAGTAAAAATGAAAAGCTTGATATGACCCCACTTTGGAGCCTTAATGAAGCAATGAACATGACATTCACGGCAGAAGCCAATATACAACGAAAACGATCAAGAACCGAAGCCTTTTTTTTCTTCTTTCTTTCGGAAACGAAAGATTAACATAAGCACCCTTAACTTGCCTCAAACGGAGTTCAAAGCATGATCGATTACCAGGTTATACCTTAGTGATAACCATTAGGACGATGTCTTGTTAACACTGTGTGTTTGGGTTGGGTAATTATTTTTAGCTGGTACACATGGGTATTATTTTATTATTTAAAAAAATAGATAAATACATGAAGCAAGTCTACTAAACGTTAACGGACGAAATCTTTGGGAAGGCTTCGTCTCTTACCATAAAAAGGAATTTGAGCATGGCGCCGCTCTTTCCTCTCTTCCAAGTACTTGTAACTCCAATTGAATAATTTTTTCCTATTCTCTCCATAGTCATATTTCCTGAACTCATACCGTTTAAAAATGTCTCCCAACTTCTACTAACATGCTCTTTGGTCCAAACCATTTTTTGCTTTATGACACTTAAAAAACACCACAAAAGAGAACACATAGCATCCGCAATTCCTAATCCTTTCTTCTGCTAAATTTACTGAAGTAGGAAGAAGATGATCAAGCCTTATAATCAATCCCTTTCATTTGTTTGTTTGATCCGAGCAACAAGTGAGTAACCGAATACGTCCGTGTAAATGCATAAAGAAGGTTGCCGGTAAAAACTGTCCTTTACAAGTCGCGGCGCCAAATTGACTCGGAGTATGTTATCCGCCATATGGGGAAGGAAAAGTGATTTGATAAGCTCCTCTTTCCGTGCACGATGACCTGAAATAAAATGTCTCCTACTTAACCAAACATGCTGCCCACATGCTTGTTTGACTAACATGTCAATATTGAAACATCATCCATAAATTAATTATGATGGCCTTCTCGAGTTCGACTCGAGTTTGATTAAAACCATATCCGAGCGAGCATTTCACGAATCGAGAGGCTTGCGAGTAACTCGAATCGTTTACGCCCCGCTATTCCTTTACCATTTACACCAATTACATTATTGATTTTTTTTAATGCAAACAAAATCACAATTACTTATCATTGAATACGTAACAACTTGTACTTTTTTTTTTTTTTTTTTCGGAGACAAAAGAGACACACACCTATTTAAACGCCCTAGTCGGGATTCGAATCATGACCTTTCCACTGAGAGTCAGGTTAGACACTAGTGAATTACTACTAACGTATGTATCCGAGTACATCTTATATTTATCGATTCAATAAAAAAGAAAAGAAATTGTGACGTAAGCTTTGTTTTGTTTTAGCGACATAATATAAGTTAAATTAGGAAAGGAGAAAATAAATGTAATTATTTAGGGTATTACTACAATGGGCAAGCTTATTCAATCTTTTTGACCAAAGAAATGGCTGATATAATTGTTTCTTCTAAGAAAATGGTCTAAATAATTCAGTGGCGTACCACTTTGTTGTCGAAATACTACTTCCATTTTCGTGTTTTTGGCGTTTTTAGAACCAAACTAAATCCTAATTGGGAAGGGGAACCCAATAGGGGATTTGTGTACCTTAAGATCGTGCACATTCAAAAAAAAAATAGGAAAAAATTACGTCCCAAAATTGGCAAACAGTAACAAATTATATTAGCCATTTTTTTTAAAAAGAGATTATATTTGCCATTGCCCAATTTATAAAGCAGCACCGAAATTTGGCTCCTGTGTGTCAAAAGATATTCTCTCGTTGCCTTCACCTTCCCCTCTCTATCACTCGAGAAATAGACAGCTTCAAATCTGATTCCTCTCCCTTTTCTCTGATTTTCGTATTCTTCTCCCTTTACGTTGACTGCCAAATTACCAATACCACCTGCAATCGAAAACCCATCTCAGTTTTCTTGAAGACCGGCTGAATTTCTGAGATCAAAAGTCATCTGCTTCCGAGTATGTTCTCGAATCGTATGATCCCGTTTTTTTGTTTTTTCGCTCCATGCATCATTGACATATATCTCTTGTTTATTTTTCCGCTCCCCTCCCTTTTTTTTTATGTCTCCATTTGAATAGGGTTTTCCAATTATATGAATTTGTTTCCGGACAGTTTATTTTGGAGCTTTTCATTGATGGAAATACATAGACATAACGTTCTACCTTCAATTTGAATTTAGGGTTTTCAAAGACGTGTCGTTAACCTCAATAGAAGGTCGACAAAGGTTTAATTTTTTATGTTTCTCCCGTTTATCTTGCTAAACGGGCTGATACGTATTTATGGACATTAGCTGATTTATTGCTGTCGTTTTCTTAGAATAGGGATAGGGAAGAAACTAATTGTTGAAATTTAGCTGCTGATATTTTGTCAACGTTTAACAAGAAGATTTATGTATTTTGTTATTGAGATTTTTTTTTTTGAATTGTGCTCCGTGTCTTGTATTCTTCTGGCAGGAAAGGTCAAGGTTTTGCCTTTTGTCAACATTTGAGCTTAGGGCTGGTGGTGGCCCGCATACTTCTTCCCCTGGTTTATATGATCCAGAAGTCTCAGGATGTCAGGGGCTAATTGCAACGGAATCAATATGCTCAACTGTTTTTTCCACTTTGCTGAATGGCATCCATTGGAATAACAGTGTTTTTGACGCGTTTGAAGCCCACATCACATCCTTAAAGGTCCCTATTTTCAAATCATGATTTGCAATCAAGAATAGGTGTGTATTTGTGTTCACATGCTAGGAAAGACCTGAATGTCCACTGTCAGAATTTTGTGTCTGTTAGTTTTCTGAAAGAGTGTCTTATCAAGCCGAAATTCCATATTTTTCAGGTTGGGGATCAATGGTTGCTGAGATGCAGACTGTGGATTGTTTCATTTGATTATAGTTTCTCATGTTTATTAAAAGTGGTACACTCATAAAAATGTTGGAACTGGGCTGCTGTGGTTGTTTCGGCTTGGCATTTATGAGGAAGGTTAAAAAGTTGGGGAGGCCTAATAAAGGATTTCAAAATCATACTTCACAGGAGCTCTTATTAGATAGAGAGGCAGAGGAAGAGGATGGGGATGGACGTTTTGATAGTGTTTTAACTGAAACCGGAATGGGGGACGATAGTGAGTTCCAAAGCCCTGTCAAACGTTCTGAGGATATTCTCCTGTACAAAATTCAGAATGGTCTGATTTGCCGTGAAGTTCCTGTGAAGGAAACCTACAAACTAATACGGTCTGAAGTAAGTAACCTATTCGCTTATATACTTTGTGAAATATGTGTTTAGCTTTTGCTAATAATTATGAGTGGAGCTGTATCTGTCATGTGGCATAGTCCTCATGGCATAGTTGCTTGAAATTAGAATAAAAATTGGTAAGAGCTATTCACTGTGCTTTTTAGCTCGTGTTTTTGGAATTGAACTTTCTAACTGATCTGCAGACACATACTCTACTGGCTCTTGAGGTGTCAATAGATTAGAAAATACAGCAAGTGTTTCATTCATTTTCTGTCTATCCTATTTTATGATGCTTAAAGTATTCAGTTAATCTACTTTATTTGGGAAACTTGGTTTTAAGAATATTGCTACGGTATCTTTTCCTGTGACCCTGGATGGAAAAAAGTATCCTTTTCTTTCTCATACACCTCGATGCACAGTGGTGGGAAGTATTTCGTTATTTAGATATTCAAATTTGTAGTAGTCTGATCTACATGCATACCCTTAGCAGGTATCCATTTTCTTTTAAAATCTCATTACAAATTGGTTGCAAACTTGCAATGGATCTTGTGATCCTGTTTTGTTTAACTGGGGATCTAATGGTTCCAGTGATTTATTTATGTTTCTTTCTCTTCACTTCATCTGCCCTGTCATTAAGCTTTCGTTTTTTTTTCTTGGCAAATCATAGGTGTTCATAGTTCACCATCATTGTGCAAATTATGATTTTGTTCTTACTGTTGATTTTTTCTTTGTTAAGGATGAAAAGGGAAACAAGATGCTGAATGAATATGTCCGAGAATACAAGATTGGTTCTGGTAGCTACGGGAAAGTGGTCAGTTTCTTCTTTTGACTGCCATTCTTTCCTTATGCAGAGTTTCAATCCATTGTTTGATGACCTTGATAAATTCACAGGTGCTTTATCGTAGTACTGTTGATGAAAAGCATTATGCAATAAAGGTAAGTTCTGGTGCCATGCTACCTTGCCTCCTTGTGCAACTCTTAAATATACTTTTTTTTTTCTGGTAAATTGCACCCTGAGCTTGCAATTATGATAGTCTTTTTTCACAAGCGACATACATGGTTTACCATTTATGGTTCCGATCCATGCCAGCAATTTAGTCCAAAAGCATGTGAAAGATTAGACTGCTAGGGAGAACCAGGACCTGTGCATCTAAATTAGAGCTGATTAAATACTCTTCTAACTTGTTTAGTTTGTGCTGAAGAATCTGATATTTGTCCCTGAGTACTTTTTCTTCTTTCAGTACCTCCCTAATTTATATTGCTTTCAAGGAATTTGTATGGGCTTTGGGGGTGGGGGAAGTGAGAGCTCAGAAGATTGAAAGATTCCAGATAACTTCTTGAATGCCTAAAACTAGCTCTCTTCTATACAATTCTCAAAAGCTTTATTTTCTCTATAGCAAGAGATGTCCTTGGAGCAGCATCGGCTTGTTGATCCTGAATTTTTTATGCCAAACCTTTTGTCTGTAGGCTTTTCACAAGTCACATTTACTAAAGCGGCGGGTTGCCCCTTCGGAGACAGCTATGTCCGATGTTTTGCGTGAGGTACTTTCTTCCTTGTAATGTTATTCAGAAAAATGCAATATGCTGATAATGTATGGTGGTATCAGATACTCATGAGTATTCTCTTTTTCGATACTTTTTTCATTTGGGTATTGTTATGTGATATACGTACATCTATTTTCATCTGAATTTCTTTTGTGTTTTCCTTTTATCTTCAGGTTTTGATTATGAAAGTTTTGAACCACCCCAATATTGTTAATCTCATTGAAGTGATTGATGATCCTACAGTTGATCATTTCTACATGGGTATGTTTTGACCAATACCAATCCCCCTCTCCGCCCACCCCTCAAAAGAATAAAAACCAGGATGATATATATAAATAGATAGATACTTACATACATACGACTTGACGGAGATTTGATGTTGCTGTCTTGCATCTTTCAAGATTGCAATGCAGGAAAATTACCGGGGGTTATTTATTTATGAGAAATTTACTCTCTGCATTCTTGTTTAGTTCTCGAATATGTTGAAGGAAAATTGGTCTGTGATGGTGCTGTGCAACGTGGTGGGCTTGGAGAAAATCCTGCACGCAAGTATCTGAGAGATATAGTCTCTGGTTTGATGTATCTTCATGCTCATGTATGAATAATTTCCATACTTTCCTCTGAGCTTCGATATTATGATCTGTGTTCCACTTCAATGTATTTATTTGCCTTGTACAATGTTATGTTGCTTATTGTGGTTGATGCTGCGGATAAATGATGTCTGTATGCATAACACATCACTTTGATGGAGCCTACTTTTTTTGTTTTTAATGTTCTTTAACAAAGGACTTCTTTGGGGGGAATTACTCATTAAATCATTCATTTGCATGTCAATTCCTCTTGTTCGAGAATTCAGTGTTCCTATTCTTTGTTGTTCTTATTATCATCTTGCCTTATGTTGACATATGATTTAAGTTTATTGACATTTATAAGTTAATGTATTATAGTATCTTGCATTCATGCCAATTTTTGTCAATCTTGCAGAACGTTATTCACGGTGATATTAAACCTGATAACCTTTTAATTACCGCTTCTGGAACAGTGAAGATTGGAGATTTCAGCGTCAGCCAAGTTTTTGAGGTGGTACAACATTGTTCATAATTTTTATTTTTATTTTACATATTTTTTCTCGACATGTGTAAGATAGTGGTTGCATTCTGGTATACGTTACAAAAATGGCTGGTGAAACGCCCTTGTGATCTTTTTCGGCTATTTCTTGCTGGTCAGACAGCCTTCTCGTTCTCATCATTATAAACTATTGCTGGATAACATTTCTCATTTGGAAGTCATTAAATTGTAACGTATCTTTTTTTTTTGGTGGGGGGTGAATAGTGGCCTACTTGTTTGGTATTGTCATTGCCATTGCAGTTCCTTCTCTCATTCTTGATACTGGTTTCTTGATTGCGTATTTGTGCTGCACCTCCCTGGCTCTTTCTTCATAATTTTAGGTCAACTTATTTTAATGATGCCTTTTGTGTTTGATATGCTTCAAATTTTGCAGAATGATATTGATGAACTCCGCCGTTCCCCTGGGACTCCTGTTTTCACTGCACCGGAGTGCTGTTTAGGTCGGGTTGATGTCTCTCTTCTCTTTTCTTTTCATTTTTCTTTTTAGCATTGGTAATTCTTATCATAAAGTATATCACTATGTTCAGGTCTAACCTACCGTGGTAGAGCTGCTGACACGTGGGCAGTTGGAGTTACTTTGTATTGTATGATTTTCGGAAGATATCCTTTTCTTGGTGACACACTACAGGATACATATGATAAGGTTAAATCTACTGCTATTCTTCATTTCCTATCAGATGGTAGAAAATTCTATGAATATCATGCAAAAAAAGTAGGGTTTTTTCCCCTAAACAGGTGTTTGATATTTTTCCAGATTGTTAACAACCCGTTGTATCTTCCTGATGGTATGAACCCCTTGCTGATGAACTTGATGGAAGGGCTTCTTTGCAAAGGTTTTGTTTCTATGTCCATTTTAGATTTCTACATTGAACGGTATAGGGCCCCTACTGATGGTGCTTTTTCATGGACTTTATTTATTCATATTTGAAATTGTTGTTTTCAGATCCAAACCAGAGGATGACACTGGAAGACGTTGCAGAGCATGAATGGTTCATCGGGGAAGAAGGTCCCATAACGCCGTATGTATGTTGGTGCAAGCACAGGAAAGAGCTAATAAGGGAGGTTTCTGAATCCTCCTGCTGACATATGTTAAAGATGGCAACTTCTTTTGTGGGATTTAGGGTTCACTTTCTGTTGTTGATTTTTCCGTTTTTTTTTTTCTATCATCAAATATATGTATACCTAGCCTTTCTGTAGACTCTTTATTAGCAGCCTGGCCTAATTAGGTCATATTGAAAAAAGCTAAAGAAAAGCAGGGTTATGCATGATTGTGTGCATGAACAAAAGAAAAGGTTACAAAATGGGATTTTTTTTGTTTTCTATCAATCAAATCAAATATACATAAATGTTATGCTTTTTTGTTTCTTTGTATATGTAAGTTTTCACCCCAAAGTATTCCCTGAAATTATAGGGGTAAAATAATATTACCCTTCATTCTAATGGAAAGTTATGATTTGGTAACTTGATTTAATCTTCCTAGTTTTGTAAACAAATTCATTAGGTTATTTCCTCTGAATAAACACTTATAATGCGTCCCTTAACACAGAGTCCCATTTGATCAAATGAACTTTTCTTTGTTCTTCAGAAGATCCCCTGAGGAAGTCTCTGTTAACACGATCCAATTTATCACACGTCTTCTGGGGAAGCCAAACCGATTGCATAAGATTTAAATGGATCACGCAATTGACAGATTTGATCAAGGTTAATCAACCTGCCATATTATGGCATTTAGACTTCCACCCTTGCAATTTATTTTGCACTTGCCTAACAACAAAATCCACATTACGGCTAGAAAATCTGGTGTGAATAAGGGGAACACCCAAATACTTCCCAAGATCATTGGTTTTGGACATGTTACAAATCTCCAACAATTTCTTTGATAACTCCACCATCCGTTTTGGGGTTAAAGAAAACCTTGGATTTTTCCTGGTTGATGGACTGACCAGAGATGGAGCAATAAAGATTATGAACACTCATGAGATAGGATACCTCATGCACATTAGCTCTAGTGAAAATAATGAGGTCATCCGCAAAAAAGATGTGAGAAATAGCAGGCCCATCTTTACGGAGGTTCACAGGTTTCCGCTTTCTATTCTTCACACCTAGCTCCAAAGCAATAGATAAAAATTCAATGTAAAGCGCAAATAAGTAAGGAGAGATGAGATCTCCCTGACGGATACCCCTACTAGCATTATGAAAAAAGAAAAAAGCCTTTGGGTCAGGTTGTTTAGTAACAAATATGTTAAGAATGGTGACTTATTTCAAGTTACTAGCAAAGTGAACGACTCCCTCATCTGGAAGGGTATTTTGAGAAGTTTTCAAAGTGTTAGTGACGGTTTTGTCTGGAAAATTGGGGATGGTAAGGATGTTCATTTGTGGGATGATGTTTGGCTTAATGGTTCTCCTCTAAGGGATTTTATTGATTGTGAAGTTGATATTGGGGATCAAAATATTTCTGTTGGTAGTATTATCTCTGAGGATAGATCTTGGTGCTTTGAGAAGTTGCATACTATGTTGCCGAGACATGTTATTGATTCCATAAGAGGTCTTCCTCTTAGTCTAGACCCTATGGTTAAGGATCGGCGCTATTGGCAATTTACTAGTAATGGAAAGTATTCCACTAAAACCGGGGGTCGGTTCCTAAGAAATGGTAGGAATGATGATTCCATTGTCTTTGATTGGAAATATGTTTGGAAATGTTTGATTCGGAGAAAGTTAGAATGTTTGTTTGGTCGGTCATTCATGGTAAGCTTCTTACCAATGAGGCGAGATTCACTAGAAAATTAACCTCTTCGAATACTTGTGATAGATGTAATCAAATATAAGCATGTATTATTTTTAATTAATAAAATATTTGGAACAATTAGTTCTGCTCAATTTTTTTAAAACCTAATTTCACATATACAAATAATCATGTGAATTAATTTTCGTTGTGGACGTCTCTTGATTTCTTTACAAGAGTGATATTTCATCGTCATTGGTTAAACTCGAAATTGTTTTTGCATTTAAATAAATTTGATTTGACTAATTTAGACGAATGACGACAAATCAATGTACGCGTTACTCTGCTGCTTCGCCTCGAGTAAAGCATGTCATCTGTCACCAATCTTTTTAATTCCACCGTTGATTATTATGCTTTTTGTTTTGAACATTTTTAGCTATATTTTAAGTTTCAGTAATTTATCGTTTTAGTAAAATTAGAAGAAAATCTTACTTTCGACATAGATTTCTAAATTTGAGTCGCAAAAAGAGTAATTTCCTCCAACCCAAAGAAGCTCTTAGTTAGAGAGAACATTAAAAACAAAAGCAAAACAAAAAAGTGGGCTCCATCAAAGTAAACTAATCTAACAGGACATGGAGGGCAGATCCTCTCTGCTGAGTTCATGAGGAAGGGGCCAGAAGAGGAATTTCACATCTCAAAAAAATTAAATCCTTCAAACACATATTTACACACGCAACTGAAAATACTACCACATTTTTGTAGCAGATGATCCTAATTGACAGGACATGTTATGTATACAACCATCAATTATCCGCAACATCAACCACAATAAGCAACATAGCGATGTACAAGGAAAATAAATTATTTGGAATAATTACTACTGCTCAATTTTTTTTGTTAAAACCTCATTCCACGTATACAAATAATCATGTGAATTAATTTTAGGGGGAATGAGGAAGAATGACAACAATATTTCATCAATTGAGTAGCAGGACAGCTTTTTGAAACTTTTGCATAAATGACAAAACTATTTATTCATTGTTGAAACTCACTTGTGTTCGAAATTCACTAATTTTCAAAATTAATTGTCGAAATTCACCGATTTTCGGGATTCATTGTCCAAATTCACCGATTTCGGGATTCACTGGGGAGATTCACTAGATTTTCGGAATTCACTGTTTGTCCTTCTCACTATAAAAATTATGCAGTTGTCATTCTCCCTATAAAAATATGTACATGTCATGTTACTTAAAAATATTCCAGATTGTATCTTTGTCCCTAATTTCTCATTAATTTTAACTCCTTTATTTTATTTTTTCTGTTCACAATACATAACAAGTACATTTTTATTTAAAACGATTTCAGTGTAACTTAAACATTATCCTGATAAATGTTTCTTCCTTGAAGATAAGAGAATAAAATCAAAATAATAATGCTTGTTATAAATGACCATAAAGTTCTTGATATCCGTAAAAAATTGAAAATGGATAAGTAGTAGTTTTTGGTAGAATTCCTATGTATGTGCTCCTGCAACATTATTCAATATGCCTGGTTCATGGTGGGGATTTGCTTTTCAAGAATTATCCCACAATTTAGTTAAAGTAATTTAAGTGGTTTACTCCTTTTTCAGAAAATAATAATCAAGAAATTATTAGTTGCACATAGCATATATAGCATCTGCAAGGCCTAAAATAAGAAAAGAAAAAAGAAAACACACACAAAGATATAGAGAAACTTGAATAAATATGCTTTAAAAAAGCAAAACATTGCACAAACCTTGTTTTAAAAGTTAATATTGAAAAACTATAATCCAAAATTAATTTCTTTACTAAATCGCTACAAATTCACCATGAAATTGATTTGCAAGTATAGTTTTCCAATACTAATTATTAGAACATATTTTTGATTATTTCAAGTTTTCCAAAAGGTATATATAATAAATAATATGTCATCTAAAATCATTGCTCCTTTCAGTTCCTGCATGTGATCAAGTTTGACAATGCTTTAAGAAAAAAAGTTGTGAATTTGAGTTGTGCAAAAGAAAAAAAGGTTCCAACTTTCCCTCAGATGGAACATTCTAACAAATTTAATAATATGATTTTGAATGATGGCTTTTCGTTCCTAACTATTTCTGATTGAATTTGGATTATTTAAGTGTTTTTTTTTTCTTCTTCCCTTTTATCAAACATAACAGCCAGGCTAGTCTAGCAAATACATACCAAATAAAATTTCAACAATACTTTGTTTGAAACAATTTAAAATATTTCACGTACAAACGGAATAATAATTATATATAAACGATACTAACAATTTTTGAAAATGCATCTACAGTCGAGTTTTCTATAGAATTTTCAGCATCTGCCCCGTACTAAACATGATAATAATATTTTGATACAAGACACCAACCTGGGGTTTGGTCCGGAGAAGAACACTTTGATTTGAAAATACATGCCAAATATTTAATTTTCGATTCAATAAACTTATGAATTACAACAGTTAATTATTTTCGATGTATTATCTAGTAAACCGAGTATCTTAGTTTACATTAAGACGCATCATACAGTCGTATCACAACGGCTTTAAGTTTAAGGTGGCATAACAAAATTGATGCATCTATAAGCTGTCATTGTCAACTTTATATCATCTTCTCTTGTCCATCGTTTATGCTAAGAAAAGAAAGTGAAACAACCTAAAAGGAAAGAATTAGTGAGGCCCATGCATTAGTAGCAGTGAAGAGTGAAGTATAATTGAACTTTATTTGTTTGAGCACATAAAAAATGGGCGTCCTAAAAATGATCTAATACTTTAATTTTTGTTATAAGTAGTTTTACAATTAATGATGTACTAAGAAATATGCTGCATTCCTGCTACTTACCATCTTTTGTATAGCAATGGCCTTCAATGCTCAAGCATATACTCAATATTGAGTCACACTCATCATGCATCAGTATTTTCAGTTGCACTACTCTTCCACGGCATAAAACATCTCAAACTTCCCTCTCATTTAATTCCGTCACTTTCTTTCCCCACTCCTCCTTCCTTCCCCATACCACCCCCCCCCTCTCTCCACAACCCCTTACCTACCTACCACCTCCAACCCCCTCTCAAGAATTATCCTGTTTCTTTCTTTTCAATTATCTACTCTCTTTCTACTCTATATGCACAATTGGTTATACTGCATCTTTCTCCTTTTTAGCATCTGGGTTCACTTCACAAAGTTAAAAAGCTTCAGACTTTATCACTTGGGATATGGCGAACTCTGAGGACAAACATGGTAGTTTAACAAGTGAAAGTGATGTGCTTGAAAGGGGTGGTGAGAGTAGTATTGTTAGTACATGTGAAAGAGAAGTTGTTATTCCAATACCAGAGGTGGTGAGTCTTAAAGATTTGTTTTTTTATCAGTTGTTTTGGCTTTTGTTTTCTTCCCCTGGAACTTTCTTTTTTACTATTAACATTTACTAAAGGAAGATTCCAGAATCCAGTTTTTATGTCAGTTTTGTTGCTTGTCTTTTACTGATCGTGCTTGCTGCCCAGAACTTCTTCCTTGAGGTGACTAAATCTGATTATTTTGTGTGTGTGTGTGTGGGTGTGTTTTTGGCTCTGACTGAGAATAACCTTGAAGTCCTTTTGTCCTCTCTTGGGTTGTTTGTCTGATCTCTTGTAATTAGAAAGAACAAATCTTTCATTCTTATTACAGCCCTTTTTGTCATTGCAGAATTCTCTATCTCCTTGTTGCTTAACTAAATTTTTTCTTATAATTTGAATTTCTTCCAACAGTAAGGCTGAATCTTCCCCCTGTTTTCCTGGCTCTAGTGTTTCACAGCCAAAGTAAAGATTTCTATATGATTGTGACATTCTTTTGGATAAGGTATACAAATTTCTGTGTGGAGGATGACATAAGAGTACAACAAAGATAACTTGAACTGCTTTCTTATCCATCATGATCGAGTAAAGGTGGGATAGTCTCAATACTTCAGCTTTATCCATTTTAAGCTTGATTCCTCAAGAAGCTCAAAACTTCAGTTTTTGCTTGCCAAAAGAATTAGTGTTCCTTAGGTGACTAGGTGGACCATGTGGTACATAAGCAATAAATATCTATCAAGTATATCTGAAAATTAGTCATTTTAAAAGTAATTTTGGAAAATCAGTTAGAAACTTGGAAGTCCTAGTAGGATCTTGAAACTGAAAAAGTTCTAATTTTTATTCAGATGTTTTATTCTTCTATGTGTTGTGCTTTTTAGGTGATGATTTGGTGTATCTAAGTAGTCAGTTTCTAGCTCTGCATAGTATATCGTTTTGCTAGTTTTCCTGTTCAATTGACAGAATTTTAATTATTTGTTTAGGAAGTAAATTCCTGTGGTAAAACAGAAGAATCCCCCCATGCAAAACATTGGAGGAAATCAAATCTTTTCTTGGAGATACCGAACCGAACTCAGGATGTATCAAACCAAGAGTTTGTTCAAATTAAAATGGCTCAAGCAGCATCAACTCCTACCCCGAAAAGGGTGAATTTCATGTTAACACCCAACACTACTTCTCCTGGTCCATCTTCAACGCCTGGAAAATCATCTCTCAGGAATCTGCTGCCAAAACTGAAATACAAGTATTGGACTTCTAATTCAGACTCCGTGAAGGATCGAATTCTGGATTCAAGCTCATCGATCACAATCTCACAAGAGAAAGCATCAATATCTCGGTCATGGTCATTATCAAAAGTGTTTACTCCTATCAAAAGGACATCTTCTCTGCCAGTTACTCCAAATTTGAATCCAGAATCAGAGCATGGTGGAGTTTATTCTCACAGCTCTCTGATGGTCAGTGTAAGTAATGTAAGAAAGGCAACATTTTTCGGTTATATAAGGCAGTTAATGACTCTGCATTCTTTAAGTTTGTCTACAATTGGTCAGGCCGGTGGATGATATTTGGACCGCTTTTTATATAATTTCGATAAGACAGAGTCGTCATGTTATCTAGACTCTTATATGCCAAGAGCTCTTTGTTTGATCATTCAGTTTGGTAAGTCTACTTTACGAGCAAAAGAAAGTGGATTTACCGTCTTTTCTGTTGTCAAGTTTCAAAATGCAGATTATCAGGACTAACTGCCTAAATCATCTGCAGTTTATCTTCATTTGGTTCCTTAGTTTCTCCTTCTCCATGAAGCTAGCCTAAATCACATAACCAACAGGGTTTTTTTGTTTTTGTTTTTGTTGTACTTAATATCAGTTCATTGTGACTGGAATATTACTGCAGGGGCGCATAGCTAGGTCACTCTCTGTCCCAGTTAACAAAAAAGACGGAAGCATCCGTAGGACGGATTCATTCTTCAGAGTGATTCCTACAACACCTCGAGTGAAGGACAATGATTCAATAACACCAAGTCGTGAAGCAAATGATAATACGGGTATTGTGTCAGTATTAGAAAACTGTCTTGTGTTTCTTAGAAAGAAGAATAACAACAAAGAACAAAACACTTATCATATTCTCATTTACAGAGAACGATGAA
Organism: Gentiana dahurica var. dahurica; assembly: GCA_024500145.1. Taxonomy (NCBI): domain Eukaryota; kingdom Viridiplantae; phylum Streptophyta; class Magnoliopsida; order Gentianales; family Gentianaceae; genus Gentiana; species Gentiana dahurica. The sequence goes on along the minus strand of CM044898.1, from coordinate 6,601,644 downwards.
GAAGGTGAAGACATACTAAAAGAAGAAGCAGTTTGTCGAATTTGTTTGGTTGAATTAAGTGAGGGTGGAGAGACCCTCAAATTCGAATGTAGTTGTAAAGGTGAACTTGCTTTGGCTCACAAAGAATGTGCTATAAAATGGTTTAGTATCAAAGGCAACAAGACGTGTGATGTTTGCAAGCAAGAGGTCCAAAATCTACCTGTAACACTTCTACGAATCCAAAGTGTTCAGTGTCCAAATAATACAGCAAATGGAATCCAGCATATGGAGATAAACGGACACAGGTTGGTGAAAACCTTGCCTTATTTACTTTTCCACAATTTACATCACAAAACTCATCTTTCTGTTCAATTAAATGACAGGTCTTTTCATTTTGTTTATTGTACTGATACAGGGTTTGGCAGGAACTTCCGATTCTTGTCATTATCAGCATGTTAGCCTACTTCTGTTTCATTGAGCAGCTACTGGTAATAATTAATAAGATCATCACCTTTTTATTCATCTCGTGAAATATAATCACAACTTTTCATATGAAAGAAGCAAAAATGATGATTTGGTTCCAGGTTGGAAAAATGGGAACTAGTGCAGTTACTATATCGCTTCCTTTTTCTTGTGTACTGGCCCTCCTTGCTTCCATAACCGCTTCCACGATGGGTAAGCAACTTATGTTGAAGTTGTGTTTAATATGTAGAATACCGACCTCCCCAACAAAGAGGCCCACTGGCTGCTCAATTTCGAAGTTGTTTTTGACAGAGTGGTCTACTTTTTATGCAGTGAAGAAAAGGTTTGTCTGGGTTTATGCTACGGTTCAGTTCGCGCTTGTGGTTCTCTTTGCACATATTTTCTACTCATTGGTAAGATGAAATCCCTTCCTTTTTTAAGATTTCATACAAGATAACATTGTTAATTAATACTTTTGATTTGCAAAATGTAGGTTCATGTGCAACCAATTTTAGCTATACTTCTTTCAACATTCACTGGGTTTGGAGTGGCTATGAGTGCAACATCTATTGTTTTTGAGGTATTGAGATGGAGAAGGCGACATGCTTCTTCTTCTTCGGATCATCAGCCTCAGAATATTCAAGTAAACTTAGATACGTCCTCGGCATCGCGTGTAGAACCTCAGCTTCAAGTTCAACCATCCCAGATAGAAAATCCAGAAACATTTAGCAGGAGCTGATTAACAAACCGGCCCCCCTTACAGATTTAGGTGCTTGAGAAAGAGGTTTTGTGTGTATTATTGTCATGTGAGATGCATAAATCTGTGATATTCATGGAGGAGTTTATGTTCGTTTGTTTGTTTGTTTTTTCCACACAAATTAATGGCTTTTCTCTTGGTATGAGGCTTGTGATGTGATGGTGATTTGTTATACCATGCATTTGTTAAGCTATTTTGTGAAGTTATATGGTATTGCTTCTTGCATGTGTATATGTATGTATTTTTGTGAGGAAAAGAGTCATTTGTTCTTGCATTTCTTCTCCTGGAATTGCAAGGGGGGGTTCACTTGAGGTTTCTTGGAAAGCAAGCAAGAACAGAGGCATTTACATCGGCTTCAATGGCTTCCATTGTTTTGGGTAAAACTTCAAAATTTAATCCCTGTTGAGATTTGAGAAGGACCTGATTTTTATTCATCAAACATTTTAAATTTGTACAGGACATGTAAAACACGATCAAAATGAGGTTGTGTAGTTCAATATTTCAGATACTGTAACTTTGTGATTAAGTCCAAAGATACCTTCAACCTTCTTTCCTTCTTTCCTTCTCAAACATGGCTTTGAGTAATATGTTTGCACATGATTAGATGAATGAATAAAGATAATTTTCAACTTTATAGATGTTGAAGTTTTAATTATGTGTCTTATTTAATTTAATTATGATTCACGCACTGAATCATTAAGATTTTACAATTATTATCGATATCATAACAAACCTATTATTAGGGTATCATCTCGACGTTCGATCTCTAAAAATCGAATGTAACCTCTTCCTTCAACTTTGCATAGGTCGCGTAGTCCCATGGTAGATTTATTGTGATGTTAATAACGATATATATATATATATATATATATATATATATATATATATATTTGTTATTTTTTCTAAATTTTTATATGGGTTTTAGTCCCTTTTTTTTCCCGTTAAGTCTGGACGGAGGGGTTGATTAGGGCACCAATTAAGGAACACGGATGCCCTATAAAACGCAGCCTCCAATTTCAACGGAACCCTACTATTACTGGGCACTGGGCAGCCGACACCACCCCTATCAAATTTCTAATCTGTGAGCAAGACGGTGCTGATTGTAGATAAGGAAGATAATCAAAATCAGCAAAGAATGATTTGCAGTCCGGTGAAAATAGGCCATTCAGCACTTCCGCTCTTCGACTTCCTCTCTCGACCTTTACTTTTAGGTTGCTCCTTCCTAATACACTATTAACCGTTAGTATCTCTTTCCTTTCTGCAAACTCTGATTCTCCTCTCCGTCTTCTTTCTAATTTTCGACAATTATTTACAGGTGTTCGAATTTCTACTATCTTTCCGTGATGTCGGGTTTTCTTTTCCAGGGGGGCGAAAGCTTGGGTTTGTTAGTCTGGTTCAAGAAAGGAGAGGTTTTGATAGACGGGTTAGTGCGAAGGAGATGACTTGGAACGTGGAGAATCGTGATGGGAACTTGGGTACACCGATAAGATTTGTGCGGCCTGCTACGGAGGATTATGCTGAGGAAGCTGTTGACGCAATTAAGGCTGGCAAGGTCATTGCTGTTCCTACCGACACCCTTTATGGATTTGCTTGTGATGCTTGGTATGACCCATTTCCACTTCCCTCCTTTTGCATATTCTATTTCTTATAGTTTGACAATGAAAAGTTCAGAACTTTATATCTCCAGCTGAACTTGTGTAGGTTCTGCCACATTAGTAAAGAGGGTTTTCTTGTGTTAGGCCTTTTGGGAAATGAGGGTTCATTGGGGTCTTGGGGGTTTAATGTTTGTTAAAGAACAAACAGCATATTACTACTATTCGTTTTCTTAATTAATTATTTTTCTTTGCTTACAATGGATGTCAGCTAAATGTGCTAGGTCTACAGTGAATTTTTAACTTCATGTGCTTGCCAAGCGAATGGATACTATCCTGTGTCTAATGGTGTGCTCATGTTTGAGGTGACTAATTAGCCAGTCACATTGATTTCGGTCTCTACGGCTGTTTTGGCATGTGTGAATGGTCAGTAAGTCACCAACATAAATCCTAGTGTCTGAGACTCTAATCATGTGAATGCTGCTAAATGTTTGGCTTTCACTCTGTGGTCTTGGCACAACATCTCATAACTTTTAAGTCTTGGTTCTTTGAAATCTCTCTTTTATTTTTTTTATCATGATTACGATTGGGTTAGGATGTCTAAACAATTATTTGTAGGTATGATATTGATGCATTGCATGCCGTAGGTGACTAATTAGCCAGTCACATTATCAGTCTCTAAGGCTGTCTTTCAGTGTGTGAATGGTCAGTGAGTCACCAATAGAAACATTATGTTCGAGGCTCTCTTTCTGTGATTTATGCAAATATTTTGCGTTCACTGTGGGATCTTCAAACAACATCTGATGATAGTTAATTTTTGCTCATCGTATTATATTTTTTGATTCTCATCCTTTCAATGTCAATGATGATTGGCTTAGGGATTCACAGAATCCGGTTAAAGTTATTAACTATGCATAGATATGAAATGAGGATGCAACACATATTTTAGGTGTCTAATTAGCTAGTCACATCGATGTACTCCCTAGGGCTGTCTTGCCATGTGTGAATGGTCAGTAAGTCACCAACAGAAATCCTATTGTCTAACCTTTCATGCCGTGTATTATGCAAGATGTTTTGCTTTTACTGTTGGGGTCTTGACACTACATCTCATGACATATATTTCACCCCTATGAAAATATATTTCATAAGTCTCATCCTATCCTCAATGATGATTGGGAAAGGTATCCAAGATAATTTTGTTCTGCTTAATGTGTATGTGTACATTGCATGTTTGGGGTGACTAATTAGCCAGTCACATTCGTATGGTCTCTAAGGCTGTCTCTCCATGTGTGAATGGTCAGTAAGTCACCAACATAAATCCTTTTGTCTAAGGCTTTCATGCTGTGAACTAGGAAGTGTTTTCTTTCACGCATTTCCTTCACATGTATGTAAACATATCTTCTAATTTTCTTCCTATAGTTTTCAATGCTTATTAGGGTGGGGATGGCTCGGATCTTGGTTAAAGATGGTTGGACATACAGACATAATCTGGACTAGGATTTGATTTTTTCTATGGTTTATATTTTATTTTATAATTATTTTGCATTCAACTGGTCTATTGAAACGAAATCAATTGATTATTCACGAGACCATGCAATCACCTGAAAAATACATAGGAATGGTGCCTACACTTTGGTTCTGGGTCTATGAAACCAATAAATTGCCAGTTAAGTGTAGCACCATTAGCCATTGCTACACTCTGCGATTGCCATTTTTTTTGGATCAGATTAGCTACTACTTATTTGCTTGGTCAGATTATAGCTTAATTCGTTTTTGATTTCTTTTTATTTTGGCTTTAAGCAGCTCTGTGGAAGCAGTTAATCGGATTTATGAGATTAAAGGACGTAAATACACAAGTCCTCTCGCAATATGCGTTGGAGACGTTGAGGACATAAGACGTTTTGCTCTCACGGACCATTTGCCTCCTGGTTTGCTGAGTTTTCTCCTTCCTGGACCTGTCACTGTGATATTGAAGCGAGGTTCGGTTTTGAATTTTTTTTTGCAAGCACCATGTTGTTGCTGATTATGTTCCTTTCTCTCCCCCTTCCCCCCTTTCCCACCCCACCCACCTTACTGGAAAGATGCTATATATGCTTTAATAGAAAAAAGAAGAAATATGCAAGTCATTGATTGATGTATCCTGCTCTTTGGTATTCAAATGCCATACTTACACTGCCATATCATTGGATTTTACAATGCTTACTATTATATATCTGCTTAATGTTCTTTATATTTCACACAGGGGAGTCAAGTATCCTTGAAAAGTCTCTAAACCCTGGGCTGGATAGTATTGGTGTGAGAGTGCCTGACAATAACTTCATTAGGGCAATTGCACGTGGTTCTCATAGTGCGCTTGCACTTACAAGTGCAAACCTCAGTGGGCAGCCTAGCAGTGTAGACATTAGAGATTTTGAGAACCTCTGGGAACACTGTGCAGCGATCTATGATGGCGGAGTTCTTCCTTCAGGGCGTGCAGGGTCAACTATTGTTGACCTTACAAAGCTTGGGAAGTACAAGATTCTCAGACCTGGGAGGTGGGTACCCTTTTTCTTTTAACGTGACATTTGCGACTGTATCGCCTCTATAACGGTTCTGTTTGATTATTCTTCCCTCTTCACTTGGTTATTGATTCGTTGTTGTTCCTCTGTTGGCAGTGCTGAGGAGGAGACCATTGCAGTACTTAAGAGGCACTATTTGTCGGAAGATTTGGATGTTGTGTTATAGAAAGCTCTTACCAGTTGCACGTGGACTCTCATGTATAGTAACCAAGTGCAACTGTTATTACACGTGGGACGGATGAAGCTGAATCAGGAAAAAGGCGGTAAATTTGTATGGGGTAGCATTGGGCAGAGGTTTCATGATCTCACTTTCTTTGATCAAAACATGTAGAAAGCATTGGATGCTTCCTGAAAGACATTCAGCCTCATAGTAATTCTTATTTGAGTACTCACTGCTTTGTCTTTAACCTAATATTGTTAGCGGAAGATGCTACTTAACACGTGGAGGTAGGAAAGAGACGGGTGTGGGGGTGGGTTGGGTGCTACAGATATCACTTGATCGTGATTTTGTGGGCGGTGCTTAGGATGTAAAACATGGTTGTAAAAGTAGATTATTCTACTAGTTTATTAGCGTGCTTGCTTGGAAAAATGTTAGAGAGCAATGTTTGAAAGTAGCGTGTAAAATTTATTGCAGTTCTGCATATTGAACAAACCACGTCTGCCCCTAACATGCATAGCCCCCTGTATTTCTGGTGGAGTTGCCTTGCCTTGCCTTATAGAGCAACTCATGTGGATCATGAAAACCACAAATTTGCAAGTGAATTATCAAATGCTTGAAACATTAAATACAATATGTTCACAATCAAATGCTTTGCTGGATGAATTGAGTTAGAGGACTATAAACCCATGTATGCACATGATGGGACTCGAATCTCGAATCCGTGACATCATGGTCACGGGGCTTCAAATTAACCGGACTCAAACCTGTGGTTGGGACTCGAATCTCGAATCTGGTCATGGGGCTTCAGATCAACCGGACTCAAACCTATGACTTTATGGTCACGAGGTTTCAGCTTAACTATTGAAGCAAGCGTTCGATGGCATCATAAGACCATTACTATACCATAAAACCCATCTAAAGTAATAATAATAAAAAAAAATATTGAATTTTATGCTTATTGAAAAGCTATACAAGCCTACAAGGATAGTTAGGTAAAATAATTTTTTTGGGTTTAAAGCGAAAATTTTATTAGCCGCGATCTGCGGAACTAGCAAGAATTACATGAGGAGGGGGAGAAGAACCCCCATTCTACACTGCCTATAAGGCGAAGACCCTCTCTAGCTAGAAGATGTGCATGAATGTTTCCTTGCCTTTTGACAAAAGAGAAAGAAGATGTAACAAAACAAGATAAAAGACGGCGACAATCATCTATAATGCAACCAATGGGCGAGAGGTCCTCCTCGACTGATTGGAGACGTTGAAAGGTTGTTAGAGAATCTCCTTCAAAAACCACTTTAAAGAACCCCCATGTAATCGCATAAAAATTGCATGGTAAATGGCCAGAGCCTCGCCAGCACCTACGTCAAATCCTCCTTCTAGCCTCTTTGAGAAACTATTGAGAATTTCCCCGCTCTGGTTTCGAATGAGCCCTCCTACTGCAGATAAAAGGCCTTTGGTTTTGAAAGGTAAAATAATTTTTAATTTAATTTATTCTCATGCTTTGAAATATGAAGTTGGGTTATTAATCGAATATATCATAAAATATGTCTTACTTACCTATTGTCTAATTTTTTATTTTTTTTTTATTTTTTTTTGACGATGAAGTGAAAATGTCAAATTATGACATATAAATAAAATAAATATGTTAGTTTAAGCAAAAGAACCCATCTGCTGCACCCGTGCCAATGAATTTTTGGTACATGTTTCTTCTCCCCTCGTGTACCACGAGCTGTGCTTAGTTATAATATTCATTTTCATCTTACTTTTTTTATTTTTATTTTTTGCTTAATAGGAGTCAGTTGGACTTCCTTAATACGTCGCAATAGTCCATATTTTCTCTTTTTTTTTTTTTTTTTTTTGGAGAAATTTATATTTTCAGTAGTTTAGAATATAAACCATATCATATCAAAAAATATATAAATAAATAAATAAATAAATAAATATATATATATATATATATATATATATATATATATATATATATATAAAACTATTTTACTATCACATGGACATGATTATTTCGACATAATTCGGATAAAATATAATTAAAATTTTAATGATTATTTCGGATAAAAATACTTATTAAAATATTTTATTGAATAAATCAGGTGTGATGCATTTAAAAAAATATATATATATGAGAATAGCAAAATCAGAAGGCAAAAACGAAAAAATAAATAAATAAATCCTGCAACACTTAGCTAAACGGATCTACCAAAATGGTAGTATAATGCATGGTCATAAAAATTTAGAGAAATAACAAAAGATGCTGGAAAACAAGATTTGTCCTCACTCTTAACAAAAATGCTTTCGCATTATACCGATCTTGATGATATAAATATAAGTACACTTCGTGAAACTCAATGCTTTTTATTTTCTCTTCAATACTCCTCCCACCACTAAAATCTCTGGATTCTGCCACCTCAAACTGAATCAACCGAATTAGTCTTTTGTATTTTTATTTTTTAAACGGTTAGTGCACTTCATTTTTCGTTTTTGGGCATTTGTCTTTCTTTTTTTTGTACTAGATATTCAAGAATGAAGTCTCCAGTTTGACTTGCTTGTCGATGGGTTGATTAAGTTGAATGTGACTATGTGAGCCCATCTTTGTTGATTTTAATTTGGTCGACGTTTGAATCTTGCTTCTAAAACTGTTGAATTAGTTAGGTGGGAAGTGATGGCGTGAGGCGTCTTTTTTGAGTTTGAGAATAACCCAAGCTCAGTTGAAATTGTTAGTTTTCTTGCGTTTGATTGACGAGTTAACAGGGAACCTTTATTTTTGGGACACGATTTTTTTTTGTGTTAAATAGGTGAAAATGTTTTATTTTATTTTGAAACAGTTATCTGGGTTTCTGTAGGTGTTGATCTCCTTCTGTTTGATTGATTAAAACTAGATTCATGGGATTAGTGATTATTGCTGACAATTTATTGTCTTTCGTTTTGAATGATGCAGAACTGTTAAGGTTGAGGCTTTGAGGTAAAATGGCAAGTGGAGCTGTCCCAGCTTCTTTTACAGGTCTAAAGACCAATGAAAATGGATTGGGGTTTGCTAAAAGTATGAATTTTGTTAAAGTATGTGACAAACAAAGAGTTAAATTTGTCCGAAATAAGGTTTCTGTGATCAGAAATTCTAATCCTGGCCGGGAAACAGTTGAACTTGAGCCTGCATCAGAAGGAGTCCTTTATTAGGTATCATCTCTGTTACTTCCCTATGCCAATTACTTGTGATGAAAATTTCCGTTTCTTAAACATGAAATTCACTGTAAAAGCTCATTTGATTAGACAATTTTTTAGGCTTGTTTACCCCTTTGAAACAAGATTTATTGCTTAAGAATCACTGGATTAAGGTGGCGTTTTGATAGTTTTGCAATTTTTTTGTTTTCAAGACGATTACTTAAAAACTTTTTTCAAGAGTTGTAAGATTTGAGACAGGTTTTGAATATTCAATTGTTGTCATTTTACATATCATGCTCATGAGGTGTGTTTTCTCTATGCTAGTACCAAGACAAAAGTACTGTGAATCCGTACACAAAACCATCCGAAGGAAAACCCGTACTGTCATGGTTGGAAATGTGGGCATTGGTAGTGATCATCCCATACGGATTCAAACAATGACTACGTCAGATACAAAGGATGTTGCTGGAACAGTAGCAGAGGTTTGCTTACATTTTCATTATACACGGTTGAGATTTAGTGTTACACGTTTTTTTTGTTTTATGGAGCCAAGCACATAGAAAAGGCGGTACAAATAAAGCATTTTTTTAGTAGTTGAAAGCTCATATTTGTATCTCAGTGGCCAATTATTAGCTTTTGGACTTACAAATATACATGCTGTTTATTTGTTTATACCAAACCACTGATATTCAGCTAAACTCTAATGTATACTGTTGCATTTTGGAATTTCACACTGTTTGTACTGTCCTCTTCACATTTATAGTATGATGTTCGGTGGCTTTTTAGTTTTTAGTACCGATTTCGTATACTGAGTCCATAATTAACACTGTAGTCCCTGGTATGTGGCATACTGTTGTAACAACTATGCTTAGGATTATGTAATTACTGCTTGCACCTGTGTCCCTACAACACGTAAGTTCAAGAAACTCAAAGGGGGCCTTTATTCAGTTTATTGCCAGCACCGAGTATTTACTGTGGCACCACACCAAAAATAATCTACCGTTGGAAAGTTGATTCTACACCCTAGAACTGACATTCACCCAATCATTAGTGACAATCGACCAGTGGAAATTTGATTATGAGGTCTAGAATCGACTTTTTATAAGTTGATTCTCACTGGGTGCCACAGAACTAGGTTTTGTGTGGTGCTTTTAACAACGTCCAAACTAAAAACGGCGTCATTTCTTGAGCCCTAATCCTAGAAGGTGGAGCCAGCTTAGATTAGCTTCTTTAATCAGTAGAATGTGTACGTGATGGAGCATTATGCCTTTAACACCTTTGGCCTCGGTATAACTCTTACTCTTGCAGGTAATGAGAATAGCTGACAAAGGAGCAGATCTTGTACGAATAACAGTACAAGGAAAAAAGGAAGCAGATGCTTGTTACGAGATAAAAAATACTCTTGTTCAGAAGAAGTAGGTCATGTTAATCAGCCTAGTTTATGATAATCATTAATGGAACAGATATCCTAAACATTGTTTTTACCAAAAACACGTTTTATCATGCAGCTACAACATTCCTCTTGTGGCTGATATTCATTTTGCTCCTTTGGTTGCTCTGCGTGTTGCTGAATGCTTTGACAAAATCCGAGTCAACCCTGGAAACTTTGGTACTTCATTGTACTCATGCCTCTGTCTGCATTTGAGTGACTATGAGAAAAATATTCTAAACTAACGAACTTTTTTCAGCTGACCGACGAGCTCAGTTTGAACAGCTGGAATACACAGAAGACGAATATCAGAAGGAACTTGAGCATATCGAGCAGGTAGAAAAAGTCATAATTGCTTATGTAGGTTTTATAATCATAAGGAATCAGAATAAAAGTAGCTCGAGAGGAGATTTTTAGATCGGAGAAATACATACAAAATGAGAAATAAGCCTACGCTTCCTTGACGTGGAATAGAATTTCTTTGGTGAGCAGTTTAAAAACAAGATCCTAGATTTAAAACAGATTGAGAAATGGTAGATGTTCGTAAACCATAAATTCTGTTTTTTTCTCTCTATGCAGCCATTTTAGGCTTCATGGAACTAGGTCCTAAGGCATCCAACCTTTCTATATTTATTTTCTTCTTTAGTTTTCATTATTTTGCTCTCCATTTTTTCTTTCTTGCTTAAACCATCTTCTTAATAAGATTTATGTGGGACCTTTTACTCCATTCTAGGTGTTTACACCTCTAGTTGAGAAATGCAAGCAATATGGGCGAGCTATACGAATTGGTACAAACCACGGAAGCCTTTCAGACCGCATAATGAGCTATTATGGGGATTCCCCAAGGGGAATGGTTAGTAATTATCTTTCTTAACTATTGCATGCTTTCTAGCTTTACATGGTCTTCCTGGAGAAAGAGATATGGATGATTGTTTTTATAACAGGTGGAATCTGCATTTGAGTTTGCTAGGATTTGCCGTAAATTGGATTACCACAATTTCGTATTTTCAATGAAAGCTAGCAACCCTGTTGTCATGGTTGAGGCCTACCGACTGCTCGTAGCTGAAATGTATGTTTTAGGATGGGATTATCCGTTACATCTTGGAGTTACAGAAGCTGGTGAGGGGGAGGATGGACGCATGAAATCTGCTATTGGTATCGGAACGCTTCTTCAGGTATTTTGTCCTGGGACTGCAAACCGTATTAGCAAATTCGTAGACATCTTTTGTGAGAAACATGTAAAATGTTGTGACCCTTTGATGGTAAATTCTGTTGTACAATGTCTTGTGACTGCAAACCGTATTTGCCAATTTGTATACATCTTTCGTGAGAAACGTGTAAAATCTTGTGGCCCTTTGATGGTAAATTTATTTGCACAATGTCTTGTGGAGTTCATCTGTACAAGCTGATAGTTGTAGTAGGGGAACAATTATATTAACTTGGGCGTATAACTGTGTCATAGTTAATTTTGATGTGGTGCTACAGTAGCGTAATTGTTCATACGTATTCTTTGTAGGATGGCTTGGGTGACACCATTAGAGTTTCGCTTACTGAACCGCCGGAGGAGGAGATCGACCCCTGTAAAAGGTTGGCTAACCTTGGTACAAGAGCTGCTGAGCTTCAGCAAGGAGTGGTAGGACTGTCTAACATAGTTTGCTGTACATTAATTTTTTTTTGTTCATACAAACATTAAAAGGTTTTTTTTATAATGGAATATATCAGGCGCCGTTTGAAGAGAAGCACAGACGTTATTTTGACTTCCAACGTAGGGCAGGTCAATTGCCGGTGCAATTGGAGGTGTGAATTTTTGAAATAACCATGGATTAAATATCGTAATCTTTCTGAGTTCTTGATTTAAGAAAACAACTCGTTTGTTGAACAACAGGGGGAAGAGGTGGACTATAGAGGTGTTCTACACCGTGATGGTTCTGTTCTCATGTCTGTTTCTCTGGATCAGTTGAAGGTATTCTTTGACACTTGGCTTCCTTTATTCTGGTTTCTGAAATTCTTTTCTCTTTTAATGATCGTAGCGTGTCTCTCTTTCCTGATATACGCCAATTTTTGCTCTGTTTGCAGAATCCCGAAACTCTTTACAGATCATTAGCAGCAAAATTGGTGATCGGCATGCCATTTAAGGTCAAGTCCTGATATCTTTTTCTCCGTCATATCTCAAATTCAAACTTTATTTAAAATTGCTCGTCATTACATTTCTTTAATGATATAGAAATTGTTGTAGGATCTTGCAACTGTGGACTCAATTTTGTTAAGAGAACTTCCTTCAGTTGATGATAAAGACGCCGTAAGTGCCACATCTGATGCAACTATCTGTTTCCTTCTGTCTTCAACACTTGAATGATTTTGTTTTTCGTAATAATGACCAGAGACTAGCTCTAAAAAGGTTGATAGACATAAGCATGGGTATTATAACGCCTTTGTCCGAGCAATTAACAAAGCCTTTGCCGCACGCCATTGTTTTGGTAACTCTCAAGGAATTATCGAGTGGAGCCCACAAGCTTCTACCTGAAGGTTTAATGTTTTTCCAAATTTCAACTTCCATAAATACTATGCATCAACTTTTCCATACTATAATCTCTCTCTTTCTTTCAGGAACACGGTTGGTTATATCTGTACGTGGAGACGAACCAAAGGAAGAACTTGATATCCTGAAGAGCGTTCAAGCTACTATGATTCTTCATGATCTACCGTATACAGAAGTTAAAACTGGCAGGGTTCATGCAGCTAGGAGGTAAAATTGCTTCCTTTACTTGAAAATATTTAAGTGTTAAAGTTCAAGACTTCCACAGCATTCGTGATTGAACTCGTATGAAGCATTGTGCTAACTAAGAATTTGAACCATGCAGGCTTTTTGAGTATCTTTCAGAAAACGCCCTTGATTTCCCTGTGATACATCACTTGCAGTTTCCCAAAGGAATTCATAGGTATTACGAATGAACAAACTATGGTTGTGAATTAAAAAAACTGTTGATGTGTGGTTTCCTTTCCCAACTGACACGTGTACTTATCGGTAGGGATGACTTGGTCATTGGAGCCGGAAGCAATGCAGGAGCTCTTTTGGTGGATGGTCTTGGAGATGGCCTTATGTTAGAAGCCCCGGATCAAGATTTTGAGTTTCTGAGGAATACATCATTCAATTTACTGCAAGGTTGCAGAATGAGAAATACAAAAACTGTAAGGAATTCAGACACCTACAAAAGTATGTATACATTCTGGTGACAAGTATTTATGCATATGTATTCTTCGTGTTACAGGAATACGTGTCGTGTCCATCCTGTGGACGGACTTTATTCGATCTGCAAGAGATAAGCGCAGAAATAAGAGAAAAGACATCCCACTTGCCTGGTGTTTCAGTAATAACAAAATCCTTTATCCCGCAAAGCATATATGTTATGAGTTTTTCTCACCGTCGCCTAAAACATGTGTAATTTCTTAACTTGACAGATTGCAATTATGGGCTGCATCGTGAATGGACCTGGTGAGATGGCTGATGCCGATTTTGGCTATGTTGGCGGTGCTCCTGGGAAAATCGACCTTTACGTAGGAAAGGTAGCCAATCTCTCTCTTGTTCTTTGTGCATATACATACAAAGTATAAAATGCACGTCTCCTTAACGACTTAAACTTATAATTTGTATTGCAGACGGTGGTCAAAAGAGGGATCGACATGTCACAAGCAACAGATGCACTAATCCAGCTAATTAAGGATAATGGCCGCTGGGTTGAGCCTCCAACTGAAGAGTAAAGGGCCGGTATGCAAAAACTACTCGATCTTGAGTTAAGTTCATCGAGCTTTCCAGATTTAAGACCCAAATAATAAAAAGTTGGAAAGCCATTAATTTGAGCTTTTTTTTTTATTATGAACCTCGTTCATGTATTTGTATACATATATCTGGGAATTGAAGAAGTTTGATTACTACATAACTGTGCCAGTAGTATTACATGTCTTGTGTATGATGTAATGTAACATCATTATTCGTGTGGGAACTCGCAGTCCATATGTATTAATTTATATGTATTTTAGAAGAATATGTAGGCGTAATTGGGAGGATAAAGAGTGGTTTTGAATTTCTATGATAACATGCACAGCTCTTTTGCTGAAATGTGACATGGAACTGGAAATGTAATATGGATGTGATTTATATATTGTTATATTGCTTTTTTTTTTTTTTTTTTTGTTTTGTTCTTCAACCGCATTGTTCTGTTTAGTAGGGTCCATATAATAATGGTAATTAAGCATGATCGTCATGGTTGATGTTCAGATATATAATGTTGTATAAATAAATTAAACGGATATTAGTTAACACATCCGACTTTAGCTCAGTTGGCAGAGCGGAGGACTGTAGTTGGAAAATCACCAGACATCCTTAGGTCGCTGGTTCGAATCCGGCAAGTCGGAATTTTTTTTGCTTTTTTACAGCAAAAATACCAAAAAAAAAAAAAACCTTTTTTCCCTGCCGGAACGAAAAATATTTGGCCCATGCAGGTCTCGAACCTGCGACCTTCGCGTTATTAGCACGACGCTCTAACCAACTGAGCTAATGGGCCATATATTTTTATTGCTTCGCTTTTTTATAGTTAACGTTACTTAAATGTTCGCTTAGTATAAAAACAAGGATTTAGGAGTATTTATCTAAGTGTGCTCAACAACCTTTTGATCATTGTACGCAGCTATTGTATATCAACAATAAAATTGGAATCAATAGCTACTAATCTAATTTATAGGGCGAGCTTTGCAAGATATACACTTAAGGTGTTATGAGAAAATATTGCATTAAAGATATTTGGTATATTGTGTAATCAATAATTAATGATTTAAGCACAGAATATGTATCTACATCATACAATTTTGATTTGTGATGTAAAATAAATGAAAATGAAAAAACAAAAAACCAACAGGATTTCATTCGGTAGATATTTCTATACTAATTTTTTGTGCCTACACTATCCTTGTGTAATAATGTATCCAATGAGTTATGCAGTGAAACGTGTGATTCTCGTCCCGAAAGTCGAGCATAGTTGGTATCCATGTCGATTACCAAACAGAAATAAACGACAAGCGTTATGTTGTGTGAAAAATACGGTGAATATATTACCATTATATAAGAATAAGCAGTTACATGATTTAAATCGTAAATATGGCTCCCCACTTGATGAGCCAAAGCCGAACAGCTCACCTATATGGAGACACATTTGCTCTGCTGCACACTCCCTCAAAGAGGCTTTTGATTTCGATAACAACGGTAATGTTATTTGGAAGCCCACTGCTTCGGGTAAGTTTACGGTGAGCTCAGCCTACTTTGAATTAACTAATGATAGTCACCTCCCGGTTAACGCAAATGATGATTGTTGGAAATTAATATGGGGCATTAAGGGGCCGCTTAGAGGCAATATGCTACTTTGGTTGATCTGTCGAGATGCTCTACCTACAACGGGATTTCTAAAGAGTCGCCACATAGGCGATAACGATATCTGCTTTGCTTGTGGCATACTGCCGGAATCCACTTTGCATGTGACTCGTGACTGCCACTGGTCCAACGCCGTGTGGAAACAGCTCATTCACCGAAGTTGTTGGATGATTTTTAATCAACCCGATGACCCAGCGACTTGGATGGATAACTGCCTGAAAATTAACATGTATAAGCACGATAATATTGATTTCTGGAGATTTCTGTTTCGAGAGGTGGTGCAAGGATTTTGGTACTGGCGCAATTATGAGTTCCACCAAGATAATCGTTCACGTCCCCCAAAGGCGATTTTCATTTCGGAAGCAGTCCGACGAGCAAGAGAGCTTAGGGTAGCTTGGAGTTGATTTGAGAGACTATCATGCACTAAATCAATTTCTGTATAGTTTGAACATCCCGTTGTACAGTTTTTTAGTGTTTATTAATAAAATATCCGGTTTCGACCAAAAAAAACTCTATTATATATACTCAAGTTTTGACTTTTGAGGCGTTTGAAAATTTATTTTAAAAGATAACCTATGATATACGATATTGAATTACCATTTCTACTAACCAATTAAGCTTGAGTTGTTGATAATGTAAATAATTAATAATTTTATATACTTCAAGTGATGTGTAAATAAGAGGGGAGAGTCTTTATGTGAGAAAATATATTCTCATTGTTGTACTTTGAAATGTAAACTAGAATTTCCCCAGTTGAAGATTAAGCTTGTTCATAGGAAATAAATGTTTGACTGCAAAAATTACTTGTGCATTACTGAGTAATAATTTATCGATCTGCTACATCTCATAAAAAAAAACATACTGAGTTCATAAATCTAACGTCCCATTTCTGGATAACGACTCGGTATCCGGGACAGGGGCGTTACAAAAAGAGAAACAGTTACGATCATACCAGCAATAGTCGATTACTGAATCAAATATCATCATTAATTACTCTAAAAATTAACAGCTATAGCCTTAATTCCCCACATTACATTCTCCAGATTATAAAACCATTTTCAAACATCAAATTTTAAACCGATTAGCATCTTCAGCAGCTCGAGCTGCCGCCTTTTTACGACGGATAATCACTAACTGATAAACACCTATGCCCACAATCACAACAGACAGAACACCAATGGCAATGGTAGCAATCCCACTAGCTGTCCCCCCTGACTTCTTCCCACCAGCCGAAGGCTGCATTGTTGAGGTGTAATCACTTTCCGGGGCAGAGTCTTCCACCGTTGCAGCGACGGGTAAGTTTGAGTTTGAGCACTGAGATGAAGAAGCACAAGGCGGCGTTCCAGCAGAGCCGTCTGGATGGAAGAAGTTGTATGCTTCAGGTGAGATCGCCGATGGGGTCTGAAACGCGATGCCGTGGGGAGCTCGTTCTTGAGCTTTGATGCTGGTGACTGTGAAGATGATGAAAAGCATTAAGATTATTGGAGAAGAAGTCATGTTTGCTGATTTTCAATGCAGAGAGGGAAGTGTAGCTTTGAGGAGTGCGAGTTTTTTGGTGTGAAAATGGTGGTTTGATAGGAGTTTTTATAGGGGAAAAATGACAGGACTATGGCCACATTCACACACTATAAATATCATAACATGACGTGATAAGTAATATGTTTTTTTAGGAACCATTTATTTTTTTATTCAATTATATCCGTCAAACAAACGACTAAAACATCATTCGGAGACTGAGTACCCCAAGAAATAACACCAACAGAATTCAAACCATACCTAGCTAAACGGTGCGTCGGGAGGTTGCATGTGCGCCTAACAAAAGAAAAACGAACCAAAAAAAATTTCCCTGCATCCAAACAACAATCTTACACCAGTTATCCAAAAGTAGAGAAATCCTCCTCATAGTGCGACAAGCGCTGGACACATGCTAGACAGTCACTCTCCACCACTAATCAGTGGCAGATCCAGAAATAATGTTCAGCGGGGTCCGTAAATTTTTTCTAAGTAAATAAAATTTTTCACGGGGTCCAAATATTTTTCTGAGGTAAAATGTAGAGTATTATTATTTTAACGAGGTCCGCGGACCCCCTATAGTATAGTGTGGATCCGCCACTACCACTAATCGTGTCACCCCTAAACGCTGGCCCTCCACCGAAGCTAACAATATAACCTTCAAGTCCAAAATGACTACCTCAATACCTGGGTCAAAGAGAAAATGAGTAAGACACTGGTACATACCCCTGATGATCGTAGAAGATGATACCACCCTTGACTCACTATCTGTTACCGAAGCATCACCATTGCTCTTAAGTGACCTAATCCAAAGGCGGTTCCCAGCAATCCTGTAAATCCCCCCCATGAAGTCTGGACAGCTTGAAGATATTCCTTATCTGCTCCAAGGGCAGAACTACAGACCCGCGACACATAAACCGCCTGGTTATCAAAAATAGCACTGCACCGTGCCTTCTAGATATGGCACATCAACCCAAGAAACTCTGCTACTTCCTCCCGCGACAACCTCTCAAGCAAGTACATAAATAAACCCTTAAAGTCCGCTGCCCTACCCGGGCAAACCATCTCTCCGAATGGCGACTGCTCACACATCCTAGCCGCCAACTCACACTCAAAAAGGACCTGCACCAAGGACTCCTCTGCAAATCCACACACCATACACACACTGGTCCCATATTTTGATTAGCAAGGTTCATTGCAATAGGCAGACAATCATGTAAACAACGCCACAAAAACGTAACTCAATAGCAACTACCTCAACATTGTCGCCATACTCCATTAGGGCCATTCGAAGACGAGACTCACGAGCTAAAGGCCCATCCACGATAAAGAGATAGTGCTAGGAAGTATCATGTCTTCATCGTGTAAATGCCCCGCCGCTCATAATGCCAAATACGTTTATCCGCATGGTGACCAAATGCTATCGGAGTATTTAAAATCGCGTCGCATTCCCAGGGGCGAAAGACATCCCTCACTAACGGAGCATTCCATGTGCACATACCAGAGAGAAATAAATCAGCCACTTTGCAAGTCGTAGGGAGAGCATGACTCGCAAATGATATACAAAAAGACGGAGGAAGACCAGTGCAAACATCATGAAAGACAAAGATGGAAGATCCATCACCCACTCTTCAGCGCAATCCATTCACCAAAAGATCACGCCCTCTAAACAGGGGCGGCTGCAGGAATTGTGTGACACGGGTCAGGAGTCGATAACGAAACATCATATTACAAGTTTCTAATGCATTATATAAAAAATATATGTATATTATGGGTCAAGAGTCGATATTTAAAAATTTTAGCGGATCATTTAGTAGATATTAGTACATAAATTTTTTAAATAATATAAAAAATACACTGGATTTTTTTATTATTATTTTAGATTTGGGTCAAGTGACCCAAATGCTTGGCTTTGCCGCCACCCCTGCCTCTAAAACACTCCGCCATAGAAAAGACGGCCTCGAGGTCCTCCCGGATGCTAAGAAGGAAGAGTTGCGACAATACTTGTGAAGAATTTATTGAATCGAACAAGAATCAACATACAAAACTGAAGAAAACTGAACAAATTTCATTGAAATGTAAACTGGTTTTGAAGTAAAAAACAGAGGAAGAAAATCTGCAACATTTTAGTATGTTTTACAATTTCTCAACTGATAATTACTTCTCTATGTTAATCTAGTATTTATAGGATTGTCTTGGAGTGTCTTGGAGTGTAATGAGCTGTGGTAACCGTCTGTAACTTCCCAACAACTTGCTAACAGTCCTCTAACTTCAGTCCTCTAACTAACTTTCGACTTGGGTATTTGATGAAATGTCTACAAGAACACTTGAACTCTTCTAAACACTTGTTGATGTATCTTCAATACCCCCCCTCAAGCTGAATCAGGGAGGCAGCTTGCACTTGAACTCTTCTAAACACTTGTTGATGTAGGCTTGAAGATAGAATATGTGCCTAACTTGGACAATATGTAGCTAAAAAAGGGAGTGTCCAAGGGTTTTGTTAAGATGTCTGCTAATTGATTTGTTGTCCTGACTGGCATCAATTTCAGAAAGTCTGCTTGAACTTTTGCCCTTGTGATATGGCAATCAAGTTCAATATGTTTAGTTCTCTCATGAAAAATAGGATTTTTTGCTATATGCATAGCACTTGCATTGTCACAAAACAGTAATATAGGTAAAGGAACATGTATCTGCATATCTTTTAGGATGTACACCAACCATTGCAACTCACAAGTGGCATTAGCCATTGCTCTATATTCAGCTTCAGAGGAGCTTTTTGCTATGGTGCTTTGCTTCTTGCATTTCCATGATATTGGTGTTGTCCCAAGAAACATGATGTAGCCTGAAATAGACTTCCTTGAATCTTCACACCCTGCCCAGTCTGAATCAGTATATCCTTTCAGAATAAGTTCATTGTCAGCTTCAAATAAAATACCCTGACCAGGATTGTTTTTTAAGTATCTTAATACTCTATGTGCATCCTGCATGTGATTAACTGTAGGATTAGATAAAAACTGACTTAACCGCTGCACCACATATGCTATGTGAAGAGAGTTTGAGAATGTGATAAACACAAGAGTAAACTTCAACTTGGCTTATTCATTGAGTAAAAAGATGTATAAATAGATACAATTGAGATGGAGAGACTAGCTAGCTAGCTTGGGCGGCCACTTGAGTATGTAGATGTGGGCGGCAAGCATGCAAAAAGTAAAAGGTAAAAGTTATGTCTATGACATAAAGTAAACTAGAGTTTGACATATTAATTGTTTATATGACTCACAATTAATATGTCTTTTACAATTAATTTTACAATTAAATAAGGTGTACAAAATATTATGCACGAAATCCTGAGGCTCAGCAATCTGCTGAGCACCCTGCTGAAGCCTCAGCAGACCGAGTCTGCTGAGTAATCTGCTGAGTAATATTTCCACACCCCCCCTCAAACTGGGCTGTATATGTTGATGCAGCCAAGTTTGCTACTTAGTCTGCTGAACATAAGAGGTGGAATAGCCTTGGTAAGAATATCAGCATTCTGATCTGCTGAGGGAACATACTGGAGTTGAATAATCTTGGCATCAATCTTCTCCTTCAGAAAGTGTCTGTCAATGTCCACATGCTTGGTTTTATCATGATGGATTGGATCTTCCGCCATGCATAAGGTTGAATTATTATCACAACAGAGTGTGATAGGTTGCTGATACGGTTGCTGAAGTTCAGTCAGTACCCTTTTTAGCCATAGAGCTTCACAAATGCCAAGTACAAGTGCCCTTAGTTCAGCTTCAGCACTGCTTCTTGACACAGTAGGTTGTTTCTTGCTCCTCCAAGTAACCAGGTTTCCCCATATATATGAGCAATAGCCTGTGGTAGACCTCTTGTCAATGTGACATCCAAACCAATCAGCATCAGTATAGACCTTGATTGATCTATCAGGAGACTTGGTGAAGAGCGGGCCTTGGCCAGGAGTGGATTTTAAATACCTCAGGATCCTATTCACTGCATCCCAATGTTGCTCAAGAGGGCAATGCATGAATTGACTGACCAGACTGACCCCATATGCAATATCGGGTCTTGTGTGAGAAAGGTATATGAGTTTGCCTACAAGCCTTTGATATTGTTCTTTCCTGACAACAATGTCACCATGCAGTAGGGTATGACTGGGGTCTACTGGAGATACAGCAGGTTTGCATCCCAGCATGCCAGTTTCCTTCAGTAGGTCCAGGACATACTTCCTTTGGGAGACTGAAATGCCATTGGTGGTTCTAGCTACTTCCATACCAAGAAAGTACTTGAGGTAGCCCAGATCTTTAACTTGGAACACCTTTGCCAGGAGAGTCTTCAAGTTCCGGATCTCAGTAGAGTCATCTCCAGTAAGGATGATATCATCCACATATACAATTAGAATGGACCTCCTCTGGTTGGTTGTCTTGACAAACATGGTGTGATCAGAGTTGCATTGATGATATCCAGCAGCTTTAACCACAGTAGTGAGTTTTCCAAACCATGCCCTTGGTGATTGCTTCAGGCCATATAGAGATTTCCTCAGTTTGCACACCTTGCCTTGAGTATGAGGATTGATAAAACTAGGGGGTACAGTCATATAAACCTCCTCAGTGAGGTCCCCATTTAGAAAGGCATTTTTGATGTCCAATTGGTGAAGAGGCCAGTCAAGTTGGACAGCTAGGGAAATCAGTACCCTGACAGTGTTGAGCTTTGCTACCGGTGCAAAAGTTTCCTTATAGTCAATGCCATAAGTTTGAGTGAATCCCCTTGCTACCAATCTGGCTTTATACTTGTCAATTTTACCATCAGCATTGTATTTGATAGTGAATAACCATCTGCAGCTAACTGTTTTCTTGCCTTTGGGAAGAGTTGTGAGGTCCCAAGTATGATTATTCAAGAGAGCAGTCATCTCTGTTTTAACAGCAGCCTTCCACTTATCATTTTGAAGGGCCTCCTGAATATTTCTAGGGATAGAGTGAGAGTCCAGGTCCTGTGTAAACATGGCAAAGACAGGAGACAACTGATCATAAGATAAATAAGTATGAATAGAATGATCAGTGCATGATCTTTTCCCTTTCCTTAGAGCAATAGGTCTGTCATCTACTTCAGTAGACTGCTGAGAGTCAGTAAGCTGGGGTCCAGCAGACTCTGGTTCAGTAGGTTCCTGAGGTTCTGGTTCAGCAGGCTCTGGGTCAGCAGACTCTGGGTCAGCAGACTGCTGAGGGTCAGTAATGTGAGTATCTGCAGGATGCTGAAGATTATGAGTCTGCTGAGGGTCAATGGTTTGCTGAGGGAACGGACTTAGTTCAATCTCAATCAGGTTTCCATCAGTGACTGGCTCAGTAGGTTTGCTGTAATATGGAGTCCTTTCAAAGAATTTCACATCCATAGAATTGTAAAATTTCTTTTCAGTAGGTGAATAGCATTTGTAATCTTTCCTGTCCTTAGCATACCCTAGGAAAATGAATGCACTTGTGAGCTTTGGGATCAAGTTTGCTTCTGTGTTGGGCATGTATATAAACAAACACAGTACAACCAAAGATTTTTGGAGGCAATTGGGCAATAAGATGAGGGCAGGAGTGTGTGGTCAGCAGGGTTTGGATAGGAGTCTTGAAACCTAACACTCTGCTGGGAAGCCTGTTGATTAAATATGTGGCAGTCATTATAGCTTCACCCCACATATATTTTGGAACATTTGTAGTGAACATGATTGATCTAGCCATTTCCAGCAGGTGCCTGTTCTTTCTCTCAGCAACTCCATTTTCCTGAGGTGTCTCAACACAACTACTGATATGGACAATTCCCTTATTCATTAAGAAATTACTGAGATTAGACTCATAATATTCAAGAGCATTGTCAGTCTTCAAAATTTTAATCTTAGTGTCAAACTGAGTAGAGACCATGTTGTAAAACTCTTGAAAGATGGATCCAACTTGATTTATCCTTCATTAAAAATAACCAAGTGGTTATGGTGTGGTCATCTATGAAGGTGACAAACCACCTCTTGCCTGTTATACTTTTCACTCTTGAGGGTCCCCATACATCACTGTGAATTAAGGTGAAAGGTGTGGATGGGAGGTGAGGTAATTTAGTATACACAGATTTGGTGAGTTTGGCAAATTGACAAATATCACATTGAAGATTATTAATATTACATCCTTCAAACAATTCTGGAATTAAAGATTTCAAATAACCAAAACTTGGATGTCCTAGCCTATAATGCCATAACATGATATTGTCTAGGTTCTGAGTGCAGGCTGCTGAGGCAGATTCAGTCTTCAGTCTTCTGTCTTCAGCAGGGTTGATGACAAACTGTCCTGAGCATGGTTTAGCTTGACCAATCACTTCCTGTGAAGAAAGATCCTGGAATGTGCACTGATCCTTATCAAAAACAACAGTCCAATTCAGATCTTTAGTGAGTTTACTGACAGATATAAGGTTACAATCTAACTTTGGAACAAATAAGACACCTTGTAGATATATCTGATTAGTAAGTTTAACCTTCCCAACACCTTTTGCATAAGACACAGAACCATCAGCAGTCTTAATTCTGTGAATTTGGGTGCATGGCATATAGTGGGTAATGAGGTTTTTATTACCAGTCATGTGGGAAGAAGCCCCAGAATCAACAATCCAAGTCTCATTACTAAGAGGTGAGCGGAATATACTTGTTTTAGCATGAGTGGCCATTTTAGAGAGGAGCTACCCTCCCGATCTTTGAGCAACAAAGGCTTTAAAGGCAGCAAACTGAGCATTCAGCTGGCTGTCATTCTCCTCGTCACTGACAAGCCTTCCTTGATTTTCCCTGGTTGGTTTTGAGGGTTTAGAGGATTAGGCTTGCCATGAAGCTTCCAGCAATTGTCCTTGGTGTGATTTGTGCGTTTGCAGTGATCACAGAACAACCTTCCAGTTTTCTCAGCAGGTTTCCTGTAAGTTCCAGTAACCTCAGCAGCCTTCCTGACATTCAGCAGGGCAGTACCTTCAGTAGGGTTATCGGCATGGGTGTTCAGAAGCATGACTTTCCTCCTGCTTTCTTCATGTTTGACCTCGGCAAACATGGATTTGAGATTTGGGAGAGGTTTTGTGGCAAGAATTCTCCCTCTAACATCATCAAGAGCAGGGTTCAATCCAGTGAGGAATTTGAAGACTCTTTTCTTTTCTATGATGTCCTTATAGAGGGCAGCATCCTTAACATCATTCCAGGGGTGAGTTTCCAACATATCTAAGTGTT
Source organism: Gentiana dahurica var. dahurica (assembly GCA_024500145.1). Lineage (NCBI taxonomy): Eukaryota > Viridiplantae > Streptophyta > Magnoliopsida > Gentianales > Gentianaceae > Gentiana > Gentiana dahurica. Next base: position 6,577,368 of record CM044898.1, on the reverse strand, counting down.
GCCATGCCTTAGATAGTTGATTGAAGTATTGAGTTACAGACATATCCCCTTGTCTGCAGTTTTGAATTTGAGCTTCAAGTTCGTACACTTGATGTATTGTCTTTCTTGGAGTAAAGATCTTTGGCATTGTCCCAGATTTCTTTAGCAGTATCATACATCATAAAGTTCTCACTGATCTCTTTTGTCATTGATCTTGTGAGAATGGTCATGACTTGATTATTAGCGGTGTCCCATGCTTCAAATCCTGGGTCATCTTCAGCAGGGGCAGGTTTAGAGCCAGACGGTATCCCATCTTACCTTGTCCTGAGATGTACATTTTCATAGATCTTGACCACAGCAAGTAGTTGTTGCCATCAAGTCTATGATTTGTATAAGAAGAAGATTCAGTGACCCCAGCCTGCTGAGGCAGCTGGGAGTCTACTGATGAAGATGAACTGTCAGTTATAGTAGACATTTTTGGAATAACAAAACACTGAGTTGCAGCGGATTTTAGAACTCAGTAGCTTGGCTCGATACCATGAAGAGAGTTTGAGAATGTGATAAACACAAGAGTAAACTTCAACTTGGCTTATTCATTGAGTAAAAAGATGTATAAATAGATACAATTGAGATGGAGAGACTAGCTAGCTAGCTTGGGCGGCCACTTGAGTATGTAGATGTGGGCGGCAAGCATGCAAAAAGTAAAAAGTAAAAGTTATGTCTATGACATAAAGTAAACTAGAGTTTGACATATTAATTGTTTATATGACTCACAATTAATATGTCTTTTACAATTAATTTTACAATTAAATAAGGTGTACAAAATATTATGCACGAAATCCTGAGGCTCAGCAATCTGCTGAGCACCCTGCTGAAGCCTCAGCAGACTGAGTCTGCTGAGTAATCTGCTGAGTAATATTTCCACACTATGTCAGGTCTAGTGAAAGACAAGTAGATTAGTTTCCCAACAATTGTTCTGTATAATGTGTTGTCAGCTAGTAGTTCAGAATCACCAGCAGACAACTTCTGTTTGGAGTGCATTGGTGTAGTTACTGGTTTGGCTTCTAAGAAATCATATTCTTGGAGCAAATTCATGATGTACTTTCTTTGATTAATGTATATACCCTTTTCTGATCTGGCTACTTCAATGCCTAAGAAGTATCTTAGGTCTCCAATGTCTTTGATCTGAAATTTCTTGTGTAAGACTTTCTTGACCTCATCAATTGGAACCATAGAAGAACTTGTTGCTATTATGTCATCCACATATACAAGTAATGCTATGAAATCTGATCCTGATCCTCTTGTAAACAAACTGTGATCATGGGGTGATTGGATGAATCCCATTTCAGTCAATGCCTCAATGAGTTTTGAATTCCACTGCCTACTAGCTTGTTTTAAACCATATAGAGATTTTGTAAGTCTGCACACTTGATTAGGTTTGTTTGCTTGAAATCCTAATGGTAGATCCATGTAGACTTCTTCATCTAGTTCACCATGTAGAAAGGCATTATTAACATCCATTTGGTGTATATGCCACTTATTAGAAGCTGCAAGTGCTAGCAAAGTTCTAATTGTAGTAACCTTTGCTACAGGAGAAAAAGTCTCTTGGTAGTCAATACCATAGGTTTGTGTGCAGCCTTTTGCTACCAATCTAGTCTTGTACCTTTCTATGGATCCATCAGCATGATACTTGACCTTGTATACCCATTTGCAGCCTATGGTAGTTTTTCCTGGTGGCAAGGTGACAACCTCCCATGTTTTTGTTGCTTGTAGTGCATCTAGCTCTTTCTGCATAGCCTCTTTCCAGCATTCTTGTTTGATAGCCTGGTTATATGTTTTAGGCTCTTGTATACTATCTGTTGCACAAACAAACTTCTGATATTTGTTGAGAAGATTGTCATATGTCATCACATTGTTTATTGAATGTGGTGATTTTCTGGTTGGCACTACATATTCTTTAAGGTATGTAGGAGCTTGTCTTTGTCTGTTGGATCTTCTAGCCTCTTGTTGTGTAGGCTGCTGAGTGTGATCTGTGGTTATTATAGACTCCTCATTTGCTTCCATAGATGGTTGAGAATGCTGTATTACTTCATCTGCAAGTACTTCATATGGCACAAGTAATGGTACAGGAGTCTGCTGGATACCTGTGTCTTTGATATGTAAAGGAAAAATTGTTTCATAAAATTGCACATCTCTAGACACAAAGATATCTCTAGTTTGTTTGTCCAGCATAATGTGGCCTTTAGTGAACTTAGGAACACCAAGATAAACACACTGTCTTGCTCTTGGGTCAAATTTTGTTCTATTGTGTGACTGTGTACATGCATATGCAAGGGAACCAAAAGTTCATTATAGTCAAATTTCTTCCCATATAACAAGTAGTAAGGTGTTTTAAGCTGGATTACAGATGAGGGAGTCAAATTAATAAAAAACACAGCATGTAACACACAGTATCCCCAATAAGTGAGAGGCAGGTTAGACTGAAATTTTAATGCACTAGCTACATTCAAGATGTGTTGATGTTTTCTCTCTACAATACCATTCTGTTGTGGTGTATCCACACAGGATGTTTGATGTATTATCCCTTTCTCAGCATAAAACTCAGGCATATCAAATTCTACACCATTATCTGACCTTATGATTTTAATATGTTTGTCAAATTGGACTAAAGCATACTGAACAAAAGACTGAACAAGTTGTCTGACCTCAGATTTAGCTTTTAACAAAAAAATCCAGGTGAATCTAGAAAAATCATCAACAATGGTTAAGAAATATGAATGGACATGCACTGTTTTTTGTTTATAAGGTCCCCATATGTCAAAATGTACAAGATCAAACACATTATGCACAACAGACTGTCTTAAAGGAAAAGAATTCTTCTTTTGTTTAGCTAGTTGGCAAATGTGACAAGGTTCCTGACCATTATTACAAACAGAATCTGTACAAACCAAATCTGAAAGTCTTTTATTAGACAAATGACCAAGTCTGTAATGCCAGACTTGTTCATTTAGAATAGAAGACTGATCATTCAACAAAGAAACATTATTAGCTACTACAGACTGTTTTGTAGAATTGTGTGCATTGTGCAAAATATAAAGCCCTTTAGACTTGCTAGCTGATCCAATATGAATCCCAAGCCTCTTGTCCTGAATTAGACAAGAATTAAGATCAAACACAATGGCTAAATCAGGGTTAGCAGAAAGTTTAGCCAAAGATATTAGGTTAAAACTAAAAACTGGTATGCATAATACATCAGTCAGTACCAGTTTGTCATTTATACAAACTGTGCCTATATGTGTAACTCTCACATTGGCACCATTTGGTAAACCAACAAACATGTTATCAACTGGCTTTGGAGATTGCAGACAGTGCATGCTACTGATTATATGGTCAGTAGCACCAGAATCTATTATCCAAGTCAAAGAATTACTGGATACAGACAAACCTGACACATCAGCTGTAGGTGCAAAGTTTGTTGCCAAGACAGTAGCCTGATTGGCTACATGTTAAAACTGTTCTGCCTTGTGTGTATCCAGAAATTGCATTAGTTGTTGAAATTGAGCCTTATTCAATGTGTAGCCCTCAGAATCCTGTGTATTGACTAAAGAAGCACCAGAATTTACACCCTGGACATCTGCAACTGATTCTGCCATATTTACCTTGCTTTTAGGTTTCCAGCCAGGTGGAAAACCATGTTTCTTGTAGCATTTATCCACTGTGTGCCCTGTATAACCATAAAAGGTACACTGTACTTTCTTGCCTGTTGGTGCATAACCAGTATTTTTCTTGAATGTAGAACCACTATTGTTACCACTACTGGTTGTTGCCCTGTTCCAATTCTGTGGATTACCTTGACTCTGTGTACTATTGTTAGACAAATTAGGATTGAAAGCCCTATTATACAAGACTGTGCTCTCTGGAAACTTATTGTCAGAATCTTTCTAATCTTCCAACTTTAAAGCCATAGCAAAAACTGTATCCAGATCTGGCACATGCACCATCAATTGTGCTTGTGTTAGAACATGTGAAAACTCAGGATTCAAACCCCTCAAAAATTTAACAACTCTTTCTGTCTCAGCATAACCAGTAAAAACCTTAACAACATCACAATGGCACCTAGGAACACAAGAACATACAGGATCTGGCTTCATGATAGCTATTTCATCCCACAATGTTCTTAGCCTAGTCAAATAAGTAGTAATATCAGAATCTCCTTGTTTAAGAGCATGAACCTGCTCTAATAAGTCTCCCAAACGAAATACATCCAATCTTGAAAACCTTGACTGTAAATCTAGCCAAATCTGTCTAGCAGTTTCTTTGTACATTACACTTTGTGCAATCGATGGTATTACTGAATTAAGAATCCAAGTCTTCACAAACGTGTTGCATTGTAACCAAACTGGGAACTCAGAAGAATCTACAGCAGGAGTACCAATAGTTCCATCTATGAAACCGATTTTATTTTTAGTTATCAAGGCCATCTTCATGGAATGACTCCATGGATGATAATTCTTGTTATTCAACAATGGTTGTACTAGCACTAAAGTCGGATTCTCGTTAGGATGAAGATACAGAGGATTACCTGGCAAAATGCCTTGGTTTTGAGCTACAGAATCCATGAAAACGACACAGTTGAATCAGGAACTAGCAAACAAAGCAAAACTGCTCCAAGAACTTCAATTGGAACTGTTGTGTAAGATTACAGCGAATAAGCGCGAAATCTCTCTGATACCATGAAGAATTTATTGAATCGAACAAGAATCAACATACAAAACTGAAGAAAACTGAACAAATTTCATTGAAATGTAAACTGGTTTTGAAGTAAAAAACAGAGGAAGAAAATCTGCAACATTTCAGTATGTTTTACAATTTCTCAACTGATAATTACTTCTCTATGTTAATCTAGTATTTATAGGATTGTCTTGAGTGCCTTAGAGTGTAATGAGCTGTGGTAACCGTCTGTAACTTCCCAACAACTTGCTAACAGTCCTCTAGCTAACTTCAGTCCTCTAACTAACTTCAGTCCTCTAACTAACTTTCGACTTGGGTATTTGATGAAATGTCTACAAGAACACTTGAACTCTTCTAAACACTTGTT